>JAQHUG010000008.1:11603403-11626079 GCA_028555095.1 Dicrostonyx torquatus
CCTTTAAGAGTAGCTTGTTTCCGTAGTGAGACTCCCTTGGAGGAGACTAAATTTTCATTTTCAAGTAGTTACCAATTGGCGATAGATTCTAGATTAGGGATGGGGCATGTGTTCACTTCCATAGCCAGATTTTTCTTTGGGCCACCAGCTCACACACACACACCTCACAAATGACATGGAGACATTATTATGAAAGCTTGGTCTATAGCTTAGGTTTTTCCCATTAGCTCTTATAACTTAAATTAACCCATTTCTATTCATCTGTGTGTTGCCACATGACTCATGGCTTTTTATCTCTCCTCTATCTGTGTCCGACTACCAGCAACTCTGCCTTTCTTCTTTCCAGAGCTCTCTGTCCAGAAGTCCCTGCTATACCTCCTGCCTAGCTATTGTCTGTTTAGCTTTTTATTAAACCAATTGCAATGATACATCTTCACACAGTGTAAAGGAATATTCCACAACACACTTTTCCTTTCAGCTCTAGGACCCCAACTGGTACAGACCTGTGCATACCTAGTGCATGCGGCCTCAGTTTTTGTGAGTTCATGTGTGCATTGGTGCTGTTGATTTACAGAGTCTTGTTTCCTTGGTGTCCTCCATTCCCTCTGGCTTTGGCTCTTACACTCTTTTTTTTTAACTTCCTCTTCTGAGGGATTCCCTGAGCCCTGAGGGGAGGGAGTTAATAGAGACACCCCATTTAGGGCTGAGAGTTTCAAGGTTGCTCACTCTTTCTCTAATGTCTGGCTGTGAGTCTTTGTTCCCATCTGCTGTAGGAGGAGGCTTCTCTGAAGATAGCTGAGCAAGGCTTCCCTGGCTGGAGTTCTGTCTGCATATTTAAACTGGCTTTGATCATTTCAAAATGCATAAGCTGGACATTAAACAGAGTAGAGATCACACTGAATATTTCTATGCCTAAAATCCCACAAGCATTCCAGATTCTGCCAAGATCAACTGTACCACAGTCAGGACTCCATGTCTGGACCATATATAAAAGTTGTAATGGGCTAAGAAGATGCAAGAGGGATAGTTTGCCCCAGATAGTGACGAACACCACTGACAGATGCCTGTCCTGAGCTCTAAACATAAGATGAGCAGACTCAACCATTCATGATTCCACTGGAATGAAAAGAAGAACAGAGACATGCTTTTTGTAAGACTGATGTCAGCACAGTCGAAACAATACCGCTGTCCAGAGAACAGCCAAGGCCACCCAGCATAAATGAGAGGACCCATAGAGCAGCCCTGAGCTCTATACATACAGTGAGCAATGTTCTTCTGACCCAGGAGCCTGCACTGCAGTGTCCTGGGTCATCTGGTTCTCTGAATAGCCTATAATGCCACTGGGAGGCCAAAGAAGAATGTCGCTCAAGAGTCATGCAAAGAACATACAGGAAGCATCTGCCTTTCCCGTCCTCAAGACACTTGCCATCTCATAAAAAAATAAGCTGGCTGTAATGATCTTTGCAGCCCTTCATGAGAAGTGTATTCAGAAAGCATTGACATCAGCTCATAGAAAGGTAGATGTTTTGGCCTTTAGACATCAAAAGGGACCGTCAATCTGACATGCAAATGAAGGGTCAAAGGCTTCAACTACTTTGAGTAAGACAGCAAGCAGTGGCTTTCCTGAAAAGCAGCCAGGCAACCCCTGTCTTCCTGACCTGCCTGGCAGACCCACATCTATAGCAAAGCTGGTTGGAAGAAAACAGTACACTGACTGCTCAATTGCCTGGCGTCCAGGGCTTTTAACAACTAAAAGTGGGTAACTAAAAGCAAGTAGAGCCGGAAGCTTTGCCCTATTTCCCCTATTTCAATAGGTTCATTGTACGGAATATATAAGAATAACTATGCAGAGCTGTCCAGTCCAATGCCTGGCATTCAGGAAGTGCTCAATAAGTAGTCGCATAAACAAGAACCATAACTCTTTTCCACTTAGCAGTGAGATCTATTTCCAGAGAGATGGGAACTCTTGAGACTTCAATAAGGTCAAGACTTTCTTGTTAGGGCTTGTAAGGGTCACTGTGACAAATGAAAAACAGAAAAGAAGTTCTCTGTGTATCCTGTCTTACCTCCACAGGACCATGTGTCATGATGGGCTTTAGGAAACAGCCACCTGACTACGGGGGAAAATCTGAGGAGTGACTAGGAAGAGGCCCCTAACTGTCCTTTCTCTCCTCACATCCTCATGCCCACTGACGGATAACAATTTCCTCTGAGAATAAAACAATCCGTCTTGGAGGGAAGCTCTTTAAGATCCACCGTGTTCTAAAGGGAGGTGAAACATTCCATCCTGCAAGGAAGTGCCTTAACACTCACCAAGTAAACGACTCAACAGCTTCCCTTGGTCCCTGGGCAGCGTCACTAGGTCGCTGGATCCCTCACACTTCTATAAGTGGTAAGAAATACTAAGAGACACTCTGGGACCAAGAAAGCTACCCAGAAGCAGCAGAGACCAGCTGAGCCCCCTGGAAAAGACAGTCTCCAACTTCTCTGCAAGTTCTGCAAGGAGCTCCTGGTTTCCAACTTTTGTGGGCAGGCACCCATGCTAGGATGGGCTTTTGTCTTTGAGTCATATCTGCTACAGATGCCCTCACCCATATTCCTATAAGTAAGGACAAAGTAATGTGATTTGCCTTCAGTTACCTATCCAAAGTGAGCTGACATTTGTTTGCATCTCCCAGCGATAAAGTCACACACAATCCGCACTTCACAGAGCCCCTAGTTTTGAACATTTCCTATCACAGTTAAATGCATTCCCAGAAAAATGTCTCAGAAATTCATTGGTCCTAAGAATGGGATGAAACCCAAGATTCCCAAGGTGATTTGCGTTGAAGCAGGTGGGCGAAGCTAAAATCAAAGATAGGCAGGTCTAATTAAGGACTCGCAGGCCTGGAGATGCCAGGAAGGAGGAAGTGCTGTGCAACTCAGACAACTTCCCAGAGCCACAGGAGGCCTCTCCAGGTGGGGCTCTTGGTGGCTGGTTAGAGCAGAAGGCAAAAAACAATGCCAGGCTTCTTGTTGTTCCTTAAATCAAAACACAAAACTGGCCTACCTGCCTTATGAAGAAAGTGCTGCCATGGGAAGAGATGACGGGTGGGAAAACAAGACATAAGCTAGCACAGAATGAAGACTCGTATGTATGCTTCCAGGACTGGGAATGTTCCAGAAGGATGCAAATCAAACCCGTAACCATGTCTATGTGAACGTCCCAGAAGGATGCAAATCAAACCCGTAACCATGTCTATCTCAGAACTGGCTGCCTGGAAGGAGTGGAGGCTTCCCGTATTCTCACTTACATTCCTTTCTACTGTGAGTTTTTAAACCACATAGATAGGTCATATTTTTTTCTATTTAAAAAATTTTTACAGAGACAGTGTGAATGAATTCAGTGAGCTATAAAATCTTTTGTTAAAACCAAAAGCCTGAGCTATTATTTTTGAGAGACGGATTGAAGAGCACAGTTATCAAGAAAACAGTGTGCCATGCATCAGGGCCATGGACAAACTGTCTCCCTCGGCTTCAGAATTCAGGTCTAGTTGTGTGGCATAAAATACTATTAAAATGGCTGAAGTGCCAGGACAGCTGAGAGGGAAGACAACCCCAATACCTGGGCTGGCTTAGTGACACAGGTCTTCATCTTAGGAAGCAGCACCCACCCATTTCTATACCTGCTTTTGAACCGACATGGGGTTTCTGGGAAGTACATTCCTTATTAGGCAAATCTGCCCCTTTCTCTCCCTAGCCCCCGACTTGCCTTGTTCTGAGCCTGAGAAAGCCTGTCCTCGTTCCTTATAAATAGAATCTCCCTGACTTTTCTGGAGCGATGATTGTGAAGGTGGGTCAAATCCAAAGCCACAGGACAATGCATCTGCCTTAGGGATTTGATGATAACATTTGTTGGTGTAGAAAAACAGAACAAAAAGCTCCACATGCCCTGAAAATTAGAAAATCCCCCACAGGAATGTTCCATTAAGCAGGGGCAGGAGGAAAATCAGCCTCACATCAACTGGGGATTCCCAAGGGCACGGACAATGACAGGGACAGTGCTCCTGGAGAAATCACTAAGATACACACCTCGTCTGTGCTTTAGGCCAAAATGCAAGTGGAAAAAAAAAAAACAGCTTTGAAAAAAACTACTAACATCCCAAATGTGCACATCCTGGAGGCATCAGAGAAGCAGTAATTCCACTTGGGAACTCAAAAGGCAACTGAGAACCTAAAAAGGGCAGCTGACAAACACTTGAAGGCGGGAGGATCTGGGAAGCCAGACTGTAAACTTTTACAGGCAGTTTCCTGGAGAATTCCTGAAAATTCTTGAATCGTGTTGGCTCAGTCACACCAGTGGCATTTGTGGTGACACAGAGCCAGAAACCTAAAGTAACTGCTGAGCCTACTGTACTTGGATTGTAAGATATAGCAGAGATCATCCATTACTCTTAAGGATCTGGCCTTTTTAGGGAGAAGCTACAAATGCATCATACTGGCTAAAACAACGCCATGTAGCATCAGGATCAAAGTGAGAGCTCAGCTTTTCAAATGAACATCGATAGACAGTTTACCATACGTTGCTCATGGCTGTTAGCGCTTTGAACGCATGATGTAATTTCTGGCCCCATCTCTATGAGGCACGTGGTACTGCAGTCCAAGTTTCATAGATGATAAAACAGCACTTTACAAGGATTGGGGTCCTTAAACCAGCCATGTGCTGTTTTATTTGTAATTAGAATAAAGTGATTCTGTGTAACAAGAAAAAAAGAAATTTTTAAAGAGATGACAGAGAGAAAAGAAAAAAAGGAAGGAAAGAAGGAGAGAGAGAGAGATTGAGAAGGGGTAGGTCAGAATAACCAGGTCTGATCAAATAGCAGAGCCACGCGACCCGCCACACAACCCGCCACACAATCTGCACTTGGCTCTCAACCAACATCTGAGGCAAACTGACTAAATCTTCTAAATCTTGCTATAACCCACCAGACCAACCTACATATAACTGGGCCCAAGCCAAGTGCTAAAAGTGTCATCTGCAGCTGTCAAGGTTAATTGAGTAAATAGTCCTTCTGTGCCAGTCTAGGCTGTTAGTGTGAAACTCAGCAGACATAACTATCAGAAACCGTGCACCATCAGATACATTATTTACCATAAGGAGGTAAAATTGTTTCTTTTTTTCCTTACTTGAATATGTTCTGTTAACTGCCCAAGAAAAATAAGGTTAAATCAGAAGAGTTCTCCCTCATACTAAATGCATTTGTGAAAAATGACACAGAGCCTATGTTATGTTAAATGCGCTAGAGAAGTTAGTTATGGGGGGGAATCAGATAATTTATTTTCCAATGTAAAGAAACTTTTCTGGGGCTGGGGAGACGTTCAGTGGGTAAAGTACAAGGAAAATCTGAATTTGGATCCCTAACAGCCATATAAAACATCACCTGTGTGCACCTGTACCCCCACAGCAGGGCGGGGGAAGGGAGAGGCAGACAATCTCAGAGGTTTGCTGGTCAGCCAGTCTAGCCAAAATGTGAGCCATGGTCAGTGAAAGACCCTTTCTCAAAACCAAGGTGAGAAGCCATTATGACAATGTGCCCAAGATCTGCACAAACTCTCTGCAGACAAAATCCCAGCGTGTAGAAGCAGACATGGCCATAAAGCACCATCCCTAGCTGAGAAGCTATTGGAAGCTGGTTGCCGCTGGAAGACGGAAAGACAGTTCCCTCCAATGGGTGGCACCTAGCATATCAACCACACTCTAAGGCAGGTCTTGTGGCCAGGAGTAGTTGGTCAATCAAAAAACAGAAACTGGACTCCATGACTGGGGGGGAAGGGAAGGGAGAGAATCAAAGGTGCGGTAGAGAGAACATAAGGTTGGTGGATAGGAACGTGGGGTAGAATCTAGATTACGGAACGATGGGGGGTAAATAAATATGAACAAAATATATTGTGTGGAATTCTCAAATAATGAATAAAAGCATTTTTAAAAGAGACCACTAAACAAAACTCATATTGAAAAAGTAAGGTTGTTATGGACGAAGACAGCCACAAGGAACACAAGCACATGAATGATGTATGTATCCACACACACAAAAGAAACCTTTTCAAAGAATTTATCTATAATTTACCCTGTATCAAATATGTAGATTCCTATAACCCCAAATAAAATGCACTTTGAAAACAAGTAATGAATCTGAATAAGAGCAGAGAAGAGAAGGCACTAACATGAGCGTGGGAAGTCAGTGATGGCACGCACGCTTCACAGCAGTGGGTCCCAAATTTAGCTGTCAACTGTCTGGCAGCCCCAACATGTGGACAGAGGCAAGCTCAGTTATGCCATAGTCAGGTGTCTTTACAGGTTTAAAAACCTACAGAAGTGGTTATTTTCTGATGATTCTCCAGGCCTCCTGACCTCCATTAGACCTGCTTGAGTGTCAGGTTCCCAGCTCAACTTCCTGCCGCTCTTTCTTCTATGTCCATGTCATGGGCAGGTGCCCTGGTCAGTCATCTGTCCTCCAGTTCGTTGTTTTTCCAACCCCCCCGTTTTTTTTTTAACTCTTTTGCAAACCGCTCCCTTCCAAATTGTACTTTAATTGGGCATGAGTAAGGCCTAAACATCTATCCGTTTAAAAAACAAACACCCCCTCCATCTTCCATCTCCAGATGCGCCCAATGTGCAAGCGAAGTTGAGAACTTCCGGTCTTGCCCCGACCTCGATCACATGTGCTTGCTCTTTCTCGCTTTCACTCCAGCTACATCGACTTCACACACTTACTGGGTCCTCTGATGCACAGATTCCCCTCTCACCCTGGCCATAGTCACCTTCCCTCTCTGCTGAGCCATGCCTGTCTGCTGGCTCAGTTTCAATTCCCCGATTCATCACCTCAGCCACTCTTTTTTGTTGTTGTTGTATGTAACAGCTGGCCTTCCCCGTGTCTACACCTAGGCTTCTACCAGAATGTAGGGAAGAGTCAATATTCTTTGTGTAAATTTGAAAGATCTCAACAAATTTTAAGTGGAAGGGAATTTTCTTAATTCGAAAAGTGGCATTTGTGGCAAACGCTGGTATTCATAAAAATTCCCAATGAATTTTGCCACATTATTAAAATCAAATAGCAGGTAAAGCAAGTGTTCTTGGTGAAGGGCCAGTAACAAAAGTCATTATGTCATTTTCCTGCAATAAATAGCTCCATCGTTGTTGTAGTCAGCATTGTATCCCTGTGACAAAACACTTGAGGGGACCAACTTCAAGAGAGGAAAGCGGTGTTTGGGCTCACAGTTTCCGGGGTTTCAGTCTATGGTTTACTCAGCACTGTTCTTCTGGGTCTAGGGGAAAGCAGAACATCAATGTAGGAGCGTGTGTCCAAACAAACATGCTAGCCTCCTGGCAGCAGGAAGCAGAGAGGGAGAGAAAGAGGGAAGGAGAGGGGAGAGGGAGTGGTGGGGGAGCGAACGAGAGAGAGCTACCTCAATATGCACTCTAAATTAAGCCAGCAGGACTCCACAAATGTTATGTTCCACAATCCCATCGTCCTGGAAAGAGAAGCAACAGAGACAGGTTTGCCAGATAGATTCCTGGAGCACAGGCGGGAGCACTGCCCACCATCAAGTGGGATGAGGAGGTTGACAGAATTTTTAAATCTTAATGGTGGGCATGGCAACAGAGTACGAAGTATTTGTCAAAATGTGTGGACCTCTACCCCAAGAGAGGGACTTTTGGCACGTGTTGATTATAACTTAACCACTGAACTTTTTTAAAAAGAGGTTTAAAAGAAACATTATATTCTACATAAAATATACTTTAAAAATTCTTAATAATAAAGCTGTTTCCAAGGTAAGTTTGTAACTCTTCAGAACTGCTATTTGTGTTTCGTCTGGTTGCATATGCCCGTGTTTAAACATCAGACTCAAAACCAACAGTGAGAGTCAGGAAGCACAGGATAGGGCAGCAGCAGCTCGGTTATGTGAAGGAGATCACTCAGGAAGCGCGGCTGGTGTTTACATTTGTGAAGCCCTGCAGAGAAATGAGGGCTGTGAGGCCCCTGTGTTTGCCAAATGCAAATTTCAGTTAACACATAACATGTTCTAGAATATTGTATTCATAGCTTTAAAATAGAACTTTATTGTTTTTAAACGAGGAATTGCTTTATAGCTACAGAAAGTGCTTTAAAAGTATATAAGATCACACCAGGGACAAAATTCAGAAGTTGTTTAAGTCATACTTTGGAATTTTTGACTTATTAAAAGCTATTTGTCTGTTAGAAGTCCAGCCATACTATCTGAAGCACGAACACCCCAGCAAGACTAACTTTGACAGTCATTGACAAGTACACAGGATTGAGGTCTGAAGACAGTACTCGGGAAAAGAGAGTTGGGGTGCTGCTGCTATTTTAATGACATGAAGTTAAATGGATGCCCACATAGACAAAGAAATTAATTCTTTTATACTTAAAATCAATTTTTGGTAGACTTAAACCTAAATACGAAGAGGAAATACAATACAATACAGATTTGGGGAGGTAGTACAGCAGAATATCTCCTTGGCTCGGGGCTGGGTATCACCAGTCAACAGGAAAGTGGGGGGTTAGTTTTCTTCACAGTTAAATCTGTTTATCTAAGGACAGCATCCAGAAACCAAAAAGTTTCTGGAGTATACATAAATCTGACAGAGGGCCGGGAAAGCCAAGTGTTGCTGAACGTGTAGAGCAGAGGGAATTCTCACTCCCTGCTGGTGGGAGGATAAACTGCTTGAAAAGAATACTTTGGAAACCAGTCTTGGATTGTCTCATAAGGATGAAAATAGTGTATCCCAAGAGGAAGCGGAACTTCTGACTACAGCAGACTAGCGGGATCTGCAAATGCTCTTCTCAGAAAACAACAAAGGAACTGATGAAGTCAGAGCAGAGTGTGCTTGGTAAGGAACGGAGGCGGCACTGGGACATCACCTCTGCTTGACTTTCAGTCTCTCTGAGCAGAAAGTGAAGATGAAAGCAGAGTTGTGCCCTACTCAGATGAGCACAGAGGCCCTGGAGGGCGACACTGGCTTAGACGTTTTAGCAGCTCTGTGTTCAATTTAGCTAAGAAGATGCTTCAGGGGCTCGTGTGTAACAAAGGTACATGTTTACAGGACTGACCCACAGTGAACACTACAAATTGCAAGGTATGGTGGAACATGGCGTTTAATTCCAGCACTCATGAGGCAGGGGTAGGCAGATTTCTAAGAGTCTGAGACTAGCTTAGTCTACATAACTAATTCTAGGCCAGCCAAAACTACATAGTAGGACCATGTCTCCAAAAAAAGCAAAGAAAAGAAAAGAAAAAGAAAAGAAAGAAAGAAAGAAAAGTGGAGCTATATACAAGTGAAGGTTTTTACACTATTGAATGTGTGTGTGTGTGTGTTTAATAACCCATCAACAACAAAACTAGTAGATCTTTAGTTAGATTGTCAAAAATGCAGACTATATTATTAAAGTGAGTAGTGTCTGTGTTATTAATTCACTCAGAGAATGATTTTAACAAATAGGAAGAGGAAAACACAGCAACAAATAATTTAAGAGATAATACGAGCAATTATAGACTCAGAAATTAGATAACATAGGTGAAATGGAAACTTTTCAAGAAAGACACACACACCCTCCCACATTATCACCTTTAATCCCATTTCACATGGTGTACACAGAAATTAACTCAAAATGTATCATGGCAGAAAATACAAGCCCTAGAACTAAAATTTCTAGAGGGAAAATATAGGAGGAAATCTTTGTGACCTAAGGTTAGACAAACACTCAATCTAAAACTTAATAAGCTTGATTTTATCAAACTTTAAAACTTTTGCTCTACCAAAACAAAAAACAACCAAGCAAACAAACTGAATGAAAGACACCAGATGAAAATATTTGCAAATAAAACAGATTACCCATGAATCTGGAATATATGACAAACTCTACTAACTGAAAGACAAGGCAAAGCACATCAGGTTTTAGAACAGCCAACCGGAAGAGCATGTCACCAAACAAGAGGGCAATGAGCACTGAGGTCATTAGGGAAAAGCCTCTAAAGCCTCCACCAGACCTCACCAAGTTGTTATTCCAATGACTGAAATAAAAATGCTAGTACCACCAAGTGCTGTGGGAGTTTAACGCAATCAGATTTCTCCTCTGTCTTCTGGCTGGGAAAGCAAGATGACATGCTGCTTTGAAAAACTGTGTGGCAGTGTCTTCCAAAGAGAAGCAGAAACTGATCCAGGATCCACAACCTCAATGTTAGACATTCACTGTGGCGAGATCAAAGCCCACATCCACAAAAGTCTGTTTGTGGTTTTATGGCAGACTTACTCATAACCATTAAAACCTGAGAACAACTTATGTGTGTGTGACTTAGGAAATAGGGTTGAAGAATGGACTGAAACACTGCAATAAATCCACAGAATGAAACAGAACCCAAAACCAGGAAGGAAGAAAAGACTGATTTCAATATAATGAATGAACAGTAGGCCCATTTTGACAAGTTGAAAGCAAGAACCACATGGCTATGTGCACCTTCACTGTCTATACTGCAGTTTGAGTATGGAAAATATTATACTAACTTTTCCTGGGAAAATGAACAATGTCTATAAACCCAACCTAGGACACCAATGATATACCAAAGGAATTATTCCATACCAGTCTAACTTGATGAACCATGGAGTTTAACTAGGATTACTACAAGTCTACAGGTAAGAAGTTGCATGGACAAATTTATGGGTCACTACACTACTAAAGAAAAGTCTCTCTCCCCAGCAACTAGGAAGTGCTTATATGTTCTCAGTGAGGCATGAGAACTTATGAGCCACTGTGCTGCCCCATGACAGAAATTCAGTGAGCTCCACCTTATATGTAGATAACAAAAATTGCTGAGAGTTCAAAAGAGCAATAGTCACATCATACCCTCAGGAAAGTATTCCACCCCTTTCTCCAGCTCTTACATTCTTTCCGCTTCCACAATGCTTCCTGAACCTTAGAGGGAGTGATAACATGACTCATTTAGAACTAAGCATTGACAGTCACTTATTCTTGGCACTTTAGCTATCTATGAGTCTCTATAGTAACTACTACCTCTAACAAAAAGAGTCATCCTTGGGCAAGGCCAGCAACAGCAATGATCTGTAGACATAAGCATGTTGAAGGTAATTTGGCTAGTATACCGTATTCACTTAACAAAACAGAAATCACTTCCCCACCAGAGCCAATGACCCCCTCCAACCATAAGCTTTTTACCTGGCTTAGGGTGCCAAATGTGAGTTCCTTCTTGTGGATCAGGCCTGAAAATCTGACCCCAAAGTAATTGATTATACCCATAAAAACCATACCACTGTTAGACCAACAGGCACATCTTACCTGGCATATTGATACTATAACATGCAGGCTTCACAGCCAGCTAGGACTGTTGGCAACAATTCTTCTGCAGCAGCCTTCACAGCACCTTCAGAACCTCAGGACAGTCCCAGTTTCTTACAAAGTGTAGGATATCTTCAGGAATAGGGTTTTGCCATCTAGCTTTGTTGGAAAACCAACTTCCTTGGCAAGAGATTATGTTTATGGGAGACTCCAGAGACTTCTAGCCAACAACCCATAGGAAGATGACCCACCGCTGGCACTGGGGGTTTTCATTCAATAATCTATGGCTTCTAGGCATGTCTTTTTTCCAGCCATGGGAAATTTTATACCTTTGTTCAAATCCTTTTGACCATTGTTTCAACATGTATAGGCTCAGGCTACTGTGAGATTTTCTTCATTCACCTTGTTGAATGCTATCTGTATCTTACCAGACCACAAATGCCCATGAATTCCATGTTTACCTTGCAACCTGTGTGACCAACTTCCTATTTTCATTCTTTTTGATGTCCTTAAATATCTTTCAAAATCTTTTTTTTAAATTTTTAAAACACTCGGGGGTTAGCACTGTATCATCTATATAATGAATCCTTTCACACAGTGTAGGCAGAAGCTCTGAAGGGCCATCCCCCATCAATCCAAGCAAGTGCCCGATGATCACTCTGGAGTCATCAGGTAAAGTGGTACCAAAGTAAAATGTGAACAGGGTCAAACATAGCCTGACAATATCCCATTGGCCCTATCAACTGTTTCCTTTCAAATAAAAGCCGTGTTGGGCACAATGACATAAATGGGCACCACCTCAGTTAGTTCCACAATCCACAGTCATTCTTCATAAATCATCCAACATCCTCATCTTGGGGCACTCATGGAGCCACAAAGGATCCCCTCACATCTGACAGGCTCAGTGAGGTCAACTTAGTCGAATCTCAGTCTAATCTAAGGCCATTCCCATGGCATGCACATCTGCCACGTTTACCTCTTGAGAGAGCTCCACGAGCCTGTCAAGCTGTGTTCCCATGGTGCAACTGGAGGTGCTGCCTCTCATCAGCCATACTTGGCCATTAAGAAGGCTGTAGACTAGGCAAACAATTCCACACCCAGTGTGCTTTCTTACAGAGCAGAAATGCACCCAGGTTATTCAAGGAGTTGGGTGCTACCTGCCCAACCCTGGGAAGGGCTACTCTTTTTTACCTGCACTGCTTTCTCATGCATGTCTTCCGTGGGCTGCGGTTCAGGGCTTTCCGACTTCCAAGAACTCACAGTACTGAAGTGTCAGCTTTTTCCCTAGCAACCCCAGCTTGACACAAACTTTGTTATGTTTGCTTTCAAGTGACAGACTGCCCTTTTGTCTGGTTTTTTTTTTCTTGATATCCCCTGTTGATTGCACCAGCACTCTATGAACCTAAACTACATGCCAGTTTGCATCATTCAGGTCTTCTAGAACTCTCCTGCCTCCAAATCAGTGAGGCCCAACTATCCACTAAAGCCCCATACCAGTCTCAAACACCACAATGAGTTAGTTTCATTCTTTGCCTGGTCTTATCCATGCCAGTGAATGGGACACTAAATGCTGCTGCCTGCACACGCATTTCCTCCAACAACCGCCCTCCCTCTATTTCCTCTCTCCGTGGGAACTGCATCTGATGATAATTAAGTGTCTCTAAGAAGCGTTGCATGTGAACCCTTTCATCTGAGATTGACTTTCCCTCATATTCCCTCAGAGTATGCAGCTTTTGTCTCAAAGACGGAAGGGTGGTTAGTTATAGTTTTCAGTTTATCTGCTTTCATGGCATTCCGACTGACCCCATGCACCACCATGCCCCACATCCTCCTGAGTCAGTCTGGGAGAAACTTTCATTTCTTGTTTTACCAATTCAATCATTTCAAAGTGAAAGCATTCTGCACACACCCCAGGCTTAATGAATAGAAAAGTCAACATTTTCATCTCACTCCTTTATCCCACTTTTTCTGTCAATTCAGAAGTTAATGTGTAGAATAACTTGAACGTGTCTTTTTATTATTGTAATTCCTTCCTTATTGGAATTTATTTTCTCATTGTAATTTCTTTCTAGGCAAAGAACTTTGTCTCAGTTGCATGTCTGTCTACAGCAGTGATTCTCAACCTTCTTAATACTGTGACTCCTTGATACAATTCCTCATGTTGTGGTGATGTCCAAACGTAAAATTATTTCATTACTACTTCTTAATTGCAATTTTACTACTGTTATGAATTATGATGTAAATATCTGATATGCAGGATATCTGATATGTGACCCTTAAGGGGGTCACAACCCACAGGTTAAGAACTTCTGGTCTAGAGGCAAAGTCACACAACTGATGTCACAGCCCATTTACAATCCTGTCCCATATGTGCTATCTGCAGGAATTATAATACACTGTCTAGAGCTTCAGTCAGCTAGGGGGCTTCCCCATACCCCATTGTAGACCCCATTCATCAAAGTGATGTGTTTACTGTTCCATACTACATAAACAAAAGGAGCTATCCTGGCATTTCTGCTATGGAAAATCTATCACCTGACAGACTTTATTGTGTGTCATCTCACCCATAGCAGAGACAATGCAAAGGGACTGCAGCTGGAAGGCATGCCATTCCATACCATACCAGGGAAAATGGTCATGTCAGGACTGCCCTCAAGAATGCTCCAACCTCAGTGGACTTAGCTTCATTTGCATGTGTCATCACCCACAGCAAAGACAATGCAAGGGCACTTCTTGAACTTATCTTTGGTTCTGCTGTGTCCAAGTGTTGCATTGACTTTTCTTGAGGAGACAAAACTCTTCACCTCAGAAAAGGTACTAATAATGCCACCCAAGTCTATATTTATGGGCAAATGGGTTTAATTGGGATTACTTCTAAAAGCATAAGTAACTTATGGGTGACTCCATCACTAAAAAACCATATAAACAACAAGAAAAAACAAGCAAAGAAGCAAAAACCCCTCTTTCCCTCAGAAACTATTATGCACCCTTAGAGAAGAGCAGGGTCTTATGATTCATGATGGAAGTTAACAGGCCTATCTTGCTTGTGTCTCTTGTGTGAAGTCATAGTTCTATGAGTTCTGAAGGACAACAGCCATATAATACAAAAATGACAATATTCCACAACAGTAGTGTCCACCGAAGACCCTGTTGTATTGAATCAGAGGTCCCAAATGCTGGACACGTGGATAGAGCAGTGTAAATTACAAAGGATGTTGAGAGAGATGACAATCCAGTGAACAGGACCATCATTTGTCATGATATAGAGACAGATACACCACTCTGTTTCCTTGTTAGAACCTATAAAACACTGTGCCGTAGCAAACCTTACTATAGGTAAATTTAAAAGCTATCAACCAAGGTATAGGAAAAAACAAAATGGAAAAAATTTAATAAGTGAACTGAACTATACTACAAATGAATCAAATATCCACATTAAAGAGAGTGGAGAAGAGCCAGGCGGTGGTGGCGCACGCCTTTAATCCCAGCACTCGGGAGGCAGAGGCAGGCAGATCTCTGTGAGTTCGAGACCAGCCTGGTCTACAAGAGCTAGTTCCAGGACAGGCTCCAAAGCCACAGAGAAACCCTGTCTCGAAAAAAAAAAATAAGAGAGTGGAGAAGAAAAGAACCAAACAAACCTAGGCTTGACAATATCATTGCATGCCCATGTTGTAAAGCTAAAAGAGAAAAACTGAGCTGCACAAGTGTGATGTTTGTGTTAGTTTCTCACAAGTGCATGTGTTAACAATTCTGGCACTGCTTTTAATACATACCAGGGCTGCACAAGTTAGTATATTATAATTAAGGAGGACCGTGTCTGTCACTGCCAGAAAAATATGTTATAAAAGTCTGGGGTATAAATTGGAATGAGAGGTACTGTGACAAAGTTAAGAATTATACCAGTGTGCTACATGGGTGTTAAGACCCATCCCCTAAGAGAACATACAGCAACAGCATCCAGAGACCTCTGAGCACACCTTGTGAGCCACCATTGGGAAGGAGCCAAGGTCTCTGGAAGAAGTTGTTGATTTCTGGACAGGAGTGGGGACAATATCTCTTGCAAGTACTCTTAAGGTTGGAACCATGTTGACACAAGATCTAATCTGAAATAGGTCTTCATGGCCCAAACTTTAAAGCTGTGAGCTACAGGATAAAGGCAAATGTTTCAGGATTGGAACCCTTTGAGCAATATAAAGTCATAAAACCATTGATGTGATACAGTATGCTTTCAGTGAACAGGCAAATATGTGGGGTGATGACTTTCCTTAGAGAAACTTCCCAAAAAATTAGGAGTGAAGACAATACAGAATTGCCACTGGAATACACAGTTAAGGCAGTTGCAGGCAGGGGCTGGAGAGATGCTCTGTACTTAAGAGCTCTCAGAAGACCAAGTTTGGTCCCCTGCACCCACACCAGGCAGCTCACAACTTCCTGAAACTCTAGCCCCAGAGGATCTGACATTCTCTTGTGGCCTTCGAAGGAACCTGAACACATAGCATACACATGCTTAGAGTCACATACATATAAATAAAATAAGTCTTAAAAATGTTACAGGCAACCTGTTGATATGTTTTAGAATAAAATGGTTTAGAAGAAAGTGAAGGTTCTCATGGTCTCAACATGTCCTCTCAGGATATCTATTAATCACTGTGGAGGAAACAGCAGCTTTATGGTTGAGAAATCGTGATGTGCAAGCCCAACTTCTGTGCCCTGATATGCACTACATTCTAATTTACTCATTATGTGTGTTGTTTACTAAGTCAATTCACCCTGTGAGACCGTCATCTTCAAAGAGGAGAATAGTGCCCTCTGTGAGTTCACCGGTGCATCTCAAGCACCCAGAGTGACACTTGACACACACTAAGGTCTGAATAAATATTTGTTGAAATGAATGAGTGCCAGACTGAGACAGGAAATTGTAATGCAGTTGTGTTCTACTCCTGATGAAGAGCCGTTGACATTGACAACTACCTGAGCTGATCAAAACACTTTGAGTAGGGTACTATGAGACTAGAATTACAGCAGGAAATTAGCTTCCCTCAGCACCACCACTGATTCCTAGTGTGACTTTGCCTGGTTAGAAAGGGTGTCCCTTTGTGGGTGTCTCTTTATCCTGGCAGACACAGCCCTACTGTAGGCTGAGGGCTTGGTAATCAAAGTAGAGCTTAGATTTTGTTCACACTCATTCCCTTTAGTTAGCTGATATGGCCAGTGAGCTATGTACCCAACTGTACATGCATCCACTCGTGCGGTCTCAGAGTGAATTCTCTAATTCCTGTCATATCTGTGTCTGGGACATTCTGTTAAAGCATCCTGCTCTCTCATGTCAAAGCCCTATGGGCTCCTGCAGAACCATCTTTCAAGCCAACTTGCCAACATCATCTTGGGGAGTATGACAGACCCTGTACCCCAAATCTGATTCTTCTTCTCTGCTAACTGTCTTTCCACATGTCTTAGTTAAGGTTGCTATCGCTATGATGAAACACCATGACCAAATGAAAAGTTAGGGAGAAAAAGTTTGACTTACACTTCTATATTGCTGTTTGTCATGAAAGGAAGTCAAGACAGAAATTCAAACACGGCAGGAACCTGGAGGCAGGAGCTGACGCAGAGGCCAAGGAGAGGCGCTGCTTACTGACTTGTTCTTCATGGCTTGCTCAGCCTGCTTTGGTATAGAACCCAAGACCACCAGCCCAGGGATGGCACCACCTACAATGGGCTGGGCCCTCCCCATCAATAACTAATTAAGAAAATGCCTCATAGCTGGTTCTTATGCAGGCATTTTCTCAATTAAGTTTCTCTCCTTTCCCATAATTCTAGTTTGTGTGTCAAGCTGACTTGAGAACAGCCAGCACATCAAACCTTTATGACATCCTGGATCCCTCTGCTCAATTGCCAGAGTACAGCCACTCCCTGACCCACCCCAGCTCAGTCAGCCCTGGGTTTTCTGTGAACCTTGAAAGAGGATCCGAACAATGCTTGCTTAGTTTCCCCCATAGTCTTCAAAATGTGTTTCAGATGGGTCAGTTGCTGCTGAGAGCCACAAGGAATCAGGCCCTAGGGAGTTTACGGGCCTGGCACAGGTCCCCCAGCCTTGCTTCAACAAGCTCACCCCCGTTTGCAGCACTTGTAGCTTTCAAAAGCGTGATTTTCCCCTAAAAACAGAGCAATCCGTCCAAGTATTAGAGGACAAATATTCTGTCCTCAAGATGGACACTATCATTTAAAGTTGCAACTAAAATGGAAATCATAGTCATTTCCCACTTGAAAGAATGTGAGTAGAGCTCTCATGGAGCCCCAGCTGCCAGGGAAGCCCTTGCAGATTGAAAGGCTAGGAATACGAGCCTTTGATGAGATGCCATCTAGGACTCCAACCCAGATGAAAGTTGGAACAAATTTTCAGAAAAATAATTAAATAAATAAAGTTACTGTGTTTTTTTTTTTAATGCATGATCTGTGGGTGAATTTTCTGAAAGCAATTGCAGAGCTGGACCAGCATCTTTCTGTAACCTAGGAACACACTCCCCAATTGCTGGGCTCTGCCAGCTCCTATCTTGGCATGTTTAAGGGAACACACTACACTTGCATGGAGCCTACCATGTGACTTTATATGACATATGTCCCTGCCTATCTGCCTGCATTTGCCACAGGGTGTGGGTAGATAATCCAGACTGGCAGGGAAGCCAACTTGCTAGACCCCAGGAAAAGAATGAGGACTGGAGGTTCCCACCCCCAAAAGAACTGAATTCCAAACAATCAAAGAACTTGAATATGTATGCCCCTCCCAGAAAGTATGCAAATGTCAGCCAGCAGTGAAACCATGTTCAGCATTGCATTTCACTGGGGAAATGCAAATCAAATAATTGGGTACTGCATCTCACACCCAGCAGGACTGCTATTAGAGAGACAGAACTCACATTGTGAAAATGCAGAAGGGCTAGAGCCCACGCTTCACTTGTGGCAGCCCACACCCATGCAACCACTGTGGAAAATGGTATGGCAAGTCCCTGCCCAAATGAAAACTAGAATCCCCATGTGACCCATCAACTCCGCTGCTTAGTATATACTCAAAAGCATTGAAAGTGGGGTTTTGAAGAGGAGGTATTTGTACGTCCAAGTTCATGACAGCATTACTCACAAAAACTAAAATATGGAAGAAGCCATGTATCCATCAACAGATGCATGCACAGCAAACATGATCGATCCACACAAGGAAATGCTATTCCGCCTTCAAAAGGGGAACTCTTGACACAAGCAACAACATGGATGAGCCTGGAAAGCACTATGCTAAGTGAAATGTGCCAAGTACAGGACAGCTGCTGCCTAGCTCCCTTATTCAGGCTTTCTTGAAGAGCCAAAATTCAGAGACAGAAAGCAGAAGGGTGGATGCCAGGGCTGTGGGGAGGAGCAGGTGGATGTTGGTTCCTGGGTATGAAGTTTTGGGTTTTGTGAGGTGAAGATCTCTGAAAATATGTGTGATGGTGGCTGCACACAACGTCGGAATAATTAATGCCACTGAAGTGCACATTTACAACTAGAAAAGATGGGAAGTTTTCTGTTGGGCTTCTTTAGCCACAGTTTTTAAATATTGAAAAAAAAAACGAGAGAGACTCAAAATTGAAAAGAGAAACCAGGTGCCTCCAGGAAGGAAGACAGAGCAGCTGACGTGACCTCAGTTGGTGTTTCGATGAGAAAACCATGCCTTAAAATCCCAGATGCAGAGGCTGCAGAGATGGCTCAGGGTAAGTAATGTTTGTCCAGGGGACCCAAATTCAATTCCCAGAGAAAACAAGAGAGGGAAAGAGAGAGTCAGTCAGTCAGAGAGACAGACCGAGACAGAGACAGAGAGGAAAGACAGAGAGAAACTTCTCTCTCTCTCTCTCTCTCTCTCTCTCTCTCTCTCTCTCTCTCTCTCTCTCTCTCTGCACCCACATGGGGTGGCCACAACCACCTCTAACTTCAACTCCAGGAGATCCAACACCTCAGCCACCACAGGCACCCACATTCATGCACACATACACTTAATTAAAAATAACGCTTTTAATCCCAGCTACAGTATCATCAAAGCTATAAAGATGTAACCCTCTGGAGGGCAGAGTGGACGAAAAGCCTTATGTCACACATGCCCTTTGATACAGGAATTCCACTTCAAAGAGTAGTCACTGCTGTCACGGGACGTATCTGTGAGGATGAGTATCTGTTCGCTGGGCTGAACAAGCAGAAACAAATGCAGTTTTGAATGTGACAGAGCCACTATATCATACCGAACCAGAACCACATGGTTGGAGAGGATGTGGTGGACTGGAAATGAATATCGCTGAATGTTTATAAAGCAGATTATGGAAGAATAAGTCTATGTACACACCTTTTTACCAGACTTTACAGGTATGCCTAGCATACCTGCAGTACAAGTAGCTTTAGGTGCATCTTTCTATCTATTTTAAGGTTCAAACTCTATATACTACCTGTGCATCATTAATGTTAACAGGAAATAAATATATTGTTAGGGTGGTGATTCACTCCTCAAGCCTCAGTATGCAGGAAGCTGAAGTGGGAAGATTTTGAGTCAGAACCAGTCAGGTTTGTAGTGGATAGAGTCTGAGAGAGAAAGAAAGGGAGGGTGGGAGAGTGGGAGGGAGGGAGGGAGAAAGGGAGAGAGGATAGGAAAAGAAAGTCTCTTCTATTTCAAATTGTTGTCCCCCCAAAAAAAAAAAGATTCCAAAAATGCCACTGTTTTTTTTTAAGTCTAAATTTGGCAAAAATCAAACTGTAAGTACACACGTATGAAGATGCCATGATGCAACATGTTACTAGGAAGAATAAGATGAGAGGAGAAAGAGGACCAGAAAGGCAGGAAAATTATGGAGACATGGGAGGGAAAGGAGACTCTGGTGTCTGGTGGAAGCTTCTCTCCAGCAGGGAAGCAAGAACCTGCATAGTAGGCATTTGCTGTGAAGAACACAGACATATTTCTTTCCCATAAATGTTAAAAATAGTAGGAGACCATGCTTACAGCATCAGACATATGACCTTGAGCAGGGTCTCCTTCCTCTGCCAGACATTTCCTGGGAATCTCAAAGAAGACTGTTAACTTTGTTTACAATGAAGATAGCCCAGTTTCCTGGCTCCCTGTGGTCAAGGGCTTCAATTTATTAGTTAGAATTAAATGCCCACCAGGAACTACCCTGTGATGTCACTTAGGTTCCTCAGCAACCCTTTGAAGATAACTCTTAACCTGCCAAAATGATATGAAAGACCATTTCAAAAACAATGAATATGCCTCCTTCTTTGGGAAGTTCACACCCATGCTCCACTACGCCTTAATTTCTTCCGCTTAATTTACTTAAGCGGAAGTATTAATTTCTTAATTTACTTTCCGCTTTTTCTCTTTCTATTTAATCCTTTTTTAAAAAATTTATATTTAACAAAGAAAACCAGCCTACAAATCACAAGAACTTAGACAACAATAAGAACCCTAAGAGAGACATACATAGATCTAATCTACAAAGGAAGTAGAAAAAGACAAGATCTCCTGAGTAAATTGGGAGCATGGGGACCTTTGGGGAGGGTTGAAGAGGAGGGAAGAGGCAGGGAGGGGAGCAGAGAAAAATGTAGAGCTCAATAAAAATCAATAGAAAATTATATTTTAAATATCTCTTAATAAGCTCTGCATCATGCTGGCTTGCCTTGAAATTCTTTTCTACACTGAAGCTGAGAATCTGGTTATACCTGATTAAAGATTAAAGAAATGTTTTGGGTGTTGCTGGTGACAATGCCAAGCTGTGTCTCCTCTGTCCCTTAGGAGGAGGCGGAAGGAAAGCGATAGCAGGCATGACAGCTCACATTTGTAATTCCAGAATTTCAGAGGCTGAAGCAGAAAGGTTGCTATGAGTTCAAGACCAGTCTCGGCTACATAGTGAGACCCTGTCTCAAGAAATCAAGCTAGGTAAATAAATATTAATAAATAAAATAAGGACTGGAGAGTTGGCTCAGAGGTTAAGAGTACTTTCTGCTCAAACAGAGGACCAGAGCTCAGTTCCCAAAACCCATGTCATAGTTCACAACCACCACTCCAGTGCCAGAATATCTGATACTCACTCCTGAACTCCCTGAGTACATATGCGCGCGCGCGCGCACACACACACACACACACACACACACACACACACACACACACACACACGTCTCACCTCAAAGACATGAAGAGATAGTTTATTCTGGAGTCAGATTTGAGTGACCATGGCCATGAAAAACATGGAGTTTGGCTGGCCCAATTTCCATGTCCCCAACACTGTTCTACTCATGGGAGCAGTGTCATGAGGTTTTACTGTAGAACATCATAAATTAAAGCATTTTTAAAAATACATCACCAGAAACATCAAAGAGGCGGGTAACAAGATAAGGAACTTGTGCCTACAGGCTTCAGACACACAGACATTCACAGCCACCATGTTTATGGAGGGTAGGGTTTTATAAAGTTAATACATTAATTTTATAAAGTTAATACAAAGGTCTTCATCTGCATGACAGCATGTTAGATCTGACACAGAGTTGGGTGAGGAATGGTGTTTAGGGGCTAAAGATAGCCCCCAAAGAAATTTTAATTAGATTACAGAATCAGCAAGTCCCGAAATCCACATAGTCATTGAAGTCTTTTATTGGTTGATCAGCCTATCCAGACAGCTTCCTTCCAGGAATTCTCTATGACAATACACATAAAAAAAATACATAAGCTTTGAAAATAATAGTAAAAGAGGTTACACTCATATACAATTCAATGATTGAATTGTAAGGAAGGGAAGATGTTGAAGGGGGTTGAAGACAACCTAGTCCCTAGAGTGCTGTCATGAGAGCATAAGGTCATGAGTTTGGATCCCCAGCATTCAAAGAAAGAGGCAAGGGCAACACCGCAAGCTTGTGATCCCAAAGCTAGGGAGGAGGACACAAGTGGCTCCCTGGAGTTTACCAGCCTGATAGGCTAGTCAAGTCAGGGAGTCCTCAGCCTCCACATGTGCTTGCGCGTATACACACACACACACACACACACAGTGTACACACATGTACCATCCCCCATGTACACACAAACACTTAAGAGAATACATCTCACAGCACTTCACCTATGTGATGGAAGCCACTGATGTGCTAATTTTCAATCATTTCTCCTAATACTTATTCAAAACTAGTCATTCAAGGCTGGCAGCGTAGCTCACCTAGCTTCTGCAAGGCTCTGCAGTCCATGGCCAGCACTGAAAACTATTAAAATCAAAGCCAGGCATGGTGGCACATGTCATTAATTCAAGCACTTGGGAGGCAGAGGCAGGT
>JAQHUG010000008.1:11626309-11636956 GCA_028555095.1 Dicrostonyx torquatus
GAGAGAGAGAGAGAGAGAGAGAGAGAGAGAGAGAGAGAGAGAGAGAGAGACTCAACAACAAGAAAAACAAAAACCCAAACCAGCCAGCCCCACTTGTCACCAGCTTATAACCTAGGGTATGTGGTTTAGGAGCAGAAAGAGACAGGTCTGGAATCATTTCTGTTAGCCCTGTCCCTGGTGACCAGACCTTCCCCCAACCCCCCATGGTCAGTGGCACCCGGCCTTCTCTGTTCTCAGATGATATTGTCTTTACCTTCCAGGTTCTACCCATCGGGGATACTGGCCTCTAAGCAGGCCCTGGGAACACCGTCATCCATTCCACTTTCTCATCCATAATGTTGGCCAAACCTGCCCACACCCATGTAGAGTCCAGGGTGACTGGAGGGTGGAGATGGCCACAGCTGCAGGAAGAAACCTACTTTGGTGCAGACCAGAAACCCCATTCCTGAAGTTCCAGAGCCCCAGTCTCACAACCCTGAAAACAGACCCCCCCCCAGAGAACCTTCCAGGGTCTCAGCCATGGGCACTTCCAAAAAGAGGAAGGACTAACCCATGCGACCACATCCAAGGCAATGAATAAAACTTAGCGTGAGAGGGGAAGGAAGGAAGTGTGTTCATGAAAGTCACCACAAATCCCTGGTGACTAAACAGGTGACAGTCTAGAGAGCTGGAAATGATATAGTTTAGGGGTCTTGGTTGGGTTTGTTCTCTCTGTCAGTTAAAGAATTAAAAGGCAGGAAAAATCTGAAAGAGAACAGATAGCTGCAGAGGAATCTCAAGCACAGATAAAATGAGCAACTGAAGAAAAGCATTTATCAAGGGTGAGAAAACACAGGCACACAGCAGACACACAGAGAAAAAGACCCTCTGCAAAACAAGGCTGGGAGCTCCAAGGGAAAGGAGAGGGCTCTTAAACAGCACCCCCCCCACACACACACACCTACACCGCCCCACAATCCTGAGTGAGATCATCAGCAAGTTATCCTAGTCATTCGAGGGGTTGCAAAACTTTTGTCCCAGAGGGTCCCCAGAATTGTCTTGTGAATGAATGATGCCAGTAACTTAGGGACAGCTTCTGTGTAAGGCTTTCAGGCCAGTCAGAGACCTGCACAGCGCTGCCATTTGTAACCATATAAGGAACCCTTAGTGACTCAGAAAGATAGTGTAGCTCTCCTTCAAAAAGCTTTGTCTTCTGAGGGAGAAAAGGGCACAGGATGGGGTTCTGTTGATCACCCCCACTTCAGGATCATGGAACACTGCTAGGGCTGATTCTCAAAGATCCCCTTCTTTTCCCTCTTTTCTCCATTCTTGCCATTGTCCCATCTCCTGTTTCTTCATCTCTTGGCTTATGTAATCATTCCACCTTCTATATACACCTAGAAGGTGGACTTAGGTCTCAAAGAGATGGGAAGAGAGACTCAGGAGCTTTTAACAGGAAGTGTACTGTCTGGGGTGATCCATCCAAGTTTGCAAGAGCTAAAGACACACACATGAATGAAGCAGACAATGCTAGGCAAGGATTTTGTCACCTGCCCATGTGTGGTCTTGAAAGACGAAAGAGTAAGAAAGTGACATCTGGGACACTGTAGAGTACCACCCAGCTATTGCAAACGTGAAAAGGACAGGCAGCGGCCTCTCAGTCAGAGTTCCTTCAAGGTTCCCCGAAAGTCACCTTGGCCCTCTAAAACCAGAAAGCACCCACAGGGGCCACTTCAAATGCAAGCTCAGTTTACGTCCCTACTCTAATGCCCAACTTCTACAGAATCAGTGAGGGTGATGTAGAATTCACTATATCAGTGAGGTTGGCTCTCTCTTGCACCTGGAGGGAGAGGAGAGATGTGGCCAGGGAGGGGGGACGTTAACCTCATGTGACTACATTTAAGTTTTTTTCTTTTAAAGAGGTTGTTAGACTCCTCTTTTATCAGGCTTTGGGAGCAAACTACTATAGATTCTTTAACTACAACCGCGAGGAACAGGGCTTAGGGCTTGCTGGGGGAGGGGGCAAGGGAAGCCCTAGCTGGCACCAAGCAATACCTACTGGGCTGGCAGCTAGACACCCCTTCCCCATGGCTCCCTTCTTTCTTCTGTGTTTAGGCTGACACCAAAGTGGCAAATAGTGGCTGCCCCCCTGCTATTCTGGCTGGAACCCTACCTTACTCTGAAGTCTTTCCTCTCCTGAGAGTGGCAGGACTCAGGGACTTCTGGTTTGAAGAAGATGACTGCCAGTCTTGAGATTCCACCGGCTGGGAGTTTCTTTCCCTTTCAATTCTGGGCCTGTAGGGCACCTAAGCTTCACCTTTATCTGCCTCTCAATGACACCATTGCACGTCCTGAGGGTTTTCTCCTATTGTTAGACTACAGCAGAGCTCTGTCCCTTCTCAATGTCACAACCAGGCAGCAGCATTGCTCTGGGCTGTTGAAAATGAAGATACATCTTGCAAGAAGAAATCAATAGGACAGGAAGCAGGCAGGGGAAGCAGCCTTTCTGAGGCAGGGAAGGCCCCTGGCACTGTAGCTCTCATTGACCCAGTTTTCACCACTCAAAGCACAGTGGATGGCAAGGCAGAGAACATCCTGCTCCTTCACAAAAGGAGCACCATCTGGCTTCTCTCTTCTCCAGGAAGTAGAAATGGAATGGGTTAGTCACTTAAGGCTGGTGGCTTGCCTACGCACGGGAGTATGACTCCTTCTCGCACGTGGGTTTAAGGTATGGGGAGGAGGGTGTGGGCGGGAAATGGACTTGATGAAGTTTGCATCTGCTGCCCAGGAATTGCCGCACACACCAGAGGGCAGGAGGGGGACATGCGGTGGGGAACACTTCTGGTGGAGCTTAGTCTCACAGTCAGTACGTATTAGCAAAACTGGGCTGAACGAAGGATTTGGAGAGTTAGGGCTAACTGCTAAAGCTCTGATGCCACAATTTGAGAAACGAAAGATGGCGGCGTTACCCGATATTCAAGTGGGCAGCGGAAGCACGAAGAGCCTACAGACACTGACCTGGGAAAGGGTAGGGCAACTGATCCCATTATCCACAGGAGACCAAGGAGGAAAAGATCAGGAAATTAGACTCTTGAAAAGCTTCCAGATTATTAAAAGTGGCAAAACCCTGAGCGGTCCATTTCAAGTTTGATGCTTTTATGTAACAAAAATTGCTCTTTCTCCACAAATCTTTGGAAAAATCTGCTACCAAATAGAAGCCTTGATGAACGTTTTCCTGCCGGAGAGCAGAAGGGTTGTGAAGGTGAAGGGGGGATGAGAGAGGTGTAAGTAAATATTAAGAGTTACGTGCTACATGGGCAGCTCAGTCTGCCATCTTCCCTAGACTTTAAGGTCTTTGATTTTCTGTAACATTTCAATGACAAGCCAATTTCATTTTGTTCTTACGAGTCCAGGTTAATTTGGATAATTATCCCCAAAGTTCCATGTGTTAAATGGCTTGACTCCTAGTCTGTGGCATTGCCAGAAAGTGGCAGTTCCTTTAAGAGGTGCAGGTGCTGGGCTGGAGAGATGACTCAGCAGTTAAGAGCTCTGACTGCTCTTCCAGAGGACCCAGGTTCAATTCCCAGCACCCACATGGCAGCTCACAACTGTCTGTGACTCCAGTTCCACAGGGTCCATCACCCTCACACAGGCATATATGAAGGCAAAAACACCAATGCATATGAAATAAATATTTTTAAAAAAGGGGGAAAAAGAGGTGCAGGTGCTATATCTAGTGACAGAAAGTTGGGTTCTTGGGAGCATGCTCTTGAAGGAGTTTATGAAGTCCCAGGCTTTCCCATCCATCTTTCCTTGCTTCCTGGTTGTGAGGAGAGCTACTCACTCTATCACAAGCTACCACTGTGATGGGCTGCCTCAACATAATCCCCAAAGCATGGGAGTCACCTGATCATGAACTGAACTAACTCTAAAGTGTTTTTGCGTCCAAACCAAATGTCCCTCTTTTAAGCTGACTCTCTCAGGAACTCTGTTATAGTAACAGAAAGCTGAGTCAGATACCTGGTAACATGAAGGATGTGTGTGTAAAAGGACTTGAGTTTGCTCTGTGTTTATATCGATGTTTGTGATTTTTATATAGGCGTGGAAGTTCTAAAATTGACTATAAAAGTGTTCAAATCATCAGTGTTTATTCATCTCTAAGCCCCTAGAGCCCTTACAAAGTGAAAGACTTGTATTCTGGAGCAGTGTTTCGCCAACCCTGTCCTGCGGCTCCCACCTCCACTCCTTGCAGGTTGGTATGTGGCCTGCAGTTTACAACTCATGGGGCTGACCCAATCTTACCATTTCCTCTTCAGTGAAATGAGCACCAGCCGTGCTTGGCGATCATAAGTCTGGTTTTCGCTTCTTTCCAGACTCAGTCCAGGTGGAGGGTAGACACCAGTCTGCAATCATGGCCTTAATTCTAGACTCTTCTAGAGCCTGCAAAGAAATACAGTTCTTGCTGTCACAGAGCAGAAAGGTCTTCCATAAAACCAGTGCACATGGAAACAAATTCATTATAAGACAGGCAATCACAAATGTGATTATAAGATATGAGTGATTATCTTAAAATGAATTAATAATTAATACAAGGTAGGAATTTATGAAAAGTAGTAGGCTGGATGAGGAGCAAGAATAAAGAAAAAAGAAAGAAGGAAGAAGAAGGGGGAAAGAAAAAGAAAACAAGGTTGTGGAGATGGAACAGAACAACTGGGAGAGGCCTTGTCTTGACAAAACCAAGAGCTGGCTCATTGAACACAATATATACAAGCACAAGGCTCTGAGTCCCAGTCTCATCACCTCCACCCCCAAAAAGTAGATCTTCAAGGTGATGTGTTTGCTAATAAGCTCAGCTTAGCCATTTTACAGTGTCTATGTATTTCAGAACAATGTGGTTGATATAATAAATACATCCAGTCTTCTATTTGGCAGCTAAAGAAATTTTTAATGATCTAAAACCTTACAAAGGGGACTGGTGAGGTGGCTGAGAAGAGAAAGGTAATTCTCATCAAACCTAAAGACCTAAGTTTGGTCCCTGGAGCCCACAAAGTGGAAGGAGACTATTACAGGTTGCCCTCTGACCTACCTACCTACCTACACACACACACACACACACACACACACACACACACACACACGAGTAAATAAATAACATTTAAGTAAACTTTCAAAAAGAGATAAGAATAGCTACAGGGAAGTTACATAAGTAGTGTGTGAGCAAAAGCATGGGAGTTCAAACTTCCTGCATAAGTTTAAGCCACAGCAAACAGCTCTTAGTAAGAAAGGACAGCTGTCTTAAAATAATCGTATTATAATCAATAATAATGATGATAACAATAAATAGTATAGGAAAGCAAGTTGAAAGCACAAACTAGAGCAATGTTGAATGCCAGAGATACGGTATGGCCTTCATCCTATAAAAGAAAACTGGAGAACAGAGGTGGAGAAAGAGTTTTCATGATGACTCTCTTTCCATGCAGCAGTACACAGGGAAAGACACAGAGAATGAAAGACTACATGCTGAAGGATGAGCTGGCTATACTGAGGAGCAAAGACAAGCTGAATAAGTGACTCCAGTGCCTGATCCAGGACAGGCATGAGCAAGGCAGAAATAGGACAAATCCAACAAGCAGTTGCAAGAAAGGAATATCTTTAATTGCTATTTGCGTTGCAAATGAAGATTGCCTTCTTCTACTCCACTCTACCCAACTGGCCAAACTCTCCATCAGTCCTTTAAAAACTGGGTCACATGTCAGCATTCCTGTGAAAACTTCCCCCAGTGAGAGTATGGGCATTCTCTTAAGCACTATAGTACTTAGCACCTTTGATAGGGAACTAGTGAACAACAGAGAGGAGTCAGAAATGACCCTGAAGGTACCAGAGGCGGGAACTGGGAAGGGTTGACATATGGTAGTATTCTTGGACATGGTGCTAGAAACCAGGCCCCAGGGTAAACCTGGGAGGAAAGGGAGCCTTTGAAAAGAAGATAAGTTGATGAAGGGGTATCCCTCTCCCCAGGGAGCAATGCTAACATCACAGAATAAGCTACTTACTTAAGAGTGGGTTGTGATAAGTGGAACCTGGTGCAGGAGAATTGTCTGTATTCTGTCAATCATGTTTTAAATAAATGCTGATTGGCCAAGCAGGTAGTATAGGTGGAAAAACCAGACAGGAAGTAGAGGTGAGAACAGGAGAATTGGGGGAAGCAGGAAGCTCCCTTGGCATTTCCTGCGCAGACCACCAAGGAGGCAACATGTGAGCTGCTGGCTGAGAAAAGGTACCGGCCATGTGGCTAACATACATAAGAACAATGGGTTAATATAAGTTACAAGAGCTAGTAAGAAGACTGAGATAATGGGCCAATCAGTTTATAACCTAATGTAGACCTCTGTGTGATTTTCTTTGGGGCTTGCCAGCTGTGGGGTACCGGACGGACAGTAACCCCAACAGGCAGGGACCTTCATGTTACAGAACCCAGAACCTCCCTGGAACTTTTCTGGCTTTGTAACCTGACACATGATCTTTCCCACATGGGCACCTGTTGTTTGGGTGCCATTCACCCTGAGGCCAGCACTAGAGCCAGGCAGAAACTGGTGACTGCTTCCAGCCCTTCAGAGCCATAATCTGATAGCTAGCCTCAGATATACAGTAGCGCAAAATGGTCAAACACACATGATAAATCTCCAACTCACCCACCCACCCAAAGTTATCAGGGAGAATTGTGGGATGCTGTCATCTCAGAATGCCGCCCTTCAGAAGTTTTGTTCCGTCACCATCACTGTTGGCATGTTGTAGCCACTAAGGAGAAGAGAAAAGCTAAATATTTAAGTTGTGACAAGAACATGGCCAAGGAACATATTTTCTTGCAGACTTTATATTTCTATTTATTGATAAAATATAATGTAAAGGAAACAGGCACTGTCATCCTCTGTAAAGATACTGGGCTTTCTATATGGTCACATATGTAGTAATTCTGACTCTTGGAAATGCTTATGAGTCCATGTGTGTCTGCTATGGCTAAAATTCTCAATAAATGTCAAGATAATAACTAGTTTGATTTTTAAAATCTAACACTGAATTCTAAGAATATAAACTTAAACATTGATAATCCATTTGCAGGTGGCTGCATATCAGCTGAATCTGTTACTCTTCACGTCTCCGTGACCAAACACCTCAGAAAAGCAACAACTGAAAGATTTGTTTTGGTTCACAGCTTCAGAGATCTTAACCCATCATGTCAGGGAAGGCCAACAAAGTTCAGGCCAGGAGTATGGGGACTAGCCAGCAGGGAGCCCTAGGGACAAGTACAACATTCAAAAGGCCACCTCTAGTGATCTTCTTCCTCCATCCAAGCCCCACCTCTCACAGTCTACACAGTCTTTAAAATACCTTCACGAGCTGGAGACCAAACATTAAAGCACAAGCCAAGCATATGGAGGACATTCCATATTCAAACTACAATATTAATGTAAAAGGTCATCTTTATGTGGTAATTATTCCAGTTCGGGTTGGGGTGCAGAGAAAAGCACAGAGATGAACTCTGGTCTACTGAACATCTTTCAGCTTTTGTAAGTCAAAGAGGGAGTACTTTACCCGGGGGGGGGAGTCTCTGCCTCCATGGAGAGAGCCAGAAGGGGAGCCAAGAGAGCATTCACCTCAGAAGTCAAGAACAGAGCTTCTAAGTGCCACGTAAAAGATAGCTCGTTAGGAATGTGGTCAAGGAGACCACAGAGGCCCCTCAAAATCAAACACACAATTGTCATTAATCTGGGTTACCCACAAGAACTAGATGATAAGACACTATTGCTAAAGATACCATTCATTTTGGGTGCAGGGTATAGAGAAATCAATTCACTTTGAATACAGATAATTAGAAAAATCAAGCTGGAACTGACCTGAAAACATCTTTCCTGCTGAGTAGTTCTCATAGAACTTGAAGGTGCTATGCCATCCGCTCAGGAAGAAAAGCTAATAGTGTATCCCTGAGTGGTGAACCCTGCATACTGTAATACAGACCTAACAGGCAGGATGTGCCTGCCGGTACAACAACTAACTGCTCTTGACTTGGATTTAAAGCATGCTCTACAGGAGAGAATTCATGCCTAATACTATAAACATGTTCAAAAGTCCATGGTTTTAAAGGAATTTGGAGAGAAACTGCTACTATCGTCTTGCTAAACAGACATCTTTTTCAAATGGTCTTCTAATTTTTGTTTACACACATAGATTAGTGCTGCCTTCAACCTTGACCAGAGAAGCATCTCTCTGCAGCAGGCAACAGTTAATGCAAAAATATACCTGGTCAGTGTGCCAAGGAAAAGTGATTGTTGAGTGCTCAGCTGCTCAGCCATAAATAGGACATCCATATTGACTCATCAAGACTGTTTATACTGTTGGTGAGTATGAGAGACTTCAGAGCTCTCCTGCCTCTTCCTTGCCAGTCATTTTTATATCAGAACATCTGCCCAAGGAAAATTCTGTGAAAGAGGGCCAGTGTCACAGAGCTGAGAGAATCCTCAAGCTTTACCAGCCCTGGAATGTTCCCGTTCCATTCCTACCATATCATCGTAGTATGCCTATACCCGTGGCTCCTTATTAAAGACTGTTAACTAAATCATTAATAAACATAAGGCTGTACCAGGAAGATAACAAGTGCAGCGTAAAACAATGGAGAGCAGGGTTGTAATGATATACCAATGCAAGGTGGGACAGTGGGTCTCATGTGGGGACAAACGCATCATTAGACAGAGCTTATATGGAGAGGAAGCTTATTGGGAAGGGAAGGGAAGGGAAAGGAAAGGAAGAGAAGAGAAGGGAAGGGAAAGAGAGATGGGGAGAGAGAGAAAGAGAAGAAGAGAATGAAACAGAGAGACAGTGACCTGCCTCATCAGAAAGATGGCAGAAAGAAGAGAGAGGGAGTGGGTGGAGCTTCTCTCTTAAAGGGACCTTTGCATCTATGTAGAGTCAGGGTACTGCTTGCCATGCCCAGAAAGGTGGCACATTGTGCCAGGTTCCCAAGGGGCACAGCCAAGGTGTGCTAACATTCCTGGATGCTAACATTCCTCCCTTCCTTTTTATTAAAAAGGTGAGGAGTTAGGCATGGCAGGTTAAGGGAAGGGGGATGTCGGTTTCTCAAGACTGCTTCCTGCTGACCTGGGGGTTGTCAACCATCTTTGGAGGACCTGAAGAAGCTGGGATGCTGCCACATCCTGGGGTAGCTGGTTGTTTCACTTCACTGCCCAAGCTCTATGGAACTCTCTGGCACCTCTTGGACCTGGCAAGATGTTGGCAGAGGAGAGGACCAGGTTAGGTTTAGGGGGAAAACATTCTTTAGATCCTGGTGATTGAGGAGGACGGTGTCAGGATCAGTGAAATGTGGGGAGACTTGAGATCTTAAGACCTGGTAATTGAGGGGGTGCATCTGACCTGTTTGAGGTGAATCCTCCAAGTCTACTCCCTGGAACTTACAAAAATTCTTTAAGTTTGTGAAAACATAAGTTTTAGACACATTAGCATTTCCACTGTTTATAATCTGTACTGAAGTCCACACTGTATAAACGGCAGTACATTTATGCCAGAAATGACTGTGACAGATTTTTTTTTGCAAAATAAAAAGTATCTTTGAGGTCTAATTTAGGAAAGCACCAAAGGGAATTTAAAATCTTAAGCTTGTAACTATGATGATAGCGGTATAGTATGGTGTTTAGTATTCTGTCAGAGTTGTAAGGTTCCCCAAAGATGGTTGACACCCCCCAGGTCAGCAAGAAGCAGTCTTGAGAACTCGACTCCCACCTTCATTCCCTCAATGTGCTATGCCTAACTCCTCATCTTTTTAATAAAAAAGGAAGGGAGGAATGTTAGCATCCAGATTACTAGTTCTAATAGCTTTTTAGAACTTTATTGATCAATGTTAAGACTATGAGCAGAAGCACAATGAGAGAACGCATTTGTACACCTTAAAACACTCTCTTATACCCTATATACCTCACATCTTAAGGTTTTTATCTTAAAACATTTCTTATTTAAGCAAAGGAAGGGTAAGAAGATATGAGTTTGTTTTGTGAACTGTGTCTAGACTTAGTCTTGGTTACTGCTGTTAAGCTGGCAAAGTTATCAGTTATCAAACTGCATTAGATCTTGAGATGGATAAATTTTACCTGAGTTAATGCTTTAAAAAGTGACAGACTTGCTTAATTCGCTACTTAAACAGCCACCCTGGGGTCAACCACGGTAATTGAGAGAAGGTCTTATGACAACATCTGTCTTTTGGCTGGCAGAGGTAGGCCTGCAAGGTCCTAGAAGATCCCCCAGGCTTCTGTGGAGTGAGGACTTATGGAAGGCCTTTATCTTAGGCACCTGAGGCCATTCATTCCCTGTTTCCTGTTGTCTGCAGTCTGAAGAGGGTCTTTGCAGCAGTTGAGGTGAAAGGCAGTTTTTCCCAGTGTCCAGCGTTTTCACTTATGAAGTGAGTTCTAGGTGGAGGCTCTTCTGTACCCATCCATATTCTTTGGAGAAAATGGGGGGTGGTGCCAGAAGCTAATCTGCCTCTCTGTTACAAAAAACTTTTAATAATTAAACATTTTAAGTGCCATAGCCTCCAGATCTCTGAGCATTTGAGGGCTGTCTATTGGGTATATATGAGCAGACAAATTTTGCCTTTAGTTACTT
>JAQHUG010000008.1:11655119-11707704 GCA_028555095.1 Dicrostonyx torquatus
TAATTCTTCTGCCTCTGCCTCCCATTTATAAAATACTGGGGTTCCAGATGCATGCTGCTGCATCCAGCCTTTCATGGGACTTCCAGGAATCAGATTCAGAGTTTCTGGTTTTTACCTGCTGAGCCATCTCATTAGCCTGGATTTACTTTTATGTCCACTATTAGCCTGAGAACCAAAAGGGTTTTTCCAGTAATACAATTTCTCAGTATGTCTTCAAATAAGTCATTGCCCATGAGCCACTTCCAGTCTGCTGTGGAGGCCTGAATTGTGAGCCTATTTCCATGTTGACCAAAAGTCAGAGACTTGAAACTGACCTCTAGTTCCTTCAAGGTTATTGTTTAAGTTTCCACCTAGATTTAGGTCAGGGAGTTCTGTTCTCACAAGGTTATGGTCAACAGGTGTGGCTAATGGCCAGCCCTTGTACTCCAGGAATAGAGAAGCAGAGGTTCCTACCGCAAACAAAAGTCAAAGGATTCAACTAAGGCTTCAGTTCCCTTATAGAGATTACTTTGTATTATTTTTACTTAAAGCATTTCTATCTTATTCATTCTTGTATTTACCTGTTGATATTTTATTTTATTTTTTTCTTATTTCATAATCATTTTTCTGAATATGTTTAGTTTTTTTAAGTCATTGGCTAAAAATTTACTGGCTTAACACAATAGCAGGTGTCTGGAGTTGTATAACAGTCCTAGACAGGCAAACAGCTGTTCTCTGTACAAAGGACCTAAGTAAATGAATGCTCTGCCCTTTCCCACAGTGTACCACCAAGGTCACATAGGTGTCAGCTGGTAGATGGAGGAAGGATGAAGGAGAATTACACTGAAAGAATTTTCTGAAATCAGATACGTATCTAGACCATATCACTATACTTACATGTCATTGGCTAGGATTCAACCATGTGGCCAGATCTACCTCCAAGAAAAACTAAGGAATATATATGTTTATGTTTTATATATAGGTATATGTGTATATATACATAGTATATTAATATATAACATATGAATATATTTATGTGTTGTATGTATTCCATATATGTATGCATAATAACATACATTACATATATAATATATAAGTATATACTTATGTGCTACCTGTGTGCACCATTAAAAGGGTGCTTTTTCTACCTAGCTAATATACAACAGTTTATCACACTGATCAACTTCCACAGTGTTCATTTTCAATATGATTTAGAATTTTAGTTTGTAGATTCATTTTTAGTGGCAGCTGATACTCCTCCTGACGCCACCCACCTCTGATTCAGTCACTGAGGCCTCAGGTAGCTTGACCTGGGTGGTCATTACAAGGCTGTCTCCTTCCTCTAGCTTCCATGAGGATGTGTTTAAGTTAGGAGCCCTTCATCCTAATAAGCATTCTGTACTAATGTTTCCAGCCATCACCTCTGCACAGAGAGTTCTGGTCTGTTTGGTTGGTCTGATTGTATTGGGCTTGTGTGAAGTCGGTGCATCATGTCAGAGGCCTCTTACAGAGCAAAACCATGCACATGGCCAGACAGCAGCAGAGAGAAGAAAGAGCAGTCAGGGTCCTGTAATCCCATCAAGAACATATCCCTCCCAGTGACCTAAGGATACCTACCAGACTCTATCTCTGAGCATTTCCACTACCTCTTAATAGTGCTACCCTGAGAACAAAATATTTAATACACTGACTTTTAGGGCACAGTTAAAATCCAAACTACAGTACCCAGCATAGGGCAGAGAGCCTGGCCAAGACCACACCCCCTGGCAAGCATGTATATATAGTGACAATACTTTGCAGGATTTGAACTTCTGCCTACTACACTGCTTTAGGACCCAAACCTAGAGGGCTTTTGATGCTATCACATCCCTCTGAGACACGTTTGTTATATTTCTGGTCCCTGGAAATGGCATGGTTTCAAAGGTGGCTATGTCCTGAGTTCGTGTGTTTATTGAGGAAATGGCAAATGAACTGTAGCAGCTGGATTATGGTAGAACACAAAACCAAAAGTCACTGGGTGGAGGAACAAATGAGAAACGGAGAAGAACCGGCAGTGTGTGGGAGTCTGACGATCCTTCCTGAGGATGGCCCCTTGTCCTGACTCCATGAGGAATTAAGAGGCACAGGTAACAGTGCCTCCATAAACCCAGAGGTTCAATCCAGATGTCTCAGCTTTTACCTATAAGGCCAGATGGTGCAGTCTATGCAAACAGCTCTGACTCCTTAAAACAAGATAAATGGAAGTTATTCTCACTCCAATGAACCTCCTGGCAATCAGTGTCCTGCATAAAGAAGCAGGGCAGTGTGGGGTAAAAAGCCCCTAGACTTTAGGCCAGACAACCTGTGCTCTCTGCCACTATTCCCTGTGAGACCTCAGATAGTGGTGCAGGACAATTCTGTATCCTGTCAATCATGTTTTAAATAAATGCTGATTGGCCAGGCAGGAAGTATAGGCGGGAAAACCAGACAGGAAGTAGAGGTGAGAACAGGAGATTTGGGAAGCAGGAAGCTTCCCTGGCATGCCTGCGCAGATCTCCAAGGAAGCAGCATGTGTCCATGTCCCAGCTGAGAAAAGGTACCGGCCATGTGCCTGGCATGGATGGGAACAATGGGTTAATATAACTTATGGGAGCTAGTAAGAAGCCTGAGATAATGAGCCAATCAGTTAATAACCTAATGTAGACTCTCTGTGTGATTTTCTTTGGGGCTTGCTGGCTGTGGGGTACTGGGCAGGACAGAAACCCCAACAAGCAGGACCCTCATGTTACAAGATAGGCTGGTGAGCCATCCAGCTTATCAACTGGATTTTGATACAACACAAAGCCAAAAACACTGGTGGGGAAAATAGAAAGGGTAGTTAGAAACTAACAGTACATGGGTGGAGTTCAGTGGGCCCAGGTGGCCAGTGTTCATCTAAAGGGGCTGTAAAATGAGGATTAAAAAGCCCTCTCCAAGTTTTAGGTATATTAAATTACCACATATATGTCTACATATGATATATAATAATATGTGTGCATATATACATCAAGTTGTTGGTATATATACTACCAAGGAAGCACTACATATGTATGTGTTATAGTGACATACATGCAAAAGATCTGGGATGCAGTGTCATTACTTGGCCATGCCTTTTGGATTGGTCAACTTCCTGTCACTATAACCAAACCCCTGAGATAGTCAATAAAAAGAGAAGAGTTTAAGAGTTCCAGATATAAGCTCAGTGATAGAGTATTTGCCTAGCACAGAGAAACCCTAGGCTTGATCAGGGGTCAGCAAGACAGACAGAAAAAGACTGAAAGTCAGACAGATGGAGAAAGAGAGAGTTGTTTGGGTTCACAATTTTGGAAGTTCCAGTCCATGCTCAGTTGCCTGGTTTCCTTTGAGACTGTGAACAACATGAAAAGCCAAGATCCTGTTGCGGAACAACACCATGAGGGAAAAAGAGAGTAGAGATGAGAACAGTGGAAGTGGGTGTTGCAATCCTCTTAAAGATCACACCCCAGAGAGGAGCCACCAAGAAGCCTTTGGAAGGCAGTCAAGACCCAGAATTCTAGCACCTTTCACCGTCAGAGCCTCAGTGATGACTAGCGATTGACAGAAGTCTGTGTCTCCCCTGTTGGCTTTCTCTCCAGACTCACATACTACATGCCTGTAGTGGCATCGCATTTGTATTTTAATAAATAAAGCTTGCCTGAAAATCAGAGAATAAAACAGGCCCACTGGTCAACCTTACAGACCAGGCAGTGGTGACACACACCTTTAATCCCCACACTAGCTGCCATAGAAACCGGACAGTGCATGCCTTTAATCCCAGTGGTGCACACCTTTAATCCCAGTCCTAGAGTGGATTATAAATTGGGAGGAGACAGCTTTCAGTCAATCTCATTCTGAGATTCTTGGAGGCAAGATCGCCATTTTGAATTGAGGTAGAGGTAAGAGCCAGTGGCTGGCTGCTTTGCTTTTCTGATCTTCAGGTTGAACCCCATTTTCTCTCTCTGAATTTTTATTCATCATACATCTCATGCCTGCAGGCTGTATTCTACAAGGATGTTTTACCAACACCTCAGACACAGTAAATTCAAAGCTAAATCTCCTTTCCCAACAAACTATCCTCTTCTGCTGTGGCCTTTCTTTGGAACCAAACCAGAATTTGTATCCTCATAGATTCTTCCCTCCATGTTGGTTCCTATCCCACCCGCAGCTTCATTATCCCCCTACTATGGATTGCCGGCAAGATCTAGCTTTGGCTTGTCTTCTTGTTCACACCCACTCTCTGCTCTTTCCATCCCCACTACCACTTTCTCTCCAGTCTCAGGTTTCTAATTCTACCATCTCTCACTTACCTTTCCACCTTTCTTTCAAGGAAAGCAAACCTAATTACCTCCTGCCCCCATCCTAAAGCCCTTCAGCAGCCCTAGCATCAAGGCCTGAACCAGCATCCTGTGATCTAGACCTTTACATCAGAGGTACATGGTCCCAAAGAGTGCCTCTGACTGGAACAGACTTCTCCACCTACTCATATTTCACCTGGGAAGAATCTGTTTCACTTTCAACACTCAAACCCAAGCCACCACTTTTATGAAGCTTTCTTGACTGGTTATTTGGAGAAAGGAGTTGATTTCATTCTACGCCATACAAACCCTCATTATATACTTTGTTTACATGAATAGACACTGAGATCATGCCGGGTTAAGACATACTTCCCCAGTACCTAGAGCAGTGCCCAGCATATGAGGAGACTCCTTAACAAAGAAAAGACTATGAAAGTCTCCTGCTGATGGTTCTGTTAGAGGAAATGCAAAAGTCAGGGCTGGGCACCATGCCACTCAGGCAGGGTGGTGGGGAGTGAGGTCACCCACCAGTCATAGTCATTATAAAGACTAATTCTTCAGATCACAAAAACCTAGTCAAGATAACCCAAAACTATCAGAAACAAATATTCACACATTTTATAGCATAGAAACAAGATACATTACTTGGAAAAACACAAATAGAAGACAATTTATATCATAAAAGTTACATCCTAATTTTTCAATATACAAAAAAAATCTTACAGTCAGTAAGAAAAACTCTTTGAATGAGAAAAAGTAGACAGGGACTATAAATAGACTTTTTCACAGAAAAAAAAAAAGGTAGAGACGGCTTTTAGCCATAATGAAAAGATGTTCAACTTAATCGTGATTAAAGAAATGGAAATCAAAACAACAGTGAGTGCCAACTCTCAGACTGGCAAAAGTCCTACGTCTAATAATAGCCAGTGTTGGGTATTTTCCACAGCAGGTAGCCCAGGTACAGAAAACTTGGCATTCATCAACACTTGAGAAGGAGTGGAATTGTGTGCAACATTTCCATAGAGAAATCATCAATGCAATTCAACGGTCATGTGACTTTTGATGCAAACAGTGACACAGGGAAGGAAAAGCTGCAGAGTCCCGAGACGAACAGCAATGGGCTGTGATTTCAGAATGCATTCTCTCTGTCATGACTTAAGACCTGGGCTCGGTTCCAAAATCCTTGTTTGAATAGTTTGCTGGTTGGGGTGGCTGTTTACATTATTGGCACTTTTCTCGGCAGTCAGACAATGTTGTTCCTTGGCTCTGCACCAGGGAGCTATGCTTCCCATCACAGGAAAAATGATGCAAGAAAGATGTCTCCACTGCGATGCGGCTGTTAGAGTAGGAACTCGTGTGTGTGTGTGTGTGTGTTGTTGTTGTTGTTGTTGTTGTTATATTATGTTTATTTCTAGTAATGAGACAGTGTTTGTGTGACCGTGAAGTGGGCACTGTTACTGCTAATTCAACATTTCTTCTCCCTTCTTGCTTTCTAAGAGAACTTAAATTTTTTTAAGGGCATCTACCTCTTCTACCCATAGACCATGCATCCCAGTGAGAGATAATCCTACCCCAGCTACTGAAGCAGCTTAGGCTGCTTGGGATTAATAGAAGTTATTGTACCTCCCTTTCCAGGGACAGGTTCAAAAATAAAAAATAAGATCATTGGGTAAACTAATTTAAAATTAGTTTATAATTTAATTTAATTAAAAATTAAATAAATAATGTATAACTATTTATAAAACAAATTAATTATTATAAAATAAATAATTTTAAAAAAAGAATGGCGACCACAAAGTGTATGTGGAGGGGGTAAATACTAGAGCAAGCTAACACGAGGAAGGTGTCAGCTGGAGTTTACAGCAATGAGAAATTGGTTACATCTAAACAATCAGCCAAATGAATGTAAGGCTGACAAAAGCTAAGTTTCTCGTCATAGAGTAAGGAACAGGGTTGTAGAAGTTGTTTGTAGCAGCGATCCCACCACTATACTAATGTGGAATTACTAACTTGAAGCAGTGGTATCTTGTGTAATCTGGAACGCTGACCTGAGCTCACAGATTTCACACCATTCCCATAGTTCTATAGAAACAGATGCAGAGACACATGCAGACCCACACCGCTTCCACTGGGAGAGCCTAGCAGCACTGACAGCCTGGTAGAAGGAGGGGCTCTTAGGATCTCAGTTTTAGTTTTTAAATGCCTTTATCAAATGGATCTATGTTCATAGAGAAATGATTGGTCCCATGATTTGAACATGAAAAGGACAAAATGAACAAAGGACTATCTTATCTCTCTATCCCCCCAAAAAAGTGCCCTAAGAGTCAGGGGACATTCCAAACAGACACTGAAAACAGCTAGCCAATTAGATCATCTGAGCTTCAAAAAAGGCAGAGGAAGTTTTACTTCATGACCTACTAAACAAAATGGGAATTGTTAGATCCATACTGATACTAACAGAGGTCAAGAACTACATTAAAAGTTTGAGGGGCCAAGGAGTTTGCTCCGTCGTTAAGTCCTTGCATCATGTCCTTTTCTGCTGCCAAAGTGAAATGCTGTGATCAGGACAGTTTACAGAAAAAGGATTGTATTTGGGTTTAGATAACAAAGTGATAAGAAGGGTCCAGCATGGCAGCAAGTGGCTGGCATGGCACCCAGAGCAGCAAGCTGAGAGCTCCCATCTTGAACCTCAAACAGGAAGGAGAGAGGGCAAATGAGTGGTAAGCAAAGGTTTTTACTCTACAAGCCTGTCCCCAGTAACATACTTCCTCCAACCAAGACACACTTCCTAAATGCACCCAAGCATGGTCACCAACTGAGGGCAAAGTGTTCAAAAGCCTGAGACTATGGAGCACATCTTCTTCAAACCACCACACGACACAGGCATGAGAATCTGATCTCGGGTCTTCGGCATCTGTGGAGAGCCACACTTGTAACATTAGTGCAGTGGAAGCCGGGGCAGGTGACTGGGGCTCACTGGCCAGTCAGCCTTGCACCAGCAGTGGGTCCAGATCCCAGTAAAAGACCCTGTCTCAAAAAACAAGGTGAACAACACCCAAGAGTTAGCTCTGGCCTCCGCTGGCATTTACACACGTGTGCACATTACAAACCTGGCATATATTATATATACACAATTTTAATTTTTAGATGAAAATAAATGTATAAAATATGATGAGGAAGTATATATTCACAGTACCTCTCTACGAATGAGTAGCCATTTTGTGTCCATGTGTTCCATGTTCATAGATTCGATCAAACTTGGATCGAAAATATTTAAAGCTAACCGCAGTAGGTCATCCCATCTACTTTGGGGTCTAAGGTAGGAGGATTGCTTAACCAGAAGTTCAAGACCAGCTTAAATAATATGTAGAGCCACATCCAAAAAAATATATTTTCAAGAAGAAAATTATCTCTGTACTAAGCACATTAAAACTTTTTCCTATTATTCTCTAAACAATATAATACTATCTTTCCACAGTGTTCACATCATACCAGATACTTTGCGTTATCTGACAATGCATGAGAAGGACACTTGTGGATTCTGTGAGAATGCTACAGCACGCTGGAAAGGACCGAAGAACCTGCAGGTGTTAGGATCTGTGAGGGAGCCTGGAATGAGACAGACTCTCACCGATTCCAAGCTAGCACTGTACTTACTTACCAATTACAAAGAGAACAATTACAGACTTGGCACACAAGTCTGATAGATGCCACTTCAGGAAACTGTCAAAATTAATGTTTCTAATGATTAAGGAAATCAAAGTCACTAAGCTATTACGAGACAAAAGCAATGGCTTGTATATAGCACTTCGTGATGATATTCTTTCCTTCCTCCCTCCTTCTCTCCCTCCCTTCCTCCCTTCCTTGTGATACTGTCTGTTGAACCCAGGGCCCCATGCATGCTAGGAAAGCTCTCCACCACTTTAACTCTATACCCTTTACCCCAAGCCCCACTTTTTGATATTCTTGCCAAGGATTCAAAACATGAGACTAGTAATAAAGAAAGTCAGGGAAAGTAATAAAGAAAGCTGAGAAACAGCCAATAAATGATTTGGGCCATAATCTTTTTAAACACCACAGTTATAAAGTCAGAGACATTGCTTGACCAACGGCAAAACTTAAGTGGAATCTATACACCCCAATTTTGCCTTTGAAGTAAAATGTCTGTTCACAGGAAGCAGACCTGATGTTTCCTGGTGCATGGGGTTCATGCCAGCAAGTTACACTCAGGTAATTTAGATAAAAAGCCGTTGTACTGTGCTTAAGCTCTTCTCTGAGTTTAAGATGGTTTCAAGGAAATGGATGATGGGAAATCATCTTAGGATGCAAGGCGACTATCCTGACTGCTTCTGCTGGAGTTGGTTCCTCCTGTGGGGATCCAGGAAGAATCATTCCTACCCTCCCAGGGCAGGGCTCCTCACACCTTTCCACTCATGATATCATTTCCCTTAGAAATTTTTATATACCTCCAAGTACATCTGTATATGACCTAGGTATACTAGTCAAATATTTACTGATAAGAAATTATAAATGCATTTTAAGGCAATTTATGATATGAAAGCTGTACCTTTTATCAAAGACAAAAGTAGATGTACATGCAAATGAGAAGGATGTGGCTGTTCATTATTATATAGGGAGTTAAGTCTTGACTATTCGATACTGCAGGATATAAGGCATCTTCCATGTTTCCTTGAGGGGATCAATATTTTGACTGTGTAGTAGTGGATGCTGAGAATTCCACCTGGCTTGAACACATACCACAAAATGCAGAATGTGTTTAGAGCCATTTCAAAAACTGCTGGAAATTGTGTCTTAATCCCAAGCCAAAATTCATTTAATGATTTGTTATGAAACTCAAGTTAGCAACTCTAACAGCAATTTTTAAAGCCACACATTCTAACATAATACAATCTAAAGATATGCTAATTTGATACTTTACTCGCATGCTTTGGAATAACAATAAGAAAATATTAAAAGCTTTTGCTTTCCATAATCAAATCATGGCATTTCCACTGAGCAGAAAACTTTGTATGGACAATGAAAACACACTGCAAATCATAATATACAGCAGTGTAGAACCTGAGCGAGGTGTGGCCTGCAGCATTCACTGGTGTTGCCTGGGGTGACGGGATTTATTACACAATATGTCTGTGCCGTGTGTTCAGAATCAAGACTGCAGTGAAGTCACAGAATGCAATACAGGCGAGCTCCACCAGAAAGCAGAGAACCTCAGGTTCATTATGCTTTTCATTTTGAATTAATTTTTGATCAGTACATCTTCAGAATCTATTTCATGTTATCAAATTCCTTACAATCCTCACATTCAGTTACTTGAGCCAGAAACAGCTTCATTGTGCTTTTGATTTTGAATTAATTTTTGGTTGGTGCATTTTCAGAAACCTTTATGAACTGCTCAATTCCTTTCAAATCCTCACATTGGCTTACTTGACCCCCACGTGGAGTCATGATCCACAGTTTATGAAGATACCCTCCAGATGACCCCAGGCACTGAGATGAGGTCTGGATTATGTAATCTTCTCCATGGAAACCAGAGGAGAAAAAAAACCAGTGGTTTACAGCCTAATGAACCCAGGGCCACCAACTTATACAAGCATGTACCCTGGGTCATTCCAGTCAGTTTCCTCTGAACTTCCAATCACATGAATCATTTCAGTTCCTGTTCTGCAAGCTCATCTTATCGGGTTGTCAATTGCTGGCCACCAAACATCATCCTGACTTACTCATAGTCCCTGAAAGAGGCCTGGACTCCTCTGATGATGAATTCCAGCTACGCTATGACAAGTAGCATTGGTTTAAGGCACATGAGTAGAAATCTCAGAATGTAATCTCCCTCTAGGGTCCTTGTTGCTGATATGGCTGATGAGTAATTGTGAAACAGAGGGTCCTTTATGCACACTGAGTGTGACCTGTAGAATTAAAGTGCAGGATCAGCGAGTAGGAACAGGCTGAGCTTTTCACAGTGGTGACCTCTGCAGGACAGAGTTGCACTGAGGAAAGAATCAAACTCAAGTTTTATGCCATCCAAGAAAATTTCCAGAAGTCTATAAAAGTACCCCAACCATTGCCTTCTGTCCGAAACCCTTTATTTAGTCCTATGCAAACATCTACTAACTTAGCTCTTCTGAGGGAATCCTATTGCTGTTTCCTCAAAAACATTAACTAACACACCACACCAACACCTAAAAAGTAAAGTATTCCATGCAAGGTCCTCCTTAGCAGATAATAAACCACTTCCATATCTGTTTCCCTTACTCGTATATCTTATTCTCAGGAGACACTATTCATATGGGATTACAATTGAACTACTGGAAAAAGGAGATACAAACATGAAGACAGAGCCCTGGGGTATTGTTAGGAATTGGAACACACTGGTATGAAAACATGGATGTAGATATAGGTAGATGACAGAAAAAAAGAAGGAAGGGAGGGAGGGAAGGAGGAAGGGAGGAAGGAGAAGAGATAGATAGTTAGTTAGATAGATAGATGGATGGATGGATGGATGGATGGATGGATGGATGGATGGATGGATGGATGGGTGGATAGAATTGTACAAATGCTGTGTAAATGGTTGTTACAGTGTATTGTGTGTTGCTTAGGGAACAATGATGAGAAAAGGTCTGCACATGCTCTATACAGATACAACTACTTTTCTGACTGCTTTAGATCCATGGTTGTCTGCGTCTGCAGGTTGGAACTGCCATTTCTCTCTGCTCACTGAGAGGAAACAGATGCACCAGTATTCTAGTATGAATAAGAACACCTAGTGCCAAAAATATGAACTTCTTCTCTACCTATTTACACATGGTCCTTCAATTTCCTACATCAAAACACCTTCGCTGTTTTCACATTAGTTACACCAAAGTACAATGTGAATAACCAAACATAAGTCATCAAGTATGATTTACCCTGGCCTCTCCATCAGAGCTAGCCTGACTTTCACCTCTCCTGTAATCCCTCACCTGATCTATGCAGGCAGAATTAATATCCACCTGTCTTAGCTGTTGTTTTATTACTGTGATAAAACACCTTAATCGAAAGTTACTTAGAAAGGAAAGCGTTTGTTTAGCTTACACTTCTGTATCAAAGTTCATCATTGAAAGAAGTCAGGGCGGGAACTCAAGTACAACCCTGGCGGCCAGAACTGAAGGAGAAACCATGGAGGAGATCTGCTAACTGGTTTGCACCCCAGGGCTTGCTCGAATTTCTTTCCTACAGCACCTAGAGTCACTTGTCCACTGTGGAGTACCACCCACAGTGAGCTGGGTCCTCTCTCACCAATCATTACTCAATAATACCTCCAAGCCTTGCCCAAGGCCAATCTAGTAAGTACATTTTCTCAACTGGAGTTCTCTCTTCCCAAATAACTGTAACGGTGTAAAGTTGTCATAAAACTAGCCAGCACAGTTCTACTCCATACATGCATGGAAGACTCCCCATCCTTGTGAAACATCAGGGGACCCTTTGTTTTAATAATGCTTGGCACAGGCCCATGTCCCACAACATTGGGAATGTTTAGAGAAGGGACCTGATCCTTTGTCTCTTTGTAGCCCAGCACAGGATGTGACAAATATATTAGGTCTCCCATAAAGGCATCTTGGTTTAGAGGAAGTCTTTCTCCATGAAGCAGATTGGGGATAACTAGCCTGCTTAAGAGGGAGTCACTAGCACTACCCTCATGAGTACTGGAAGTAACAAAGAAAGACAAACATCCTTTTGGAATCTTGCAGAATATTCCACAGGGCTGAAGAGATGACGTCATTGTCCCAAAGGAGTATTGGTTACTCTTCTTGTTGTTGTGACAAAATGCCTGGCAAAACCAACGTAAGGAACAAAGAGTTTGCTTTGGCTCAGTTTGAAAGTTCAGTCTATTGTTACAGAGGTCATGGTGGCAGCTGCTTACCATGACGGATGCTGGTTCTCAGCTCATTGTCTCCTTCTTACTCAGTCCTGGATCCTAGACTGTGGAGCACCCCATTTATAAAGTGAGTCTTCCCACTTCAGTTAACTCGGTCTAGAATCTCTCTCACAGATGTGCTCAGAGATTTGTTTCCATGGTGATTCTAAATCCCATCAAGTTGACAATCAAGGTTAACCAAGATCCTGGGTCTTGCTTAGCAAGTTTCCCTCAATGTTTTTGTTGCACCATCAGCACAATCTGCTTTGTAGCTGAAGAACGCAGAGTGATGAAATGGATTTTTTTTAAATTTTGGTGACTGCTTCCTCAGGTTGTGGGCCAGGCTGGGGATGCTCCCCAACAGGTTCCAAGAAAGGTTGTATTACTCCAGATAAGTAGTGTTGAAGGAAGCTCCCGCCCAGCTGTCTATTTGCTTCTTGATTTGTCCAGCAGTGGTCCCTGCCCAATCTGAACTGTCAGCATGATCTCTTTACTCAACACACACAGTCTAAACCATGAGGCTGTGTGTTGTATTGTTCTGAGTCAGGAATGTGAATTGACTAAAGTCTTTTGGACAGAAATACTAGATAAGATAATCTATAATGCACAGGAGTTGACCACTTACTTCAGGGTCAAGTTTATAACTGAACAGAAATGCTCCGTGTTCTCTAGTATTGGTCGAGTCAAGGGAATCCTTTCTGGTAAACAATCAATGTATTTTACTTTCTCTAAACAGCATTCAAATATCCCTTTCTCTGAACTTTCAGCACGCAGGAATTGACAGTGTCTTGAGCCCATTTTCATCTTGCCAATAGCACAGATGACTAAGGGCAAATAGGAGTGATGGGTCAGCTCTACCACAAGGCACTGAAGGGTCTACCTGCCCCAGATACTTCTTCCTACCTAGATGTGTCTCTCAAATGGAGGTACTAGAAGTAGGTGGAGCTTTCCCAGTTAGGCTTCTAATTACTCAGGATCCTCAAGAGAAGCAAACCCAACTTGAGAGGATTTCAATCACATTGGAAACAAATGTTTTAGAGAAAAAATTATTTAAGGAATTGGCTCAATTATGTAGCCTATCAAGTTCAAAATTCACAAGACCTTCAGGATGGAGACCCAAGAAAGATGATGTTAAAATTCAAGTCCATAGGCCATCTGCTAGCTGAATGCCCATTTCCTTAGAGGACAGGGAGTCCTTCTTGGGTTCTAGTCAGGCCTTCAACCGATCAGATAAAGTCCACCCATATTATGGAAAGCAATCTGTTTTGCAGTGTCCACTGATGCAAATGTCATTCTGACTGGTCTAGTGGTAGAGGTTTATCAAAACTAATAAGGGCCTCAAAAGTCAACCCCCTTATCTAAAATACTCTCAGGAGCCAGAGCTATGGCTCAGCACTGAAAAGAACATATTGTTCCCTTGCACCGGCCCTGGATTTGGTTTTGGATTTGAAAAAGTCTCTTACAAATTCCTGGAGCTTCAGCTCCAGGGAGATCTAATACCTCTGTCCTCTGCAGACACCTGCATGTACAGGCCCCCGATACTGACACAAGTGCATACATACACTTAAAAAAATCTTTTAAAACACTCTCACAAAAGCATCCAGAACAATACTTGGCTGTAGTTGGTGGTTTTGTACTCTTTTGGCTCTTTGGGGGACCTGCCACCCAAATCCCAAATAAACCCTAGAGAGGCTTATTCTTTTTTATGAATGTACAGCCTTAGCTTGGCTTATTTCTAACTAGCTTTTCTTAAATTAACCCATCTACCTTTTGTCTCTGGAATTTTACCTTTTTCTGTTCCTGTATACCTTTCTTTACTTCTTACTCTGTGTCTGGCTGTGTAGTTGGGTGGCTAACTCGTGGTATCCTCTTCTTTCTTCTCTTGCTCCTCTATATTCTCCTCCCAGGTTTCTCCTCCTATTTATTCTCTCTGCCTACCAGCCCTGCCTATCCTTTCTCCTGCCTGGCTATTGGCCTTCAGCTCTGTATTAGACCAATCAGTTATTTTAGACAGGCAAAGTAACACAGCTTCACAGAATTAAATAAATGAAATATAAAAGAGTGTAACACATCTTTGCATCATTAAACAAATGTTCCGCAGCATAAATGAATGTAACACATATTAAAATAATATTCTACAACACTTGTCCACATAGCAAGATACCATGGTCCCAGTAAGTTGGCACAGAATTAGCACGAGGCATTTTTTCCTCTTCCTGCACTGACCAGGACATTTTCCCTCTCTGTGGTTAACCTACCTCTTACTGCCTTTGGGCTCTTCTACCCTCAAGCTTGGCTGAGGAGAGAAAACTAGCCTCACCATCATCCCAGTGAGAATAAGCAAGCCAACAGTCCCATTTCATCTGCAAAATTTTGTTACTAGTCACAACCAAAATCAAACAAGGTACAGCAAAAATGGTGTGTGTGGGTTCTGGGGCTAGAAACTCCAACTGTTAATTCCCTTCCTTTTGGATTGACTTTCTGAGATGATAACGGGAGATTTCATGCTTCCTTTGAGTGTCTCTGTCCTTGCAGGTAGATATTTCCTAACCTCTCAATACCTCAGTTTGCGACCCAGCAAAACAGAAGCCATATCAAGACCTTTTATCTGCAGAAGATGTGTGCAAGCCTACAAAGTCTTTACACTGCCCCCCCCGGCCCCGTTCTTGCAGGAATATCCCCAAGGATACATCCTCTGTGAAGGCTCGTCCCCAGGGAGGAATCTATTAAAGTCTTTGGAACGCTGTCTGCTTCAATGAGCCTAAGCAGCCAAGATTTTTTAACTGGGCAGAAAATAAGTTAATAATCCTTTTCCCTCCTCCCCCCTCCCTCCTCCCTCCCACACTGCATAGGAGAAAAAAAAATCAAGAGTTCCGCCCTCTCTAAAAAGAGAATTTAGTGGCGGTATGCCCAGGTGGCCACTGTTCCAGCCCTTCCAGATCAAGTGTGTACCGTGTTCACTGACCACTGCCCTATCCCTACCTACATCCCCCGCTTTCCATGGTGAGGCCAGGCAAGCAAAACTGTGGAACGTTGTGGCTTTTCCTCGCCTCTTCTTTGTTTGGAATCACTTTTGACTCTTAGTATAGTTATTCCAGGAGGAAGCTTTTGGCCTCTAAGAACATCAGAACCATCTGAAGAGGGTGAAAATACTGGAGAGTGTTTTCTGGTCCATCTCCTAACTGTTCCTTCTCTCTCCCATGCTGTAGGTTGTCTACAGTCCCACTCTTGCATGCCTCCAGGATCCTTGTTACCTCCTTGTGAGTCTTACCCAACCCACTCTCTCTCCAAGTCCTATGCACTTTAACCTGTCCTGCATAAGGCTACTCCTCCCTAAAATGTTCTCTTCAGAGGGATGTGTCCACAATTAAGCTACCCAATGGCTCCTCAGTTCTGACCCAAGGGCCTTCTACAGTGTGATTGTAACCTGCCTTCCCAATATATCTACTTATTCTCTCATTCATTCATTCTTATAATACACAAATACAGTCTACCCTCATTATGCGCAGGTTCTATATCTATGAATTCAGTGGACAAATCATTTTAAATACTATATTTTAATTGCAGGTCTGGATATGTGGCTCAGTGGTAGAGTACTATCTCACATGCACATGGCCCTAGATTTAACAAGGATAAAGATGCCAGTGAGCTATTTCAGTGAGAGTGAAAAGTACACACAAGAAGGATGGGGCCCAGCAGCTCTTCTAAGCCCATGGGAGCAACCCCTCTGTTCCCTCATTGACCATAGACAACGCTCTAGGTTCCTTCATCTGGGCATCTGTCAACAGAATACTCTCCCATGATTTCCTCTCATCCTCCAAGACCAGTCTATCTTTCAAGGTTAGATTAACCCCATCTTCTTTGCTGAGTTTTTCTGATTCATAGAAGCCTACAAGGAACTCTCATTTCCATATACCCACAAATCCCACAATGAACCCAAATTAAGGTCCAAAAATCTTCTCCAGTACCATGGCTTCTCTGTCCAATAGGAAGATGACAGTAGTGTTTCAGGTCAATGAACATTAATAAAACCACGCTTGCAGCACACTTAGCTTAGAGAACATTTTAAAGACTCTGTGTGGTTATCCATGATCATTTTTCATCCAGAATTCTAGTCATGCATGCTGGCATACATTTCCCCCACATCTTTTACAGGTTTTAATTACAACCTACAGCAAAGACAGAGAGTATAGCGGAAGCTTGTTTAACAAGCAAGTGAAATTTCTAAATCCTCTTAAAATTAAAAATGATAGTTTCCCTCGAGAAACAGAGGCCTGGCATAGGGGAAGAAAAGTGCCCCCAACTGTGGGAATTGTAGAGTTGAGAGGACAGAGCCCATATCCAGTTTCTGTGTCTCCAGTGTGATACTTTGTGGGATCCTTTTCATGCTTCGTGGCATTCTTGTTTTCTGTCTTCCTCATTAGTCACCTGTTTTACACTATTCCCCTTTGGACTGTGTCCTGGGCTCCCTCTCAGGCCTTTGTCTCCTGAAGTATTGCTCCAGCCCCACCCTCATACTCAGACTCCAGTTTTCAGGTAGCTGTAGGTTCTACCTAGATGTCCCACCTACATCTCAAAACCATCCAGGGGGAAAGAGCTCATCACCCATCCTGGTCCCCACTCTTTTCTGTGGATGGCAACTCTGTGTTCCTGTCCTTGGATCTGGGGAGTCTAACTCCTCTGCCACCACCTGCAACCCTGCCTCTGCTCAGCAGTCGACACCTGTTTTCTCATACTTCTTTAGTCGGAGATGCCCTGTATCTTTAATTCACTCCACCATCTCTGCATGCCCAACTCTCAACCTTCTGCCTAGACCTCCCATGCCAGCCTTTAACAATCTTTTGTCCAACCCAGTCTATGAATGGCCGGAGAGCAATCTTTGACCTACTAAGCACATCTTTATTTCAAAGTCACCCATCTGCCTCATGGCTGCTGAAACAAAATATTCTAAGGTAAGGGCCTCATTCAGTGCTCTCCCCCTCATCTCCCACAGTCAAATCAACATCCCCACACACACTCACCAAATGTGCTTTAGCCTTGCTGTCTTCCTTTTTCACAGCTTTCTCTCTCAAATTCAATGCTATGTCTAACTTGTCTGTTCTTCAAGCTTAGCTTGGCTTGGATTTCTCTCATTTCAGGAAGGCTTCCCTCCTTTTCCTGTCTGAAGTAATCCCAGCTTAGCCATATTTCTATCTGTGTAGCAAATGCCCAAGATAAGTCAACTTTTAAGGAGAAAGGGTTGACTTTGACTCATGGTTTCAAAGATTCGGTTCATGGCAACCTGTAGCTCTTAGTCTAGCCCATGGAAACACAGTCAACCATGGGAGGAATGTCAGCAGACAAGGCCCATTTGCCTCCTGGCAGCCAGAGACACGGAAAAGAGGAACAAGGGTTCTTCAAGGACACCCCTTGTGACATGATTTCTTACCTCTAGATTCTACTCAAAAGATCCCACCACTTCTAAGGAGCCCCAAGGCCTGCACCACTAGGGCCTTTGAGGGATACTACTGATTCCAAGCTATAGCAAACCCCTGAGAAGGTCTCACTCGCTGAATCCCAAAGCTCCTTGGACTCCATTGGATGCTGGGAATAATTTAACCCAATGTACACATATTGACAGAAATGTAGTGGAGGAGCTGTCCCTGGTTGCTGGGGGAAGAAGCTAGGTTCTTTCCATAGGCTCACCAGTCAGCTCTAAGATTCAGCCAAGCCGGCTGGAATTGAGAAAATGCACTGTTAGCACAAGGTGACAGCCACTAGCTATTAAGTTGTAGAAGGCTGGGCATTTGAGTTAAGAGCATAGAGACCTACACCAAGTAGCACAGAGCCCTGGCTCCGCCCCTGCTGACTACAGGCAACTCACTTCCCCCTCCGAAGCAGCCTTCTCTTAACCTGCGCAGTGAGCAGGGTGGTAATGTGTGGTTACTGTTGTGAGAACTGCACAGGAGAGCATGTGTGTCAAAGTGCTTGGCTCAGCACCTGGCACAGCAAATAGTCACAAGCCACGTGACCTCAGGAATGTGTGTCACGTAATCCCTTCAACCTGGAACAAAGGAGAAATAACTCCTACCTCATAAGAGTGTTGTGAAGATTAAATGGATTAGTGAACATAATGCTGAGAGCAGAACCCGGGAGAGGATTCGATACCAGCTCTTTGGAGGGGATGTTGACGGCAATAAAGATGTTGGGTGTCGGGGAAGATGCCACATAGAGGCAGGAAACTGGCAGCTTCCACTGAAATTTTCATGTGTGTGGCTTTTCCCCTACTATGTTGTAAATGTGAGGACCAATAATATTGTTATAAATGTGGTAGTACCTCCCCGGTGTGGCTAGTGCAGGAGCTGACGTTCTTCGGCAGGTGTCATCAAATGTGTCTGCAAATGGCCAGAGAGCAGATATTTTAGATGTCCAGGCCCCATGTCAAGACTATTTAGCTTGCTCGCTGGAATACAAAAGTGGCCACACACGGTCTGTTAATGAGAAGGCCTGGCTGGGTTCCAGTTTATCTACAAGACTGATGAGAGACCAGGGTTGCCCAATGTGCCCTAGTCTGTTGAACCTGGCCCTAGGGAGTTATTAAGAAAGCAACCAAGCCAGGAATGAGTAAACAAAGGTCATAATAGATCATAACGATGTCTTCCATTTCTCCCCGTTAAAGCTTTTTAGGGATCCCCAAGACGCAGGCAAAGAAGTAAGATTCTCCTCTGCCCATCTCTCCTATTTAGAGACACCTGGGCCTGGAGACAGAAAGGGAACATGGATAACACAGTCTGGCAATATCAAGGCTGGTTGTAGGAGCCAGGAGACCAGCTTCCTATCTGCTCAGTATGGTCCTGAACCAACAATATCAATAATACCTGGGAATTTGTGAGCAGAACCTCATCCTGGAGACCACCCATGTCACTGCTGTGAGGCCAGGCCCAACAGATGGATCCTTTTCTTCAGTGAGTCCAATTTCACACACCTAACAGAATACCTGGCTCCGTTTGCCCCTCTCTTAAGTGTCAGACCACAGCGGGAAGGGCTGTGGGTTGTCTCCTTACTTCTTTTGTTTAGTGAAGATGGTCAACAATCCCGTTGCTTGCAGTGGTAAGAAAACTCTCCTTCCTCATGTCTTCTAGAGCTTGAGCAAGGCTAGAGTGGATCCTTCGGTCTAGCCCCAGCCACCCCCACACTTCCACGTGGGGCCTTTTCTGCAAGACGGTCAGCATCCATTTTGCCCCTCACATTCCCAGGGCAGAGTCCTTTGGTCTTCCTTTTGCAAGCAAGATTTCTGTGGGAGTTTATCCAGGTTTCCTGGAATCATTTTGAAAATAGGCTACTTGGATATTTTGTGAGTATACTTTCTTATATTATGCTCTATATATTGCAATAAGATTATTTCTGAATCCAATTTCTTTCTCTGCCTTCATTCAAATTACACCCACAAATACTTAGAAAATGTTCATTTTCTCCCAAAAGCTAAGACTGGGCCAGAGAAATAACTGAACCAAACTGTCACCCAGAAGAGGAAAATGCATAATATTTGTCACATTGTGGTTTAGGAAATAAACAATAGGAAATGAAAAAGAATTGCTATTATAACTTCTCAGAACTTCTATTCTTGGCCTTAATATATCGATGTTTTATTTCTATCATGCTATCCAGACATTCCCTCTTTTCATCTGACCAGTTCCTTACTGTTTGCCAGATTAACCACTACCCCCAGGAACCCCAGAAAACACCCTGCAAGGCTCTTAGGAACCCAGGCAGGTGGGAGCTACTCACAGGCACAACTATGTATTTCTCTTCTCATGCTGAGCGTGAATTACTCCAGTTCAAATGGCATACATTCACATAAACACCAGATAGAAAGATCTCAATGAATAATTAGAAAATGACCTCTGTAGCCTTCTGTTGTAGCTCATTGTTAGGACCTAGGAACCCCCAGTGACCTTCCTAACAGCAAATTCACCCTCCCCCACATCCCGCAAGGTAGACATCTTTTTATCAGCTTTTTTCTTCCTCTAAATGGGTCCTGCCTACGTAGCTTAGGCTAGCTTTGAATACTTGAACCTCCAGTCTTAACCGCTCAAATTCTGGGATTAAAGTTGTGTACCACCACATCTGACTTACTTGCTCTAAAACTGTACTTTGGAAACCATGCTTAAGTCTACTTGGCAAGCCTAGACACAAAGAGAAATGGCCAAACATTGAACGAAAGCACTTAGAAGTTTCGAGCTAAACTGGGGAAGAATCATGTTTAACAGTTCCTCACTCTAATGTTTAAATGAAGTATTTAATGATTGGCTTCATTCATATAAAAGAGTTGCAAGCTAGTACAAATAATGCCTATTTTGTGAACCAAATTTAAAATAGCGGTATTTATAAAAGTTCCAATGTTTGTTTTTTGAATATATTTTATTTTATTCTTTGATAATTTTATGCACATATGCAGTGTATCCTGATCAAATCCATCCCTATTGCCTCCCCTCCAACTCCTCCCAGATCCCACCATCATACCTCCATCCTTACTTTATATACTGTTTTCTTCTAACCACTGAGTCTAGATAGGTACTGGTTGTATGCATATTGGTGTAGGACCATCCTTGGTTGCGTAGGAAACCTACCTAGGGCCACAACTACCAATAGCTTCAGCAAGAAATAGAGTGATTTAAGCCTCTTTTCCTATCTATGTTGGAATTTTTTCTGACTTGATCTTAAGCAGGTTTTGTGCATATAGCCACAGCCTTTGAGCATGCGTATAAACAATAGGCCTTTCATGTCTGAAGAAAAAAATGACTCACAGTAGTCCTCCACAGCTCCAGTCCCTCACAGTCTTTCTGCCTCCTTTTCTATAATGATCCCTGTGATGGGAGTGGGGCATGCATTATGATTCAGATGTCTTATTTAGAGTTGAGCCATCTGTATTCTCTAGTTGTCTGCAGTTTCACTAACTGTGAGTCTCTATATTAAGCACTGTCTACCACAAAAAGAAATTTCTCTGATAAAGGTTGAGAGCAACATTACTCTGTGTATAAAGATATTTAGAGAGCAATTTGATACTGTGTCCATTTAGCAACATTAATGGTAATAGGTTCTCCTCTAAGGCATCTGATTTACCCAATCACAAATTTTTTATGTAATTAACCGTAGCAGGTATGAGTTCTTGAGTAGCTCAGAAAGCAAATCAGAAAGCAGTTGGTTACCCCTGTAACAGCCCTGCCACTACTGCACTAACTAAGCATATCTTGCTAAGCTGGTTGTCAATGTAGCTCTCAGTGTTCCCAGATGGATAAGACTGTTGATTACTTTTCTCCCACAGCAGCTTGCATAGTTCCTTAAAATACTATTTTCCCAGTCAACTGGGAAAATGCTTCCAGGGTAGTGTTATCTCAGTTTTTCTACGTCCTGTGACCATCAACTTCTGGCAGGCAATCAAGAGCTTGTGTCATTTGACAAGGCTCTGGAAACCTTGACCAACAACTTGAAGGTGAGTATCCCAAACCTGGCACCAATACACATAACATAAAATTTGCCATCTTAGTTTTTTAAGTGTACACTTAAATGATGTATTCACATCATTGTACAGCCATTGCTGCCACCCAGAACATTTTTGTCTCCCCAAGTTGAAACTCTGCACCCTTTAAACAGTAACTTCCCGTGCCTTTCCCTGCTCCATGCACCTCCATTCTATTTCTTGCTTCTAGAAATCTGAGAACTCACAGAAGTTAAGGCAGTCAGTATTTGTCCTTTGGCATTATTTTGCTTGGAATAAAGTTTTCAAGGATGATCAATGCTATGACACATCAGAGTGTCTTCTTTCTTTAAGGCTGCACATGCTGTTGGGTGCACACATTCCATTTTCTTTACCCATTTCTCTGTTAATGGATACATGAATTACTCTCATCTATCGTGGAACGCTGTCCTCCAGGGATGGCAAGGCCACTGTCCTTTAGAATTGTCTGAAACTGTAATTATTAGAAGGAGACCTGTGCAAAATTGGACCTATCAATGTTCTGTCATGGAGAAGAGAATGGGAAAAGGTCTGACCCCTCCCCAAGGATTTATACACGGTTAATGATGACTAGAGAAGGAAGAGTTGTTTTTGTCTTTCAGTGGTGTGCTCACCCATTAGTTGCAAGTAGCACTGCTTCAACCATAGTCTCACCAAGATAGAGTCGAGTAGAATTGTTTGTTTGGTCTGTCTTTATTCCTTATAGTTCATCTCCCTCGGAACAGTATTCCTCACCACCTTTTGAGCACTGTGAATGCAGCTGCTGTGACCAAGACTATGCAATTTTCAGACTGAGCCCTGCCTTGAGAGTATGTGGGGTGTGTGTGTGTGTGTGTGTGTTACCCAGAAGTTTTTTCAGTTTTTATAGTAACTCTATTTAAATTTTGAGAAATGCCATACTCCAACACTGCTCCAACACTGCTTCATTTGTGACTGTACTAAGATCTCAAAACATTTATAAGTCTCTGTTCCCCAGACTCCAGCCATGTATGATGCTGTACATATGTAGAGACTAGTTTGGGTTGTAAATCAATCCCAGCCTAAGATGAAAGAGATGTTAGAGGCTACCAAGCCAACCTCGTCCACTTACCAGAGAGTGAAGTGGCCCAGGGAAGTGATGTGTACTTATGTTGGCTACATGGGGGTGAGGGGGAATCAGTGCACAGGTGTAGAACATCCCCTGCAGAAGAGTTGCCTGTAGCAGCAAGTTTCTAAATCCCTGCAGTGAGAAAGGAAAGATGACTTCCAAATAACAAAGTGTTTTGGCCCCCTCCCAGGCTGATTTAATGCAGCCTGAGGGTTGGACCGTATCAATGTCCTGCTGGTTCTCTTGTCACCACACTTCAAACTCACCCTAGGTTTCCTGCTCCCACCCAGCCAGTCCACCCAAGGAGGCTCAGGGGCACACAGCCTTTTCCTTTGTTCTCCCTCAATGTCTCCAGTGGCTCTTTCCCTTCCCACTGGTCAAAACCATATTTCCTTAGTGGTCCATTCCTGCTGAGCCTTAACACACACACACACACACACACACACACACACACACACAAGTGGTTTGCTGCTTTCTCATCTTCTGTCAGTGGTAAACTAAAATGGCCCCTGATAAAGTTAATGATAAATGATGCCATCTTCTACTCCCATTTAATTTTCTTTTCCTCTTTAATTTGACTATCTTCTTCAGGGGCATCCTCAGGATATCACGAGCTTCTGCATCCGCAACCTAGTTCCACCTGACCTTCATGGACTGCATCTCTTCTAACTGGCATGCTGGTAGTACCCTTTGTTCTCAGTGAGCTGACAGATTGGAAAATAGACTAACACATGTCTTCTCTAGCCGCCGTAATGAAGCGAGCTTGTATGTCATCAAACAGGCTTTTCTGTACAAATATCAGTTTCTTATCTACTAACTCAAATGATCCCAGCAAGGTTCTGTAGAAATATGTAATAAGATTAAAATCTTCATTTCATTAGCAAGAGCACTGATATTCAGGAGAGGAAACAATTTGTCCCAGAGCCAGACCTGAGAGCACTTCCAAGCTCCATTAAAAAGCCCCAAAGAGGATAATTTTAGATGATGGGCACATGGATGAACCTTCATAAACTATAAATACTTGGAAATGGAGCTTCTCAGAATGTGACTGTGACAAAGGAAAGGTCCTCCATGTTCAGTTGTAGGCATTGCACTGGGCTTGGGAGGAAGTGAATCCGGCTTCCATTTCAAATACAGCTCTTCTCCCCTGTGCTCCTGGGAACCTAGCTGATCGTCAGAGTTCTCAGAGGCACTTGGGAGTAGCTACACCTTCAAGGGACACTCAAGATGGATGGAGCCAAGAGTGTGGGCTTAGACATCTATCCAATAAAATAAGACCACATCCCCCCACACACAACACCTCACCTGTTCCCTCATATACCCCTCAATACATCTCCATTCCAGTTTCATGTCTTTAAAAAAATAATCTCCGAAGTCCAATCAGTGCTGCCATGTGTGCATTGGAGCATGGGAATCCGTGGTCATACCCTCAGAAAACAGCGATTCTCCCTCTCCAGCTATCCATAACCACTTGGTAAGAGGTAGAGGTGGAGATCTTCTACACCATCTATGTTGGAATTGGGGCTGGCTTGATATTGTACAAGTCTTGTGTAGGTAACCACAGCTGCTGGGGGCTCATGAGTGAAATAGCAATGTCATGTACTGAAGAAAGCATCTCATAGCATCCCTGCCCATACTTTAGCTCTTACATTCTTTCCGTCTTCCCTTCCTTGATGTTGTCTGAGCCTGGGGCTGGACGTTTCATGTAGCTGTCCTGTGTGTTTTGAGCTCTCAGCCTCTTCCTCACGGTTATGCATCTCTGCATGGACTACTTGCCCAATGCAAAAAGAAACTTCTCTGACCAAGAATGACAACAGTCCAGGTCTATGGGTATAAACACAGACATTCAGAGGCACTGACAGCAGGACCAATTAGCAAAATAACAAAAATAGGTTTTACCCTAGGGCCAATGACCTCTGAGTTATTGGCTTTTGGTGATGATTACAATACCAGGCATGAAATCCCTTTCTGTGAAGCAGGCCTCAAGTCTAACCAGAAAGTGCTTAGTTACCCCATCAATAGTTGTGCTGCCAGTGCATGAGTGGGCAAACCTGGCAGATGAGTATTACAGCATGCAGGGTGCAGTGTTGGGTAAGACTGTTTGATGCCTTTTATCCGCCAGCAGCCTATGCAGCACCTTCTGGTACTACCGAAGCTTACCAGCAGGGAGGAGGTTTGAGATTGGTTTCTTTCTGTCCTTCAGCCAAAGTGGGTAGTATCTTCAGCAAAAGGATTCTAAAATGTAGTGATTGATGGGACTCGAGATCATTTGTGTTGTTTTAGACACCCCCAGGTCCTACATGACCAATAACTTGTAGGGAGGCATCCCGTAACAGTCTTTGTAATTTTCATTTCCATGTGACCTGGAACAACACTGGCTACCCATGCAACAAAGCTCTTCTTGAGGAAGATGAGAGATAGATGAGTGCAGTACAGCAAGAGTGTCCCTCAGTGACACAATAGAGTCAATCACTGGCTCACTTTTAAGAGTAACTTTCGGGCAACACAGTGGTCTTCTTGAGGTGCACGTTATAATTAATGGGTGTATAAAACACTGCTAGCTGGATCTCACAGAGATTTTGATGTTATCATAGGTGGGTCCCTGCATCAGATCCCTGCACTGATTGGAACAATAAACATTCTCCCCTCCCCCCCGAATGGTTCCAGTGAGCAGTTGAGGATGGAGAACACTGCCCTGGGAGAACTACCTACTTGTGAACATTGAGATAAAGTGGAAGCAAAGTTATGCCTAGAGAATGAGGCATGTGAAGGAGAGCATGGCCGAAGAGTAGACAAGACACAGGACAAGACACAGGGAGACACTGAGGAAGAAGGACAAATGGGCTGCTGGGGGCTGTTCAGACCTGCTTCCTATGACCTGGCTAGACATTTAGCAAAGGAAGCATTGGCTTTGTTTCCATGGGGAAGAAACTAATCAACAGTTGTACTATAGTCATAAAGACAATGCAATGAATGTACTCTCCCAGGAGACTCAGCTTCCTTCTGTGACTATGATCATCCGATGTGTTTTTAGGTCATAACGTGTGTGTCCCCATCTCACCAGAAACGCCACCTACACCAAGAGAGGCGGTATATTCATGGAGTCTCCTCTTTAACAAGTGGGAATATGGGGTTCAGGAGATCAAGGTAGGTGCCCACTGCTGTGCCAGTTCAGTGGCCAATGAGGCTGGAACTCACTTTCAAGAGGCCAAATGGCTCTTAGGAAGGCCGCGCTGGCGGTGGAGCCCTTGGTTACTGTGAGTTCCGCTATAATGGTTCACAAAGCTGAGAGATTTAAACCAGGTGCCCAAACCATCCAGATTTTCTCAGGATGTCACAGCTCTTCCAGGACAAGCCGAGTATCCTGGAAATCCCCTCCGTCTCAGGGAAACCCTGATTTAAATAATACATTAAACCTCTTGGTACATGTAAACATCTTCAAAGAGGAACATATTTTCTAGCAAATCATTCATATACTCACTGGCACACAGAGTTTCCAAATCATACGCTCCTCGATAGACACAGCTTTGTTTGATATTGAGGCTCACTGATAAAGAATACAAAGTGGCCATTGAACATTTTATTATAGCAGATAACTCATTGTGCCTATATGAAACTTCTTGCAACATTTTGCCTGATTGAGCACTTAACTTAGAAGCGAAGTATTTTATAATGCTAACCTGCTACTTGAGACATTTTAGTCAGTGATAGATCTCCTTTCCTACTGTGTTTTCATATGTTGGTATTTATTACCTACATATGTCTTGCTTTCTTTGCCTGGGTGCATGAAATCTATGATGTGCACACAGTTACCAGGTTGCCTAAGGATGCATTTCTCAGGATGTGTCCTTGTCATTAAATGACACATAACTGTACCTGTGCTTTGGTTTATGTATTAATTATATTTTAATTGTAAAAATGGAGAAACTGTTCATGCCCCTGTCAGGTAAACCTGCCACAGGAAGCTGGGGTTCTTAGCCCTCGGGGCCCATAACTGGTAACGGCGGTTCTTTCCCTTTTGGAGTTGTAGTCTGACACTTCTTCAGAAGATGATTCTCAAATGCGTAAAAGAAATCACAAAGGACTGCGAAGGAGACCAGTGGTGCTGGAGCACACCTGCTGAGATATAAAGACAGGTTCGTGCCACAGAGACTTCATGTTTCCTCATTAACGCCGTGAGATGAAAACAGCTAAGATTTCTGTCTGAGGCAAAGCCACGTGTGCTCTCAATATTTTCATAGATTCTTCCTTCGTAGTGAAGAAATGCTGCTTTTAAAGATTAGTGCAAATCATATTTTCCTCTCCTCTAAAGCCAAACACCTTTGACAACAGGAAAAGAAACACTGACTTAATGGTTTGGAACATCACTAATCCAAACCTCTGATATCAAAATGCTCCAAAATCTGAAGTTTTGGGGACACCAATATGACACCATGAAGAGAAGTTTTCATATCGGGCTGGCCACAATCAGAATGCAAACACATTGAAAGTATTGTATAGAGTAACCTACAGGCTCTGGGTAAAAGATACAGATGATACCCGTACTGGGTCCCTCCATCAAGAAATGTCATTATAAGCACACAAATATTCAAAAATGTTTATGATTTTAAATGATATTTATTTATGTGTTTTTATGTGTATGGGCATTTTGCCATCATGCGTGTAGTGTACCACATGTGTGCAGTGCCTATAGAAGCCAGAAGGAGCCATTGGAGCCTCTAGGACAGGAGTTACAGATGATTGTGAGTGACCATGTGGGTGCTGGAAATCAAAACCAGGTCCTCTGGAAGATCTGTCAGTGCTCTTAAGCACAACCATCTCTCCAACTATCCAAAAGTTTTCAAAAATTAGAAATCTGAAATGCTTCTAGTCCCAAGAATTTTAGATAAGGGATCTAAACTTAACCTAATTAGTAAATCCCAATTACATGTTAAGGTTCTGAGACACCATTTCTCAAAATGTATTGATTGGAATTCCAGTTTGATGGAATGTTCAGGGTTTTACTTTTTTTTTGTCGTTGTTGTTGTGGGCTAAATGCTGCCTTTCAAAACCTATGTTCAAAGTCCTTTACCTGTGAGTTTGACCTTATTTGGAAATAATGTCTTTATACATATCAAGTTTAGGTGAAGCCAAAACTCACTTACCCAGAACTCACACTCAATATAATTACTGTCCCTATAAGAATAAAGAGACAGAAACACAAAGGAGGAGCCCATGGGGCGATAAGCAGAGATAGACAGAGGGTGGAATGATACTCCTACACTCCAACGAGCCCTAGGGATTCATAGAAATGCCAGCAAGAAAGCAGGCCCCTACAATCCTTGAATTTGGACTTCTAGCCTCCAAACAAAAGATAAATATATGTTGTTCTGAGCCACCTGGTTTATAGAACATTACCATGGCAGCCCTAGAAAACAATGCAGTGTTCTTTGGGGAGAAGAGATTTGGAGTTAGCTTGGGACCCCATGAGCCTTGTTCTCTGGTAAACAATACAGCCTAGAACAGCAGAAATCTCGAAGAAACCTCCAAATAAACTCTTAGTATAATCTATGTCTCCCTAAGTTTGTTAGTAAATATATATATATATATTTATTATATATTATATATACTATAATATTATATATATATATCACAGCTAAATAATGATGTTAAGTGGAACATAAAATGTCCCAGAAGTATGAAAACCAGCAGGCAAATGATAAAGGAACAGGGACTCTTACAGAGCAGTGTGGAGAAGTGAAAGCCATGGGCACCCTGGAAGCACAGCTGACAAAATCTGGCATAAGACTAGTATACTTTTGCCATTCATTTTTTGCACATAAGAAATTCAAGGTCCAGATTTCCAAGTGTAGGATGGGGACTGGAGAGACAGCTTGGCAGTTAAGAGCACTTCCAGAGGACCTGGGTGTGAGCCCCAGCACTCACCCTGCAGCTCACCACCTTCTGTAACTCTATTCCAGGGGACTCTGATAACCTCTTCTGACCTCTGTAGGCATTGTACTTATGGAGCGCACAGACATACACTGTGCAAAACACCTGTATGTATAAAATTTAAAAATATTCTAAAAGCATGTTGGTCAAAATGCAGATATCGTCCCACACCTTGCATGCTTGGAAGAATACTTCCTTATTGGCCACTAAATTCTGCCAGTTGCAATCACAGGAATGTCTCATGGTAAGCCTATCCCATAGTCCTATAAAGCCATACAATCCATAGGCTAGATTCCACCTTTCTAACTGGAGAACCGAGTTCCTACTCGGGTGGACATCTGTTCGGCATTATTCTTGGGCCCACTTCGGGATATAAAACCCTCCTTGCACACGGGAAGACCCACCCCCTCCCCTAGCAGTTACCCTCCAGGAGAGCAGCAGTGTGGTCCTCTTGCTACTTTGCCTACCTGCACTCGCTCTTATGACAGGCACTGTGATGTTAGCATCAATGAGGCTGGAGCAGTTTCCAGAAAGACACAGACCCTGGGTGCTTTCAAAGCACTGATTGAGAGCACAGTGTTTCCAGTCAGGGTATCTGGGTCTCAATCTTGGGGCTGTGGGAGCCACACGGTGATGGGTTGAAGAAGAAGAGGATGGGGCCTGAGCCTCCCTGAGATACTCATCTCTGACCCAAATCCCCACCTTTTAACTTGTGTGGTACATTTGCCCCATTTCAATGTTGGAGCCCCTGAGATAGCACGTTTAGGAATCAGCTGGCACGCACTCTGCAGAGATTATCAAACACCCAGAAATTTTGCAAGCCAGTTGTTAAATTAAGGCACTTCAAAATTGGCCACAATGGGATTATTTTTACACCATGGAAATCAGCAGAGGCCACAACTCGAGGTTGGATTTTCTTTTTTTCCACAGGGCTGGGTTCCCGCAGCTCTGTCATCTCACTGATTTCAGGAAGATTTTGCATCCCTCCCACACACTTTCCAAAATTCTCACCAGAACCCTGGCCAACTACCACTGTAAGTTTTTTTTTCAACATTAGCCTGTGGGTTCTGCTATCTTTCTGAAAGATGTTGGGTTTTCTGCCCAGGCCTTCTGTGAATTCCCACTGCTTAGAGTGCAAAATGAAAACCAAGCCCCCAGCTGCCAGAGCAAGATCATGGAGACTGACCTCAAAGGACATTCTCCAAGGCAGCAGTACCAGAGGGCTCCCAGCTTGATATAGTTTCATGGCCCACATTGAGCGGTTCACAAAAATACCATGTAACCAGAAAATACAGAAAGAGAGCCCTGTCCTCATTTCCCAACCATCTGCAGGAAGCAGGCGACTCTACCATCTTGCAGTAGTAGCCGAGACCCTTCTGCTGGGCAGCCCCCAGCCCTTCTGCCAAGCAGCCCTCACTTGGAGCTTGTCCATTCCTGCTTTCTGGTGAGCATGCCCTGACTTCAGTCCAGATGGTGGAAGCCAGGCAGGTGGGGCCATACAAGAGCTTCTGCCGGATGGTGAAAATGAATGACGCTAATAAATATGTCTTTGGTCACTTGAATAGCCCAAACCTCACACCTAGCATTCAGCCAAGATACCGTCCTGAGTTCCCAAGACTCCCTGTAACAGCTTCAGAAGTGCCCCACTCCCCAGCACACACTACACAGGTCAAATAAACAGCAGAATACTTATAGAATTCCTTTTCCTGCAGAACCAGAACAGGCTAGACCTGTTGAAAATTATTGCAAACTATTCATCTATGAGTCATATTTGTACCACCATGAGTGACTGGGTTTGGGGTTAATTGCAAAGTTTGGCCAGTTGCCTCTGCAATTGGCTCAATTAGTTACGGAGGCTGCTGAAACAATGGTCTGAGGTCACTGGCAGATTCAGACCAAGGGGCAGCAAAATTGAAAGTGAAGAACCCAGCCAAATTAAACCAAAGAAAAGGCCAGTTTGCAGCTATGTGGGAACTGTGCCCAGCATGAAGCCAGGGAGAGCGATTAGTTAGAAATATATCGAGTTGCTGATAATTGGACGTCTTAATTTTTAAATGCCAATTTTATATTGTTTGGCCGGATAAGATGACCCTATTGATTTTCAAGAAAGCACTGATTTCACATTTCAGGGTTGCCGGGGCTGCAAACAGAGGAAACATAGCCCAGCAGGGAAAAAAAAAATCATGTCTCACATCTCTTCCCTGATTCTGACATGCTCTTCACAAACACAGCTCAGGGGAAGGAGCTCTGGTTTAAGGCCCAGGAGACTTATATTTTCACTGCAATTGACTTGCTATATGGCCTTAGGCGAGATACTCCCCCTTTAAGCCTCGTTCTTTTCAACCGAAGCAATATCACAAACACTCTCATGACGCCCAAATGAGCTGATGGATGGCAGCGTGGTGTGTTGAGGTTGCGAGTTCTGCACAGATAATTTATAAAGGCTGCACATATAATGGTTATCAACCCCTATTGATATGTGAGTGTATCTGCTCCCGGGGAGAGAGCAAACTTTGAATGCAATTGTAACTGATTGCCCCTGTGTTCCATTGTCGTTTCTGGTGGCAAACAATGCCAACACAGTAACAAATTGCCATCGAGTTTTTCATTAGTCATCAGAGTGTAAAAGATTTGATAAATAACGAGAAAACATTGGCTCTTTGGGGGTGGGAAATTCATGTTATTGGCAACAGCAAATTACACTTCTTTGAAAAAGATGGTGTCACAGTTCTTAGAGATTATTTGCTTTGCTTTGCTTCTGGGACAAAAGAACAACCACTAGAAGCTTGTAAAGACTGTGTCCCAGACAGCCCCACCCCCACACTGTTCCATCATGTATGTGACACGGCTGAGTGGCTGCCTAGTGTCTATTCAACAGGAGACAGAAAACGGAGAGAGACTCAATGTTCACTGAATTTGGGGAGCTGCAAAGACAATGCCAGGGGCAACACTGCTTTGAGGGGTATGCAGAGAGGTCTGGGGTGATGGCACCCTCTGTTCTTGTCCTGTCTTTGGTTCCACAGCAGCTGCCCCCTGCTCTTCAGCTCTGGCACCGGGCCCTCACATGCCTCCCTCCAGAGCCGCTGCCAGCTCCACTCCACCAGCAGCTGTTGCCACAATCCTGGGAGAGCAGCATGACCGCTGGCACCAGTGTGAGCGGGGCACATCTGCAGAGCGTCCCCTGCCCTTGGCTTCGTGCCTGTGGCTCCGTGCCCTGCTATGCAGGAGGTTCCCAGATGGTGCCACTTAACGGGACCCTCTTCTTCACCGTGGAGGCGGCAGTGCGTTAGCTGTTTCGCCCCTGCGATGTTCCGCTCTGCTGTGAGCAGCCTGGTGTTTTCCAGACACATGTTCATCTTTAACATTTCCGGGCTTAGGGGGTGAAAATTCCACTGGTGACCTTTGAAGAGTTTAAACAGGTTAGCCCTCGGGTGTTAAGAGGAAATGGTATTTTAAAGACCAAAACACCAAACACATGAGGACATTATGCTAAGTGAAATGAGCCAGGCACAGAACAACAAATACGGTTATGATCCACTTACTCAAGGTATCTAGATAAGTCAAACACATAGAAACAACGTAAAGTGGAGGCTACTGCAACTGAGGAGGAGAGGCATTGGGAAGTTAGGGATAAATGGGAACAGATCCCTGGTTCTGCAAGATGAAGCCACATTGGAGGTAGACAGTGAGATCTGACACAGGCAATGGTATGGAGGAATTTGTTAAACACCACTGAAACACAACTTCAGTCAGCAGAGCTGGGTGTTTCCAAGAAGAGTATGGGCTTGGAATGTAAATGCCCACTTCCTCCATTGGGGTAAAGCTATGATCCCCATTTTTCTGGACAATAAGGTGCAGGGCATTAGCAGTTCTGCTCACCTGCTGTGCATGGGCAAAGTACTCATCCCCTCATCCCCCTGCCTTTCCTCTCCAATCTCATCCACCCTGCTCCCAAGAGAGCATTCAGGGAAAGCATTGCGACTCTAAACAGTGTTCAGAAAGTGAAATTCCTGCCCTAAGTGCAGAAGCATATTCCCAAGGGCTAGTTGGGCAGGGTATAACTAATGAACTGGTTTTTGAGCCCACCAGTGGTCAGAATCAGTCACTTAGAGCCACAACTCAGACTCAGCACAGTGCCAGATAAAGAATAGGCCTCTCGGGGCTCTCAATATAACAAAATACAGGATGGGGGAGCTAAACAAGGTTCCAATGGCTCTCCTTTTCCTTTCAGCCTTAACATTTCTTTTGGGAAATCCTGTGCAACCCAGGCTACCATGTCTGAGGTGGCACTTGTTGTCATCCACTTTAGCAATTATTTAAACAGGTCTGAAGTTTGAAAAACACCACCAGTGTGTTGGCGAGGTGGCATGAGGCTTTGTAGCTTAAATGTTACTATAGGAATAAAATTTTTTCTTCCTTTCAAAGAATCGTGAGACACTGAGAGGGGAATGAGGAGGGCCAGGAAGAGTAGCTTTGACCACTTACTATAGCACTATTTCAGGATCATCAAACCAAAGAAAGCATAAAGAACTCAAATTTCCCCATAAATTATATCCCACGCAATGAGCACCTGTACCAACCTGTTGATGCTTTGATGTTTTCAATGATCCCGAGACTATTCTGTGATGCTCTGAATACATTCGTCATCATCACAGTACATGTGACCCTATCATCCAAGTTCAAATGTTCCCAACACCTGCTCCTTAAGTTGGGTAACCAGCTAGAAGACCGCTTTGACACAGAAAAGCTCCCACAATGCTGTTAATGGGGAAGACCCAATTGTGAGTCAAGATGGATGACCACATACAGTGTGAGGGCAGGCCTTGTTTGTCTCCCAGGAATGCACCCGACTGACCGGCCAAAAGCATTAGCACAAGTGCTTGGCCAGAAGTTGGGCCCCAAACTGGCTGCTTCCATTTAGAAATCTTGATGTGACCTGACCATTTCCCTCACTTGGTTTCCTATGGTGAAATCGTGGCTGAAAACAACTTTCTCACTTTTCATGGAGCTGCTCAGAAAGTTCTGCTTCTTGGAGTCCCGGCTGGGTGTACTGTCTCTTGGAAAACTGTCAGCTCTGACTCTCCATGATTCTCCAAGCTGTGCTATACCCATGGATCTGCCTCCCACTAAGGAGTGTCTTTTCATCTTTGATCCCAACCACAAGAGGCATATGGTTACCAAGAAAGAGAAGAGAAACACAATAGCAGGCTGCCCCCTTTTACCATGAAATGCTAGTTACCTGTGCTGACCTCAAGTAGAACTAAGAACCTATGAGGCCAGGGTGACAGCCCTAACCATAACCCTGCCTCAGCTCTCCCTGGCCTTGCCCAAGATCCCCAGAACATCTCTTATGCAGAAGGCTAGATCCTATTTATCACTGTGGTACTAGAGAGCTCAGATCTACACCTGAAAATGCCCTGAAGTAACTTCAGACAGCACCTCCCTCTGGCTCCCAACAGCACTATGTGACACTAATAGACATCTGATAGAAGTACCCAGCTCATCTCCTTGTCCTGTGTCTGTACTGGTCACCAGGGCATCAGCTCTTAGGTCTGAGCCCTTTCCCTCTTTAGCTCTTTTTAGGTCCCCATGCTATGTGACTTCCCAGTACCTTCGTGCCAGCCAAAGAACACGAGATGGAGAGATGGAGAGCCTCGATAATCTTCAATAGTCGCTCTATCTCCCATTCCTGGGGCCCTCTGTTAAGGCCCAGCTCCTCCACAGCCAGTCTGGCCTGATTCCTGTTCTTCCCTGAGCTTTGGCTAATCTCACCTCTTGACACTTCAGCTGGTGGAGGCCTCCTGCTTTGCTCAACTCTGACGCGGCTCGCCATCTCCTCTGTGGTTCCTCAGCTTTTGTAGCCCTGCTTCTAAATTAAATTTTCTCTGCTGAACTATCTTGAAAGACTTGTGCTTTCCTGACTGAGCTATGAGAGATGAAGTCTCCCTCGTCTGCGAATCCCACAGGCAACCCCAGTTCCTGAGAACATTGCACACCTGAGTCCTCCTCACACATAGTGAACAACACCTTTTCACCACAATTGACCACCCTCCACAGCTCCTGAGGTCCCTTCCATACTCCTCCCTACCTTCTCTGACAAGGGAAGCCACAGACATTCCATGGGGAAAAGACTCCACTCTGGCATTAGTTCAGCAACCCCAGAGATGTAGCGAACAGCTGAGGCAGAGCTGGGTTTCAAGAAGCAAAGATTCACATGGGCTCATCCTTTGCAAGAGCTTGCTAGGGTATGTATTATGGCGACTAGAAAATCTGTCTGGGAAAGAGTCAGGGTGAACAGTAAACCCTAGAGCCAGTTGCAGTTACTTCCTCTGGGAGTACTAGGGGCTTTGGATTTTGTTGAGTAAATTCTCTCGCATCCATGGCTTTTGTCCATCTGAGAGTATGGATGTCACTGACAAAAAGGCTACGTGATGATGTATCCTGAACCACGTCATGGGAATCCCCAAGCCTTGTAGGACAAGGAGGCCTTTCTCCCTAATCAGATTCAAGAACATTCTCTGAGGAATCAGTAATGTCTTCATATCCAGATTGCCTTGGCCAACCACCTCACTGTTGTTTTGAACTGCATTCAATGTCTACTCTTCAGTTATCTGCAAGCTTTGGGATGTAAACTGTCACTCCCTGTGCCTCACATCTAAAAACATCCCGCCAAAGAAGGAAAAAGATTCCTTATACCCAGCTCTAAGCATGATAAACAAACAAACCTGTTAAGTGACAACCCATTCACAAACTTCACATATTCAGCATAAGGAGTCTCCTTATCTCCACTCCAGCTGTCGTCAAAGAGGTCCCCAGCTACTGGGGACCAGGAAACTGTGGCCTTGTTTCCTGACTCTTGGCTTAATTGAGACAGAAAGCAGGCCAAAACTACATTAGTACGGTTAACAAGAGAGCGTCGGAAATTCACAGCATTCAAGGGCTTCTGGAATCTATTCCAGACACAATGGGTGCCTGAAGATGTCGAGTCCCGAGGCCTAGCCTCAGGATGGGTTTGTTCCTTCCATGACTTTAAGGAGAACTGTGACAGAGTTACCATGGACATTTTGATAACTAAACTTTAACCCTGCATTCCTTTTCTCTGTATCTTATACTTTTCTCAAAATAGAGACCTTAAACAACACAGAGATAAAGACAGTCCTTGGGCAAGGAGTTTTGTGTCCAGGAAGCTTTACACCCTGCCAAATCTGTATTAGTTTGCTAAAAGCACCTCAACGAAGTACGACAAACAGGATGACTTCACCCCAGAAATATATGTCTCTACAATTCCGAGCATTTAAAGTCCAGGATGCAGGTGTCAGAGGGCAGTAAGATCCAGGTCCCTTGATTCTTCCTGTGACTTTCTGACATCTGTGACAGTCTTTGAATGTAGACGCATAGCCCACTCTCTGGCTTCATCTTCATATGTCTTCCTCGTTCCTCGGTCCATGCTTTTCCATCTACAGGGACACCAGTCTCTGCGTTAAAACCCACCCTACTCCAGTATGACCTCCTAACTAACTCCATTTTAAACAATCCTATTTCCGAATAAGATCATGTCTGAAGTAATAAGTTAGAATATCAACATATAAACCTGGGGGACACAAATAATAAAGAGTTTGACCTTCTCAAATGTATGTCCCCCTCACAGGCAAAATATCACCACCCACCCAAGCCTCACGCAAAGTCTTAAACCAATCCAGCAGCAGTGAGTCCAGAGCCTCATCCAAATTCCTTATGTTAGATGCAGGTAAGACTTAGCATACGGTTCACCTATTCCTGGGTGAAGGTTTTTTTCCCTGTGTGAACCTATGAAACAGGAGGTTTGCCAGCTTCTGGAGAGGGAATGCCTGTCCTGTCATGGCATAGATGAGGAGGGAAGAGAGATCAGAAGGAAGAGGCCCTGGGTCCCAAGCAAGTCTAACGCCCAGCAGGGAAAACCACATTTTTATTTGTTGTTTGTATGGCTGCTGTTGAGTTTTTGAGATAAGACAATGTTATGTAGCCCAGGCCAAACTCAAATTTGCAATCCTCCTGCCTCAGCCTCCCTAGTGCTGAGATTTCAGGTGTTTGCCGCTATATCTAGCTTTGTTAGAATTTAACACATGAGAAAACTCCTCTGGCCCCATACTATGGAGTTGGTCTCAGTATAAGGAAGGTGCTTTCCCTCTGTTAATGCTACAGATATGGCCCTGAAAGACCACCTTTCCAGAGTTTCCTCACAGGACTTTGCAGATGTAGGTCAAACGGCTATTTATTCTGTCTCCCCAACTGCTGGCAGAGTCTGTGGCTCAGCAGAAGGAACTCTAGGCTTGGCTGCAGCTAGCCCACCACTGACTCTTGTCACACTCTGTTAAAGCTGTCAGGGAAAATCCGTTTCCAAAGCATTTTCTCTAGCCTTGGCCAAGCTGTGGAATCTTACTGTGGAACCAAAACTTCCAACACTCTTTCAGAAACTTGTTCCAATTTCCACTCCAACAGCAGAGCGGGAAGTCTGTCCGGCTGAAGCAGCAACGGGCAGGAGTTGTGCGTGCTGCTTCTCCTCCTGTCCACCCTCAAGACTCTGGGCTTCTTTAGGATGACTTGGCCATGTTTGCTCTTGCCGCAGCAAATAATAAGTATCTCGTTCTCAACAACATGAGCGAACACGCAGACCTGTGCTTAGTAATATAACTGGTCACAGAGAGACAGCCGCCGAGTGTTCTTGCTTGTGTGTGAAATCTAAAAGCATCAGACTCATAAAAGTGGGTGGTTTCAAAGTGGGAAATGTTGGTCAAAGGGTACAGATTTTCAGTAAGACAAGGCACACAATTAGACATTCTGGAAAGCTGTTGCATCGTGTGACTATAGTTAAGAATTTTGTATTTATACTTAAAATTTTCTTGAAAGTAGATTTTAAATGTACTCATCACAAAAACAAGGGAAGTTATGTGAGGCGGTAGAGTGATTAGTTTGACTAGATAGTTTCACAATGTCCTGCAGGCACAGCACAGAGATATTATGGGTTCAGCTCCAGGCCAGTGCAGTAAAATGAATCGCACAATCAAGTGAGTCACATACATATTCTTCACCAATGCATATTAAAGTTGTGGTTGGGGCTGGCATGAAGACACATGTCTTTAATCCCAGCACACAGGAGATAGAGGCCAAAAGACTACAAGCTCCCAAACAATCTAGACTACAAAGGGAATCCAAGTCCAGCTTTCGGTACCTTGAAAAACTCTCATTCCAAAATCATGATATTTGCATATGTATTACGCTACAGTGTACTATGTGTATAAACATAACTAAAAATACAGTCACCTTGATTTTAAAATTCCTTATTTCTAAAATATGCTAACAATTATCTGAACCTTCAACATACATAATCTTTTTAGTGATCGAGGCTCTTGCTTCTATATCTGTGTTTGCTAAGAGATCAGAATGACGGTTGACAGAGGTAAGAGTGGTACGAGCAATTTCTTAGGATAACAATGAAGTTGGCCATACCAATTGACCTGCGTTCACAAAAAGACATTCCTCCATAGCATGGGATGCTGTGGTAGTATTTTACCCACAGGGGAACTTCTTCCAAAATTGAAGTCAGTTCTTTCGAACATGCTGTTGCTTTAGCAACGAAGTTTTATGCAATACTCTAAATCCTTTGCTATCCTCTCGACAGTGTTCCAGCATCTTCAGAACAGGAATAGATTCCATCTCAAGAAAGCACCATCTTGCTTATTCATAAGAAGGAACTAAAGTGTTGAAGTTGTATCAGGAGATTTCAGCAATTTGGCCACATCTTCAGGCTCCTTCTCCAGTTTCTGCTTACACCATATCTACAGGTACTTCTCCACCAAGGTCTCAGGACCCCTGAAGTAAAGGGTAGAAACTGACTTCTAAATTCCTATTAATAGTGATATTTAATCTCTCATGGGTTCCTAATGACATCTAGAAAGGAAGTCCTTTTCCTGAGGTGTTCAGCTTACTTCGCTCACATTCACCAGAGAAATCATCATCATATATGGCAGCTATAGCCTTGTGAATGCATTTTATTTTAATTAAACAAATTATTTATTGGATGTGTATGAGTGTTTTGCCTACATATACCTGTGGACGACATGCATGTGTGGTGTCTGTGGAAGTCAGAAGATGGCACTGAATACCCTGGGACTAGAATTACAAATGTTTATGAACCCTCATGTGGGTCCTGGGAATAGAACCAGGGTCCTTTGCAAAAGCAGCCAGTATTCTTAACCTCTGAGACATCTCTCCAGCCCAGAAACCTGTTAGCAGACAGAAAACCCCTGTTATCTGTGCTGTGTGTCTCTATCAGAGCTCTTAGGTGACCAGATGAACTGTCAATGTGCAGTACAATTGTGAAAGGAATCTTTTTATCTGAGTAGTAGGTCTCAACAGTGAGCATAAGTCATTCAGTAAAGCATGATGGGCGCAAACATGCTGTTATCTGAGCTCTGCACTTTCATGTTAGAGCACAGGCAGAGTGGATTCGGTATCATGCTTAACGGTTCTAGAGTCTTCAACATGGCAAGTAAGTATTGACTTCAACTTCTGTCATCGGCTGTATTGGGCTCTGTTACGGTTTGGATAGGACCCATCCCTAACGGCTAGTGTGTTGAAGATCTAGTCATGCAACTGTGTTCAGAGGTAACAGCTGCATCATGAGGATACTAACTAGCTTCAGTGGACTGATTTCTTTACAAGTCCATAGTCGAATGGATGACTAGGAGGTGGCGCCTGGTTAGAGGTAGGTCACTGGGGATGTGGATTTGAAGGATGTGTCTTGTCTTGTCCCTCTCTTTGCTTGTTCTGTATCCTTGCTAGTCTAGAGCAAGCAGCATCTTCTGGCCCACTACTCCATGCCGTGATACGCCCTGTGAAACTAACCCACCATCAGTAGCCTGTTGCCTGAAGCTTTGAAACCAGGCATTGTTTTTCCCTCCAGCTAGGGAAGTCCTGGAGGGCATCTTCTTCCAGTAGAAGGCTGTGTCAGTCACATTCTGATTCTGGTGTCCAGCACAGTGGCCAATGTGACAGTTGGTTTTAATGACAAATTGTCTCGAATTAGAATCCCCTGAGCAGGGAGCTTCAATGGTGAAACTGTCCTGCTGATCTCAATTGATGTGGAAAGAGCCATTCCAAAAGTGGGTGGCACCTTCTGCTATCCAGCCAGATTTAAAAAATAAAAATAAGGTGTAGCAGAAGGATGCTAATTGGCCTTTTTTGCTTTGGCCCCTCCTCTTATCACTGAGCTGACTTGCCCTTTGCTGACAAAGATTCCTCTACTTACATCAGATCCAGCCTCCCCAGGCTTCCATTGTTGACTCAAGAGCAGTGGCCTCCAGGAATCTTCCAAGGTTTTAATGTCAAATTGGGACTGCTGTGGCACCAGCCTCACAGACTGAGCAACCACCTACTGGTTTTGTGGTCTCTCCAATGTGAGGCACACATCACAGGATGTCTCTGGCTGCTGGAACCAAACAGCTACTAGGCTCTCAGCTTCTCGAGTGTGAGACAGCTGTTATTTCAACATAAGTTAATTTATTGCATATATATATATATGTAATTGTGTGTGTGTGTGTGTGTGTGTGTGTTCTATCAGTTCTGTGCCTTTAAAGCAATAATTCTCAGCCTGTAGGTTGCAACCCATCAAGGGTCAAACAACCTTTCACAGGGTCACCTAGACCATTGAAAAGTGCCAATATTTACATTACAACTCATAACAGCAGCAAAATGTTAAGAAGTAGCAATGAAAGAAATTTTATGGGATCACTACAACATGAGGAACTGTCTTGAAGGGTTGCAGCATTAGGAAGCATGAGAGCCACTGCTCTAGAGAGCCCTGACTAACCCAGCCAGCTTCTTCCCTTACCAGCTCCTCTGGGTACTTGACGTAGCCTCTCCATCAGCACTGACCACAGAGCCTTACACATTATACTGCGGAGATGGCTTCTTTCACAGGGCCTCACAGGCTAGCTTCAAATATTTCTTCTGCTTCTTCCTCACCTCTTTTAGCACCCTGGGATTGCAGGAGTCACCTCCTTGCTCTGCATCACACTTTGACTTGGGAGAGCCTTGCAGCTAGTTTCACCTTCTGTCTAAACCGCTAACGCTTCCTCCATGACAATACTAAGGCAGCTCACACTCTAATAATCCCTGTGTTTCTAAAGCACTTCCCCATTGCATTCACAGTGGCGCTGATTGGATCAAGAGGCTTTCATTCTTTCTCAGGTTTTGACATGGTTTCTTTATTAAGCTTAATCACGGTAAGAAATATCAAATTAGCATTACTTATGGTAAGGAAACATGAAACCTGCCCTTTCACCAGAGCCATAGTGGGCTATCCTGTCACCAACTGGCCTGGTTTCAATGTTGTGTCACAAGAAACAGAGGGGTCTGAGGAGAGGGAAAAACAGGAGATGTCTGGTTACTGGGACTCTCAGAATACACAGTATTTCTCAGTGCTCCATGTTGTGTGTAATCTGTGTGGTCCACAGATCACCATGACAATGACAATTGAAGCATCACAGACCACAAAAGAAATAATAATACAGATGTTCATGAGAATTACTAAAATACCACACAGAGACATGAAATGACCCCATGCTGTGGGGAAAGTAAAGGTAACGCCTTGCTTGAACATTGCAAGGCCCAAAGAACTCAATGCTGGTATATACCCAGTGTGGAGAGTCATGGGCATTCAATTGATTCTAAAATAATGCTGAATTTTAATAAAGCAATGTACAATAAACTTATGAATGCCTGTGCTCCATAAATGCATACAGCATTGATCCATTTAAACATAAAGGATTTGGGGGAAGAATGGTGAATCAGGTAAAGGTGCTTGCTGAACAAGCCTCCAAATCTAAGCTAGGTACCCTGAGTTCAACCCCCCAAAACCCACATAAAGGAAAGAATTAACTCTACAAAGTTGTCCTCTGACCTCCACACATGCTGTGGAACATACACTCACATCATGCACACATACCATAATAAATAAATAATCATTAAAATAAATACCTGCAATCTCAGCACTTTTGGGGAGCTGAGACAGAAGTTCAAGGTCCTCTTTTTGTCTACATTGTAAGTTTCACACCTGCCTAAACTGCATAATAAGACCAGGTCTATAAATAAAAATAAATAAAATGGTTAAGTAGGCAAGAAAAGAGACACAGATGCAGCCAGATGTCCTGACCTGAATGCAGAGGAAGAGGTCAGTATTGTCACAGGACATGGGGAGAGAGTTCTTAAAAACAGCCCTTCTGAAGACCTGCAGTAGACACTCCTGCATTATGAATGCATGCTTCGGCCACGTCCCAGATTATTGAAGAACCTCCCTGATTAGCACTCATTTGAAAGTGGATCCCAGGGATTGATAATCCATGAGGGGTGGCTCTCAGCATCACTGGTCTCTTCAGAACACAGACTTTGCTGCCAAATCATCTGACACCTGAGTACCAGCTCTTATCGACCAAAAATTCAAAAGAAAATGAAAGTCCAGATTGGATGTTCCTGATTAGGAGCACCAGGAGATGGTGTGCTCTGATAGCAAGAGATTTTCCTGAGTGCCAATGTTGTACCACGCATGGAAAATTCGACACCTAACCTCTTGTGACAGGTTGCAGTCAAAACACAGGTGCACTAAAATCGTGTACAATTACCTCCAGGCTATGGATATAAGTATAAATAAAGTGTGTGTTTATACCTGGATCCCATCTTGAAGGCAGTACATAGGTAGATATAAATATTGCAAAATCTAAAAAGAAAAGAAGAAATCAGGGATCAGAATCCAAACTCTTCTGTCTCCGAGCATTTCAGATAAGGGTTACTTGACCAATACATAATACCATCTACCAGAGAGTCCTTGAGACAGCTAGATGGAGTAAGGTGTGCAGAATATTGGTTAAAGACACATAATAAGAACATTAGGGATGCAACAGATACTGTTTTGTAAAAAATATGCCTCCTTAGACTGTCCCCAGTAAATGGGATAAGACATGCGAAGGCCATTAGCCACAGGGAGGCTGACATGTGGAAGAACTGTCTCAAAGTCATTCTGAAATATTGGGCAAAGGTCTTGGCCCAATGCATATTCAGAAGCCAGTAAGCATTAGTCATCAGTACATAACCATGAGCCCCAGAAGGAGGCCAGCCAGTGTCTAACCCGGGTGGGATGAGAACAGATTTTAGTGGATGGTTGAGGAAGACAGGAGGGACAAATTTGGTTCCCAGCACCCACATATAGAAGTTCACAGCTGCCTGTAATTCTGACTCCAAGGGATCGGACACTGTCTTCTAAACTCTGAGTACTTACCTGTACTCACTTGTTCTCTCTCTCTCTCTCTCTCTCTCTCTCTCTCTCTCTCTCTCTCTCTCTCACACACACACACACACACACACACACACACACACTTTTTTTAAAATAAAAAGACAGTATATGTGAGAATGCTTTATTGTGGAAAATGACACAAATTAAAATATGATGAGCAATGAGCTCCAGGCAAATACGCGTGACCTACTTCCTTATCAGGGTACCTGCTTTAGCCTATGGTGATGTCAGCCAGCAACTACAGTTACAGAATGCACAAGAAAATGTACTCTAGCTGAAGTTCTCACTCGGTGTCATATGTTCCCATGGCCAGGGATTCTTGAGTGTGCCTGGGGCACAGCTCCTCCCTTCAAAGCTGGCAGCCTAACAAGAAGAACAAACACAGAACTCCAAAACCACAAGAGGCAGGGCTATTGTGGGCCAAATAGAAAGAAGACTGTAGATGAGATTTTGTGGCTGGCAAAGTCAAAGCAAGTGACCATCTGAGGCATCACAGGAGGGGTGCCTGTGCCCACTTTTGGATCGGTTTTCTTGAGGAAAATCAGTAACTAGCTTGCTGTCTCTCCCCTAACATGGTTCCTAGATAGACACATCTCAAGGAAACAGGACCAGAGGGCTGAGAATGTGGAAGGCCCATTCTTTTCCAAGGGACTTATCGAAACAAAACGTGGCCTATTAAGACAAGTCAGTTTTTAAAATAAACTACACGTGGATGAACCTGAGCACACAACACAGCAAAACAAGCCAGTACAACAAAACGGTTCCACTCTGCGGTGTAACTCCTAACGGTCAAGTTCCAGAGTGAACGGTGATTGCCAGGAGCAGGGAGGAACAGAGAAATGTTTGATGGGAATAGTTTCGAATTTGCCAGATGAACCCATGTGGAGATGTTTCACAGTGTGCAAGGCAGATAACACTAGAACTCCACGCTTAAGAATTGCAAGTTTTATGTTATGTGGGATGCATTGTAATATACTTTATCTTTAGTTAGCGTACAAGGCAACAGTTGTCTTTAAGGTGTTTTCATACATCTGTAGGGACTAATCTCCCCTCTCAGTCCTGCCCTTTGTCCTCCTGCTTTGGGCCATGGACCCCTCCACCCTCAATGTCCCCCACTACTTTCATCACATCTGTGTTCTATTGCCCTCCCAGCCCCCTCTCCGAAAGCTTCCCTTTCTCTTCTCATGGACCCTCTTCTAGTTTCCCAGCATCCACCTCTACTCTCACATACAAATACACATATAAAAAAATTAGAAGCCGGGATCCATATCTGAAAGAAAATATGCAGTGTCTGTCTTTCTGTACTTGGATTATCTTACTTAGTACTGCATTTTCCAGTTCCGTTCATTTTACTGCAAGTTCTGTAATTTCATTTCTATTTTGGGCTGAAGGAAATTCCATTGTATATATGTGCCACATTTTCATTGTCCACTCCTCGGTTGATGACCATCTAGGCTGATTCCATTTGCTTGCTATGTTGAGTAGAGCAAAAGCACACAAGAATGTCCATGCACCTCTGTGTTAAGACAGAATCCTTTGGCTCCATGCCCAGAAGCATGACGTTGCTGGGTCATAGAGCACTTCTGGTTTTAGTTTTCAGGGAAACTTCCACAGTGGCTGCAGCAATTTACACTCCCACCAATGCCGAACAAGGCTTCCTTTTCCCTACCTCCTCGTCAGCGTTCGCTGTCATTTGTTTTCCTTATGGTAACCATTCTAATGGGGTAGTTATCATTTTTATTTCCCTAATGGCTAAAGATATTTGTAGCGCAAATTCTAATTGGACTTAATAATAAAATCCTGGAACCAGATATCAGGGTAAATGCTGAAAGATCAGGGAAGTAAAGGAGCAAGCCACTGGAGAGACTTCTTACCTCTGCTGAATCCTCAGATCAAAGGGGCTGAGCTCTTGCCTTTTATTCCTCTCTCCACCCAGCCATATCATTTCCTGTCTCCACCTCCCAAGTGCTGGGATCAAAGTCGTGAGCTCTGTTTCTCTGGTTAAATCTCACGTAGCCCACCACTGACTGGACTCCATGGCTAACTAGTGGCTAGGACGGCCCTCTGATCTTCAGGCAAGCTTTATTTGTCAGAGCACAAACAAAATATCACCACAGAGGCTGTGTTTGCTAATTTTATGTCAACTTGACCCAAGCTGGAGATATATGAAAGGAAGAAACCTCAATTGAGGAAATGCCTCCATAAGATCCTATTGTAGGGCTTTTTTGATGGAGGATGACCTAGCTCATTGTGGGTGGTGCCATCTCTGGACTAGTGGTCCTAGATTCTATAAGAAAGCAGGCTGAGCAAGCCATGAGGAGCAAGCCCGTATGCAGCATGGTCCCTGCATCAGTTCCTGCCTCCAGGTTCCTGCCCTGTGTGAGTTCCTGTCCTGACTTCCTTTGATGGTGAGCAATACTAAGGAAGAGTAATCCAAATAAACCCTTTCCTCCCCAAGTTGTTTGGTCACAGTGTTTCATCACAGCAAGTTTAGTTAGAAACCCTAACTAAAACAGATGCGGAACACTTCTAAAAATATCTCCCGACCATTTGCCATTCTTCTTTTGGGAAATGTCTCTTTAGTTCATTGACCAAATTATTAATTCACAGTTCGGGGCTGTTTTTTTGAAGTCTAATTTTGAAGTGTTTTATACACTCTAGATATTAACCACAAATATGGAAAGTGGCTGGGAAAGATTTTCTCCATGCTGTGGACTCTCTATCCATTCTGCGTTTGGTTTCCTCTGCTCGGCAGAAGCTTTTTAATTTCATGTAGTCACACTTGTCAGTTGCTGGGACTGTTTCCTGTGCGACTGTGGTTTGTTCTGAAGCCCTTGCCTTGCCTGCACATATGTTTTGAATTATACTCCCTATGTTTCTCTTTGGCAGACTCGGTTTTTCAATTAAGGTCTTTGATCCACTTCAAATTGATTCTTGTGCAGGATGAGAGATACAGATCTAATTTTGTTATTCTGAAGGTAGATATCCAGTTTTGCCGGCACCATTTATTGACTCGGATGTCTCTTTTTCAATGTATGGTTTTTGACAGCTTTGTCAAAATTAGGTGTGCAGGTTTACTTCTGGCCCATCTCATTTCTTCCACTGGTCTGCTTTCATGTACACATATAACTATGAGTCAGTTTCATGGGCACATGAAAATGCAGCCCTAGGTCAGTTAACTTCTGGACTCCCTGCTATATGAATAAAGGGAGAGTGCCTATTTACAGCTGTCAATTATCTCAAATCATCTTCAAACCTGACACGTCCCAAATCAGAATGACAGTCACTCTCTCCAGAGTCCACACTTCCATCAGGGTTTTTTCCTGGTGCACACCTTTCTGCTGCTCTTCAGGCACTCCCGTTCCGCTTACATCCCACCCTCCGTCACTGCTGTACCAAGCCCATCACTTACCTCTACTTCTTAACCATGAAAAGCCTTCTCTTCACTCTGAAACCAGAGCAGCACAACCATCCATAAACCACCAAACTGATCCATAACTGAGTCCATAACCTTTACCCTGCACCCTCCCATTTAAGGTGATAACAGAGTGGTCTTTCCAATACCCATCAGATATTACAACCCCCAACATTCAGATATCTGTGGTGATATTTTGTTTGTGCTTTAACAAATAAAGCTTGCCTGAAGATCAGAGTGTGGAGCTAGCCACACTAGTTAGCCATAGAGGCCCGGCAGTGGTGGCACACAACTATAATCCCATCACTCAGGAGACAGAGGCAGGCATTTCTCTGTAAGTTCCAAGGCCATGCTAGGCTGCACAAGAGTGAATCAGTCTAAAAGAGAAGCAAAGTCAAGTAGTGGTGGTTCACACCTTGAACCCCAGCACTAGGGAGATAGATACGGGAAGTGATATGGCTGAATGGAGAGATGAACATAAGGTGGGAGGAGACAGGGGTTCATGGCATTTCAGTCTGAGGTTTCATAGAGAGGGCATTCAGTCTGAGGATTTGCAGAGACAGGATACCTCATTCAGCCTGAGGATTTCGTAGAGGTAAGAACTAGTGGCTGACTGCTCTGCTTCTCTGATCATTCAGCTTTCACACACACACCCCGACCCAAATATCTAACTCTGGGTTTTTATTATTAAAATTAATTAGAATTTCTCCTACAGACCTCCAGGAGTTTTACAAGAACTGCAAAAAGAAAAATCCTCCTATATATGGTCCTGACTCACTATGCAGCCCCTTCTGTCCCAGGGCCTCTTCCTCTCTGCACTCAGGTCACCTCATCCTCTATCCATTTTCTTATAGCGGTCTCTTCCTTTCAAGTGCCCGGAATCTTCTGCATCATTGGCTATCCCCACCATTCCTGATAGACTTCTGACTTTATGCTGCCCACCATGAAAGGCTCCCTCCTCCAGGAAGCCTCCTGTCAGCACCAGGTGGGGCTACTTATGCCACACCCTCCACTGTGGCATCTGCACTCTCTAGGTGGTTCTTAGGCAGCTTCTTTTCCCAAAGAAGTTTTAGCCACCGGGCACCAGGCACCGGGTTTTGCTTATTTGTTTGTTTGGTTTGCTTTCTGTCCGTTTTTTTTTGTTTTGTTTTGTTTTTGTTTTGCTGTTGCTTTGATTGACAATTGTAACTGACTGAAGTGTCCACACATGCTGAAGTCCAATCACAAAATCGATAGAATAAGGAGGTGGAGCCTATGAGGGTATGATGGGGTCATGAATGGCGCAGTCCTCATGAACGGGATTAGTGTTCTTCTAAAGGGACACTAAGGAGCTCTCTCATCCATTTCCACCATGTAAGGGCACATGAGAAGGTTAACAGCTATGACTCAGACAAAAGGCCCTCACCAGACACTGCCTCTGCCAGTACCTTGATCATGGACTTCACAGTCTATAGACAACTGTGTGAAATTCCTAACTAGGTGGCCCAATCCTGAAATTACAGCTATTCCAGAAGGAAGATGCAAGAGGATAGCGAGTTCAAAGCCTGCCTGGACTACACAGTGAGTTCAAGGTCAGTCTCTGTGCCTCAGTGACCCCGTCTCCAAATGAAAAGTAAAAATAGGGCTAATAATACTGCCCAGTGGTAGAACATCTGTTTTTACGTATGTGACTGTAGACATGATTACCAGTAACACACACACACACACACACACACACACACAGAGAGAGAGAGAGAGAGAGAGAGAGAGAGAGAGAGAATGAGAAATAGAATTCTGTTATTTAAAAGCTGCCCTACCCAGCTCATGGTATTTTGTTATTGCCTTCTGAATGGACTAAAACATCATTATGCCCCTTCATTCACAGCACAATGCTTTGCAAATAGCAAGCTCTGAAAAAGAAAGGATGAATGAACACAGGACTTCAGAACAACTAGAAGCAAATGACTCTAAATTACTTACTCTGAATTACAGCATTTTAATGAAGAAATCCAGTATTATTGCTAGCAAGCACAGGCATGTAATTTGGCGAAACAGATCTTTGTGGAGATGCTTCTATGTGCTCAGCATCACCACAGCACAAAAGACCGGGAGAGAAACAGAACAGACATCAGACATGACCACTGTCCCCAAACAGTCCTCAAAGGTCATGGGCAGGGCTCTAGCAAAGAAAGAGGAAGGCAAGTGCTCATAATACAGCAATTCCCCAAAGACAACACATGATGTAAAACCTGCGGAACTGATCACAGCTTCCAGTGAACTGCGAGTGCGGGAGAGACTGGGGTAGGCTAGACAAATGAGACATCTTTGTAAACCAGCTCACAGCTGAATTAGACCTCAAGGCAAGGAAGGAGATGAGAGGAAGAAAGGACACACACACACACACACACACACACACACACACACATACGGCAGGAGGCAGCATGGCGACTTTGTCAAGGAGGACCACCCTGCCTACTGAGCAGGATGGGAGCGGAGGTAAACTCTGGCTTACATTTGTTCTTCGTCAGGAAGGCAGGAGGACATTACAAACAGTTCAAGGCAGACGTGCTGTGAGAAAGGGTTTGGGAGAGACTGAGGTGATTGCCTGGGGTTTGTTGCTGTGAATCCACTCCATCAGGAAGGTGTTGTGCCTGCCCGGCCTCATCTTCAGGAGGACAGGGAAACTGAAGAGGCTACACTCCAGGGACTGCCACAAAGGAGCTGGGGCAAGGGAGAGAGGGCTTGTGGGCAGATGGAGGGGTCACTGCTATAGTCACCCAGCTTCCAAGCACTGCACCTGAGGGAAGCAAGCCCGAGTCCTAGCACCTGATGCTTTCTGAATCTTCACCAACATACAAGGAAAGACCCAACCCTTGCTTACAAAGAAGGGACCGGTTTTGTAATCCTCAGTCTAAACTCAAGCGCTTTTACTTCTCATCTTAGGATGCATCTGCATTCTGATGCGATTTTTATGGAGGAGTTGGAGGAGTCATTAGATCCTCTGGTGGGTTGGAACAGCATGTCTTGTTAAGGACTTGCTCCACTGAATGAAGTTCCTGGACCTGCTAACACTCCTACACAAGCATACAGAAAGATTTACTGGGTTTGGGGAATAGCAGAGGCAGAAGAGAAGTCCAGTGTAATAACCAAACCTTTTCTCTGCTGATGAACAGAATTTTCTCCAGATACATTGCAGCATCTTCCATCACTGCATTGGCACAAACTGGAAATGCTCCTTTGGTGTTTATTTCTAAAATAAATCATGATGACTCACGCAACTGTACTCTTCGTTACAGCGCTTGACCATTATAACCTAGGTGATGTATCTTCAGGTTTTGGTGAATACAAATTTAAATTATCAGAAATGACTTAAAAATCAAGAAATGAGACTTGACCTTTGGAAAACATAAATGTATACATTTCCTGTAGGTTGTTGAGGAGTGGTAGACTTGAGTGACTGGTTCGCATAGGTCCAACCACTGACTATACTGTATTCTTTAAATATTAAAAGTCAGCTATAAGAATTTTCTGACAATAAAATAGGTAACATACAGAGAACTCCATTACGATGCTGATAAGAAATGTTTAATTTTGTAACAACTTTTCCATTAAAAAATTGACAAAGAATGTGAACATATAACTTGCTGAAGATGAATATCCAACTATTCTGAAACAAAGCAGGGGCGGGGAAGATGGCAATGTCTCTATCCAGGGGAAATGCAAACAGAAACAATGGGCTACATGGCACAAAGAGGCATAATACGAAGCACTATCCAGGCTGTGTAGCAAGTGTTTTTGTGTGTTGTGAGTGAGTATTTTCCTTCTAGGAAAAAATTCTAGCAAGTTCTGTTAAAACTTCAAGTACTCACAGTTCTTCAAATGAGCAATGAAACTGTTGAAAACCCTTCCCTTCAGAAATAGAAGCTTGAGTCATTAAGATAGTTCAGTGGGTAAAGGTGCCTGCCCTCAAGCCGGATCCCCAGCAACTGCATGGTAATGGGATCCGCATGGTAAGCTGCTCCCCAATTGTCCTCTGACCTTGCATTTATGCTGTGGGCACATGCATGCACACACACACACACACACACACACACACACAGACAGAGAGAGAGAGAGAGAGAGAGAGAGAGAGAGAGAGAGAGAGAATTAACTAAATGTAATAAAATGGTTTAAGACCTAAAAGCTCCCATGTGCAAGGGCAGAAATCCAGCTATGACTTGGGTGCTTTCTGTCTCTCCAGGGTTTGTGAACAGAAACCTTGGCCCCAGCTCAAAGGAAGACATTAGGGGTAAGAAACACTGCCATCACAGCAGTTAATGTTGCTCTCAGTTCTTGTAAAATGAAATTTTCATAAAAGACTAAAATTGTCCCTCCTCACTCTCCCTGGCTTCCTGTTTCATCATATACTCCCTCAACCTCCCTCAAGCTCCCACCATGACCCCCATCTGCCATGAGAGGAAGCAGACATGCAATCATCCCTTCACCCCGAGGCTGGATCAATAGACCCCTGGGCTTGGACTTTCACATTCAGAAATTGAACTAATTAAATTTCTCTTCTATAACATATTTAGTTTCTAGCATTTTGCTATAGCAACAGAAACAGACTAAAACATATTCTTTGAGGCTTATAATAACCATATTTGTTTTAAAAGTCAGGGGCCAATCTAAATTAGTCATCAAGAACTTCTAGAACAATGGTTCTTAACATCCCTATTGCTGTGATCCTTTAATAGAGTCCCTCATGTGGTGACCCCAACCATGAAATTATTTTTACTGCTACTTCATAACTGTAATTTTGCTGTTATGAATTGTAATGTAAATATCTGTTTTTTCCAATAGTCGTAGACTATTAATGTAAAAGGGTCATCTGAAACCCACTCAGGGGTCACAACCCAGTGTGAGAAACACTGCTCAGCATAATATTTCGGGGTCACCCATATAATAATACATACCAGTAATTCACTTCCTCCTATTTTTGTGTATTATTCTTTTATGAATATCTTATAATCACCTGGTGATTATGCTTGGGTTGTTTCTAATGTTCAGTTTTTATGTAAGAGCTAACACTAACATTTGTGCATAAGTCCTGTGCAAATACAGCCTTTCACTTTTCTTAAGCAAATATGAGGGAAATTCCTGGGTCACTTGGTTAGTATGCATTGATCTTCATAAAATGCCCAGCAATTTTCCCCCCAGCAATAAATGCGCTTCCAAGCTTCTCTTCCACAGCTTTACCACACTTTGAATTGGTCAGTCTTTGGAATTTCAGCCACTGACTTCATATATTGCTATCTTATTGTGGTTTTAACTTGCATTTCCTTGAAAACTCATGCTAAGACTCTATCAATGTGTTTATTGGCAATTTTTACATGGGGCATATATTTTGCAAAGTATAAAAATCTTTGCCTATTTGGAGGGGTGAGAGCATTTGAGCCAGGGTCCCTCTATGTAGTCTTGGCTGCCATGGAGCTTCCTATGTAGACCAGAATGACTTTGATCTCACAAAAATCCTACTGACTCTGCCTCTAAAGTGCTGGGATTAAAAGGTGTGTGCTACCTGAAACTCTGAAACACAGCCTGCTATTACACAGAGAGGACCAAGAGGTGAGTCACCAGCCACCCAGCAGGACATCCCAATCTCTAGGCCCTCCATACTGGGGCAAAACCCTGTGTCCCTCCCCCACCTACCTCTGCTTCTATAGCCAGTCAGTAGTTAAGATTCCTGCATGTAGGAAGCTCCAAGACCCCTGAGACACAGATAGTAACAGTCCAGAGCAGACCAAAAACAGTTTCCAAGACACAGAGACAGCCATTTCAAGGATTGGACCAAGACACAAAAACACTGCCAGCATCAACTGAAGGAAGAGATGGGTAGGCAAGAATGCAAGAATTCATCCAACAACCTAAAAAGCAATATGGTAACAGCAGAACCCAGTGGTCATACATCAGGAAGACTTGATCATCCTAACCCAGAAGAAGTAGAAGAAAACGTTAAACATAACTTTATGAAAATGATGGCGAACTTTAAGAAGGAAATGAAAAACTCCTTTAAAAACAGAGGAAAAGACAAACAAAAAATTGGAAGAAATTAATAAATCTTTCAAAGAAACCCAAGGGAAAAAAAAA
>JAQHUG010000008.1:11750297-11772290 GCA_028555095.1 Dicrostonyx torquatus
CCCCAAGAAACTCATTCAAGTGACTGGACTCTGTGTCCTAGCTATGGTGATAGTTATATGACTGTATAGTTTCAAAATCATGGGTTCTCAACTTAGCACTATTGACCAAGACATCTTATAGAGAGAGTATTTAATTGAGGACTTGTTTATAGCTCCAGAGGGCTAGTCCATGGTCATCATGTCAGGCAGCATGGCAGCAGACAGGCAGGCATGGTGCTGGAGCTTACACCTGATTCAAGAGCAGGAGGCAGGGGAAATACGAGAGGAGCGGGAAAGGTCAAGAGAGGAAGGGAAGAAGAGAGATAGAGAGGAATGTAAGGAGAGAGAGCCACAGCGACACACCTCCTCCAAGGTCACATCTCCTAATCTTTTCCAAAACAGTTCCACCAACTAGGGACCAGCCATTGAGATACATGAGTCTCTGGGGGGCCTTCCCATCTATCCCCACCTCCTTACCTAACTGTCCACACTGCTCCCGAAGAACCTGATGCGGCCACAGTCCTCAGCCTTCCAAACACTTTCCCCACCTTTTTTGTCATCAAATGAAGTTGTCATGTCTTATTCAAACTAGAAAATAACATTCTATATTTCTAAGAAAGCTCTATATGAGATTTATGTTTAAATCACTCTGTACAGCCTGTGACTTCTTCTCCAGTCCAAAGTTCTCCCAATCCTACTTCTACAAGACAGTCCTCCCCTTTCAGACCTTTGGGAAGCTCTTGTTTCATTATCCGTATTTTCATTTCGAAGGACCCTTTCTAACTCTCAGTGTGTTCCTTTCGCCAAGGACATTATTGTAACTCATCCTATTTCCTTTTCTTCGGATGTACACCTCCTAGAGCTAATGCTTGCTTCATGCTCTCATGGTGAAATCCCTCTCCCAGTGTATGGTGATCCTTAGCGATCCATACACAGCTAATTATAGAGTCTTAAAATTGCCTCTCCAAGAAGCCTGGGTAGAAGCTTCTAACCTGATGGGGTTCAGCACAAGCTCATGCTCAAGCCGGAAGCTGGCTTTTCCTCCAGGAGTTCTCAATTTCTGTCGGCATTTCCTCTGGGGACTTAGCATTTCCCCAAGATGAATTTTCTATCAAACAGTTCCTTGTGACTCCTATTTATATCCTTGCTGCCAGTGTGTCTTTTGTCCCCACGTCTGAAGTCCTTCAGACCCAGATTTTTAAGAAATTAGTGCTGTCTCTGAAGGGGGCTAATAAAATGGCTGGAGCAGCCTGGAAACATGGGTGAGGGAGAGAAGACTAACTCCATTCACCAACCATCACTCTGTTGCCCCCCAAACTTCACATCATGAATGAATCTGGGTGGAGGCGGAAAGCACCGGATCAAAAGATGCTGGGTCTTATAAGAAAAGTCACGAGTTGAGTGGAATGCGGAAAAGCTATGGGTCAGAAAAAGTAGAGTCAACAATTCTAACACTAAACCCACTAGGGACCAAGACAAGGTGGACAGGGTTTCTTAGGAAACTGAACCCTTCTGTGATACTGAACGAGAGAGGTCAGGTGCTGGAGGAATGACTCGGGTTACTCAAGCACCAACTTCTCCAGCGGACTGGGCTGCGAGATGGCTCACAGCCAACTGCAACTCTAGTATCAAAGGATCCCACCCACTTGTCTGGCACCAGACACACACATGATGCACAAACATGCATGCAGGCAAAAAGACCGCACAAACAATATAAAATAATTTCAAAGCCTAGTTATATATTTGGGGGGGGGTGTGCGGATGGATGTGAAGACAGGGGTGGTATGGAGAAAGTGATTTGTGGGGTTTATTTCAGGAGTCTAACACTCCGGATCCAGCTCTCTCCTCGAAGGTGACCCAGGAACTGAGAAGATATAATACTAAGAAAGAAACTCCAGAATGGATGGGATGCCCGTGTGGAAGCTGAGAGAGAGGCTTTGACATAGGGCAGAACAGCTATATCAGGTTAAAGGGAAGGAATGCTCCTAAGGCCCCGCCCTGTTCTGAGCGCCATGCAGCCACGCCCTCTGCTCTGAGTTTCCACGGGGCCATGCTCTCAACCACGGGGACCTTGGAACTAGTTCTTTATTTATGTTCTCCAGGAAAACAAGCTCAGGGGTTAAATCAAGAACACGACATCGTCAAATGAGTGCCAAGGGTACACGGGATGGCAAAACTAAAGTTCTTTTCAAAAGCAAGGGGAAAAAGAAAGAAACAGAAAACTTAAGATGATGAAAGTCAGAGCAGGTCCAAATGTGTCAGTTATTAAAATAAATGTACTTAGATAAAACTCAACATACAAATCATTAAAAGAGAGGTGTTAGTTTAATTCAGTCATGTGCTGTTTACAATGAAAAAGTCATTAAACTTAAGTACACAAAAACGTTCAAAGAGAAATCATGAGAAGGAACAGGTTAGCAAAATAAGCCAGATGAAAGCCATTTAGTGTGTTAGTTTCATGAAAATAGACTCAAGGACACCAAGCACTATTAGGGATCCAGTAAATAACTACAAAATAATCAAAGCAGTTTTGTGAAGAAAGAGTTTATGTTTTCATTTGTTTGTTTGTTTGTTTGTTTCTGTGGTGCTGGGAATAAGTCCTTGCACATGCTGGACATATAAATTTTAATTCACAGAGAAGGGAGAAACCTTAGCTATCAGTGTGCATAATTACATAGCTGTAAATGGGGCTGCAGCTGTAGTGCAGAGGAGAGCTTCCTCCTAGCACACACGAAGTCCTGGGTTCCATCTCCAGTGTTGGGAGAAGGAGAAAGAGTTGGGGTTGGGGAGGGTAAGAAGATGAAGCCTCAAATGTACTAGACAAAATTCTGGAGAAACTCAAACAACTTGATGCCTGGGGCCCGCTCTGCCACCAGGGGCCATGCTGAGGCCTGGTTCATGGCACGTGCTGACAAGGGAGGCCAGGTGTGTGTGAATGGTCCGTGCTGTTGCCAGACGCCACGTGGACTTCCATGACCCGTGTTCCTGCTGACTGTAAAGGCTGAGGAAGCTTCTTCTGCAATGGTATCGATGACCGTAGACTCAGAGTTGAGAAAGAGACATAGAAGGCTTCTGTGACAACCCCTGCTCCCAGCCCCTACAAAAAGTAACAACCAAGACAGGAAACCATTGAAGAGAATCTTAAATTGTGAGAAGGATGCTGAAGTGTAGCTGTCCACAATAGATGACTTCTTGCAGGGGTGGGAAGGGGAGGGGCTCATTTTTCTTTAAGGGGCTGGCCACTGGGAGTTTGACCATGCTCCAGCGACTATATAGACAAGACAAATTGCACTTGGTTTTTGTGGGGGTGGGGGAGGTACTTTGGAGGGCATAGGCCACAAGGAGGAATGGACATGGGAGGAGTGAGAAGTAAGGATGATGAGGGTGCATTATGTGAAATCCCCAAATAATGAATGAAAAAAAGAAAGAAACTTAAACAACTCAATAGAAAATAAATAAATCAAAATAATCTAACAAAACGTGTAAACAAAATAGCTACATATTTCTCAAAAGAGAATATACAGATGACCTGCAAGCATTAATGATCAAAGAAATGCAGATCAAAACCACAATGAGATGCCATCTCATCCAGTCACAATGCCTATTATCAAAAACAAACAAACAGAAAGTGCTGGCCAGGCTGCAGAGAAAGAAAAGTGCCATGTGACATTGATGGGAATGAAAATTAGTGCAGAGAACAGAGTGAAACGTCTTTGAAAAACTAGAAGCAGTACTGGCATGTGATTCAAGCCCACCTCAGGATATAATATACGCAAAGGAAGCTAAATCCATACAGTAAACAGGTAACTGCTCTCTCACAGCATATCCAAAATGACCAAGAGCTGGTATAGCTCAAGAGGCCTTCTAGCAGAAAAATGGATTTTTAAAAAATGTGGTGTATATACACAATGATAGCATAGTGTTCAGCCATAAAAAAAAATTCTGCCATTTGCAGCAGTATACATGGAACTGGATGGCATTGTATTAAATGAAGTAAGTCTACTTGGAAAGACAGATATCACATGTTCTCACGTCTATATAGAAGCTGAAACATTGATCTCAAGGAAGGAGAAAATGTAACCATGGTTAGTCAGCCACAGAAATGGAGCACTAGAGAAAGACTGGTTAATGGATACTGGGTGCAGTTGGATGAAAGCAGTGATTTCTGTCATTCTTAGTGCAATAGGCTAGGGATGATTCATAATAGTTAATTTTACATTTCAAAATAGCTGGTAGAGAGAGTCTTGAATATTCTCAGCACAAAGAAATGTTAACCCTCAACATAGTAAAAGCAATCATTAGACTTCATTTGGAAAAACTGAAAGCCTGTCTTCTGAAATTGAGAAGAAGAGGATGTTGTAGTCTCAGAAAGATCACTAAGACAAGAGAAAGTAACAAAAAGAATTATACAGGAAAGAAATCAAACTACCCCTATCTGCAGATCATGTGATCCTAAAGACTCCACCAGAAAACTCTTAGATCTGACAAGGGCTTTCAGCAAAACATCAGAAAACTAAATCATCATACAAAACATCAGGTAGCTGTCATATATACTAATAATCAACTTGCTGAGGAAGAAACAGGGAGGGGAGATAACACATCACATTTACTACACCACACACACACACACACACACACACACACACACACACACACACACACCTAGGAACAAACCTGACCGAGGAGATGGAAGGCTCTACAACGAAAACTTTAAAACACTGAAAAAAGAAACTGAGGAAGACACTAGATGACAAAAAAATCTCCCCAATGCTCATAGTCAGGGGAGTTAATGCAATGAAGATGGCTACTTACTTCAAAGCAATCTATATATTCGATACAATTCTCGTTAAAATTTCAATAGCATTCTTCATAGAACTTAAACAAAAAAAAATCCAACAATTCCTATGGAAACATAAAACAGTCGCTAACAACCAAAGCATTCCTAAGCAGAAAGAGCAATGCGGAAGGCATTGCAATACCTGATCTCAAATTATACTATAGAATCATAGTAACAAAAACAGCATGGCCCAAACACAGACATGTAGACCATAAGACTAGAATAGAAGACCTATAGATAAATACACACGGCTATAGCCAATCTAATCTTTGACAAAAGTGTCAAAAAATATCCCTTGTTTAAAAAAAATAATATAGTTTCTTCAAGAAACAGTCGTGGAGAGCTAGAAACCACATCTCAAGAATTGAAAGCAGCTCTATTATCTTTCACTGTGAGCAAAATAAACTCAAAATGGGCATGTAAGAACTGAAACTGATGAAGAAAAAGATGGATAAAATAGGGCTTTCTCTAAAGAAATCCAGTAGCCTAGAAAAAAAGAATTGAAATCTGGCATTGAAGAAGATTTAATATCTTATTTTTGCAGCAAAGGGAACAATTAACAATGTGAAGAGGAAGAGAGAAAATAAAAACTGCCAACTATACATCTGACAGGAAAGTCAGTATCTAGACTCTATAAAGAACTTCAAAATTCAGGCCTCAAAAGGAGCACCTAACTAAACAATTGAAACAATGAACTGTTGGAAATAAGAACTAAAAAGACCAATAAATACTCCAATGTTCAACATCTCTAGCCATTGGGGGATATAAATGAGAACTCTGAGATCCCATCTCACCCCAGACAGAATGAGTGCCATCAAGAAAGGGAAGGATGGCAAATGATGCCCAGGCCAGGAGGAAAAAGGAACCTTTATCCACCGATGGAATGCAAACTGGTGCAGCCACTATGGAAATCAGTAAGGAGGGTCCTCGAAGACTAACAATAGAACCATCCTATGGCCGAGCTATTCTATTCCTGGCTGCATATCAGAGAGAATCGAAGTCAGCACACCACAGACATGTTTGCACACCCACCTTTATCGTTGCAGTGTTTGCAGTAGCTAAGACATGGAACCAGCTCAGGCACCCATTCACAAAAGACTAAAAGAAAATGTGGTATATATACACAATAGAGTTTTATTCAGTCATGTAGAAGAACGAAATCATTGGCCAGTGAGGTGACTCAGTGAAGTTGACAACCTGAATTCAAGGCCTAAGATCCGAACGGTGCAAAGAGAGAGCCAACACCTTCAAGGTGATGTGGAATTCCCCTCTGCATGTTGTGAATATATTTTATTACCACTGGTTAATAAAGAAGATGCTTTGTGCCTATGACAGGGCAGAATAGAGCAAGGTGGGAATTCCAAGCAAAGATAGAGGAAAAAAGAAGGTGGAATCAGAGAGATGCCCTATAACAACCAAAGGAGAAAGACTTCCTCTGAACCCTTACCAGTAAGCCAAAGCCTCTTGCTAATACACAGATTAATAGGAATGGGTTAATTTAAGATGTAACAGTTAGTTAGTAGGAAACCTAAGCTAATAGGCCAAGCAATATTGCAATTAATACAGTTTCTGTGTTAATATTCAGGTCTGGGCAGCTGGGAAACAAATGAGCAGCCTCTGCCTACAAAGTTGTTTTCTGACTTCCACACATGCACTGTGTGGCACATATCCACACCCACACAAATAATAAAAAAATTGGAACAGGGTGGAGAGGTGGCTCAGTGGTTAAAAGTATCCAATCTGACCTCTTCACACTGTTAATGTGTCTACAATACTAAAATACATGCTATATCCCATAAATATGTAGAATTAGTACATGTCTGTTGACTTTCATCAACCTATTCATGTCTGTATCTACAAGACCTGGGATCTGAGGACCTTCAAGAATGGGGCAGACTACAGTCTAATGCTGTAGAAAACATTCCTTCAGTTTCAGTGTACCTACATAAAGAAATGTAACAAAGAAAAAATGATCAAAGGAAGGTTGCTTGAGTTCAGGAAAACATGATAAGAAAAACATGTAAATAAACATCAGTAAGCACATACATACTACGTATTAACAGAGCAGCCCTTCCCCCAGAAGGGATAGACCAGTTTAAACACAATTGCCTGGCATGTACTGTGTATTCTATCTGGGAAAGCATGGAAGCAAGGCAGAAGCCATATCCAGATTCAGAGTACACTGAGGATAGCATTCAGCATAGACTTTCACCAGACTGGGGTCTATGGCTATGTCCCGACAAACAAGAAGAGTAAACGTGCCTTATAAATTGAATGTAACTGTTTGACACAGAAGTAGGAAATCACATCTCAGAGCAATTCAGGGAACAAAATGCATTTGGGGCAGAGGCTCTCTGCCTTTTTTCCTGAAGCCCCTCACAATTCCCAAAGGCATTGTTCACCATGTGACATTCTTTTGACTGTGTTCTGACATATGTCAATTAAAAACAAAAACACTTAAAATTTTTTTGTAGAACTAAGATAAATGGTTTGTTGTTTTGTTTAGGATTTTCAAGGTTTTTTTTTTTCTTGGTAGCAGTGGGGGTTTTCTTTGGTGCTGGCATGAAATTCAGGGCTTTCTGTGTGCTAGACAGGCACTCAACTGCTGAGCTACTTCTCCAGCCCATAGTGAGTATTACATGGCCTTCTCAGTTATTGACTAGACCACGAGATGAAAAGTCAGCAGGAATACTAAGTATGAACCACTCAATTCCGATTAGAAGTTTTAACCCACACAATTATCACCTAATGCATACATGTACATTTTTTTCCCATATGATCGAATCCATATCTTTCCCAAGCATTATGCAACATGTACAAACATTTGTCAAGCGCTAATTACAAATTCTCAACCAGTACCAAGCACTGGTATGAAGCAGATTGGAAAACGTGATAACAGTGCTTTTCTGTTGCTGTGTTAAAACACTCTGACCCAGACCAACTTCGGGGAAGCAAAGGTTTAGCTGGCTTCCGCATCCAGGTTACAGTCCATCACTGACAGACGTCAGGGCAGGAACTGAAGGAGAGACTGTGGAGGAACACTGCTTCCTGGCTCACTCTCAGGCTGGTACTCAGCTAGTTCTCCTATACGTGCCAAGACCCTGCCCAGGGAACGGTGCCACCATAGTGGGCTGGACCTTCCAATATCAATCATTTCAATCACTCACAGACATGGCCACAAACCAGCCTGCTCTGGTCAATCCCTCAGTTGTAACTCTCTCAGACAACTTTAGGTCGTATGAAGTTGAGAATTAAAGCTACCTAGGTCAACAAAATTTAGTTGGAACTTTAAAAGGTAACCTAAAATTACCACATTACCTGAGATGACTCAGAAGGTAAAGGGTGCTTGCTGCCAAGCCTAAAGGCCAGAGTTAAATCCTAGCACTCATGTGTGGTTTGGCCTCTAACTCTGTATGCATGTGATGGCACATATGCACACACACACACACACACACACACACACACACACACACTAAACATATAAATGTAATTTTAAAAAATTTAACTAGCATTTATTTAGCAGAGCTATAAAATAATACATAGGTTTAAAAATATTAAAATGGGAAAATTTAAATATTTTAAATAGAATGACAACAAGAACATCATGTATGAAAACTTGCTTCAACCCATGTACACTTGCAGGGAGATTTAGAGCAGTTACATTAGAAAAAAAATTTTCTCCCATCCAAGAACTAACCACGCCCGACCCTGCTTAGCTCCCGAGATCAGACGATATTGGGCGCATTCAGGGTCTAAGGAAAAAAGAAAAAAAAAATCTCTAAATTACTGTTTTATGTTAGTCTTAAGAAGTGAGGAAAAGTATGACAAACCTAGGAAAAATTTTTAAATGCAGAAAATAAACAATACAGGCAGAAAGCAGAATAAAGATCCAGGGAAGAATCAAGGGGTCTCTAGTTGTTTCTTTGCTAAAATTAATACTAGAAACCTGTCAAGAGGCTAGACCTCACAATGTGCAATCTTGGGAACACAGGGGCGGGAAAACAACATGTGAATGTGCTTAACTAATAAGAAGAGAATATGATGAAATGATAGGCTAGCAACAGTGAGAAGCTAGATTATTAGCCACAAAAATATAACTTCCCAAAACTAACTCAAGCAAGTAAAAACAAATAAATAAGTTAAAGCAACTCTGACTGTGTATAGCATCTATTCTACAGAGACACAGAGAAGTAGGAAGCCCAAAGGAGTTTATCTGGGTGGCTTCAACAGATCAGCCAAATTGATACAAATTCTCCCAAACAAAGGAAAAAGAGTCACTATCAAACTCACTATCAATCTCACTATCAAAGGGAGATATTAAAGGTTGCACAGGGAACCAAATGAAGAAAAAAACCTTGCCTTCAAAGATCTACATGTGAAAATAGGTGTGATAAGCATGCAAGACAAACGTGTGGAGGATAAAGAGTATCAGGCAACAATGAGGACCATGCAACAAAATAAAGATGGATAGTCCACCAGATGGTGGGGTCACCTTTTAACATTGGATAGTCAGCACAGGAGGGATGAGGGTTCAAGGATAACGTGGAGAAGACTGCAATCATGGACGTGAAGTAAAACAAGACTGGTGTGCTCAAAGAGAAAGATGGAAGACAGTGTGGCCGGGGTAAGACAGGTTAGGATGAGGAAGGCAGAAAATGAGGACTTGGACTTTGAGTCAGAGGGCGCTGCAGCGGTGACACTCCATTGGGGTGAGAACAAGGAGCTGCTGGGGCTGGGGTGGAAATGGTCGGATGTCTCCACTGGAACAAGGCAGCTCAGAGTGAGGTAGTGCCTGGAGATGGAGGGATGGTCATGCATGGAAGATGAGTCTGTAGGTTTTGCTCCTCAGGAGGAGAATGCAGTGTGAGTGAGTCCAGGGCTTTAGACTTGAGGGACTGGAAACTTAGAGCGGCAGCTGAGCCTCCAAACTCAGGCGAGAAGAGAGGGATGGGATTGAGAGATGAAGCCCCAGAAACTGTGGCTGGCCCTTCTTAGGAAGCAGGCTTTTCCACAGAACCCCCAAATCAGCCTGAGGCAAGCCCACTAGAGCAGGTTGCAGAGGCAGATGGTCCCCATGCAGAAGACACAAGAGACCAATTCACAGAAAGTAGAGCAGAGGCCCGCACTAGCCAGAAACAAAAAAAGTAAAAGGCTTTGATTCTACTATTACCCCTGTGTTAGCAGTGGTTACCTTGATAGGCTACCACACATGTGCACTGGGCAATTACACCAACCTACAGTTAGAGAAAGGGAGGCTCCAGGGTTAAGTGACTGGTTCAAAGTCCTACCCACTGCTAGAAAGTGGCAAGAGCTCAACTAAGCCCAGAGAGGTTCAAGGCCCCATTGTCAGCTCTGATTTCTGGTTAGTGTGTGTGTGTGTGTGTGTGTGTGTGTGTGTGTGTGTGTGTGTGTGTGTGTGTCTATTGCAAAATTCTCTTATTCCTCATCCCCTTCCTACCTCTCTCTGGCTTGTTTTGTTCTGTAGGTTTCCAGAAGCCATTTATTTTAGGGTAGCTTTTGTGAGCAGCCTGAGGTAACCTCAATAGCTAATGACTTCGTCGACAATAAAAAAAGCTTTAGTCTGTACTTCCCTTTCAACTCTCCCAACATATCTCTGCTCAAAATCCTGTCCTTGATAAACTACAGGAAAGGAAGCTCCATTCCCACCTCCCCCACCCCCACAGTCTAACATAAGTCCAGCCACAAATTAATCACGGAGCCTTGGTGTCCTAGTATGAGCCATGTGACTCTCCCTGCCAAGACCTCAGGCTCTACATCAGGCTGTCATCCCTCCCTGGGGCACTGGGTCACATCATGTGGGAGGAAGGGAACCCTACAAGGCTGAACTAACTACAAGGACTTCCTAACAGCCCGTCCCAGGAGTAGTCATGTGATGTTCCTGCCAGCTCCCTTCCAGCAGCTGCTTTTTGCACACTCAGTAGTCACCCACTCTGTACCAGCCCTACCCCACACTACAGCTATCGCACTTAACCTTGGAGCCCCCATTTCTCTAACTGTAGGTTGGTGTGATTACCCAGTGCACAGGTGTGGTAGTCTATCAAGGTAAACGCTGCTAACACAGGAACAATACGAATATCTTAGATGAGCCCTCCCACCTGCTGAACTAACCCCATTTTTACTCTAGGTGGGAACTGGTCAGGAAGAACTCAACCAGACCATACTGGAGGCCAAAGAAAGGATTCTGAACCTTGAAAGCTCCCATGCACCCCTCCCCCCTCATTAGCCCCATATTTCTCTAAGCAGCTGGGTCACAGTAGCCTCATCTCCATGAGGCAGCACCTTCCCACTGTCCCCACCCTACGCCCAACCCATGCTCCTAAACAAGGAGGAGGGCCATCATTTGCATCAGGAAAAGCAACCCTTGTTTGCCTACTATGGTGGTTTGAAAGAATATGGCCTACAAAGGGAATGGCACTATTAGGAGGTGTGACTTGATTGAAGTAGGTGTAGCCTTGTTGAAGGAAGTGTTTAACTGTGGGGTGGGTTCTGAGGTCTCCTATGCTCAAGATATTTCCCAGTGTAGTGGCCCACTTCCTGTTGCCTTCTGATCAAGATGTAGCCTTGCATACCACCATGCTCCCTGCCATGAAAATGGACTGAACCTCTGAAACTGTAAGTGAGCCACCTCAATTAAATCCTTTCCTCATAAGAGTTGCTGTGGTCATGGCGCCTCTTCACAGAAAATAGAAACCCTTACTAAGACACCTAGTTTGCTTTTTTTTTTTTTCTGGTTTTTCAAGACAGGGTTTCCCTGTGGCATTGGAGCCTGTCCTCTTGTAGACCAGGTTGGTCTCGAACTCACAGAGATCTGCCTGCCTCTGCCTCCCGAGTGCTGGGATTAAAGGCATGCGCCACCACCGCCGGGCCCCTAGTTTGCATTTTTATATACTTGCACGTGTAACCTCTAGCCACCCTGCAGGAGAAGCCAGGGACCACAGGAACTCTTGAATGTCATCTATATCAACCCTGCAAATATTAAATCTTCCAACTTTGTCAGGCTTCTACTGAGCACCTCACAGGAGGCAGCTCACCTGCTGCTCAGGAGGCTGTTTGTCCACGTGTTTGTCCATGGACCTCTCTCCCCTGCCAAGGAGCTCATTACATGAAGCTGAACCTATCTTTCTGGGTCTTAGCTGTGTGGCCACTGGGGATTTTTCAGAGCTATTTGCTGGGACTCAGAAATTCTCCCATACCCACAAAGGTGATCCCCAGATACCAGAAAAGAACCAAGAGCATCTCTGGGTCCCCCAGAGGAAGCCTTATAGTTTCCATCAACCATTCCAAGGCTCTTCTGTATGCTGAGCTCCAAGCTATCAAACATCTGTAGACACCAGGTCTTGAGATTCAGTCTTCCAACATCTCCTTGCCTGGTTCCCCAGCAAGCCTGCAAAGTAGGGCTTCTGTGTTCCCATTCAACAACTGAACTCAGGGAGCTCCCACATGCCAGGTGTGACTGGAGAGCCATAGCTTCACACATGGTAAACAAACCCAACGTGCAGAGCTCAGATCCCAGTGAGTGGAAGATGCTGAGGACAGAGAAAGCCGCAGAGGACCAGGATGGAAAGAATGCCCAAAGAGGCTACTGCAGACCAAAAACACCAAAGCAGGTCTTAAAGCTCTCAATTTGTCAAAACCATCCAAAGAAAGCAAAAAAAGAGAAAGAAAAACAAAAAGAAAAAGAAAAGAAAGAAAGGAAGGAAGGAAGGAAGAAAGAAAGCACATTTACTACTTTCAAGAGGATGAAAGGATGCATTGGCTTCCAACCAGATTAGACAGGTTGTGAAGAGGAGAATATTCCAGAAAGAGGAGACAAAAACATGTCTTGAGAGCATTTACCAATGGGGCAGAAACATAGGGAAAGGATAAACCAGGAGATTGAATACAATACAGAGGTTGTTAATAGGTACCCATTGTACTATCCTGGACTGGATTCTATACCAGGCTCTCTGAGGACCTGGATAAGGAAGACCTGCCAGTAGGCCGTAGGTTGTCTCCACACTAGAAATCTACACCTTTGCCATATTTCTTCCACAGAGGAGCCCTCAGCCTTTCAGCTTAGAGAGGAATTCTGCCCCACCAGACCGGCTGCCCAACCCCAAACCTAACAGCCCAGGCCCCTGGGAACCCAGCTCGAGCAGCCCCCCCCACTGTCACAGCCATTTGCCCTCAGCGCCAGTTCATCCTTTTTTTTTTTATATCTTTTGTTCCTTCTTGCTTCAACCCACAAAGGCCAGTAAATCTCAGCCATGAAGGAAGCAGACAAGCATGAACATTTTTATTATTAAAACAGTTCAGTTCTTGTATTGATGCCTCAAAACTGAGGATCAAATTTAAGCAATAAAAAGGCCTGAAGCCTGTTGCCCCTGGTTGACTTGTTGACAAAATAATTTACAGACAGTTCCCAGGCCCTCAGCCACAGAGTTGTAAACAGACTTCCAGTTGCCGAATGAACCAAAACAGACATCAAATTAAAACTGTTCATCTAAAAACTGTCTCAGAACCAAAGCGTTCCTTCCGAAGCATCCCAACTGAAACGTTCACTAACTGGCCCACGGTGCCGAGCATGAAGTGCTGGGCTTCTGCTGGAATGGATGTTTCTCCGTTTTCAATGACGTGTCTAGACATTTCAGTTTGGCTATCAAATCTCAGCATTTGGGCTGGGAAAGCCAGTGCTCAGGGTTTGCAGCCAGCTCTGTCATGATTTGAAAAATCCCTCCAGAGCTGAAGAGATAGCTCAGCAGTTAAAAACATAGACTAGACCCAAGTTTGGTTTCTAGCCACCTTGTCAGGTGACCCACAACTGTAACTCCAACTCCAAGGGATTTGATGCCCTCTTCTGGCCTCCACAGGCCCCTGCGCTCACATGTGGAAATACACACACTAAATTTTAAGTCCCCTTAAATTATTCTCTCTTATTTTGTACATGTAACTGTCATACAATTTCACTTCCAATCAATGATAACAACCAACTTTCTATATTTCTCCAATATTATCTTTTGAAAATGACTGATATGCAGCATTTTATCCCCTTGATTCTGGTGCCCATACTCTAAGACTTCTTAGGCCACACATCCTGATTTCAGAGGGTAGACCCTGTAGTTAGCATAATTGCAGAGGGAGCAAAGCTAACTATTACTTAAGCTGCCCTGAATAAGGTTGCAGTCTATGTCTCCAGAAGAATGTAGGGATCCCTATAGCTGCTCCAGGGATCACGCAAGGGGGAGGAAGATGTGGCAGGGTCTGGTGCACTCAAGTCACAAAGGAGAGGAAATCCCTGCAGTCCAGAGAATGACTCTGTGGAAGAGATGGCATGTCTCTTGTGAGCTTATAGCAGGAATGGTGTTTGAGGATGTGCAGGCCTGAGGAGACAGAATAACTTCAACTGAAGGAAGAATGGGAACATGTTTAGCACATAGGACAATACCAATAGTGCTCTCCCACTCCTCGGAAGAGGGTCAAACTACAGAATGAAGGGATTCGGGGAAGTGAGCAGGGCCCAATGCTGCCAGATCCCAACTGCTATGACTACTATGTCTTCCTCCCTCCCCCAACTCATCTACCCTGCATTCCCCAGCTTCTTCTGCTGTCAGACCATGTGATGACATTCTACCCAATGGTCTGTAGTAAAAGTGACATAATGCACACCACTTCCAGGCCTGGCTGGAGTCCCACCTCCTCAGGCCACATCTGGGCATCCATCCAGGGAGTTCTGCCTGGGTGTGCCTCTGCCCCCACTCTGCTGATCTGGATGACACGCTTGTAGCCATGCAGTGGCGGAGCCTCTGTTGACCTCATCCTTACTGACTGACTATGTGAGTCAGAGGCTAGCACTGCCTTCCCTCCCACCTCTGAAGCACCTCCAAAGTCACAGATGTGCTCGATCTGAAGCCACTGTGGTTTCAGAGTCGATAAGCACAAATTCTTAAGCCAGTGTTTCTCCCGCTAAGACATCAGGCAGGGACTGTGTGTCCTTCCTTAGGTCTGTAAGAAATCAAGCCTAGTCCATGTGGAAGCCTGAGTGGGAACAGGAAAAGCCAGTGGTAGGAACTGTGTTAATAGGCTGCTGAAGGGCTAAGAAGAGATAAAGGGCTAGAGAGCTAGCTTGTATTAATAGGCTGCTGAAGGACTAAGAAGAGATAAGAGAGCTAGCTTGGATACAAGCATGAAGACTTGAGTTCAATCCCCAGAGTCCATGATAAAAAAAAGTAGGGAAAGCAGAAACAGATGAGTCACTAGAGCTCACTGAACAGTCAACCTAGCCTATGTGGAAAGATCCATGCCAATGAGAGATCCCGACTCAAGAAAAAAATAAAGAAATAATGTCTGAGCCTCAAGATAGGCCTCTGGCTTCCACAGGCACATGCATACACACACACAGAGTCCACCCTCACTGTTCGGTTCTCAGCTCTTCTCTGTGTGTGCACATCACTGAGTCAACCCAGCATCTTCCCAGGACTGAATTCATATTGTCTCACAATTTCCCCCCAACTGAAGCACCACCAACCCCCAGCTTGGAGGAAAGAAAGAAGCTTATAAAATTCATGAAGCTCACAAAACTTCCAAGGCTTCATGAGGCCTCTCCCTCGGGTTATATAAGCAGTTAAGAAAAAAAAAAAATGCTGGGTGGGGGGGAGACTCTTTAGAGCTTTTGTCTGCTAGTTGCCCAGGGCTCCAGGGATGCAACTTTCATGAGCCCTCAGGATCCCTGGGGTGGGCTTTTCGATGATGCAGCTGTCTTTGAGTCACCCAAGATCTTGTAAGGAACCTCAATAAACTCACTGGTTCACCAAGCTGGACTTGGGTAAAATTGTTTCTTTGATCTCTTGCTCATGCCCTGTCTGAAGTGAAGAGACATTTGTTCACATCTCCCCAAGAAAAGTCACAAAAGAACTTAGGACACGGCATCTCTGACTCACATCTTCAACAGATTCGTAGATGCTTTCCTCTTGGCTCAAATTTTGAGAATCTGCGAGAGATTCTGCTGAGCTCAGCTTGGCGCAGTCCAGGTGCACTCTTGAATCAGCTACTTTCGCCAGGGTGGCACGTTCACTTCTAGTGCCAAGAGAGGTATCCATGGGAGATGGGGACACAGTGATGGGCATGTGGAAAGCATGGACATCTGCCATGCTAGCCACTCCACAACTGCATGTCCTTTGAGACATGGGTGGCTGCCCTCTCTGTGTTCAGTATGGTGGGTCACTGCTTCTCCCTTCCTCCTTGGGGGCTTGTAGAGAGAGGGGACTTGAGCATTGAGTCTACTTCATGCTCTGTGGCAGGGTGGCTATTACCAACTTGCAGCCCAGGAACTAATCAGGGGATTGACACAACTGTCACCTCTGCTTGTACAGTCATATGAGCCCAGCCCTAAACAGTGCTCCCTTTGGTACCCACTAGCCTTTCCTCTACACTAGGCTCCATTACTCCGGCTCTGGCCACCAGGTTCTCAGCTCCCACCATCGAGTGCCACTGGCTGCCTTCCTCACTGGTTGTTTTTCAAGCTTTCTCTCTGACATATCACCATTTGCCTAAGGTCCAGACCCAAACTTCTGCCTGAGTGATGGACATCTCCACCACTGTCCATCCCAGCAATAATGGCAGCTTGCACTTTGGGGCTTACAGGAGAGATGATGGCGTGGTAAAGCAGCAAGACTTCAGAAGCTAAGGATCGGAGTCAGCTCGGGCTTCAGCACTCTCTCTGGTCACCTGGTCCTACATCATGAAGTCTCCGACATTTACCAAAGACACGCTAACCATCCTTATCATAGTAATAGCTGACTGCCTGAGAGCACCGGCTGGGAGAAAGCCAACCTGCAGTCTAGCCCCCACCTTGTCTCTCCTCAGCTGTATGGCTTCCCTCAGTTCCTTAACCTCTTGGGGCTTGGTTTTCTTGGACAACCATGTGGTTGTTTTGTGCAATGGACTAGAACAGTTCCTGGCATACAAATCAGAAACGTTCGGAGCTTATGTGGAGGACTTCTATCAAAGGTTGACTTAGAGTTTGCTCTCCAGTGCTCCATTTTACACTGTAAGGATCTCCTATGGGATACTCAGGAAAGATGACAGCAATCTAACATTAATGACTGTGGAATTAGTTTTTTAAAAGACATTTGAGGATTGTACCATTATCAAGTCAAGAGGTAGCGATGACCTCCAGCTGAGAATAATAAGCTAGGCTGGTCTCTGTGACCATGGGTTTGGAAATATCCCTGGAAGTGTTGCAGGCATCTCAGTGCACATAAAACTTCAGACAGCAGCTGTATCTCCTCCAGAACCTATCAGTAGCCAAGGAGGGAATGAGAAAGAGAACTGTGAGGAGGACAGCAGGTTAAAAGAAGCAGAGGAATCTTAGGAAGACAGGATATATAATCAGAGCTCACTTCAAATATGCATGAAATCACCAAAGAACTAATTTAATAGTTATTCAATTTTTTAATTTAATTCAACATTTTACTCATAAAAAATAATCTAGGACGAGAAGGTGGTAGGGATTACTGTGAGACAATAGTGGCTTGTTCACCGCGGATCTGTGCTCAGCCCATCTCAATGACAGTCACCAAACCTCAGTTTCCTCCTGTCTCCATTTGCATCCAAATGGCCTCATATCAGTACAAAAACAGGCAGACAGGGAAATAGAGGTGACCTGTGGCACAGTGGTCAGAGGCAAAGAGCACATGCCTTCAAGTGAGTTTAATTAGCGGTTGCTTTCTGTGTCTAGCCCAATCAAGAAGGCTATCTGAGCCCTTTCCCTCACACAAACAAAAGCACACGTGTACACAAACACTCACAGAGAGAGAGAGAGAGAGAGAGAGAGAGAGAGAGAGAGAGAGGGAGAGACGCTGTCAGGCAGATGCCTACCCACAGTGTACACGGAAGCCTGACATTAAGCACCCAATGACCTTGAGACTGGAGGAAGCACCTGGGAAAACAGGAAGAAGGGAAGACAGCCGTGGTGTTGCAGTACCAGCAACTGAGAGATGAGAGCTGTCCAATAGCAGAAAGAAAGGATGCTCAGCTCCCAGGGAGGTCCTCCAGACTTCTGGAAGAGCCCATTTGTTTCCAGCGCCCCTGGGATGTTAATTTCAAGTCCTGGGGAAATTGCTTACTCTCTATCCTAACCTGCTCGCCACCATTCCATTGTTCCAGCCTCATGCGTGGTGTGGTTATGGGTTATTAAGCCAGGCTACATTGCTTTGGAGGGCACACCTCATTTGTTGGGAAATTAATTCTTACAGGTACTGTATATAACAAATTTAAGGTTCTCTCCAAGCAGATGCCCTGTGTATCCTAAGCTGGTTTTGCTTATGAAAAAGTAAATGTTCCCAGAGTGGAAGCCCCTAGGGCCTGAGAAGGTGGCTGTGGATGGCCAGGCCTGACTTGAGAACTGAGGCAAAAGACCATATGACATGGGGAAGGAGCTTGCCCGGTGGGTGACCTGAGGCCAGGTTTTTGGCTGCTTGAGGCCCAGTGTCTCTATTTATGGATGGAGATAATCAGATCCACATGTGTGGCTGTTAGAAGGGTTGGCAAGAATGTTTATAAAGTGTCTTCAGTGAGATCAGCGCACAGACAGTCCAAAAGTGAGTGAGTGAAAGACCGGGTTTATGAGTTATCTCCTGTGGAAGTGTGTTTGCAGGTGGTTCTGACTCCAACTTGGCCCCCTCCACTGCATGAGGAATTCCCTTAAAGATGACAATCATAGGGGCATTGGAATGCTCAGAGGGTATTTGCTGCAAAAACCTGATGGCCTGATTTCTGTCCCAGACCCACACAGAAGAGAACCAACTCCTGAAAGTTGACCTCTGGACTCCACACATGCAAACATCCACGTGTGTACACACACGTGCGCACGCGCGCGCGCGCACACACACACACACACACAGAGTAATATATAAAATTAAAAATATTTAAATTATAATAGGGCTGACTGGAAGTACACAACAGATTGATGTGTACACATCAATTTCCTGTTATACTTCATTACTATCATCCCTACTTTACAAATTTAGAAACTGAGATCAATATAGACTGAGTAATTATAGTCAGCTGATATTATTCTCATTGTTCAGATGCAGAAACTGAGGCCCAGACAAGCTAACCTGTTTAATGTCAATGCGATGGTTAGTGTTTTGTCAATTTGGCAGAAGCTGTTGTCATCTGATAAGAGGGAATCTTAATTGAGAAAAATCTCTCCATAAGATTGGCCCCTGGGCAGGTTTCTGGGGCACTTTCTTGATTAATGATGTGAGAGGGTCCTGCCCACTGTGGGTGGCACACTCTCAGGCAGGTACTTCTGGGTAGTATAGGAAAGCAGGCTAAGCAAGCCATGAGGAACAAGACAGCCGCGTTCCTAGGCAGTATCTGCTTTACCTTCTGCCTCTTGTCTTGAGTTCCTGCCCTGACTTCCCTTCATGATGGACTACTGCTGTAAGTTAAAGCAAACTCTTTCTTCTCTGCTGCATAGTTTTGCACTGAAAGGGAGCCATTTGGATGCAAATGGAGAGCTTTAGAGTATTAGTCCATGAGCATCAAGGGCAGGAGTGTCAGCAGGCAGGTAGGCACAGCAGCTGAGAATTCCTATCATCTGCAAACTGTAGGAAGAAAAGAAAAGGGAAGTGGGCCTGGTGTGACCTTTTGAAACTTCTCAGACACCTTTGGAATGGTGTTTATCCCAGCCATACAATCCCAAGACGGTCATACAAGTGTGTGGCAAGCCTGCAGCGGAGCGCAAGCATGTAGTCCCAAATTCTACATTTTCAAAGAGGTACCATCCAGTAACCCTAAGGAGCACCTGGGCTCTCTGCCTGGGGTGTGGTGAGTTTGCCTTGATTCTACACTTCAGTCCCAAGAGAGCTCTGCTGCTAAGTAGCCTGGGCTCCACCTTCTGAGGGGGCCGTGCAGATAAGCGGGCCAAGGCCACCCCGTGCCCTGCACTCCTCAGCAAATGTTTCTCTTGCAATGAAATACAAACACTCGCTGGCTCTGACCTCACCATGCTCTAAATCAATGGAACACTCTTTGTCTGTGAGGGAGGGCAACACAGATGTCCCACCGACTGGGCAACCCGACTGCCTCTGTGTCTTCTCCCAAAACTTATCAGCAATTTATGGGAAGGCATAAGGACCAGGGACTGTGTTAACAGTAGTCTGGTTACTAAAATAAATCCCTGTGGAGGAGGCAAAGACTGCTGAGGGCAGAAAAGAAAGAGGAGAGGAGAAGAATAAAGAAATTCTCTGATGGGTGGAAAATCCTCTGATGGAGGAAAAAAAATGAGAGGGATTCCATAGGAGCAGAACCACTCCAAATCCCCTGGAGTTTTGTCTTTTTTTTTTTTTTAACCTCCTCTTCTGTTCTAAAAGGTAGAGTTCTTTTTCACAAAGCATTTTCCTCCCATCCTCATCTCCTCTTGCAAAGAGATTTTGAAATTTCAGCTTGTGCCATGAGTTATAAAACACTCCCTTGCCCACCCTTCTTGTTTCTGTCCATACTTCTAACTTACAGCTGGTTTATCAAAATACACCCCTGTCAAAGGTACTTTTTCCACCCAGGATCTCTGGGGGCTATACACTCATGCTTAGTGTCTTAATTACTCTTCTTTTGCTATGTAGAGACACCATGAACGAGACAAGTCACAGGCATGACTTATAAAGGAAAGCATTCAATTGGGGGCTTGCTTACAGTTTTAGAGCATTAGATCATCAAGGGCAGGAGTGTAGCACCAGGTAGGTAGACATGGTTCTGAAGCAGTAGCTGAGAGTTCATATCATCTGCAAATTGTAGGAAGAAAGAAAGGGAGACTGGTCTTTAGAAACTTCAAAGCCCACCCCCAGTAACACACCTCTTCCAAGGATGCTCTTCTTAATCCTTCCCAAACAGTTCCACTGACTGGAGACCAAGCATTCAAAACTATGAGCCAATATGGGCCACTCACTCAAACCACCACACTTGTAATAACAGTCACACAATGAGAAGGGAGTTCCAGACATGCAAAATCTGCATTGCATCAGCAGTGAGTTTAGAACTTAGCACCCAGATGGTATTTTAATGGCCTCGAACTAACAAAGACTCATCTTCTCCACCTAAACCCTCAACTCCACATATAGTCAATTATTGACACAATTCTTCCAAGTCTAAAGATGTCACAAAACCATCAAGACATTTGTACCTTGCTTTTACATCTCTTCATTGTTTAATCCCTGACAGCAAGCAGGAAGCCAGTGCCAAGTGTCTAGAGGACAGAAATGGCCCCTGGATCTCAGTAGGTCATTCTTTCACCACAAGCCCTTTCACGAGTTCTGGAGAAGGGAGGTGTAAGAGTAGGTCTTCTTCCATGTATTCCCTTGAGGTTTACACAACAGAAAATATGCAAGAAAGAAAGAAGGAAGAAAGCAGAGGCGGGAAAGGTGGAATGGAAAGAAAGGCAAATGGAGAAAAGGAAGGTGGGTGTAGGAAAGTTCTGCCTATGACTCAGCCAAACATAGCATTTCTTCCTCCCCAGGGCAGCTCAAACACTCCACACAGCAGCTATGGCAGCCATAGCAGGTCAAAAGGGCAAGTAGATAGACTGACACCTCACACATCTGGGATGATGTTCACAGGTCTGACCCCTGATTCAGTGACAGGGCAGAGATGGAAGGAAACTGGCTCTTCAAAACAGCTCTGGCATGGATAGATGCCATTGATTTTTTTTATATTTTTTAATTAAATGAATTTACTTTTTGTTTTACATACCAGCGCTAGTTGCCCCTCTCTCCCTTTCTCCTGTCTTGCCACCTCCCCCCTTTCCATCTCCCCAGAGGGGTATGGCCTTCCTGGCGAGTCAACAAAGTCTGGCATACCAACTTGAGGCAGGACCAAGCCCCTGGCCCTCCCTCTATCAAGGCTGAGCAAGATATCCCACTAGTGTGGGAGTTCCTTCTGTTTGTGTGTTGCTTTCATTGGTTAATGAATAAAGAAACTGCTTTGGCCTGATAGAGCAGAACTTAGGTGGGCGGAGAAGACAGAACTGAATTTTGGGAGGAAGAAAGCAGAGTAAGAGAGAGCTGCCAGAGTCAGATATGCTGAATCTTTCCCAGTAAGCCACTGACATTTGGCGATATACAGATTAATAGAAATGGGTTAAACCAAGGTGTAAAAGTTAGCCAATGAGAGGCTAGAGC
>JAQHUG010000008.1:11773050-11789209 GCA_028555095.1 Dicrostonyx torquatus
CATTATTCTTATCTATGTTAGCCATATGGCTGGATACCTTTTTCAGCTGGGCAGATCACATCTGCATAGGACTGAGGGGAATGGGTTTCCTTCTTCCCAAAATTCTCCTGTTCTCATTGCACCACCTCTACTTCCTGGCTGGTTTTCCCGCCTATACTTCCTGCCCGGTTAATCAGCATTTATTTAAAACATGATTGCCAAAATACAGAAAATTCTCCTGCACCACTTGGCTGTGCAGATGGCCTTAATTTGTCACAGTCCCAGGCTCTGCTCAGCATTCTCTGAGCATCTTAGAACACAGAAACACTCCTGTATCTGACACAAGGTTCTGTTTTACTTAAAGCTGCTGGAAGTCTGTGACTGCCCACATGTCCCTTCCAGTCACCTGAAAGTCATTGTCTGAGTTTCCCCATCACTAGCTTCATCTGAGGAGACCTTTACAAGTCCTTAGCAGTTCTGCAAGATTTGATTTCCAAGTCTGTCGGTCAGATATTCCAAAGGTAGTTTCAGTGTGAAATCAAATCCATATGAATTTTTTAAAATACATGAATAAAGGAAATAGGAATGTAGACAGAAGTTTCTGTCTTTCCCAGTCCCACAGCCATTCAGTCCCAACAAAACACACAGAGACTTATATTAATTATAAACTGTTTGGTCTATTGGCTCAGGCTTATTATTAACTTTAGCTCTTACAACTTAAATTAACCCATAATTCTTGTCTATGTTAGCCACATGGCTTGGCACCTTTTATCAGTGAGGCATTCTCGTCTTGCTTCCTCTGCATCTAGCTGGTGACTGCAGACTGAGCCTTTACTCTTCCCAGAATTCTCCTAGTCTGGTTGCCCCACCTATACTTCCTGACCAATAAGCATTTTATTAAACCAATACAAGGTGACAAATCTTTACAGGGTAAAAGAGTATTATCCCACAGCATAAGAAGGGAAGTTGGGTGGTGGTAGTGCACACCTTTAATCCTAGCACTTGGGAGGCAGAGGCAAGTGGATCTCTGTGAGTTCAAGGCAGATTGGTCTACAGACCAAGTTCCAGGACAGCCAGGACTGCACAGAGAAATCTGGTCTCAAAAAACCAAAAGAAGAAGGAGGAGGAGGAGGAGGAGGGGAGGAGGAGGAGAAGGAAGAGGAGGGGGGAGGAGGGTAAAGCCTTTGGACCACCCACACAAGTCCAACTGTTTGGGAAGGGCACTGTGAAAAAGGGTTGTTTAGATGCCTCCTCATGCATCATACAGTCTGAGGAAGTAGCTGCAAACCCATTGTGTAGTCCTTGGGCTCAGACTACTTTAAATGGTCATTGGCAGTGAGCTGCTTTAGGCAACTCAATGTTCACAAATGACTGAGTGTTACAGCTAAGGACCTGGCCAGTTACAATCTCAGAACAGGAGGCCTGAGAGGCTCACACAAATGGCTACCACCATGAGTGGCCATGTCCCTCATATAGTTTCTTTCTCAGCACCTGTCCATCAGCTCTAACAGACAGCTGATGGGTGGGTTTCTGTGAAGGAAAGTGGGAAGCTCCACCACAAGATGCAGGGAAGATGCCAAGACCAGGGTATGCCTGTATGGGGCTAAATAAATGGTCCCTGGCTTTCTGAAGCCAGGGATCCAGCTTCGTAAAATGTGTCTTGGTTGCAAGAGGATGCACATGTTTAGCTATGCTATATCTGCAAGTAGAAATGGCAGAGGCATAAATTTCCCCAGGAAGAGACTTCCAGCAAGGTCGCTCGTAACTGAAGGGCAAAAATTTAAACTTGTCTCCTTTGTAGCCACTGTGGTAGTTTGAATGAGAATGGGACCCATAAGGGCATATATTTGAATACTTGGTCCCCAGTTAGTGGAACTGTTTGGGAAGGATCAGGAAGAGTGGCCTTGTGGGAGGAGGAAATGAGTCTTAAGGTTTCAAAAGTCCATGTGACTCCCAGTTAGCTCTCGAGCTTACGCTCTCTCTCTCTCTCTCTCTCTCTCTCTCTCTCTCTCTCTCTCTCTATCTCTATCTCTTGTGCTTGTGGATCAGATATAAGCATTCAGTAATGGTACCATGTCTGCCAGCCTGCTGTCATGCTCCATGTGCCATGATGTTCATGGGCTCTAACCCTCTGAAACCAATGAACCACCAAATTAAATGCTTTCTTTTATTAATTGTCTTGGTCATGATGTCTCTTCACAGCAATTTAAAAGCAAACAAGACAGTCTCCGAATGTGGAATTAGATGAACCTTGGCAGAAAAATCCAAGCTGTGGCCTTTAATCTATGTAATGTTTGTGAGGACCCCATAGAAGGAGCTGAATCCAGCCTTTTCCCATGAAGTATGTAGAACGCTAGCTTCAGCCTTCATTACCCACAATCACGTGTATTCTCTACGGGGAAAGAAGCTGCATAATAGTCATCTCCCGTATCCTTTATCCAAGGTTTTGATTTCTATAGTCTGTTACCTGAAGTCACCTCCAATCTAAAGTAATAATTGAAAATTCCAGGGCTGGAGAGATGGCTTACTGGTTAAGAGCACTGGCTGCTCTTCCAGAGGTCCTGAGTTCAATTCCCAGCAACCACATGGTGGCTCACAACCATCTGTAATGAGGTCTGGTGCCCTCTTCTGGCCTGCGGGCATACATGGAGGCAGAATATTGTATACATAATAAATAAATAAATCTTTTAAAAAAAAGAAAGAAAGAAAGAAAGAAAATTCCATAAATAAGCAATTTGGAAGTTTTAAACTTTGTACCATTCTGAGCAGTACAATAAAATCCCATGCTGACCCACTCTGTCCACACGAATTGTGAGTCATCCCTCTACCCAGTGTACCCACAGTGTATATGCTATTCTCATAGTCCTCATGTGGTTGCCATCTTGGTTACCATAATAACTTCCAATATCATGATGCTTATATTCACTTAACCTTTATTTTACTTCCTAATTACCCCAAAGTGCAAGCATAGTGATGTTGTTGACTTTATTATAGTATATTTCTGTAATTGCTCTTTGGTGTTATTATCTTACTTACCTACTATATAAATTAAACTGTCACAGGTATGAATATAGTACATCTAAGATTGAATGTAGCTACAAGCATTCACTGAGAACCTTGGAACATATCCTCCTCCAATAAACAAGGCTGCTACCACACCAATGTTTGCCCAGTTCTCCACATAAACCTGTGACTCCTGCAGGACTTAGAACAGAGCAAGGCAAGAGAGATCCTTGGTTGCAATGAAGAGGAAGCATTGTTCACAGCGTGGTGGGAGTTTAAGTCAGTATCCTTTTGCAGACACAAAAATCCCCACAGCCATCTCACCAGACAAATATCTACTCCTCAAAGCCTGCGCCAGCCCCACCTCCTCCATGGGGCCTTCGCTGGGCACCCAGAAGTCCCACACCCACTTCTTAAAGACCCAGTGGCCTTTTGCTTACAGCAGCTACATGGCTTGCTCCCCTGCTGCCCTTTCTCTGTCCCTTTAGGAATGCCTTATCTCTCCCAGCATGCTGCCAACAGCTCACACAAGAGCCCTCTCCCAACGCGGCAGCCCTTTCACGTCTGCTGCATTAGCTGTGGGCTGATGAAAAGGGCTTGGTGTGGTTGTTTCTTTATGTCTCTGTAAGTCACTGCCACAGTTCCCAGGGGCGCTGAGAGGGAACCCCCCCCCCAACTGATGTTTTGAATTACAGGAAGGCTAGACTCCTGCCACACTGTGATGAAAGGAGGCTGCAGAGGAGAGGTGAGGCATACGGTGTCCTCTATGCTATCTCGACCAAAGAAATCACAGCTGGCACCATTGTCCTTGTCTGTGCCCCTTGGGGATGAAAACGACAGCCTGTGACCATCAAAGGCCTTTCAATTATTTGTCATCTGGATGCACAGCTGCAGCAACTGATCTGTCTAAACTCCCAGGGATAAAGCAGTGTTAGGGTTCATTTGCCTGGGTCTTGAAGGCCCTGTAAAGTCACATAGGTGATGGCAATGATGTTGGCATCAAGAAAACAAATTCCTATGTTCTGAACGCAGTGAAATCTATGTGTGTGACTTCACATCAGAGACTAACACTCCAGTGAATTCTAGTGTTTCTTTTCTGAGAACAGGACCTGAATCTGCTGTCCATTGGCATGTAAGGAGCTGACCACAAGCCTTAGGCTTCTGTCATTACTCCCTGCACTCCACAGGGGAATGGAAAAGAGGGAAAGGATCCAGATTCCTCCAAATTCCTGAGGGGCCTGCCATTTGTACCTAAGTCATTATATCTAAAGACATCCACAGAAGAATTTTATAGGAGGTTAGTAGGATCTTGGGTCTCTCCAAAAATGTCCCTTCAATGAGGCTGAGGAGAGATCTTGCAATCTGAGTGTTTACCCATGCATAGTACCTTGAGCCAAGAAGCACTATGGTGGAGATAACGGAAGAGGGTAACAATTAGAGACTACCCAGGATGCCCCAGAAAGGCAGCAACAAGAGGTGAGGTGGGGCACCTTAGCTTAAAAGACAGCACATGCTACTAGGCAGCCTGAAACTCTGATCACAGCACATTCCTTGCTGCCTGTCTCAGTGGACCTCCACCCCCCAGGACACTGGCACCAACTCTTGTAGGGACAAAGTGAAGTCTGCAGTGGATGTGTGTGGCTGACATGGCATGGATACATCAGGGACCCCAGTAGCAAAAACCTTCCCTGGGCGAGGCTCAGAGGGATAGCAAAGCCTTCCTCTGCTCCGCACATGAATGCTGAGTGTATGTAGAAAATGTCTACTGTCGCTTCCGCTCCCTGTATATTTACAACCTGAATGCTGCTCCTCTACAGACACTGCTCCATTCCATTAACGAAGTTCTCCTCCATGTTTTATTATATACCATACGTCCCATGTCCCTGTTCACCTATGTGCAATAGCCCTGCCTCCCTCTCAACTGTACTTAGTAAACAGGCTGAGCCTCTGAGACACGGAAGCCTCTCTATCTGTGAGCCCAGCTCTTTGGTCTCCATGTGTCTGTCATTTCTTCATTCCCTCGCCACCCCAGTTAAGTCACTATCTGGAGCCATGCGGAGTTCAACAAGCCCTCCACCAACCCAATTTGTACCATGTAGAACAAAGGCTCTAGATTTGCATCCTTATACTAGTTCTCAAAAGCCACCTGATCCTGGTTTGGGCCTCAGTTTTTAATGTGTGTGTGTGTGTGTGTGTGTGTGTGCGTGTGTGTTTATGTGTACTTGTTCATGTATGTGTTCATGTACAGCTGCATGAAGAGCAGAGGAAAAGCTCAGGTGTCACTCCTTTCCTTCGACAGTCTCTTGCTGTTCACCACCACGACTCCAGGCTAGCTGTCCTGCACCTTCTGGGAATTCTCCTGTATCCTCCCCTCTCGCTGTCAATGACAGGGGTTACAGGCACATGAGTTCTAGGCATATAAGTGCTGGTCCTCACCCTGGCACTTTCACCTTGGACTCTAAAGAGCTTTTACTCCCTGGGTCAACTCTCTAGTCCCTAGACCTAATGTTTTAATGCCATTAATAACAGGTAGTATTGAACTTACCTTCCATGATGCGAGGATAATACTAGATAATCTATGAAATTATAGTAGGTTGGAGCATAAGATAAGTGCTTGCTCAATAAAGTGCAGCTGTTAATCTTACTAATGTTATCACCGTTCTTTTCCAGTGGGCCTACTGATGCACAACAAACTCACCCAAAGCAAAGTGACTTACAAAGAGGAACTGACATTACTCTCAATTCCCCTAAACAGCCGCTAGAATGGTTGGAAAGTGGATCATTGAAAGCATCTCAAACTGGCCCCTTCTGCCACATTACTGAGGCTGACTGTTGTCCAGGGCTATGGCTGAACACCACATGGGTCTGTCTATGGTAGAACAAGTCAGCCAGTGGCAGTAGGAAAATAGAAACAGACAGATAGACAGACAAAAAGGTAGAGAAGAGAGAGCGGAAGCCAGGCAGAGGCTATGTCACTTTGGAAGGCATAGCTTTCCTTCAAAAACTGTGCAGTGTCATTTCTGCCACATCCTCTTGTTCAAAATGAGTCACTAGAGCTGACCCATATTCAAGGGGAGAGAGTAGAGTCCACTTTTCAGTAGACATGCCTAAAAACTTGAAGAAATGCTTTCAAGCCACTGCCTCCCAACACCCTAACTGTGGACTGACTCCTCTGATTTTGTCCCAAGTTCCTAAACACCACTCTACCTCCTCACTGGTATTTAATTAAGCTTGCAGGGCCTGATCCTGCAACCCAGGAGCCAGGGAACCCTTGCGCAATCACCAGCCCCATCATTAGACACATGCACACAGGGACGCTATTTGCCTGTGAAACTACATCAGTCAAACACGCGCATGGGCAGGGAGAACGGGCTGAGTGACCTGCATACCATCTCTAGGGCACACTGGCCTGTGTAGTCTAAGGAAGTGATGATGACAGCCTGATCTGACCTGAAATGCAGATCACTCCAGGAGCTGGGGCAGAAAGACCTTGTCACCAGGCTCCTGGGATTCCCAACTAGGACCTGAAGAAACAGCTTGTTGGAAAACTTCAACTTCATCATGAAAAAAACAAGGTCAACTTGCTAGCCATCGAGCCTAGGCAACCGGAACCATCACTGCATGAGCACTTTCCAGCAGTGACATTCATCTCAGAAAAGCAAAAACTCAGTCAGCAATTTATATCTTACTCTTTCTGCGTTTTTAAAGATAACTCTGGTCTCCAGTCTATCACCCAGGGCCCAAATAATTTCACAACAAATTGATTGATTGACTAAATAGAACTTTATAATTGAGGCATCAGGCTGTCCTGTTTCAGATTACAATGACGGCTCCCTGTTCACCCCCCATAGCCCCTGACTCAAGGCCTCCCATACATGTGGCTAATATCACAAGGCTGGCCTTCCCTCCAAGAACTCTTGGATCCAATGTCAGGAGCTCCCAAGCGCTGGAACACATTGTGAAATTGGTCAGGAGAATCCAGCCTGGTTCAACTGTCCCAATATGCCATTTGCTCCTCCTCTTGACAAATGGGGTCAAAGTTGTATCACTGTGGAGTGACAAAAGTAACTCCATAGTTGCACAACCACAGGGAATATATGGGGCTCAGTAGGTGGCCCCCAGTAGCTTGAAGGTGCTTGGAGTAACACACAGCCCACCTGGATAGAAGTTGCCTTGGGGAAGTCTCATATGGAACAGGAGTCTCTGTTTCCCTTGCTTGGGGTTTGAGACTGAACTCTTACAAGGGGTCCTTGGAGTCTTTGTAGGAGAGGGTCCCTCCTTCCAGGAAGCCTTGGGAGTCTTTCCTGTTAACATGATAGTCTTACCAAGGAGCAATTTTTCTCCCTGAAGAAATATTTAACAGTACCTGGAGACCGTTTTTGCTCTGGACATTTTTTGGCTGTCATGCCAGGCAAGGGCTGCTCCTGAAATCTAGCGATGGAGGCAGGAATGAGGCTAAACACCTCCTGGTGCACAAGTCACCCTCACAGCACTAAATAGCTGGCCTAGAATGTCAGCAATGCCAAAGACAAAGAGCTACATTAACACTGTAAGTACCCCTCCCGGGTGTGCAGCAGGCTTTGCACCTGAAGGGTCTGGAAAACTGTTTCGCTTCTCACACCTGAAGACCTTACTCCAAAGACAACGCTGTTTTTAGAGCTATCATAGATTCCTCTGGATAATGTGGCCTACCGACCTGTCTCTTATGTGGGAAATCCTGTACAGACATGGGAAGGCTATGCTCTTCTGTTTCTGTCCTGAAGCAGCCACTAACTTCCCCACTCTAGAGGAAAAAGCACCCCCAAAGTCATCCTTGATCAATGTGATGCTTGTCTTCACTGAATTTGGAAACCCCTAGGAGACACACCTCTAGGCGTGTCTATGAGGGTGTTTCCTAAGAGGTTTAAATGAAGAGGGAAGTCCCACTCTGAATGTCGGAGGCACCATCCCACGAACTGGAGCCAGCAAGTGGAGTAGAGGCATCCAATGCTGCTTTCTGACCACAGCCTAATGGGACCAGCTCACTCACATTCCCAGTGCCATGCCTTCCCAGCCATGATGAACCACATCACTTCTAAAACCATGAGCCCAAACTCTTCTTTCCTTCATGTGCCTGGTAAGGGATTTATCACAGCAGAGAGAAGAGTAACTGATCCTGTCAGGCACCTGAGAGTGAAGCTGCCAGGACATGCTTGCCAGGGTCAGCTACCAGCTAAGAACTTAGCTCTGGTGCCTCTTAGCCTTCTGCCTGCCTGGGTCTCTAGGCCACCTATCCAACAGCCCTGGAAGAGTCACAAATCATCCAACCACGTTTCAATTAAGATCTGTGGGATCTATTCATTTATGGTCAAAACAGTGGGGGAAAAGTGCTCTATTTAGAAAGGCTTGTTCCACAGAATTGAAACTTTATTTAATTAGGAAACTCAACCAGCATGTCCTATACTGTCTATGTCTATGAAAAATCTGTGAGCATTAAATCTTTTAAGCACTTAATTATGAGCCCTGTGCAGGAGAGGGCATGCATTTTAGGGTCTTTGATATTCCCTCCATGTCGGCCCCTTACTAACCCACTGAAGCACTGACTTTTCTTAATTAATATTTTTATTTTTCAATTATCTTACAAAATAATATGGCATTTGTATTTGCGTATTTCATCTTGGTTAATTCCCCCACCCCCATTTTCTTCCCTCCGTGTCTCCCCTCCTCTCTGAAGCACTAACTTCTATGAGACAACCAAAATGGATTTTTTAAAATGTTGCCATAATTCACAATTAACTGTTAAAGTCATTTCATTTAGGAAATTTTAAGCTTATGCATAAGTAGAAAGAATCATGTGAAGAATTTCTCTATGTCACCTTGTTTTCAGCCATGTCAACTTGTTTTGGTCTGTCTTCCTTGGTTTGTTTGATACTTTGTCTCCTTATATTGCTCAAGCCAGCCTCAAATTTATTATCCTCCTGCCTCGGCCTTCTACATGCTGTTAATGCAGGCTTGAATCACCACACCTTATTTGTTTCATAGTGTTATATCCACATATTCATATTTTTCTGTACAGATTTCCTTAGGTGCTTCAAACACATCTCAGTCACTAGAGTGTTTCTTCTGCAAGTATTTCAGTATGTGTCTCTCACCAACAGGCCCTTTGAATTACAACCGTGATACAATGTCCTACCCAACAAAACCAATATCACCTATATAGAGTCTATTCTGGATTTTCCCCAACTCTCTCCAAAAATAGCTTTGCCCAGTTACTGATGACCAAAGGAAGGTTGACCTTCTGGGAAAACCACAGCACAGAAACAAAGGGGCTTTCCCTTTAGCCTTCTCAGCTGGCAAGCCTTTCCTAGCTTACAGGGCATGTCATTCTGCAAATAGAACCAAGGGTTGGGGAGACAAGTTCAGAAGTAAGGCAGGTGTCTGAGGCCATGAAGGTAGAACTCAGGAGCAGTATGATACTGACACCAGTTTCCACTGTCTGGGAGGCTGCTCCCTCATCAGAAAAGCTGCCACATCAAAATAGCAGCGAGAGTCTGGTGAGCACAAACCAACAACTGGGCCGGCAAGAGCTTTCAGGTGATGATTGTGGGATGCAAGGTTTGAGGGTCTCGAAACTCACTTAGGACAAACCCCCTAAAAAGCACGCATTTGGAAGGTTGAGGGGAAGAGGCCCATCTAGTTATTTACATTTCTGAATGCGTAATTCCTCTACTTTAGTCAGCGCTGTACATACAAAATCATTCTCACACATGACATTCTTGTACATGTTAAGGGGACAGAACCAAAAGGTTGGAACTTCTCAGTGACATATCATCCCCCTGGAGTTCTAGCTACTGGTTCTAATCAAAGTGGCACTGAGTAAGATGTGGTGGCCCACACCTGTAACCCAGTTGCTCGAGTAGCTGAGAAAGGCGGCCAGAAGTTGGATAGCAGCCTGGGCAACATAATGAGACTTGTCTTCTTGAAACAACAACGATAACAAGGACAATGATGATGATGACAAAGATGATAATGACAAAGATGATGATGATGATGACACACTTTGCTTAACACCCCCCCCCAAGTCCTGCTGATGAAAGTATTTTAATGCCTTTCACACAACTGTTTCTGTCTGGTGTGGGAGGTCCTTCTGTCTGTGTGTTGCTCTTCTTGGTTAATGAATAAAGAAACTGCTTTAGCCTGTTGATAGGGCAGAACTCAGGTAGGCGGGGAGATAGAACCAAATGCAGGGAGGAAGAAGGCAGAGTCAAAGAGGGAGACACCATGAAGCTGCCACCGGAGATAGATGTGCTGAAACTTTACTGGTAGGCCACAGCCTTGTAGTGATACACAGATTAATAGAAATGGGTTAAATTAATATGTCAGAGTTAGCCAACAAGAAGTTAGAGCTAATGGGCCAGGCAGTGTTTTAATTAATACAGTTTCTGTGTGGTTATTTTGGTTCTGGGCAGCAGGATTGAACAAGCAACCCTTCCCCCAGCATCCATCATATGCTTATTCCCAAGTATAAAACAGAAGCTAACTGATTGTTTATAGATAATTTAGGAATCCCTCCTCAATCTTTCCATAAAGCTTTCTCAACTCCAGGGGGATAGATTCAGAAGGTAGTTCTACTGGGAACTAAAAATCAAAGACTCCAGAATCAGACACCAATTCATAGCTCTGAATCACTATTTGACTGTACATAAGCTAATTGGCATCTTTGGATAGTTTTGTCTTCTTATAAATAGAGGACAAGAATCCCCATGATAGGCCACAATGAAGTGGAGAGCCAAGTCAAATTTGTGAGTTTGAGAGACTGTTTAGGTATCAGACTAACTGCCATAAACGAGGTAGACAGGGATCTTGCTCCCTTGGAACCTCTGGTCTGGCTGAAAAAAACATTTACTAAGAGAAACACAAACATAAGAATATCAGACAGAAGTAAATTCTATGCAGAGAAATTTTGAGAACACTGAATAGTAGGATCTCAGTGACTCCAGAGGATCTTTTCAAGAAGATGGTGATTCAGCAGAGACCCCAGTAATGGAGAGGCGGCCACACCAGGGGAGAATCATTCAAGCTGTGGGAACGGCAATCAGATGACCAAAGGTGACACTTTCGAGGAAGAAGATGAAGAAGGGAAGGGTGCGGGTCATGACAGTGAAGTAGGTTGGCTCTAAATATGAGTCTCCCGGACTTCAGATGTTTTGGGATCTTTCTAAGAATCCTCTGAAGCCATCAGGTTTAGTTAACATTTCATTTCAAAATGATCACCAGTTTACAGAAAAATTATGAGAGTGGTAAGGAGAGAAACAACAGACCCAGTCAGAAGACTGACAGAGCAGCCCTGACAAGAGAAGACAGTGACTTGAACAGGAGTTGAGCATCACAGATAAGGAGAAACAGTGCAGTGTGGTGGAATCTACTCTCAGAATAAATCTAAGATTTAGCGGATTAATGGAAGGAGGAAAAGAGAGAGCATCAGCAGTGGTTCCTCATGCCTGTGATCCTAGCACTTAAGAGATAGAGGCAGCAAGGTCTTCTAACTTCTATTCTATTCAGGGTTTTTCTCAACTATATATTGGGTTTGAGGCTAACCTGAGCTACATGAGACATGGCTTTAAACACAAAACAAAACAAAAAATGAAGACCAATAGCAAGCTTAAGCTAAGAAATGCTGTGGTAACAAAAAAAAAATCCCCCTCTCCAAGTCTTACTGCATATAGAAAGATATTCCTTGTCCCCATCACATGTCTGCTATTGGTCTTCATGGACATAAGTCTCAAGTTCTCTCTGCTATGAGGTCCAGGTCATGGGAGGCACACAGTCCTAACACTATGTCCAGAGGATAACGCTCCTTAAAGGCTCTGCTGGGAAGTGGAACGAACATACCACTTTACCTTCATTTTGTCTGCCAAAGAGAATCATACGATCATGCCTGATGTCAATAGGACAGAGATGGGTAGTGCCCTCAGCCTTCCTGGTCATGTTTTACTACTCACTCCCTATGTAAAATGCTTGTTATTTATCTGTAAGAGATGACCACATTCTCGTTTATCCATGGCATTAGGCTCAAAGTTTCTAATAGTCTGCATAGATCTGGCTGTTCATAATTATCAAAACAAGTGAAATTACAAGCTATTTGCTCACTTTGCATGTATCACATAACGACGCTACAAGAGCATGGTGTGAGAATTGGCTCTTAATGTGGCAAGATCCAGAATCACCCAGAAAGACCTACCTTAACCGGGGGCGACTCCATCTCTTGGGCTGGAGTCCTGGCTGAATGCAAAGGAGAAGGCAAATGAGCAGCAATACTCATCACCCTGACTGCACACAGTGCGATCCTCGGCTCCTGCCCAGGACTCCACTACCACGGTGGACTGCAATCCCCAACTGGTAACCAAAATAAATCCTTTTTCCCTTTAAAGATAAAAGAAAGTTTTTGCAATCAAGGTCCCAGAGAGTGGGCAGATACTGGGGCAACCTCCTGAAGAAAAAAAAAAAAGAAATTGAAGACACAGCCTTGAGGAGGGGGAGACCCAAGAGTGCTGTTTGGGCCAAGTGAGCAGGGGATGCCTGATACACATCTACAGGGAGGTGTTCAGGGGGTGGATGGGTTTAAGAGTCTGGAGACCCAGCAGAATTCGGGCTTTGGAAAGTCTTAAGCATAGAGACTATAGTGAATTGTGTGTGAGAGGGTATCCAGAGCTAAGCCCTAAGACACAGCAACATTTGGGGATGAGGCGTGGCCAGAGGACACTGAGACAGAGCATCTAATGAAGTGACTGGAAGGAAAAGCAGAGGCCACGTGAGAGCCTGGGGTGCAGTGGAATGGGGTGGGTGGAATGAACAGAATGGAATGGAAGTGCCCAGAATGCAATAGAAGGTTCAAGTAACATCGCCAAAGGGAAGGACTGTCTGTCCTGTTGGAAGAGGAGGACAGGCAGGCTGTGGAATGCAGTATGGGGAGTCTTCGATGACCTTGGTGGGGACAGTTTCGTGGACACCAATGCCTGACTAAAGAGGACGCTGGTGAGATACAAAGGTTAAAAAAAAAAAAAACCAGGGTAAACATGGTGTCTTCTTTCTGGGAGGAAAGTGGAGAAATAAGACCGTAGCTACAAGCCCAAGCTGGAGGAAGAGCCCATGTGCCCCCAGGAAAAGCATAGCAGGGAGGCAGACTGTTGATGTTGGGGGGAAATAGTCATTGTAATGTTCTCATTTTGTTGTAATTTCTTTCTGCATGCATGTGTTTATACTCTCTTCACTGGGGATTCTGGTTTACAGTGTCTTCATTCTATGGTACTAACATAAACTTACACTTTCTAATAAAAAGAATCGCTAATCTTCCAATTGTGACGAAATGCCCAAAGGGTCGGCTTAATTGGGTATATGAGATTCTTCAACGTGCAAATCCTCGCAGCCTTGAAATTACTCATCCTAATGCTCTCTGCTTACAACAGATAACAAATGGTCACTCCCGTTTATGACCCTCGCTTCTCACAAGCTGAATTACTCATGATTCCCCGAGGACATGTTGCAGATCGCTGCATCTTAGACCCTCACACCAAATCCTGTCTGCTTTGATTTTCCACTGTGTCTACCCAAAGAACAGACTCCCATCACATTCTCTTGGAATTCTCCCCTGGGCCTGAACTAGCGTCTGTAGATTTCTTGTGTGCTTTTTATAAAGATAATGTGGAATCCCTAAGAATGTTATGATCCAAAGTTACAATTAAGCTGACTCTCTGTTGCTAAGATCAGTTTGAAGGAAAAGAGATTTAAAAACTTTGTGTAAGGAGGCTGGAGAGATGGTTCAGCCGGGAAAGTGTTTGCCTTATAATCATGAGGACTAGAATTTGGTGTCCAGAGACCACACCAGTGCCAGATAAGTGTGGTGGTCCATTCTGTAATTCCATCACTCAGAAGATAAAGACAGAGAACCCCAAAAGCAAGACAGCTAGCTAGACTAGCCATATCATCGAGTTCCAGTATGATGTCTAGTTGAGAGAACCTACCTCATAAATGAATAAAACTGACATTAGCCTTGCCACCCATGCATCTAGAAACACATACATATATGTTTACCATACAGAGATACATATTCAAAAAACAAAATAAAATAATATGCATGTTTGAAGAAAACACTAAAGGGAATTAAAATCAGAAATCAAAATTCAACTAAGATTCCATCTTTAGAAAAAAAAAAGTACTGTCACTATTTAGCATCGTGTCTTCCAGATTCTCTGTAATTCCATATAGAAGAGATCTGTCCTAGGGCAGCAGAATTACTTCTCATTGTGATTGATCTTAATTGTCATCTTGAATGGATTGAGAAATAGCCAGGAGATTAGTAAAACAATTCTGGGGCTGTCTGTGATGCTGTTTCTGGAGACAATTCGATCAAGAAGGCTCTGACCTCATCATCGGGTTCATCCCTTGACAGATTCTCAATATGATAACATTACTGGAATGTAGTGAAGGGTGGGGTTAGTGAGAGGAAGTAGATCACAGGTTGGGTGTGTTCTTGGGGACCATGTCTTGCCCTAGTTCCTTCCTGAATTTCCTCAATGATCTCTGTGTGCTGTGACAAAGTCACTTTCCCACTGTTCCCTCTGCCATGATGTGCTGAGTCCTCTGAAGCTGTGAGTTAAATAAATCTCTCCTTTCTCAGGTTGCTTTTGCCAAGTACTTGGTCATGGTGGCAAGAAAAGTGAATGATGCCTTTCTAGACAGATTTCTTTTTTATTCTCAGTCCGTAACACCAACTCAGGCACTGAAGAGGACGCTCATGTGTCTGAAAGCTTATGACAAAGAGCTTAGAGGACTGCCTCTCTCTGCCTCAGGGAAAACACTGCAGATCCCTGATGTCACATGCAGATAAAGAGAGGCAGAAAGGTCTAAGATCACCTGTTGTCCTACAGGAAGTGCATAGAGTTCAGAGGGGTCATCGTCTTTGCTACATAGCAGATCCAGATATAAGTGGCACCCCAGATCAAGGTGGAAAACACCATTTAAATAAAGATGCTGAGATGACTGGTAAACAAGGGAGGTTCCAAAGTTAGCGTCCTAGTCCACAAAGTATGAAACCACACGAGAACTATAAGCTGATGGAGATAATCTGTTTTGGGTAAGACCAGAATAACAAAAATACAGATATAAAAGGAAGGACCCAATTGATTGGCAGCACAAAATGAAAAAGACTCCCATAAAATGAAAGGCAAATGGGAAAATATTTTTGAAGCATTGAATCAATAGCTTTAATATATAGAGGTCTTGGGGATCAATAAGATAAAGGCACTAATTGAAACAAGGCAGGGGAAATGAAAAAGGTAATTCATAGAGGAAAAAATACAAATTGACAATATATATTGGATTTTACAGGATACTATGTATTACAGGACTCAAGAGTGATTGGGATTTAAGAAAGACAGATTATAAAATAATTACTCTCTCCTGTCTTCAAGGCTGGAAAAAGCATTGAGAGAATATCAACCATACTGATGACAATGTTTTAAAAAGGTAGTTGGTTCTCACAGATGGAGAATTATCTACGGAAATGGCTTTTTTATAAGTCCACTTGGCGATAGATGTCAAAGCCCTTATAACACACATGAGAGTTTCTTCTCCGTTTCCACAGAACAGACCCCAAGGGAACAATGAGGCTAAGCAGAGATGTGAGCTGCAGTCATTTCTCGATGAATTATTGTTTTTTTTCCTTGTACATCTCGTTAGTCCCCAAGTGCTGTGAACTTCAACCTTTCCTTTTGTGATTACGAAGTAAATGAGGACTTCCAGGTACAGCTGGCAGATGGAACATTAGCATTTACTTTGATTTCCCCAAAACCAAAGAAAAGTAACAGACAGGTGAATTTTAAGGCCTCTGATCGCCATGTCAAGAGAATAGGAAGAGAACATTTCGATGACTAGAAAGTAGAGTCACTGACTTTGTAAACGGCAGCCAACAACAGGGTGAGCCAGCCTCAGCCTCTGGAGCTGCCTGTGCCGGATTCCTTTAAAACTGGAAAAAGGTGGGGCTGAAAACAGGTTTAGTGGAAAGGGCATTTGCAAAGCAAAAGCAATTAGACCTCATGAGCTTCTCCTCCAGCCCCCAAGACTAGAAGCAGGGAATGTTTTACCACCAAATGTCTCTGAATTGGAAACAGCAAGCCAAAGTGTTTGAAAGAGCAGGACC
>JAQHUG010000008.1:11800159-11821355 GCA_028555095.1 Dicrostonyx torquatus
AATAAACAGATCCTTTTCATATATATTATAGCTTCTAATTTAGTGTTCTGATGGGATTCCTGAGTGTGTGAACAAGTGACTCTCAGGTCCTTGTGCCTTGTTTGGGCTCTATCCCATTTGTTGTTTGTTTGTCCTAGTCTAGTCTGCTATGTTTTATTATTTTCCCATAGAAGCCTTTTCTAATGAGAGTCAGAAATGGGGCAGATCAGAATGGAAGGGAAGGTGGAGAAGGAACTGGGAGGAGTAGAAGGGGATAATCATAATCACCATATATTACTTACGCAAAACATCTATTTTTAATAAAAGAAAATGAAAAAGAGGGAAAAGCCCAGGAAGTGTAAGAAAAAAAATAATCATCAGAATGTTTCTCAATACAACAGTCATGCCAAACCATCTTGGAGTTCTTTCCACAGGCAGCCAGACCTGTATTCATCCACTGTGTTCATCCACTGACCACCACACAGTGAGGCTTCAGACAGGTGCGTGATGCACCTTAACTTAAATTATGACTTGAGTGGCAAGGAGCTCCAGGTCACTGCAGAAAACATTTACCATATTTCATTGATTCTAAGATGCAGCTACTATACACCTCTGAAATCCAGACACCCCTTACAGATTGACAGTTTGCAAAATCACCATCAGCAAGGAGACAGCTATGGCACAAATATACAGAATGATTATTCTGATGCCTCATAAGAGCAACAAAGTACTTACAGCAAAGGGTCCTAGTCAACAAAACAAGAAAAGTGCCCTAGACCAAAAGCCTTGACTTTGAATTCAAAGTATCTCATTTCTAGAGATAGTTCAGAGAGTGAGGTGCTTACCAGGTACTTTTTAATGAGAATTTTATACCCAACCAAACTACCAAGTAAGTGGACAGACAGAAGACCTTTTCAGACTAGCATTATCACCCAAATTCAATCTACAGAACCTATATAAAGAACTGGGCAGGTGTTCTGGTGTTCATTGGCAATGCCGAGGCAGAGACCACCTGATCCTCTTGGCTCATTGGCTAGCTAGCCACCATAGCCTCCTCTGTACGTTCCAGCCAATGAGAGGCTTTCAAACAAGATAGATGGCTCCCAAATAACAACATGCAAGTTTGACCTCTGGTGTTTACATGAATTCACATACACATCCATGTACACACACACACCTACATGAGCACATATCCAGATATGCCCATATGCACCCCAAATTTTTTTAAGTCTCACCGAGTCCCAGAAGAGAAACCAAGATACACAGACCTACAAAGAGCATATCAGTGTTCTGTCTCAGACTACAAGGGACTTGAAGGAGAATCTACAAACCTCAAAAGAGAAAGAGAAGATATACACCTGGGTTTCATTCAACATGCCAGACTGTGATGACCTTTAGCCTTTAAACTTCTGAAGGACATTTTTAACCTAGAATTTTATACTCAGTCAAACTACCAATTAAGTAAGAGGACAGACCCACAAAGAGAGAGGAAGGCTGGTGGGTGAAGAAAGAAACCAAGGTTGGTGTTCATTAATACAAAAAAGGTAACCACAGATATTTATCTCAGAGCCAAAAGAGAATGCCTTAAAAAATGAAGCAAAATCAGACATATCTGGGTTGCAGAAGCTCAGAGGTAGAGTGTCTGCTGAGCATTTGCAAGGCCCTAGATTCAATCCCCAGGACTGGAAGAACATATTAACAGTTATGCAAAACTGGACGAGTTGGTACTGAATTAGTGATAATTACACAGCAAACTAAGCAATGAAGTGAGAAGCCAGTGATTAATTCTCTGGGGAGAAAAGGGCATAAGAAAAGAAAATTAATCATGTAGACCACACATCTCAGAAGTCAGAGTAATGATAAACACTGAATGACAAGGCGAGGGAAATCAGAATTGATCTATACTGGGGGAATGCTGAAGATGACTGTGTTTGGAAGGTCAGGTGAGTAAAGGAGAGCAAATCCTTAATGGCAGGAAATACTGTTCAGTTTCTTTTTTAAATCAAGATGTCTGTGAAACATACCACATTGTATCCATGCACGTATGTTTAAAACACAGCAGTGAGTGGCTTTCTACGGAATCTGGTGAAATCAGCACACAGGCACACACACACACACACACACACACACACACGACACACACACACACACGACACACACACACACACTCATGCACACTTCTGGAGAGCAGGGGGACTCCAGTATGGCTGGTGACAGAGCACAAAAGCCCACAGTCAGCAACTGTAGTGAGATGGCAGCTACCTAAGGATCTCATAACCAGCCATGGGGAATCATGTTAGTATTCTGCTTTACACACATGTAACTTTAATAAAACTTAAAGTCAAATCTCAGAGAAGGGGAAAAGAGAGGCTGGAGAGCAGATGTGAGTTGACTGACAGATGTGTTCCCTCACCAGCAGGGAAGCTGTGGCTTCCATAACCACCACACAAGATTATAAGGAGTCCTCAAGAGGGGCCACTTTTGGAGTGACGGGAACATCTTAGTCACCTTCAAGTCTTTTCACGCTCCTTCCCAGCTGAATCTGATCCTTAACTCCACGGAGTTTGGGATTGATGTCGTTGTCATGTGACCTAGAAATAAGCTTGTTTAGACTATCAAGGAAATTTTGCAGGGCCGTGGTTTAATTTCTCGCTTTCAAAAATGAATATGCTGAAAAAAATAATCATAGCTTCAAAATTTATATTCACTTCTGTATAATTCCCCAACTCCTGTCCTAATCTGCCCAGCAGCAGGCTGAACAAAACCTCAGCCCCACACGTGATCCCACCAACAAAATAGAATTCAAAGCCCCTTCTGGTGGAAGATAATCAGGCCTAACGTAAAAAGAAACAGCGTTTCTGAAAACCATTTGCTTCTCGTTGGGATAATTTCTGATACAATCATAAGACCAGGAGGAAATGTACAGGGAGAATATGGACATCAATATAGAACAGAGATGACTGCAAGTAGTCAAGGGTCTTCCCCCTCTAAACTGCCAGGAGATCGTGTTTAATCCACTCCTAGGAACTTCCTGTGAAGTAGTAACAGAAGGGCCTGTTACATGCTCCACCCCCAAGTTCTTCTGTCACCCTCTCTGAGATGGTGAAGCCACCAGCAGTGACCTTTACTTTGCCAATGTGACGCCTGCTGCTCTACCCTAATTATCTGTATTTTTAGCAACAGCTCACTAACTGTTCTCTCCTAGAATATATTCTCTACCACCTTGTTAACAACACGTTGTCCTGATGACCATTTCTTGACATGCACCCCCTAGAGCCGGTCACCTTTCTCTTCGCAATTAAGACAACAGCAATGTCTCCTCACAGCCTCCCACTGTTGTTGCTCTTGCCATTCTCTGAGCATTCTCCACTCAGCAGCCAGCTAATGCTTAAGAATATAAACCGGGCAATCACCGCCCTCTTAAAATGCTCCCCTGGCTGCAATTATGCTAAAGGCAAACTCCTCACCCAGGGCCTACCTAGGAGCACATGATCTAACACTCTGTAATAGCTGCCCAGCTGGTGCTGCCTCGCCGGCCACTCTGTCTTCCAAGTGTCAGGTCCCATGTACCATTCTGACTGCTGCCTTCCTGGCCACTGGCTCTAACGAACATGTCTCTGTCACGCACCCCTACATCACCCTGCTCATTTCCTTCATGACACTGCTCACTGAAGTTTTGGCTCACGTGTCGATTTACATGATTGCAGCCTCTTCCCTACACACGTCCAGGAGGTTCGAAACCTCATCTGTCTGGCTCATTGTCAGCTCAGAGTAAAAACTAAGGATGTTCATCCTAATCAGTTAGGTGATACTTAGAGGAATAAACAAAAGGCCCTAGAGAAAACATGATACAGGCAATAGAAAAAACTGTCAGTGTTTCCTGCTTAGTTTCTCAGACAAATGCTAGAGCTCATTTCTGTGGTTTGGATGTAGCTTGTCCCCAGAAGCTTGTGTGTGGGATGTTCAGTCTGCAGAGTGGTAGCAGGAGAGGTAGTGCCTAATGGGGAGTAATTGAGGTCATTGAGGGCATAACTTTTGAAAGGGATTAATGCGGGTCTCACTGAATGAGTCTTCCTTGAGGTAGAGTGAGTGGGAGGGGGAACAGAGACAGAAAGACAGAAGATAGATGGATGTGCTGTTATGTGTCTGTAACCCTAGATCCCAGCACTTGGATGCTGAGACCAGAGGTTTACAAGTTCCAGGTCAGTCTGAGCTATGCAATGAAACTCTTTCTCACAAAGCATAAACAAGAGACTGGTCCCTCGGCAGCCTTCTGTCCTTCCATGTCATCTCCCCCTCTTAGGCATGTACCAACCATAAAGACACCTGCATCTGAGCCCTATCAGTGGAGCTGTCTAGTCTCCAAAACTGAGCTAAGCAGGGTTCTTTTTCCTTATATTATGTGTGTCTACTTAAAATGTTTTTCAAAAGTCATAAAAATTCTATCACAAAAAATAACAAGAAAAAGTTTTGAAAATATTTTTCAAATCTGATTGACAAAGAGCTAAAAGAAAAAAATAAGTATTTCTCAGTCACAAACTTAACAGCAGATATTTAAGGAGATAGGAGAATCGGTAAGATCAGTTATAAAGTATACTGCCCAAGTAGTGTCTGTCTAAAAAAGAAAAAAACACAAGATAGGGAATTATTAAAAGGGGTTCAGAACAAAAGAAAGTCATATCTCTAAATGTTATCAAGCCAGAAAAAAGGGTTAAAATTCCTATGCACACATCATTATGAAAACTTAGAATGTCACACTTAAAGATTACAGAAAGAATAAATTGCCTACCGTCTCCGTTACCTTTCTATTGCAATGATCAAGGAAATTTATAAAAGAAAGTGTTTAATTGGGTTTATGGTTTTGGAAAATTATAGTACATGACGGTAGAGCAAAGGCCTGGTGGTGGGAACAGCTGAGAACTCACATCTTGATCCACACATAGGAAACAGAGAGAGCACACTGGGAATGGTGTGATTCTTTGGAAACCTCAAAGCTCTTTCTTCCCATCATCACCACCACCCCCACTCCATGACACACCTCCTCCAACAAGGCCACACCTCTTAATCCTTCCAAACAGTTCCACTAACTATGGCCAAGGTTTCAAATATATGGTCCTATAGGGGCTATTTTCATTCAAACCACTACATTCCATTTTCTGCCCCCATAGTGGTCATATCATAAGGCAAAATGCGTTTAATCCAACTTCAAAAGATCCCATAGTCTTTCAATCTCAACACTGTTTAAAAGTCCAAAGTTCAAAGTCTTTTCTGAGACTCAAAAAGTTCTCTTAATTACAGACGCTATAAAGCCAAACAATCAAGTTACACCCTTCCAAAATACAATGGCACAGAACAGAAAACACCATTCCAAGAGAGAGGAATTAGGGCAGAGAGGGCAAATACTGGACCAAGGAAAGATCAAAACCTAGCAGGGCAAACTCCAGATTCTGAGGCCCCATCTAACAACAAGGGTTTTCCAACTTTGCTGCCTGCAGAGTGTGTGTGTGTGTGTGTGTGTGTGTGTGTGTGTGTGTGTGTGTGTGTGTGTGTGTTCCACAGTTCTGGCACCTCTAATATCTTGTAATCTTTAATCCAATCCAGCCTTATCTTCAAAACTTCACAAAATGACCTCTCAAACCTCCATGCGGGGATTTCCCCTGCACATACTGGCTTCAGCAGCAATCCTCAACTACAGAGGAAGATTCTATAATCCCTTAACTCATGCATCCTTCATGGACTTAAAGCCAGAGAACCTCATGTACTACACTGATAAATTTGACTGTCAACTTGGGATGGAGCCTGTCACCCTAGAATCACATTTGCAGCAGAGTTCCTTTGTTGTTGCATTTTAGTTTTGTTTCTAAGTTGGAAGCCAGCCTGGGGCAGAGGGTCATCTTGTCCTGAGGTCACCACTCCTTTTATCCCAATGCAGATCAAGTCTCACCTTGATCTCTTTGTCTCTTTCAGTACAAGCCTTGGCTCCAATATTAAATTTCCCAATGCTCTCTTCCTCTTCAAACTGTATATTTTGTTCATCTTTTTGCCCTACTTCTGCTTTTTCATTACAGACCTGCATAAGACTGACTACTAACAACAACAGGACAGAGTCAGTATGGGACTGTCTTGAAACCTCCACTAAAAAATAATTCAGTGCTTTGGAATTTAGCCTCAGGAAAATTCTTAGGATGAGGGCAAAGCAGCCACAATCTTTACCAAAGCATCACAAGAATGGTCTCTAGCCAGGCTGCTAATATTGTTCTCCTCTGAAATTGCTAGAGCTGGGCCTCCACAGGCTACGTTGCTCTCAGCACTACTATCTTCTAAGCTCCGACTAAGATGGCCCATTAAGACTCTCTTACAGTGTTTAACCACTTTCTTAGTCCAAAGTCCCAAATTCTTCCACATTCCTCCATAAAGCAGCATGTCAGGCCTGTAACAGCAATACCTCACTCCCTGGTACCAACATCTGTCTTAGTTACTTTGTTATTGCTGTGACAAACCACCATGACCAAGGAAACAAACAAAAGTTTAATTGTGTTTACAGTTTCAGAGGTTTAGACTCCATGATGGTGGAAGGAAAGCATGAAAGCAGGAACAGATGAGAGCTCACATCTTGATCCACAAGTAGATGGCAAAGAGACTGACACACCTCCCCCAACAAAGCCACACCTCCTCCAACAAAGCCACACCTCCTAATCCTTCCCAAATGATTTGACCAACTGGAAACCAGGTATTCAAACATGTAAGCCTGAGTGTGATTCTCATCCAAACTACTATACCTACAGAGAAACAAGAATCGTATTGGTAAGAGATTTTTTTAAGTACTTGGGAATGAACCCAGGACATTTCTACCACTGAGTTACACATCCAGCCCCAACACTGAATTTCCCTAATTTGTACTGAGGATTTGAACTCAGGACCTGGCAAATGCTAAGCAAATTCTCCACCACTGAACTTTATGCCTAGTCTAGCAATGAAGCTCTTAGCAACAAGTCAAGGTTATAAAACAATGGGATTTGGGCTTTAATTTTCAAGGAAATTTTATCTTAAGCATAAAATTTGATGCTTTCCAAAGTTATCAAGAATAAGAATAAAATCTAGACAGTATCTAATCATATCAATCTCTGCACACATTGTTCAAGAACATATCTCAGCTAAACAAGAAAGGAGTGGGTAGTTGTGGAACTTCTCTGCCAATTTGACCGTATTTGGAAGTGTCTAGGAAACACACTCTGGGCATGTCTGTGAGAGTGTTTACAAAGAGATGTAAGTAAGGATGGCAGACTCGCCTTGGGTCTTCCCATGGATAAAACAGGAAGAGAAAACTGTATCTGTATATAACATGTGTGGATAATTCTTTTTCTTGTCATTATTCCCTAATAATAATAATTCCAGAGGTTCTCCACCTGTTTGTCACTACCCTTTAAGGGCTGAACAACCCTTTTACAGGGGCTGTGTATCAGATATTTACATTATAATTCACAACACTAACAGTTATGAAGTAGCAAAGATACAGTTTTATGGCTGGGATCATTACAGCATGAGGAACTGTATTAAAGGGTCACAGCATTAGGAAGGTTGAGAACACTGCCTTAAACAATACAGTGTACAACGATTCTATAACACTCACCTTGTGTTAGGCATTAAAACCTACACAACTTAAAGAGTATGGGAGAATGGACTTAGGTGTTGCAACGGATTTAAGAACCCGTGGACTTTTGGCTTTGAGTTTCTGCAACCAATCTCCATAGATCCCCAAGGATGATTTAGTTACAGAAACATCACTCCTTTTCCCCTCTCATAGAAATACCTCTCCTGCTGATTTTTGAAAAATGTTTTCTCCATCAAGTTCCCAGGTCCAAGTTCCCAGGTCTATTAGCTTCGGATCCCTTTCTTTCTCTGCTTATGTAGTCATATCACATAGTTGTTCACTGAGCATATGTTTATGTAATCCTAATATTCTATTCTACATATTGGCTTTCAATATTTGGAATCCACCCACAGGAAGCATAAGAGAATGTTACACGATCCCCACACTCCCAGGTTACTCAGGAGATCTTGTCTTTTTCTACTTCCTATATAGATTGGATCCATGTATGTCTCTCTTAAGGTCCTCTTTTTTGTCTAGGTTCACTGGGGTTGTGAACTGTAGGCTGGTTTTTCTTTGCTTTATGTCTAAGGAGGGGAGGAGGAAGGGCGGGAAGCAGAGAAAAAAAATATATAGCTCAATAAAAACAAGTTAAAAAGAATTCTGCTGTGAAAAAAAAAAGAATGTTCCAGAGGATGATGTGTGTTAGGAAACCAGGCATCAAGGGCTTGGTGCATAGCTTCATTGCCTCCCATTCAGGGGGCCCTGGACTAATGGACATTGAAGTGTTCCAATATGGATGCCAGAGGGTAAGAGATGATTCTAACCAGAACGAGGCAGGCAAATCTGGAGGAACTGGTGGTCTTACCGTACACAGTAAGAAGTCAAGGAAAACTTCAGCTCTAGGTCAAAATATAAAAGGTCAAGAGTATGCTTTGCTGTGTATGGTAGTGCACATCATTGATCTCCGCACTGGGAGTGAGTAGAATGAGGTAGATCTCCGTGAGTCCTAGGCCATTCTGATCTACACAGTGAGATTTTTTTTTGTTTAAACCTGTAGTAGTAGGCAAGAGAGAAATTAAAAATAAAACAAGACAAACAAAAAGAAAAGACAGATTTTCCATTGTTGTGACAGAGAGACAATAGCTATTGTTTAGAAACTTACAAGTCAAGGAATAAAAGTAAAGTCACATTATTTAGAATTCTGGCAGGAACTACCAAAGGACTCAGAATACAAGTTTTGAAAATTACACCTCTATGGAAAAAAACTGAGCTGAGGTGGCTGGAGAAGAAAATCTGACTTTTCATTTCTGTTTCTCGTGTCATTTAAGATGTCTTTTGTATGGGTTACTGTGAGAAAGTACTAATGTTTAAAAATTAAAATTGTCATACAAAAATTCACATGCAATTTAAAATGGAGATGATTAAGGTCTAAACAAAGTACCTTCTTAGCTGTTATCGTTTACAGGATAATCCCATGAGATCCTTCCAGAGCTAAAAGTCTATGATTCGGTGTCTTGGAATTGGACTTTAGAAGTACATTGTCAATACTTCTGCTAACAACTTTATAAACAGAGATCATCTCCATGCACTTGTCTGTCCTCTTTACCTAATTCACACTAAGGGGAAAGTCTACTTGGAAACAACCCCCGGACAGCATCTTCCCTTACACCAGCTTTTGAGCTTAGTTTTCTTGGAAGATTCATACTGAAAGCCTAAATAAAGTAGACTTTTCAATATTCAGAATAGTGCAACCAGTCTCCAAGGCAAGGACAGTGCGCTCCGCTACACCCAGCTGACTTAGGAGGACATCAGGTCTCAGATCTGTAAGTTACCCTCCCAAGAGCTCCCAGCAACAAAATGATAAAGATCGGAGAGATTGGCCTCTTGCCAAACAGATGGCTTCCAATAGCATTAAGAAATCCAAAGCAGGTATCTTAAAAATTAATTATCAGGAAAATTAAAATCAAAGCCATACTAACATCCCTTAAGACTTACTATCTATTATCAAAAAGAATGAATGAAAGAAAGAATGAAAGAAAACACAAAAGATAACAAGCACTGATGGGCAGGGAAGTGGGGAGAAGGGAACCTCTGCACACTGTTAGCAAGAATGTAAATTGGTACAGTCATTATGGAAAAGTTTGGAAAGAGCTCCAAAATATTAAAAATAGAATTACCATATGATCCAGCAATCTGACTTCTGAATATATTTCCAAAGGAAATGAAAGCAAGATCTCGAAGAAATATTTGCATTCCTGTCTGCACTGTAGCGCTATGCACATCACAGTAGCCGAGGGACAGAATCAGCCCAAGTGTCCATCAACAGAACAAATGGATTAAAAAAATGTGGTGCATATATACAATGAAATATCAGCTGGCTTTTAAAGAGAAGGAGGCCTTTGCATTCGTGACGGCGTGGATGAAACTGGAGGGCATTATGCTAAGTAGAGGAAGACCGCCACAGACACACAACGGCTACTTCAGCTTCCTCACATCGTGAAACTAAACTAGGTGAACTCATGGGGACAAAAAGTAAAATGCTGCTTGCCAGGGCCTGGGGTGGGCTGCTGGTAAAGGGTATAAGGTTTCCAGGATGCAGGATGCTTACACTCTCGTGGTCTAGTGCACAGCACGGCTACAGCACTGCTTCGGGTGCTTACAATGTGCTAAATGAATAGATCTTAAGTGTCCTCAAAAGAAAATAAACAAAGATTTAAAAGAGGACACTGTCCAAACTCATTTTATATGCAATTTCTAAGCTAGTATAAAAAATTTAAGCAAGTGCGGCTTTTGAAAGGAAAATTGAAGGTCAATCTCATTCATGTACATAGACGCAAAAATCCTGAACAAAGTCTTGGCAAACTGAATCTGGCAAGGTAGCAAAGCAGAACAACACCGTGACCAAGCTGAGTCTCTTCCAAGAACGAAAGCTTAGCTCAATAGTAGAATACATAGCAACATGTTCTCTCTCATTAGTGGGAGAAAATCATACTGTTATCTGAACTGATAGGGTAGAGCAGTTAATAACATTCAAACCAGCATTCATGAAGCAAAAAATATGCAGACCCATGAGAGAAAGCCACCTCCCAACTCACAAGAGCAAAACAAAAACGGATTCAATTGTGAAATACAAACACAGCTCTTTACAAACCAAGTATAATAGCCCAGCGCAGCTGTACACACCTGTAATCCTTGCAACTCAGAAGGCCAAGAAAAGAGGATTGCTGGAGCCCAGGAATTTGAGGCCATCAGAGGCAGCACAGTGAGTATCTCTTTCCAAATAGTATGTCATTTTCAATAGCAACAGAATAAGCTGAATGAAAGATATGCAAGACCTTTGGGGAGAAAGTTAAAGAACATGCAATGTACGTAAAAAATAGTAAATAAAATCTAAATAAAGCTGAGGCCGTTGCAGTTGTATAGTGTTTGCCTAGTATGCACAGAGTCCTGGGTTCAATCTCTAGTGTCACAATAAAGGACCTAAATGCAAAAATGGCATCATTTTACTGTACATAGAGGGCAGACTGTGTTAAAGATAGAAGGCAGACTGTGTTAAAGATATCAAATTCTACACAAATTGCTTTCCAAATTCAATATAACTCTAATAAAAATCTTAATAAGGCATTTTCCAAGACCTAAAATAATTCTGGAAGGTATATAAAGTCAATGCAAAAGGGCTTAGGCAAATAAAAGCATTCTGCCAAGTGCATTAGAAGCAATTAGGATTGTGTTTAAAAACACACAATGGATGAAAAGCAGACTCATGGAACAAAAAGGGACTATGAAAATAAGACACACTCAAATGTACCTGGCACTTCAGGATGGGGGAATGGATATTCGTGCAAAAAAAATGAACATGGATTTCTGTCCCACAAATATATAAAAACCAGTTCTAGCTGGTGTAGTTCCAGCTATTGTTGGGACAGAAGCAGAAGAATCACTGAGCACAGGAATTCAAGACCAGTGTGAGCAATCCAACAAAATTCTATCTACTATATAAATAAATTCTACTCTGATGAATCAAGAGCTAATAATAAAATCAGTACTTTAAAAACATCCTAATGAGCCCTGTGGTGGTGGCTCACACCTTTAATCCCAGCACTCAGGGGGCAGAAGCAGGCAGATTGTCATGAGTTCAAGGCCAGCCTCGTCCACAGCGTGAGGTCCAGGACAGCCAGGGTGACACAGTGAAATCCTATCTCAAAAAACAAAACAAAAACAAACAAAAAAAACACTAATGATCAGAAGGTAGGACAAGATTTATTTTAAAACCAAGCAAGAGAAACACAAACTACAAAGAAACTATTACTAAAGTTGAGTAATATGCTGGCTTTTGCACAGCTAGAAGAAAGTGGGATATGAACCTGTGAAGATGTGTGTGACATACCCAACAAAGAGTCCTTACCTAGAAGGCTAGAGAATTCCAGGAGAAAGGAAAAGAAGAAGAAGAAGAAGAAGAAGAAGAAGAAGAAGAAGAAGAAGAAGAAGAAGAAGAAGAAGAAGAAGAAGAAGAAGAAGAAGAAGAAGAAATACAGTGGCCTACTATAAAGAAAAAGCACCAACAGACAAAATATATGACACATACCAACTCATTATTAATCATGGAACACAAATTAATATCATGCTAAAATAGCCTTTCAAAAGCAATAACCCAACAAAACCATGTTCTGGCAGGGACACTGAGCCACAGACATTCTCATATATTGCTGCCAGCAGTGCAGATTGGCCCAAACACCCGAGAAAGGAATTGGCATTGCTTCATGTGGCAGATATTGGAAACTGGTTTGCTCAACTTTCCAATCTCCTTCTAGCAGGCCTCCCTAGATTTCAGAGACGGAAAACTCAAAAAGGATTTCCAAGACACCAGTAGCACTCCCTCGTTGTAATTAACGTTTCACTCTCCCAGTGTTCCCACTGAGATTGAACGGAGTTAAGTGGGAAGCCAGGCAGGGCTAAGGGTATTCATTTCGCGGGCAAGGATTATAATGGTGACTTCCCAATTTGAGAAGGTGGTTTCAGAGTACAAGCTTGGTCCTGGAGCCGGCAGGTCTAACCATGGCTTCTTGATTTAGCTAGAGTGGTTCCCTAATTGTACCTAAAGCCCTGTGGCTTTGGAGCCAGAATTGAATTGGCCGCATTCTAGTTCAAAAAGCATAGCTTTTTCTTGAGAGAGAAAGTGGTGGCTTCCCTGGTGGCCCTGTCCTTTGGTGTGGCTTTGGGAATCATTCCTACAAGTTCTGTCTGGAGTCTATTTCTTCAGCCCTACCAAAAATTCTGTAAATGATCAACGGCCTGTTAAAAAATCCCTTTCTGCTTCAATAAATGTTTGTCCTTTGTACCTGCGTCTTAATCAATACACCTAAGCAAAGCTGAACTTGCACATCCTCTATGACCCAGCAACCACAACACCAGATATATTGTCCAAAGAAACTCTTCATATATAAACCAACACTACAGACAAGGATATTTATTGAAGCATTGTTCTTAATTTCAGGAAGGAAGGAAGGACAACATGAAAGAGAAAGAGAGAGAGAAAAATTTTAAAAACACTTGGGCTAGTGAGATGGCTCAGTTAAGTTAAGCTAAGGGCTCTTGCTGCCAAACCTGACAGCCACAGTTCATTCTCAAGGACTCATGTGGTGAAATAAGCAAACTGGTTCCTACATGTGCTCTGACCACACATACTTGGTGTCACACGTGCACACACACACTCTCACCAAATAAAGACCTCTAATTTCAAGGAATGTTTTAAACTAGCAACAGCCCAGTGTCTATTGAGAGTAGAATGTTATAATCAAGAGAACACTACACAAAGATGAAAATGAATGGCCTGTATCTTTGTCTCTCAACATGACTAGATCACAAAATTAATGTACATTGAAAAACTCACAGCAGAAAATATATAACATTTGCCCAGCATATTCAAGACCCTAACTTGATCTCTGCCATCATAGGAGAGAGGGCAGAAAGATAATAAGAATCAGAAAACCGGGACATCACTAGGACAGTGTCTTCTAGATAAGATAAGGACAGTGTGTCCATGAAAATTCAACAATATGGTTGCCTAAACACGACCAGTAAACATGCCAATGTGGTTATGAAAATTCATAGGGCCTCGTCCCTGGATGCAGAAACAGGAAACAATCAATGGCTACTGAGAAAGGATTAAACAATTTTCTCTAAGGCTGAGCCTCCTGAGAGGTCACTCAATCCCAGTGGTCAGCCCTAAATATATGTGCGTAAGAGAAACACGAAATAGACTCAGTAGGTCATGTGTGTGCACGTGTGTGTGTGTGAGCAGAGACATAAATGTTGTAATACAGTTACACCGAATGCACCGAAATTACCTCATCAAATAATTTTATCTGCATACTAAAACAGTATATTATTTGAAGATACATAGATTGTAATAAGACTATAAAGAAATCACAACAATAGTCGGAAATGGTAGCTCACACCTACAATCTTAACTCTCATAAGCTTGAGACAAGAAAATTATCATGGGTTCAAGGCAAGCCAGGGATACATGGATGTATCGGGATAGCACGGGCAAGAGTAAGATCCTATATGAAACACCAAAACAGGAACTGATAAAATGGCTCAGAAGGTAGACACAGGTCTCCAAGACCAACCATCTGAATTCAATCCCCAGGACCCATGTAGAAGAAGAGCCAACTTCAGCTAACTGTCTTCTGACTGTCATGCACTTGCCAGGACACATGCACATAAATGAAAAAATATGTAAATAAATAATGTGATTTTCTTATGTAAAGAACCAAGCATGGTAGCGCGTACCTTTCTTTAATCCCAGCACTCAGAAGGCAGAGGCAGGTGGATCTCTGAGTTCAATGCCTATCCAGTCTACACATAGTGAATTTCAGGATATCCAGAACTACAAAGTGACTGTCTCAAAAATAAAAAATTAAACAAAGAATGTAGAGAAAGAAAAAGAGATCACAGTCAACACAAATTTTAGGATAATCACTATATACATGTATACACACATACATGCCTGGGGTACACCTTAGTGGTAGAGCATGTGTTTAACATGCATAAAAACTTGGGTTTGAACCCTATCATAAAGAATGGGGTAGGCATATAAATTCATGGTGAACAATGAGAAAAGCCTAAACGAGAGGAAATATAGAATTTTACAAGCACAGCATAATATAGTCCTTATATGTATTAAGAATGGCATTTATTTGCAAAATGGAAGCATTTAAGGAATAAATAAGAACTAAGAGATGGCTCAGCAAGTAAAGAGCTTGCTATACAAATGTGCAGATCAGAGTCCGAATGTCAGCGCCCACATAAATACCAGGTGGGCATGGCATCCTGCCTGCGATTCCAGCACTCCAAAAGCAAAGAAAGAGGATTCCTAGAGCAAGACATTGTCAAGCTCTTGGTTTAGTTTAGAGACCCTGTCTCAATGAATAAGATAGAAAAGGATGAAAAAAGACTCCAAATACAGCCTCAGGCCTTCCATACACAAGCACCCATACATGTGTGAACATGTACATACACCACAAAACATAAATAAATAAATAAATAAATAAATAAATAAACTAATAAAGGGGGCTGGAGAGATGGCTCACAGGTAAGTGCACCTGCTCTTCTTCCAGAAGACCCACGTTCAGTTCCCAGCTCCTGTATCAGGTAGCTCCTGACCTGAGGTACCCACATAGGTATAGCACACACTCACACAGACACACCCTGCCTCTTAATTAGGATTAATTTTTCATTAAAAAGTGAAAATTAATACTTATAGAAGAGGGACAAAATTGAAAGAAAGGGACTGAAAGCAAGTTCCTCTAATTATATAGCTTCAACTTCTGAACTGTGCCATTATTTTTACATATCCAAATCATAGCCCAATCCTAAAGTAAAAACCTTACAATAAAGCTCCAAATTTGAAAACAAGCTAAAGTAAACTAGTAATTTTGGAAACAACCCCACAGAAGAAAGAGGTCTTCGCCAGATTTTGTGGCCAACACTTTGGCAACCGATGTTTGAGGGCACCTCCCACAGAGAAATCTTAGATTTCATTCAACCATTCTATTGCTAGGGAAAATACAGGAATGCTGTTTTGAAACTATGACTATTGTAGGATGATATAATTTAGTACAGAACAACTATTATAAATAAAAATAACTATATAGAAAGAAAAGATGTGCAGGAACATAATCACAAAGAGGTTGAATTTTAAAAATATATATTAAATTTGAAAATTGGAAAAACCAATGCAGTATTCTACTGGTAAATTTGGCAATATTTGTATATGCATATGTATGTATATAATATATGTGTGTGTATAGTATATGTATATATAATTTTGGGGGGTGAAGAAAAAACTGCTGTTCTTGGGCTGAAACTCATCTCAGTCGTCAAGTAGCTGGAACTACAGCATCATGCCACTGTCCTGAGTTGGATCCCCAGAACCCGTGATTGGTGGTCTGAAAGAATATGGTCCTCAAAGGGAGTGGCCTTATTGGAGTAGGTGTGGTCTTGTTAGAGAAAGTGTGTCACTATGGAGTCAGGCTTTGAGGTCTCATACATCCTCAAGCCACACCTAGTGAGACAGTTCACTTCCTGGGCCTCTGGATCAAGATGTAGGACTCTCGGCTACTTCTCCAGCACCATGTCTGCCTGCATGCCACCATGTCCCTCCATGATAGTAGTGAACTGCACCTCTGAACTGTAAGCCACCCAATTAAATGTTTTCCTTCATCAAGAGTTGCAGCAATTATGGAGTCTCTTCACAGCAATAAAAACCTTAATGAAGACACCATGTTAAAAAAAAAAATCCTTGCCGGGCGGTGGTGGCGCACGCCTTTAATCCCAGCACTCGGGAGGCAGAGGCAGGCGGAGCTCTGTGAGTTTGAGACCAGCCTGCAAGAGCTAGTTCCAGCGCAGGCTCCAAAGCCACAGAGAAACCCTGTCTCGAAAAACAAAAACAAAACAAAACAAAAATCCTTGTGTGATGATGTGCATTTGTAATCCCAGAGTTGGGGAGGTGGAGACAGGCGGATCCCTTTACTCTCTAGCCAACCAGCCTAGCCAATTAGATCCATTAGATGAATTCCAAGATCCAGACCAATAAAGGAAACTGCCTCAATAAAAATAAATATGTATAGCATTTGAGGAACAATGAGGCTGTCCCATGGCCTCCACAAGCAAACACACACACACACACACACACACACACACACACACACCATGCACATAAATGAATGGATAGATGAATGAATGAATGAATGAATGAATAATAAATTTCCTCGCTTTGAAACTGAAAGAGTTTAAGGTTATACTCAGCGACCATAAGCACCCACAAACCCAGGTTTGGGTAACTAACTGTTGTACTTCTGCTGAAAAGAACAAGAACGCCTTGAAGAAAGGACTAACCCAGGTTTGGGTCAAGGAACTAAGGACCTAAAACCAGTGCCTAGGTCCCACAGGATAGACTCCCACAAACTGTCCTCTTGCATCATGGTACATGCACACTTACACACCTATACTCACAAAAGTAGTTAATTAGACATGTTTAATGTAATGACTATAATTTAGCATATTTTTTTACCCACTAAATGACTCACTAAAAGAAACTGACTTTCTCAACTTCTGAATTTCTCTCCGTGATAGAGTGCTGTGCTGGTTAATCTTGGTTAGGCATGTCTCTGGGGCCGCTTTTGATTGCTAATTGATGTAGGAGGCCCAGCCTAGTAGTCTTGGGTTGTATAAGAAAGCCATTTGGACAGAAGCCATAGCGAAAGCAAGCCTTAATAAGCAGCAATCTTTGTGGTTTCTGCTTCAAGGCCCTGCATTCCTGCCCTAACTCCCTTTTGTGATGGAGTATGACCTACGGGTTGTAAGATAAAACAAACCCTTTGCTCCCCAAGTTAGTTCTGGCCATCATTGCATCAAGCAACAGAAGGCAAACTAAGGCAAGCGCTTACCTAGCTTACAGAAGGCCCTGGGTTAAATCTCAGGAACCAAAAGAGGGAGTGGCAGGGGAAGGAGTAAATGTTTAGCCTGTATTTAAAGAAAATACTGGCTGGCAATAGAGAAAAATGGCAAAAATTGCAAACCTGCCACTTTTTGTTTTCTCATGAAATATTGATCCAAGCAAGAATAATCAATGGATGCTGGAAGTGTTAAATAAGATAGATGATAAGGCATAGAGCAGGAGAAGGAAGGGTACCTGATCTCAAGCACACAGAGATGAGAAGCTCTGTCACAAAAGACTGGTCACTAATAATGTGTATACTTCAAATGCATCAAGAGATTATTTCTATGTTCTATACAGAGAGACCCTGTCTTTAAAGCATAACCAAGTCACAAGCTGAAACATGCAGTTTCATCTCTAAGTGCTTTACCACACCCTCAAGTGACACTACCACACTGTCATGCCTGGACAACAATTGTCTAGTCTAGGTCTCCTCAATCATCCTGCAAGTTTATTCTTTTTCTGTCTAAAACCAACTCTAGTCAAGAGCATCTTCTTTGTGTAGCCTTCTTCCTGAGTAGACTGTTGCCCTGATTCATAAGAATGATCCTCATTCTGGATTGATCTAGTTATCTTGGATGGCCTGCTCTTCGGTGTTTCTTATATCTGGGACTTATAAAGAACTAAGACTTGCCGAGATGATAAAGTCAGTCACTCTGTTCTTACCATAAAAAGACAAGTTAGAAGACATAGATGCGCTTGCTTTGGTAAGTCCACAATGTGCACAAGTACAGACACACTACACTATGCCCCCTGAGTACAGGAGAATCATTGTCAATTAAAAACAAATTTTGGAAAAATAGCATTTTAAAAAAGTGTTGCTAATAAACTAGATATTCATAGGTAGCTCAGGATCAATCCACAGATGACTCTCCAGTCCCAAAGGGAAAAATAATTTCTACGTGTAGAGGCCTGGTTGTTGTCACCTCAAGCAAGTGACTACACGTGACTTTAGCACAGCAGGTACCAGGCAGCATGTGCCTCCCTTATGGACACAAAACCACCCATAGATGCCCTCCTCAGACAAGGTAACTTTGCATCTAGGCAAGACCTAGTTCTTTATGAGTTCCCAGATGTAAAGAAACACAGAGAAGCAAGCCAGTTTGCAATCAAGAAAACCAGTTGGCTCCATAAGGAGGAGCATTCTCAAGAATCAGGGCAACAGTCTACTCAGGAAGAAGGGATGTGGAGAACGGTTGTCTACACGAAAAAGATGCTTTTGACCGGATCTGGTTTTCGACAAGAGAAATAAAATGCTTGCAGGATGACTGAGGAGATTTAGACTAGACAATTACAGTCGAGGCAGGCGTGATTGTGTCGCTTGAGGGCGCGGTTAAGAACTTAGAGGTGAAGTATGTTTGGGCTTGTGATTTTGTTTTGTTTTAAAGACAGGGTCTCACTGTACAACTCAGGCTGGCTCCAAACTCACAGTTCTGCTCCCTAAACATCCCAAGATTTGAGATTAAAGGTGTATATCACTATACCCGGCTCTACAGAAGCTTGTAGAAGATGAAGTGTAACTGTTAAATGTTTTCAAAATCTTTTTTTTTTTTTTTGCAGGACCCTACCTCGTGCCTAGGGAATGGTGTCACCCACAGTAGGCTGGGTCTTCCCACAGGCACTAACAATCAACCACAAACACACCCACAAGCCAGCCCAGTGTAGACAGTCTCTCACTGAGACCCTTCCCAAGTGACTCTAGGTTATATCAAGTTGACAATTACAGTTGACCGCCATAGGGAGGAAAGGGAACCATTTACATCTATTTACAAATGTTTTTATTCATCAGCTCATTTTAGAGATGAAGGAAAGATCAGCAGATCACTCCTGAATCTGAATTTCAGGCCTGACAATATCCTTGCACATTCTCTCCTTAAGAACTGTCAGCGGCTCCCTACTTCATATATATATTGACCTTCAGTAGTCTCAGATTTACATCTGTAGATTCAAGTGGCCATGAATCATAAAACAGTTTTGAAAGCACCTATACTGAACATTCACACACTGTCTCTTGCTATTCTTCTCTGAACTATGTAGTCTAGTGGTGATTCACATGGCATTTTTAGTGTGTTTGATATCATCAGTACTCCAGAGAATATTTAAAGAACACAGGAGGCTGTGTCTAGATTGTGTGTCAGTACTATACCATATTACACAAGGAATTTGAGCAGCAATACGTTATTGTCATCTAAGAGGGCCCTGCAGCCAAAGTCTCAGATTCCAAAAAACAATTGAATACATATATTTACATGAGAAGAAAATATGGCAATATATTGAGTGTTAAATTTACATAGGTTCCTTGTAGTCTCCTTTTTGCTTCTCTGTATTAAGTATTTCATAGTACAAAAGCAAATTTAAAGTAGAGTATAAAATACAAAAGGAAAAGGAGAGGCTGGAAAGATTACTCAGTAGATAAGAGCAAGCAGAGTTACAATCTTTAACACCTATGTAAACACTTGGGCATGACCATGCTTGCCTGTAACCCCAACACTGTGAAGTGTGGAGACAGGAGGATTACTGGGAATGTATTGCTACCGGACTAGCTCCAAGTTCAGTGAGAGACTCTGTCTCAAACGGCTAAGACAGGGAATGATAAAACTGAACACCTGATGTCTTCTGGTGGATGGCCCAAGTGCACACACACAGAAATATGCATGCACAAACACACTGCACATACATACACACACAAACACACACTCACTAAAAAAAGAATACAAAACTGAACATACTAAATAATGCAACCAAGTTATTTAATTCTACAAATGTTTATTCATATACAAATAGACACAACGTGTAATGAGCCAGGAGGAAGGTCAATGGATAAACTGTTCCGCAAGTTTGAGGACACAGGTCCAGATCCTCAGAACCCACATAAAGTCAGATGTGGTAACACACATCGGTAATCCCAGCCCTTCTAATCCCTGGAAATTTTTGAGTGGGCTAGCCTGGTATACTCAGTGGAAGATCAAAATGGAAGGTGAGAACTAACACTGGAGGTTATCCTCTGACCTCCACACTGCCCATATTCACACACAAACCAAGCACAGGCACAAAGAAAAAGAAGAAAATGGAAGCCACATATCGTAGAAAAAGAGTCCCAAGTACTAAAGAATGCATTGCCTACTAATAGACCCTTTTCACTGTACTGTTTCGGAAACCATCTCCCTTGGATTTCCATTGTCTAGGACCTTACTAGGTTGTTTGCAACAGATGAGCAGAGTAAGGTCTCCCCAGAAATGGGCCTTCTCTCACCAGCAAGCAAAGGCAGCTCTGAAGACCCCTGTTTACAGATTCAGAAGTAAATCCGTGCCAGGAACTTCACAATGGCTGCTCCAAACATGTAAGTGTTCAAAAGACTGGAGAATGTCTTCTTCATGTCAAATAGCCACCAAAAAAGTAATTAAAGCTGTTCTTTGAGGGACAACTTTAAGAATTAAGATAATCCATGTTTCTGGGCTTAGTCAGTCTTTGTGGGATAATTGGATTCCTTTAAAATGATTTTATTTTCTTTTTAAAACAAGAATAAGAAAATTGGTCAAATGTTTTGTGGAGCTCTGGAAAGAGGTCAGATCATCCTCAGCATACTGGCTTCTGGGAATCAATTCTCCACCCATCTCAAGCAC
>JAQHUG010000008.1:11828923-11858109 GCA_028555095.1 Dicrostonyx torquatus
AAGAAAGACGTCAAGTCCATGATGGGGATACCTACTGAAACAGCTTACCTGAGATAATGGGAGCCTACCAATTTTGCCTGACAGCAAAGGAACCAGCATAAGGCCAAACTAGGCCCTCGGAACGTGGATCCCAGTTGTATGACTGGGGCAGACTGCGTGGCCACTGGCAGTGAGAAACCCAATGATCTTAATCAATGTTGGTCCATGTGCTTCTCTCTCCAGATCACAGAATCCTTACTGATTGAAAATTCTCTTCCCTTCTTCCCCCACTGGTTCCTTAGTCTCTCTATGTCTCTATGAAGGAGATGGGTGCTAACTGAATAGCTTCCTTGAAGAGGCCCTTTGACCCCACCCTCTCCTGTGGCAGATGAGGAAATGATGTAAGGAGGAAGCCTGTGACTTTACTAGAGGTCACACACCTAGTGAGTGCCAGAAAGAAGAGACTCAGCTCCCAGGGCCAGCAAGATGGCTCAGTGAGTGTCACCAACATGACAACCTAAGTCTCATCCCTGGGACCCATATGGTGGAAGGAGAGAACTGACTCCCAAAAGGTTTAGGGTGACCAGCTGTCTTCCCTGTTCTCTCCTCAGACTCTCCTTCAAGGGAGACAGAAAATTCTGTCTCTCACTTTGTGCTCCATAAACTGTGTCTAGTAATGGATTACTTCCCGGAAGTGTGTGGGGAGGGAGGCTGATGAATGGTGTAGAACCACAGCATACAGAAAAATTCAGATGTAGAGTCTCTTTTTCTGAAAATCTTCCCACAAAGAATATCCTTTGTGTGTATGAGTGGGAACCATTTTGGACTTGAAACTGACTTACACATCTAAGACTGGCATATTAGTTTGCCTCTAGTTTAGACACACCCATCTTAAACTGGCCAGGGAGGGCAGAGGAAGCCCAGAAAGGCAGGGAAGTATAAAAGAAAACCCAAACCAGCAAAGCAGTAGAAGAAGCAGACCCTGGGGCCACCAAGTTGTGCAGAACAAACTCTAGAGTCCTCCTGAAGGCAGGAAGATACTCCTGGAGAGACTTGGTCTCTGCTCCTAGTGGGTCAGCTCTGCGCCATGGCCCTGGGAATCTGGCATGGAATATGAGGATTAGAATCCTAAAGCCCTGCAATTATGGCTCCGACGCCTCATTTCCCTTGGCTTTAGCGTTCTCTCTGTACTCACATAATGCAGAGGTGCCAGGAATTCACCTCCATTTCTTCCTGGACCAGACTGCCTGCAGAGTCCTCAGAGAAGGTAAGGGGAAGGAAGTGAGGAAGACAGAAAGAGATGAGTCACACAGTGACTGTTGTCCCCATCTAAGGCAGGTGGTAGCCCAGGGCAGCCACGAGCAGCCAGTCCAGCCTTCTCCCCAGGCATAGCCTGAGGACACTTGTGACCAGGACAGTAGCTGATTGCAGATGCTCATGCCTTCCATCCTGTCACACTGGGATCCTCCTTGTTTACACATCCTGCCAACTGGAGCCACTCACTCTTCATGTCCCCAAGAGAAAAAGTGGTACAGTTACAGCCGAAGGATTTAGAGTTTAAAAAAAAAAAATGGCTCCAGTTTGTAAGAAATAAGGCGAGAGAGCAAAGAATGTCATTGCAGCTCCTCGGCTCCAGTGAGCCCAGCGGCGAGAACTGAGTGCTGAGGGCATCTTTCTTCCACGTTCTGTCATGCACTGAGTGTGTGACCCTGAGTTCTGTGACTGATTCATTTCACATCTATCAAGGGAGGTCAGGGGAGGTCCAAGCAAAACGGCCTCTTGAACACAACAAGTCTCATTTACAGTCAGGAAGTGGGAATAAGGTCAGCGAGCCTCCAGGGAGAAGAGAACCAGAAACTCCCTCCAGAAGTCCGGTGTTTCTCTCCGCAAGCGCCTAAGTCCTTGCACTCATGATTCGCAGCCATGCTTTGACAAGGAGCACCCAGAGGAGGGTTCTTGACCTTCAAGGCCAGAGGAAAGATTGCCACTCTAAGATGAAAAGATGCAGAGGTAATTTCCAAGCACCAAGGGACAATTTGTCCCTTTGTCATCTCTACCCAGTATCTGTCAGTGAGTCAGCTCCTACCATGGAGCGATTAAAGGCCACTTGGTTTTTGATGTGTCATTTGAACTTGAAGCAATCGAGTAGGTATTCCACTATTACTTAATTTAAAAACCAAGTGGGGGAAAAAATTGAATTCAGAAGAAAAACTCTACAACTTGTTTGGTTTTGTTGTTTTGTTTTTGTTTAAATTATGCTTGACAAAACACAAATATTTCTCCAGTGAAATGCTCCCGTGTTAACTCTCTGGCTAATAGTGGCTTGCATTTGCTAGTTGTAAATGTGTTGTGTGTCCTTTCACACGTGCTTATGACATGTGTGGTTGTGACTAGCACATTACAGATGCGGCACTAACACTAAATAAACTCATGAAGACGACCAACTGTCATTCATGTGGAGCTCACTATGGGCTCATGGGCAAACAGGGAGACGATGTTATGTCTTCAGGGTCATACCACACTCCACCAGCAAAACTCAGGCAAGACCGGCAAGAGAATTTCGCACACTACCCTGCTCTAGAAAGGCCTCAGTTTCCCTAGTTGCCTATGTTGACAATAGCAATCTTGATATACCACCGCAGGTTGGAGAGTGAGGTCAGTTAATCTGTACACAGGGGGAAAGTGTGAAGCTAATACTCAGGCTCATGTCAAAATAACTTCAGGGTCCACATCGTTGACACGCTATGCCTGCTTCAGAATATTTAAACCAGGCATTAATACAATTCTAACACCATTTCTCAAATCAGTTCTCAACAGGGTACAGAGAATAACAAGAGCAGAGTGTCTAGATCCAAGTTACAGCTCTGCCACTACTCCATGGGAAAAGTGAGCCTCTTTGAGCTGAGCATCCGTCTATAAAGAATCATTAAAGAAGATTGTTCACCTGGTAGGCAGACCAACCCTGCAGCTGCCCAGGCCCAGAACCAGGACTGTGATTTGGCCCACCCCAACATCCACCCCATCTATGATCTGCTAGAGCACTTGAGGGGAATCTGACCTGCATACCCAAAGGTGCAGGATCTCCATGACACAGGGCAACAACAGGATATCCAAAAAGAGTCCCAGTGAGGGCACAGCATTGATAGTGTAGTAGAAACCAGAGGCCTTGAACCAGGTCAATGTCTCTTTGCAATGAACACTTGGAAGTAAAAATATATGGACAAAGGGGTTTACTGTGTGACTCACTCTGTCACACTTCAGCTTCCATGACAACATTTTTTTTCTATTTTTTCTCTTAAATTTTGTTTTATTTGGGGATGGAGGATGGTTGCAGGGGCAGAGGGAAGATGCAAAGGGACAGGGAAATGAATGGAATCAAGATGCATGATGTGAAGGACATAAATTAAATTTTAAAATGTTAGAAAAGAAGAGGTAGCGTTCACTAAAAGTCAGAGAAGCATATATAATTATATTTGTTGACAATTTTCACATTAGATGAGTCCAATCTAGAGACTGGATGCAAGTAAATATATAAATTAATGAAGGGGAAATCTGACCTTAAAATTGAGCAATAATATGAATACACTGAGATTTCAAATAAAATTTGATGTTGGCTAAAAAGAAAAAAAAGATATTATTCACAAGGCGTTGGTGAACATTCGAGAATCTCTATGCTCAGTGTACTCTGTCATGAACTACACTCTCACAGATCTAAGGTATTAAAATTGGGGTTTAGGGCTAGCACAATGGCTCAGTGGGAAAGGGTGCTTGCTGCCCAGCCCGGCAGCCTGAGCTTGATCCCGGGAGTACTCATTATAGAAGCAGAGAATCGAATCCTGAAGGACTGACACCATAGTGAATTCCCATCCGCTGCAGCAAATCCTCCCCATCGGGTTTGTCAGTTAAGGTGGGGGGCAGAGCGCGGACCGGTCGGGGGGGGCGGGGGGAGAGGGAGAAGCAAGAATCTGACCTGGAAATGCAGAGCATTCACGGGGAATGGGGACCCAGCAGGAGCTGTTGGCAGAGCAGTGGGTGGTTTGGCATCAGAGATGGTGCTGCAGTCTATGCCTTTGGGGATTTATTTTGGAAAAATAAAACAGGCCATTTCCCTTGCTTTTAAGACACAAAGAAAAACATCTCTCATTTCTGAAGTGCTTTTAAATTGTGTTAGACACAGTGAGGCAGAGTCTCAACTGAGACAGTAGGGCAAGATTGCTGTTATCCATACAGGCACCTGGGGAAACTGAGGTCTTTCCAAATTAGTCAATGTTCTCTACAGTAACAGAACTTATAAAATGACTCTCTCTCCCTCCCCCCACCCTAAATATATGTAAAGGGGATTTATTGAAATGACCTAAAAGCTGCAGTCCAGATGGTCTAACAAAGGCTGGCTGTGAACAGAAAGCCCAAGAATCCAGAAGCTGCTCCATCCACAAGACTGGGTGTCTCAGCTGGTTTTCTGCGCATGCTGGAATCCCAAAGAAGTAGACTTTAATGTCAGTGAAGGAATAGATGTGTCAGCAAAGGAAAGGCGAACAGGCAGAAAGCAAAAGCTTCCTCCTGTGCCCTTATATAGACATCCAGCAGAAGGTATAGCCCAGATTAAAAAAAAAGGTATGTCTTCCTACCTTTAGATCTGGGATTAAAAGTGTATGTCCTACTGCCTGTACTAAATCTAAGTATCTAAGATCTGTACTAAAAGTGTGTGTCCTCCCACCTCAAGATTCAGATCAAAGGTCCAGACCAGAAATGGATTCAGCCACTTCAAATCAAGAAAAAAAAAAAAATCTCCCGCAAGTGTGCCTTCCATTTCTGGATTGTAGTTCATTCCAGATGTGTCAAGTTGACGACTAAGAATAGCCACCCCAGTCAGGGAGTAGAAGAAGTCTTTTGTAGGCTTTGCCTAAGGTTTGCTGGAGGAGTGTGGAGTGACTGTGAAGATATGGTATCAACTCCCTGCTTGTTCATGACCCTAAAAGTTACCCGTGAAAAGAACTGACTCCATATGTCTGTGTGCACATACAAATAAGCAATCGATAAATGTGAAAAGAGAATGTGGTTTAGGACATCAAAGATCCTATTGACACCTTGGAGTCCCCAGAGAGTAGGTTTGTCTCTCCCCCAGCTGCCAGTTTCCTCAGCTTTTTAGATCCCTTATGTAGTCTCTCAGATTGCAGGAGGAAAATGCAATAGATATTAAATCAAGCTGATGTAGAAGGCCATTCCTGCAATGAGCTCACTTTTCATTTCTGTGCCTTAAAGCAAGGGAAATGGCCTCAGTTTTATTTTTCCAAAATAAATCCCAAAGGACACAGACAGCAACACCATCTCTGATGCCAAACCACCCACTGCTCTGCCAACAGCTCCTGCTTCTTCCTCCCAGCTTCCTAGCGATGCATCACTTCCTGTCTCTGTCTGAGTATCTCCTTCCTTCTGCACTTTTCATCCTTGAGAATGAGATATCGGTTGCCTCTCGATCTCTCTGCTAGGCTATAGACCACTTGATGACAGGAGCATCTTGTCCATCTGTATCCTCCAATCTGTCACAGGGGTAAAGAGAGGAACAGAGGACCAAGAGTAGTTCAACTGTAGAGTGCTTTCTGGGAGGGGGCAGGAGGAGCTGGGATCATTCTCGTGTGACCCAAGCAACTAGAAATGATAGCCTTCCAACCATCGTGACTCACTCTTTCATGTGTTGTAATAGATGTTGATAAACTGCAAGGAACCAAGAAACCGGCCTCTATTGTAGTGGAAAAGGGCAAGTTTGACAACTTTAACCATTGTGTTTTACTCTATCATTTTTAATATGCTGTTGCTTTGACTTGGTGCTAAATGCTATTTACTGCTTCCTAAGCAAAGCACAGAATGCTGGCTGACTCTCAGACTCAATAAGGACCTGGGAAAGCGCCTAAAGGTATTTTGTGAGCTTTTGTGAGCCTTGGTTTCCCGGCTACTGCAGTAAATTCCTTTTGTTGGGACTGTCATTGCAGGAGGTGATCAGAGACCTCAGAGAACAGAGACCCCAAAGGGATTTTATGGCATTCCAGGCAGATCACACAGGCCAGCCTGCGAGGAAGCAAGAATACAACCTGGAAACTTATCCCTGAAGAGAAACAATGGTAAGATCAACCAGGAGCTCTTAATTGGTTCTTGGAGAGTAGGGAAAGAATTATCAGCTCTTCCCCATATAGTGATTGTATTGGTTCATATTCAGACCCTGGTGACACAAGCCTGGAGGCTCCACAGCCTCACCACGGCAGCATATTCAGTTCAAAGAGCCTGCTCCCCTGAAAGCAGGCCCCTCCTTCCATTTTCTGTCTCCTCCCACCTGGCTTCTCTAAATTAATAAAAAGAAAAAAATTGTCAGAACTTCCGTTTCAGCACAGTGGCTCCTTTCGTCTCTTCTATGCCTTTTTAAAGCAACTTTTGATGACCTGAGAAATACTTGGCTGGGTTCCATTCTCCACTTCCTCCAGGTGAAAGACAGGGCGTCCTACACCCTGTGTTTATAAGCTCCAGAAAAGGCTACACTAATTCTTTTCCTTAAGCTTCACTAAGGGGACATCTGGACTCCTGGCAGAGCAAGACAGAATGAGAAAGGGGTTTTCTTCATTGCTAAGAAATGCCTAACAAGTCGGGGGCACCGGAGCCAGCAGCCCAGAAATGCTTCTCAATTCTTTCACATGTGTCGCACACCAGAAACTTGGAACTTGGGGTTGAGGTGGATAAACAATGGAGAAGGCACAGGCTCCAGGCTGAGTTTTTCTTCCACCGACAGAATTACAGGATCCAATCAATGCTATATGGATGGATGATACAAAATAGCTACTCCTTGAGAGGGACAAAACCTGGTGAGATCTAATGAGGGGCAATTAAATTCCATCAGGGCCATAGATGAGCGTGATGAATGGGAAGTCAAGCGTGTTCTCAGGTACAGGCAGAGGCGGGCTTTAGGAGCCTCAGACAGAAGCCAGGGAGAAAGCATGAGTAGAAGGGAGTTGACTCCGCATTGAGGAGGGTCTGTCCTCATATCCCTCATTCCTCACTCACATTTCAATTACAGCTGCTTTCAGGGCCCTTTCATTCCTCAGCAAAGACACTTGTTGCTGCAGCAGAACCACTCCAGATACATTAAAGCAGAGATCTCTGCTTAGGCCAGGTTGCCTTTCAGTGTTTAAAAGGAAAGAGCTTTTAATGTTGTCACTGTTCTCATTTTAAAGGCAACACTTGCAGTTTCTTTCCTCTTAAAATTCTTAAACTTTTCTGTTGGTATTTGAGAAGTTTTACTGGTTTTGTTTGGATTTTTACTTGTTTGCAGAAACTGGGTCTCATTATGTTGCCCTAGCTGGTCTGAAACTATGTAAAGCAAGCTCGCCTTGAACTCACAGAGATCCAACTACCTTTGCCTCCCTAGTGCTGAGACTAAAGGCTGAAGTTCCCCTGTGCCCAGCTTTGTTAGGGTTTTTGTTGTTGTTGTTTAGTGGTGGTGGTGTTTGTGTGTTTTGAGGCAGCATCTTAAATAGTCCAAGGATTTAGACAAGGATAACCACCTGGTCCCCCTGCCTCCTCCTCATGTAACATTTTTTGAAAGTCTATATCCCCACCAAAAAATAAGTAAAATAAAGTAAATCCATAATTCTACTACCCAGACTATAATAAAGTTTATGTTACCTAAATTTTCTATGGAATTAATGCAGATTAACAGCTACATATCAAAAACAAATATCAGAATACATTTATGTAACTTTTGGTATTATTTTTATACTAAATTATAGCTCATAGTCATTCTGACATCTGTGTCATCATTTGAATGCCTGAAGGTCACCCCACTCGACACTCAAGAAGTTCTCATCTTTGTGGTTTTAGACAATGCTATGATAAGCCTCTGTGTTCCTGTGCTTGTATCTGGCATCTCTCCTTAGTCCAAATCTACAGAAGCAGGAATATAGGACCAAAAAGATGTGTTTAATCAAATTAACATGTATTCTCCTCAGAAAAAAGTCAAATGGTTTAAAGTTGACTACATCTCTAATGAGTACTTCTCACAGAGTTCTCTATCTTGACCCCTCCAGTCTTACAAATGCCTAAGGTGCCCATCGCCTGCCCACCTTTTGTCATCAGGATATTTTCCTTTATAGATTTTAAAGTCATGATCTATAATGAAGGTGAAAATTATTTACAGAGCCACAGTAATAATGTCACAATAAATAAGACAAGACAGAATGAGGGGGTGGTCCCTAACTAATGCACTTCAAATCAAACCTTTGTTGTCAAGGAGGAAATGTTATGCGTTAAGAAAAATCTGTCCATCTACATGGAAGATATGGATCATGTATAAGCCATCTTTCATTCAAATGGTCACCAGGACTTTCATTTCCAACATAGATTGCCTGTGCTGCTAGAGCAAACTCAGATTTGGACCAAATTCTCACCGATAGTGACTGACATTCCTGTCTATGTTCCATTTCAATTGTTGAAGACACTGAGGAGTCTATTCCCATGATGACCTTAGTCCACTCATGTTAGACCCAATGGCACGGTCATCTTCATCATTGCCATGACAACTAAGCCGGCAAAGCACTCATGAGAATAAGCCACAGAAGCCAAAGAGAGCTTCCTGAGAGACCCCAGCATCATATTCCATGTTCTCACACCTCTGGATGCTCTAGTTTCCTCTCTGTTGCTGTGATTGTAAAAAATGACCAAAAGCATTAGGGGAGGAATTTATTTAGCTTACGCTTCCAAGCCACAGTCTGCTACTGAAGGAAACTAAAGAACTTAAGCAGGAGCTAGGACAAAAACCATGGAGGATCACTGCTTGATGGCTCACTTACAGACTCAAAATTAGCTTTCTTACACAACCCAAAACCATCTGCCCACAGAATGATACTGCCCACATCAGTCAAGATAACCTCAACTCGAACTCACAGAGACCCACTGTCTCTGCCTCCTGAGTGCTGGGAATAAGAGTATGCATCACCAACATCCAACACACTCTGTTTTAAAATGGGGCCTTGCCACTAGACTAAGCGGCCCAGACTGATGGCAAATCCATAGCAATTTTCCTATCTTAGTACATGCTGTTCTTTTCTTCAACAGTTTGATGTACAAATACATGCCTTCTCATTGTGCGTTCCCCATTGCACACAGTAGACATTTGTTAGATGCTTGTCAGAAGGAACTAAATCAGTTTCCCTCCATGTCTTTCATTTGCTTGTTGGATTTGGAGACAAGGTCTAATGTAGCCTGGTGTCTTAGTCTCCTGTTGCTGCTATAAAATACTCTAGATGAACGATTTATGGGACAAAGGGCTTTTTTAGTGCCCAGTTCAAGGTACAGTCTATCCTGGTTGGAAATAAAGGCAGCGGGACCTTGAAGTAGCTAGATACATCAAGTTTGCGTCAAAAGACAGCAATCAATGTATGCTGCTACTCGATTCTCTTTCTCCATCTGTAGAGCCCAGGATCTCAGCCAGGGAATGGTCCTACAGTGGGTGGCTTTCCCTGTCTCCATTAACATAATCTAAGTAATCTCCTACAGGCATTATGCAGAAACTTAGCCTCCCAGGTTATTCTAACCATCACAGCTAGGATGGCTTTCCATTTCTGATCCTGCTGCTTCTACCTGCCAGGGTATTAGATTACAGGCATATGCCATTGTACCTAAATCACACATCTTTACAGTATTTTGTAGATCCTTTTCAGGATTTTATTATTGTAATGAGGTGCGGGCTGTGTTCCCAGCACCTAAGAGGAGCTCAGGCCCTTTGTTCCATCCTGCCTGGCTCCCGGCCGCCAGGCTAGCTTACATTCGAAATGATTACACACAAACTGTGTTCATTTAAATACTGCCTGGCCCATAAGCTCTAGCCTCTTCTTGGCTAACTCTCACATATTATTTTAACCCATATCTAGTAATCTGTGTATCACCACGGGGTGGTGGCTTACTGGGAAAGATCCTAACCTACGTCCATCTCAGGCCAGAGAAACATGGCATTTGCCACACTTCCGTTCTGTCTACTCCGCCCACCTAAGGCCTGACCTATCAAAAGGCCAAGGCACTCTGTTTATTCAACCAATGAAATCAACAGAAATACAGAAGAACCCTCCTACACCATTTCCCCTTTTTCTGTTTAAACAAAAAAGAAAGGCTTTCATTTTAACATAGTAAAATTACATATAACAAAACAGTTATCAAGAAAGAACTACAGTTACAATATTTATAACTATTTTATCTTTTATCATAACTAAGGAAAACTATAACTATAACTATCCATTCTTCAACTCCATCAAAGACTCCAGAAGGATAAAATAATACCTAAGTAAACAAGAAATAAGCAACTTCCAAAATCTAGAAATGACAGAGACATCTCGCTACCTGTACAGTCACCCAAAGTTCTTTTGTACCATTGGAGCATTCATCTTCGACTACAGGCCCATAGTATCCAGCAGACATTTCCAAGAAGCAGGAAAATTCAAAGACAGTTCAGTCATTTTCTTCTGTGTCCTGCAGAATGTCTCGCAGACTCTTTCATGAAGCAGGAACCCTGAAGGATCATCTCACCTTTAGACAAGTTCAGCATTCCTCTCTCTGCGGGTTCTTTGTGTCCATTTAAGCAGTCCAGGCAAGAGCAGTTTCTTGCCCAAATGGCTAGCAAACTCCATAAGGAGCCTCTTCGATGCCCATCTTCCTCCTGAAGTAGCTTGGTGCTGCCAGGAGCAGACATGTCTCATTGTCATGAAAAGCCCTAAGTTATTAAAACATTAAATGCCATGTTCTGTGTCTTTGAAAGATATGAAGAATGCCTATCTGAAATATATCTATGCATGTCTAAAAAATCTAACATGACTACAAACTTGACTATTATAGATGATTATTCATTAACAACCTATATTACCTAGTTATACATTACATTTTTAATGAACTACACAATTACAATACCTTAATCAAGAGCAGAAATATACATATAACAAGATTGACCTTAAATTTATATCAATAAATCAAAATTTATATCAATGTAAATTATTTATCATATCATTTTATTGCCTAAAGAATGGAAAGATAATGCCAAGAAGAACTTCCCTGAGAACTTGAAGTTATCAAATCCTCAATTTAAAAAAACAAAAAGTTTGTTAGTTAAGGTTTCTATTGTTGTGAAGAGACATTATGATCATGGCAACTCTTATAAAAGAAAACATTTATTTGGGACGGCTTACAGTTTCAGAGGTTTAGTTCATTATCATCATGGTGGGAAGCAAGGCAGCATGCAGGTAGACACAGTGCTGAAGCAGGAGTTGAGATTCCTTACATCTTGATCTGAAAAGGCAACAGGAAGTGAACTGAGGCACTGGGACATGGCTTGAGCATACATGAAACCTCAAAGCTCATCCCCACAGTGACATTTCATACCTACTTTAACAAAGCCACACCTCTCCAGTAGTACCAGTCCCTCTAAGTTATCGCAACCAATTACACTCAAGTTACCACACGGTGTATGGAGCCAAGTATTGAGGCAGAGACAGATGGATCTCTGTGAATTCCAGGACAGCCAGAACTACATTGTCTTCTACCAAAGTAAACACTACTAACCTGCTTCCAAGAATTTTTCTAAATTTTAGGAGGTTGCATGGATTTGAAGAGCAGAAGTTGATGAGGAAAACTGACATTAAATCGCAGAGGAAAAGGAGACATTTTAAATCCTGTCTTGTTAGGGTGTGTACTCAAAGCTCTCCTCCTGGAGAACACTTCTACTGAACTGGAAAGCATTCAGATTATGGTGAATTTCCACCCTAATTAGGTGTCTTCCTCCCAGTCAGCCTATTTACTAAGGCAATATGATAAGCTTTAATACTGTCATTTAATGAACATACTTATAATGATAAAAAACAAAACATGCTGCATTCCAACTGTTACTACAGTGTAAATAAGGATTGCTTCTCAAAATATTAGCTTTACTGAGGACTGTTCCCTTTTCTTTCTAATTGATCTGTCTCCTAGGGATTAAAATACATCAACTAGATGGAATTAGTAACACAAAGCGATGTAGTATGCTCTTCATGGCATGCGAATATCTTCTTCCGTTCTTCGGATAATACTCTGCAGGAAGGGAAAAACCAGAAACTGTCTAAAGGCTATGGGGGGTTGTTTGTTTTTGTTTTTTACACTAGAAACCATATTTCAGTGACTGTTTGTCATGGTGAAGCGCTTGCCACTCTCCATTCAAACCCTCCTAAGAAGCATTTATCCATCTCATTTTGCTGCAATGTGTGTTGCTTGGGTGACGTCCCCAGAGAGACAACAGACTCAAGACTTAGCATAACATCACAATACGTGCTCTGTTGGCTTCACAGCAATTTACTTTAAGACATTCAGACACAGATTTCATTATAGATCAGAAAATTGTGTTATTGCATAATAAGATGATTTTAGCTTAAATAGAAACATAAAAATCTATTTTTAAAATAGTTAATGGTCCTAAAATCCAGTGAAAATTTGAAGCAAGTTTATACTGCAGTAGAAAGCCCTGAGTCTGGGGAATCCACCCACATACAAAGACTAGGGCCATCAGTCACCCTCAACAATCTACATGAAATATGACAGCAAAGCATCACGTTTGACTGCCCTCTTACCAAAAACAAAGATAAGAAGGAAGGAAGGAAAAGAGAAAGAAAGAAAGAGAAATGGAAGGAGAGGAATAAAGAAAGAAAGAAGATAGAAAGGAAGAAAAAAATGAAAGTAAGAAAAAAGAAACGTGTTTCCAAGGAGTGTGATGATACACACCTTTAATCCCAGCACTTAGAGAAAGAAGCAGGTGGGGCCTCTGTGAGTTCAAGGCCAACCAGGTTATTAAGCCAGTGGGCTATCTAGTGAGACACTGTCTGGAGAAAAATAGGTTTTCCATACAATAGAATAGAACTTGCACATATGTCCATTCATCTCTGCCTCCTTGACACACTGGAGCCGTTTGCCAATCTGTGGGATGCGCTGGCACAACTAGAGGATTCTATAGTGGAATTGCTATAAAGCTTGGTTTGTCGTTGTTCCCAAGTATTGGTCATGGAATCCGAATCAGTAAGTGACATTCTCAGAGCTAAGGGAAACTGAGGGATCTTGCTGGGAAAGCATGGTCACCAGTTCCTTGTCTGCACCGACCAGGTTTGCAATAAAACCCCTTCCCAGGCTTAAGCCACCTGTTGCAGGGAGTAGGAATGAACCCACACCCTGAGGACAGCAACCAAATCATCCCCCTTAACACCCCTCTAACCAAATGTGACTGTTTTTTCCCAAGCCACGTGTTTCCTCCACCACCACCCATTCCCATTCCATCCCCCTCCCTTCAGCCCAAATGAAATGAAAAATTTCAAGCGACTCCATTTGAAATTGTGTTTTAGCATCAGCTCTGAGCCGGCATGGATTCTTTTTTGAATTTTCACTGACAAACTGCTTCCAGCTGCCCTCCGGGGCGGGTCACCACCACAATAAAATACAGTGTTTGCCAAGGGTTTCAGCTGCCACCTGGGGGTTCAATGTACTCAATGAATGCTATTTAGCAGAGCCGGTAGTGAACCAGAGACAAATGGCGTGTTGACTTTTTTCTGTGCCTGTGGTTTTAGGATGGGTTGCTTTCAGGCCCACGGGTTCTCTCTTCTGTGTTACCAGTCTTTTCCACATTTGCAGCCTGCTCCTCCTTCTCTTCCAGGCTTCTGACTGCCAGCTTTGTGGGACAGAAGCCATTTTTTGCTTAGATGGGTCAAATTTGAGAAGATTAATAAATATGGATTTTACAGTTACTCCATGCTTTAGAATATGCATATATATATATATATATATGAGAGAGAGAGAATTCTTTCTTCTTGAATTAAACAGTTTCTCCTCATAGTATTATCACCTCATACACATGGAGTACCCAAGAGTGGGGTACCTTCCTCATCTCTGGACACACCCAGTAAAATGAGGCTTGTTTGTATATGATTAGACATACTCTGATCCACTGCCCAGCCAAACACTGGCCCCCACCCTGCAGCTTCTCTGTGTAGTTGAATTTTGTCTCAGGCTCAGTCCTTTGGTCCACCCCCTTGGCCCTAGACTCTCTCAGAAGCTCAGCTCTTGAACGTGACTCATGAAGTCTGTTGCCTCCTTCCTCATGCCCAACCTTTCTCCTCCATCCTTCCCAGTTCTAAAACATTTCCAGGTATTTCTTGTGTGTCTGTTCCTGACTCCCCAGGAACACACGAACAAGCATCTGTTCACCCTAGATAGGGTATAGACCAAAAAAATGATGACTCCCAAGTCGGCCACGTGGTGAAGTAGTGAGTTTGGTGAGGTTACTTGCAAGGGCATGGGTGACTCAGAGGAGCTGCATGACTGGAAAGCCCAGCCCAGCTCAGGGGATGAATCATTGAAGCTGCATGCCTTGAGCTTCCTGCAGCTCAGCCCACTGCACAGTCACCTCTCCCCCAGCAACTGTTACTGCCTATATGGTATATGACCATGGGACCCTGAGTTTTCTGAGTCTTGTACATTACCTGAACTTCTCTCCTCCCTCCAGAAGGGGATATTTGAGTAGGGAAGAAATGGCTACACAACATTTAGTGCTTCCAGGTTTGGAATTCAGATTATTAGCTAAACTGAAACCTGGATAGTTAGGGTAAGAGCCAGGCTCTGGAAAGCATGTAACAAAACAATTCAAGGTCCCCAAACAGGAGTTTCTCCCTCATTCCTGTCCAGAAGTATCAGACTCCCGCTCATTTAAGAAAAAGTCGCTGTCCCTAAAGACTTGTCAAGGAATTCCAGAAAGCCTGTGGCAGCCAGGGAAGCTCCCTGCTTCTGATTATAAAGAGGCCAGGGAGTGTTATTTCTCCAGAGAGATACGGATGAGGGTCCTTCTGTGCATGTCAGGGCACAGGGGGAAACAGCCATTTGAAATATGAAGATGAGCTTGCTACAAAGCAATCTTGAGGTGATCTATTGAAAACACACACATACCCAGCCTGGTCAGGTTATTCCCTCGTGCCCCTTCCCAAGCTGCTTTTCTCTTTCTTCTCTGTCTCCTCTTAGGGGCAATTCAGTTCAAGAAACAATTTTTTAGTGACTTTGTATGCCCCCTCACTCTCACAGACTAGTCAGACATGCAGACCCATAAATGACACCGCAGAATGAGCAGGCCAACAGGGGTGACTTAAAATCCCCTGAACACAAATGCCACCTCTATGGCATCTTGGTTGCTGAACCTGGAATTTCCCAGAACAGGCTCTTCTTGGTGCTGAGGCACAGTCCGGGTTAAAGGTCCTAGAGTATAACCTTACAGTCTGTTCTCACTCAGTGTTCCTTGAAGGCTCACAATCACGTTACAGACAGCAGAGTCAACATGTGGCACTGGGAGTGTCACCTGGACCTCAATCAAGCTGGCCTCCACTCTGTTCCTGGGCCATCATGGTCTCTTGAAAGAACAATAGAGTGTCCAAGATAGAACTCTGGGAAGAGTGAAAAGAACACACACTCACAGCGTAAGAACGGCCAATGGCCAGAGACACCAAGGTGGTGACCTGTATTTTTAGGTCGGTTTTATGCTATTAAGTCTCTGGAGCAGAGCTTTCCTTGAGAGGTTCCTTCTTGACCAGATGGTTGAGTGGACAATGGCCCTCTTTGTTCCTTACCTAGATAGCTAACCTCATGATCTTCCAGGCAGTTCAGGATGCCCACCTAGGGCCAGAACCACAATTCAGATCTCATTTCTTTAACCAGTGATGAGAGTCCAACACTTACGCTTCCTGATTTTACAAGCTGCTGATTGAGGGGGGAAGGGGTCTATCTACCCTCCATGACTTTCAAGCCTGTTAATAGCTAAACTACTTACCTAATAGGAGTACAAAACTCACATCTGTGTTTCCAGATCCTGCCATCTCCCCAGGCCTCTGCCACGTCCAAAGCTCAGACAAACTGGAATCACCGCCTAGATTCTTCACTGTTTCATAGAAGAAAATGAATATTTGTCTGCTTAGTCATGGTCCCTAGCAAGTTTTCTCATATATCCAAATACTGAGGGTCTATCCATCAAGAAACCAGAAATCTATCACGAAAAAGAGTAATTCAATCACCTTTTGTTTGTTATTAATGGGCCTACTCAGGCCTCTAGCACATGATAAGGAAATGCTCTACCATGAAGCTACATTCCCAGCCCTAATCACCTTTGGACTGTAGGGTTCAGGAGTGAACACAGCAATGCAGGCAACCTGACTGGGCACAAGTCTCAAGACTTCTCTGTTTTGAAAGCATCCAGTTATTTTATCCTAGCAAGCACAATTTAAAGCTTTATTTGACTTTATTTTATTTTACGGGTGTGAGTGTTGTGCTTGCATGTTTGTCTGTGCACCATGTGCACATGCTGTCCCCGGTGGTCAGAAGAGGGGGTCAGATCTCCTGCCTCTGGAGCCACAGACAGTTCTAAACCAACATGTAGGTGCTGGAAATTGAAACCAGATCTTCTAGAACAACAGCCAGTGCTCTTAACTACTGAACAATGTTACTGGAGCGAGGCAGACACTCTATAACAACATGAAGGCAGAATCGGGGTGGCACGGGGAAGCTAGCTTAAGATTACAAACATTGCTGAAGGTAAACTAGAGAACTGACCGAGGTGGTGGACTCCATGTTTCCCTACGGTTTTGTAACTAGGCAATATGATTTATCAACCTCCAAAGCCAGGAAGGAAAAGAATCTTTGGAAAAGCGAAGCTTAGTGATTTTGCTACTTGCGCCAATATCTTCTTGCTCAGTCTATCTTAAAGCGTTGCCCATAAGCTAAGCTGCCTTCTACTGCTGGGGCAAAGCAAAGAGTCAAGGAGACACACAAATTGTGCATTTCCTCCTTGCTCTTCCCTGTAGTAGGTAGTCAGCTTGCTAGCACAATCTGTAATAGTTTGTCTGTGCTGGGATGGAGAACAGTGTCTCCAAAACCAAAACAAATGAGAAAAATGACAAAGCTGTTGATTTAAGGAGTTTAAAGTCCAGGCAGAGCTACCACCCAACACAGACCGCTGTGACAGTGCCAAGAGTGACCTTGCTAAGCCACCCTGGGAAGGAATGAAGAATTAAAATAAAATCAGTAGCTACAGAAGGCAAGGACAGCTTGTCTCATCTTGGGCACTGGAAGAGGAAGGAGCTCTGAAGTGCACACTATGCAGAGAGGAAGAAGAATGGGCTCTATAATGAGGTCCTCTGTACGCATGAAGTGTCATTGGCGATATGACCAGAGATGGGAGTAGAAATGAGCGATTAGTTGCTAGGGATCTGGTTCAGGCTAGAAGCGTGCTCACTGGGCATGCACAAAGCCAAGGGTCCCATCCCCAGCACCACAATAAACAGGGTATGCTTGTGCGTGCCTATTATCCCAGCATTCCAGAGATGGAAAGTAGAGAATCGGAAGTTCAAGGTTATCTGTGGCTACGTACCAAATTCAAAGCCAGCCTGAGATACCCAAACCCCTCCACCAAAAAAAAATTCAAATGAAACAAATAGTAGCAGATCATGCAAGAGAGAACGTTATGCCGTACTGACTTTAGTAGGCTTCCTAGAGACAGTGGTGCTGTCCTCTCTTGAGGACAATGACATAGTTTAGAAGGAAATCTCCATTGTCTGGAGGGTTGGGATGGAGATGAGCTGCAAGGGAGAACAAGGAGGAAAATGGCTGCAAGAAACATCTGATGAATTTAAGGACACCCCCTCCAGCATGCCTTCCGCAGCTTCCTTCTCTGCTGCGGCTAATGGTGTCTCTGGAGTGCACTGAGCATATGGACCCCTCTGAGTCCTGCCGGCCTTTGCCACAGTGTAGTCTCACCCACTGTCGCCACCCAGCCTGAGATGATTCCTTTATTTATTTGGACAGTGTACCTGTTAATTTTTTTAAATTATTTATTTATTTTTACTTTATGTGCATTGGTATTGGTATCATTTCCCCTGGAGGCAGAGTTATTGGCAGTTGTGAGCTGCAATGTGGGCGCTGAGAATTGAACCCAGGTTCTCTGGAAGAACTGCCAGTGCTCTTAACCACTGAGCCATCTCTCCAGCCCCTGATTTTTCACTCCTTTTTGGCCAAACATACTAGGAGGTCATCTCCTTTCCCCCCAAAAATGTCAAGTGTGGCACTTTGGTGGAGGGGGTTGTTTTGTTTGTTGTTTTTGTTGTTTGTTCTGTATTTTGTTTTTTAGACAGGGTTTCTCTGTGTAACAGCCCTGGATGTCCTGGAACTTGCTCTACAGACCAGGTTGTCTTCAAACTCAGAGATCTGCCTGCCTCTGCCTCCCGAGTGTCCAGCAAGCATGGCACTTTGGAGTAATGAGATTTATATTTTCTTCCACTGTATGTCTACATGTGGGCATGCAACTCAGATTTCTCTGCCTCATGCAGTCAGCATTCAGTGTGCTCTTTGGCTGTAGTGGGAATACTGCCCTGTCGATGCTGCCTGCGTTTGGAAAGTCCCACTTCTGGTAATTCATTCATTGTCTGTATTTGTCTTTTCAAAGCCACTTAGTGCTTTCAGCTTATATAAATCTTGTAGTTAACTAAAGCCTCCAGGTCTTTCACATGTGAAGTGGTCACATAAATCATTGGGCTTCTGCCCTATTTTCATCTTTATAAGTAGTCAAGATATAAATCCTTCTCACAATATTAAAGGATGCTAGTGCATAACACAGCCGAAGTGACTAGCATGCCTTTGAGAAGGACCATGAGGATCAAATTTTCATGGTGAGAACTCCAGGAGCTGGGCCTGAGGCACTGTCTGTCTTCTGTTCTTTACTGTGGACCAACGAAATAGTCCGTGGAATACTACCTCCAGCAAAAATTAATACAGAAAACATATATAGGCAGGGGGAAGTAATTGCTTTGTCTTTGGGGATGTTGATCAACTATAAAGAGTCCCTTCATAGTCTCTAAATGGCAATAACTTTAAATATCAGAATTTTATGGTAACATCTAGGGGTGATTTCAAGTGAGAAAATTCTCAGCATCTCTTTAATTTTGAATAAAGTGAAAAGTTATGGAGAAAAACTGAGGACAGAGGAACCTTGGGGAGAATATAAGAAAGAAAAAAAATCTAAAATGAAGATAGAAAAAAAAAAAGAAGTGGACCTGGAAGATAGGCAGAAAGAATAGTGTTGGAGGACTTGGCCAGACAGGAATCGTGGTGGTAGCAGTGGTGGTGGTGACAGTGGATTAAGACATAGTGCCACAGTGAGTTCCCCAAGCCTGCAGAGTGATGGAGAGACAGGTAGGTAAGAGCAATGTAAAGCAACCTCAGATCCTCTAAGAACCCTCAGCAAAGTCACCCTGGGCGGAAAGCTGCAGTCACCTGAGGATAGATGCCAGTCTTTCTCTGTGTCCAGACTGTAGACCGGAACTAAGGAGTGTGAACACTGAGCTTCCTCTGCTCTGCTCAGCTTGCTCTTCCTTCCTGGCTACATATACAGATTCCCAGCGCATGACACATCCCAAGGACTCAACTGCACTCTCTTCTCCTCCCACAGGGCCTGATCAATAGCCAGCCTAGTTCAAAACAAGCTGATCCCTGCACGCTTCAAGAGACACAGGAACATCATTCTGATGACACCGGACAGGTAAGAGAGCTTTCCTGTCTACATGGGCAAGTCTGACCTTGGAGTAGATGTCTGCCGGACACAGTGCGTTAAACTGTTTCTCAGAAAAGGAACCATAAAAATATATGTGAGTTGGGGGAAAAATAATTGTATTTAAAAAACTAAGTCATAAAGGAAAACAGACAACCAGAGCAATGAACAAATGAACAGTCCCTGAATCCAGATCTCCACATTTCTGGCTACTTCTTATCTCCTTGTGCTGAACAGATAGCTCTTAGGGACTCAGTTTTAAAATCATCTGCATTCAGGACACTGAGATTCCATCTCAGGTGTTTAAATATTCAATAGGCTAAAAATAATTTTTTAATTTCTTCTGAATATCCTCCTGCCCTCAGTCTCAAAAACTACATGTGACCAAGAGATTGTTTCTATGTTTTCTTTTTCTCTGTGTAGTTTTTTGGTCCCTCTTGGGTTGAGTTGGGAAGAAGGAGGGTGGAAAGAGTAGAAGAATCCTTAAGAAGTACAGCTCCAGCTCCAACAGCTGGATCTGGTTTCTAGGAGGGTCTTCCTGTGAAGGTCCTTTGGGAAATACTGCTGTCTGGATCTTCCCTGGGACATCCCACTCCCAGGCTCCTGCTCGCCCCTGTGAGTCCAAGCACGAGGGTGTCCATGCCAACACTGTCACCTTTATAGGAGTCACACCAGCAGCATGTTCTTCATCTGGACACTGCAGATGAGGATGCTGGGAGCTGCTTCCTCCTCACCTGATGGGGTGGGCTATTCTAGCACAGCTTTGGCATTCTGTGCTCTCCAGATGAAAAGTAGAGACCATCTTATGGGTTCACACAGACCCCTTAACTGTGAATATGGAGGGCATAGACCTGCCTTTCTAGGAACATGTCACCACTCTAACAGTGGCTGTGACAGAATACACTTCCAAGTCCCAGCATTCTAAACAGCCACCAAGACAAAAAGACCACGGTCTCCCTGTTGGTGGTGGACTTGGTTGAGACACAGGTATTGCTCTCCTAGATATGGTTTATGGTTCCACCAGCCACACATCATCATAACTTGAGTAGTCAATACAGGTAAGTCCCCTAACCTACCCATGCACGTGGTGGAACTTGGGTTCCTCTCTCCTTGTGACTGCAATGCTGACAGGAAGCCATGACTCAGTACTGCCAGAGAGCCTGTGCATTACTAGCCAGGGAGAAGACCCAGCATCATTCTTTCAAGAATCTCACATAAGCGTTAAGGGGAAAAAAGAACACAAACCCACACAAGTGGAGCTGTTAGAGATTGAGAGTCACCTATAAGGGAAGCAGCCATTCCACGGACACTCCCTCTGGAGTCTTTTGTATTTAGATGCCTTTGGCAGTCAGGTGACATTTATGGACCCTTCTCAGAAAAGCGTTTTAAAGTTTACAACAAAATGTACAAGACTACCAAGGACATAATTGTTCCTGAGAACAGTTATCAAAATCATTTTAAAATGTGTACTTTTATAATAGTGTATTTTAGTGAGGTGAAGTTGGCTTATAAAAATCTACATATCTTTAATATATATTATATGTTATATAAATGTCTTAGAGTGCCCACCAATGAAACACCCTTAGAATCTGCTGGAGGAGGCCGCTTGTTCATTTCCCAGCCACTCAACCCCAAAATAATCACACAGAAACTATATTATTTAAATCACTGCTTGGCCCATTAGCTCTAGCTTCTTATTGGCTAACTCCTATATCTTAATTTAACCCATCTCCATTAATCTGTGCTTTACCACAAGGTCCTGGCCTACCAGCAAAGATTCAGCGTGACTGTCTCCATGGCTTCTCCTCACTCCGCCCTTCTTTCTCCCAGCTTCCAGTTTAGTTTTCCCCACCTAGATTTGTTCTATCCTATCAGGCCAAACCAGTTTTCTTTATTCATGTATAGTAATCGCAGCATACAGAAGGGAATCCCACATCAAGAATCTACGTCACAAATATACTCGTCGCCTTCAAAAGTATCCTTCAACCTTATTCATCTCCTCATTCCTTCATTCTTTCTCTTCTTTATTAAGAGGGCACGTAGCACAATGGCTAACCTCTTACCACCGTCCTAAGTGTGCAATGAGTATTGTTAAGATTTGTTAATGCATTGTACAGCAGCTTCACCTTATGTAACTGAACCTTTGTACTGATTGATCAGTACTGCCAGGTTCTGCCTCGGGCCCCATACACCCAGTCCTCCCCTACCCCAGCAGCTCTCAGCTGCCTGTGTTTAACTATTTCAGTTCAGTCCTGTTAGTCCTCCCTGTCTAGTTTCTTTCACTCCTGTGCGGCTTTGTTACCACACAATGTAGCGAGTTCTAGCAGTAATCTTAAGAATGAATTTAAATGATGTTTTCAGATACCCACAACTGTGTGTGATGGGAAAGCACCTGTGCTTTCAATTGGTAACAAAGTTGCAGCAGCTGTTGCTAATGCTGCAACAACTGGTTGATTGAATTCATAATTGAAAGAGAATGTTAGAATCCACCCAGAGGATACTGAAAACAAGAATGGACTGGTTCCTATCCCTGTCCATAGACCCTCTGAATTCTACCCACAAGCCACTGGGATGGAAGAAACATTATCCTAGAAGGCTACCTGCTCCAGGGGATCCTCCCACATCTTTTCTGGTGTCTGCTTATATATAGGTCAGTGTAGGTGGAGGGGAGGTGGCTGCCAGGCTGGTTTGGCGACCTGCTGGTGAGGTTTGCAGGGTCATCTAGCAACTCCTTTAGGAGTAGAAAGAAGTCAAGGACAATAGTCCTCATCTTTGGAACATGTAACTCGGAAGACTGCAGACATCTACAAAATGACCAGTTGCTGTTTTATGTTCATGTCCACAACCACAATTCTGTTTTATGCTCATGTCCACAACACCATTCCAAAATTTGCCTCCAGGAAACGATCAGCAGCAATTACCTCTGGGGAGGATAAATGGGTTGTGGGGAGCCAAAAGGAATACCTTTTCATGTTCAGCTCTGTACACCTGTGCAAAGTGGACGTGAACATCTACACAAGAATGATGAACATCTACACAAGAATGAAAGTGAGTTAGCCGCACATTCTCCATTCCCTCATGAGAAAACAAGAGAGAAGGGGCAAGGAGAGAAAGAGAGGAGAGAGAGGCTTTGTGGTCCAGGCTGGTCTGGAACTCTTTCATCTAAGCTCTGGCTATTCAGTCTGTGAAGAATAACGTCTGTCCCATCAGGTTGTAGGGAGGTTGAGAGAAATAGGAGGTCATTACACAGCACGCAGGGGAAAAAAACTTCAGATAGATCCAAGCATGGTGACTCACTCCTGCAGTTCTGGGACTAGAAAAGTGGGAAAATTGTGATTTCCAGGAAAGCCTGACAGAAAGAACAAGAGCCCACTGAGAAGAACAAGAAAGGGGACTTCTGTAGGATTAAAAACAAATATTCTAGTAAAACATTGAAGCTTCTAGACATGCAAGGTACTGTATTTAAGTTCTTAGAGTAGGAGATGCTTTCTTAAAGGATGCCCCAAAAGGATTAAATATGCATACACATAAATTGTACTGTATCAACGTTAAACATTTCCACACAAGAAAAGACATAGAAAGAAATAAGGCAGAGTGGGACTATTTGTAATGTAATGTCCTAATTTAGCCTCTCTTGCTCTGATAAAAGCACTCTGACAAAGAGTAACTTAAGGGAGAAAGGGTTTTGCTAGTACGTAACTGTATGATTTCAGGGGAGCCAGGGTGGCAGGAACCTCTAGCAGCTGGACACCTCATATCTGTAGCCAAGAGCAGAGAGAAAAGAACACACATACTTGCTAGTTTGCTTGCCTACTAATGCTCATCTAGTTTCTTCTGCTCTTATACAATTCAGGGCCCAGCCCATGAAATGGTGCCACACAACATTCAGATTTTTCTGCTTCAATTAAGTCAGTTAAGGCAATCCCCCACAGACCTTCCCTCAGGCCAGTCCCAAGTAGAAAGTCCCTCATACATAGGCTCTCTTCCCAAGTGACTCTAGGCTGTGTCAAGTTGACAAAGTCATACACATATAGTGTGTATGTGAGTGTGTGTATGTGTGTGTGCGTGTGTGTGTTTATTGTCCTGGAGATTGCTTATAGAATAGGCTGGCCTGGAACTCAGAAATTCACCTGTCTCTGTATCCCTAGTGCTGGGAGGGTATTTCTACGCAGATCTAGAAGGGAGAGTCTGCCAGACAGTCTGTAATGGCTGCCACCTCAGAAAACTAGGTGGTACAAAAATGTAAAGACTGAGGGCGTGGCTCCATCATAGAGCATTTGTCTGTTGTATTGGTTGGTTGTTTTTTGTGTGTGTGTGTGTGTGTGTGTGTGTGTGTGTCATCTTGACACAAGCTAAAGTCATCTAAAAAGAAGAAAATTGTCCATTAGCCTGTAGGCATGACTATGGGGCATTTTCTTAATTGGTGATTGAGGTAGGAGGGCCCAGCCTACTGTGGGCGGTAGTGGCACACGCCTTTAATCCCAGCACTTGGGAGGCAGAGGCAGGCAGATCTCTGAGTTCAAGACCAGCCTGGTCTACAAGAGCTAGTTCCAGGACAGGCTCCAAAGCTACAGAGAAACCCTGTCTCGAAAAACCAAAAAAAAAAAAAAAAGGAAAATGTATCAGACTTACATCCTAATTTGGTTTACCCCAGCTGATTGAAAGCTACAGGAGAAAAGAGGTGGACTATTTCTTTTAGTCCTCCTGGTCCATATATCAAATCTCAAACCCATGTCACTATGCTGTCCACTCTGTATTGTTTTAAACAGGGTCTTGTATTGTAGCTCTGGCTGCTCTAGAACTAAATATGCAGACAAACTCATAGAAATCCACATACCTCTGCCTCAGTGTTAGGAGCTACACAACTGTCACATATAAGTAGAGGACCTAGATCAGTCCCATACTGGTTCCCTGGTTCTGTGAGTTCTATGAGCCAGGTTAGTTGTTTCTATGGGTTTTCTTGTAATGTCCTTGACTTCTATGGCTCCTACAATCTTTCCTTCCTCTCTTCATCAGGATTCCCAGAGGTTGGCCTAATGTTTGGCTGTGGGTCTTCGCATCTGTTTCCATCAGTTATTGGATGAAGCCTCTCTCCTGACAATTAGGGTAGTCACCCATCTGATCACAGGAGATGGCAAGTTCAGGCTGTATAGCCATGATTGCCAGGAGTCTTAAACTGGGGTTATTCTTGTAGATTTGTGGGAATTTCCCCTGTATCAGGTTTCTACCTGACCCTGAAGTGTCCCCCTCTTTCCAGTCATCTCCTTCAGTACTCTTTCCCCATCCACCCTCCAACTCAATCTCTCAAGTTCCCATCACCACTTGCCTCCAATCCACCCAGGATATCTCTTCTATTTACCCTTCCCATGGAGACACATTATATATGAACATATGTACAGACTGCACATATACACAAATAGCCTCGTATTTGCATAGAACATATACACATCTTCCCATATACATCCAATCTCTAGATTGCTTATAAGGCCTAATATATTGGAAATGCCATATAAATAGTTTTTGTGCTAGATTTTTAAGAGAATAATGACATAGACATATTTGGTTCAGATGCAGGTTCTCTAGTATCATTTGTCTACATTGGTAGAATCTGCAGACATGGGATCTGCAAATATAGATGGCCAAATAACAGTGATTTAAACATAGAACAAGGCACTAACACAGAGGAGTGACCTGTCGGATGTTCAATCATATTGTAGCAGAATTATCAGAAATATATTTTGTTGGCCAGCTTACCATTACTATAACAAATACCTGAGATGATCAACTATGCTAAACACAGCTTATACATTCATTTTAACAGTTTCTTAATGTGAGACTTTGTAACTTGGACTGAATGCCTGATGTAATAACAAGCTTCTCTTCCTATCACTTAAGAACTGGTCCATAGATATCATGACAGTGTCCACTCATTCTTCACCAAGAAGTTTAGCAGAGCAGGGCTGGTGACAGAGGGATTTGGGACTTAAACACCAGTTAGCGGAACAAAGGCCCAATGAAACCAGGAAGAAGGATGTGGAGGCCTGTCAACCCAGAATCTGACTATAAAATTGCTGAGTTAAGAGAAACAGCGAGAGAGCTGTCTCTAGAAATTGACGAGAAACCCAGAGTGTTCTGCACTCACTATGATAGCCAACACTGTTAGCACCATGTGCCAAGCAGTGGCCTAGGTTCTTTGTATACACTTACAACCTTCCAAAATCCTTATGAGACATGAACTACTCTCATCATTGTTTTGCAAATAAAGAAACTAAGCCTTAGAGCCCGGGACATGATTCATTTGTTAAGTGTTTGCCTTGCAAACAATAAGGACCTGAGTCCTTAAAAATTCCATGTGTGGGCTGAGCATGGTGGCACATACCTTTAATCCCATCTGACACGTAGAATGGGAGGCAAAGGCAAGCAGATCACCGTGGGCTCAAGACCAGTCTGGCAGGAACTCATACAGCTGATAAGCACCTTCAGTAATGCGGCAGGACACAAGATTAAGTCAATCAGTTAATCAGTCAGTGTGTGTGTGGGGGGGGGGGTGTACAGATGATAAACAGACTGAGAAAGAAATCAGAGAAACATCACCCTTTACAATAGCTACAAACAACATAAAATTCTTTGGATAACTCTAACCTAGCAAGTAAAAGACGTGTATGACAAGAAATTTAAGTCTTTAAAGAACAAAACTGAAGAGGATATCAGAAGACGGAAAGATCTCCCGTGCTCATGGAGAGGTAGAATTAACATAGTAAAAATGTCAGTCTTACCAAAAGCAATCTACAGATTCAATGCAATACCCATCAAAATCCCAGCACAATTCTTCAGACCTCAAAAGAAAAATACTAAATTTCATATGGAGAAACAAAAAACCCAGAATGACCAAAACACCACTGTACAATAAAGGAACATCTGGAAGCATCACTATCCCTGACTTTAAGCTCTATTATAGAACTACAGTGATGAAAACAGCATGATATTGGCATGAAAACAAGTGGACCAATAGAACAAATGGTGCTGGTATAACTGGATGTTGACATGTAGAAGAATGCAAAGAGTAAAAACAGTCCAGAGGACCAATGGAATTAAATCAAAAACCCAGATATTAATCCACAAACCTTCAAACACCTGATTTTTGACAAAGAAGCAAAAAAATATAAAATGGAAAAAAGAAAGCATATTTAACAAATGATGCTGGCTAACTTGATATCAACATGAAAAAGAATAAAAATATACCCATATCTATCACCACACACAAAACTCAAGTCCAAATGGATCAAAAACCTCAACATGAAGCCAACAACACTGAACCTCATTGGAGAGAAAGTGGGAAGTACACTTGAATGCATTGGCACAGGAGACCACTTCCTAAATATAAGCCCAGTAGCACAGACACTGAGAGAAACAATTAATACATGGAAACTCCTGAAACTGAGAAGCTTCTGTAAAGCAAAGGACACCATCAACAAGACAAAACGGCAGCCTACAGAATGGGAAAAGATCTTCACCAACCCCACATGAGACAGAGGACCAATCTCCAAAATATACAAAGAACTCAAGAAATTGGTCATCAAAAAAACAAATAATCCAATTTAAAAAAAATGGAGTACAGACCTAAACAGAGAACTCTCAACAGAGGAATCTAAAATGGCTGAAAGACACTGAAGGAAATGCTCAACATCCTTAGCCATCAGAAAAATGTAAATCAAAACAACTCAGAGATTCCATCTTATACCTGTAAGAATGGCCAAGTTCAAAAACACTGATGACAACTTATGCTGGAGAGGTTGTGGGGTAAAAGGAACACTCCTGCATTGCTGGTGGGAATGCAAGCTGGTAAAGCCCCTTTTGATATCAGTATGGCGATGTCTCAGAAAATTAAGAAACAACCTTCCTCAAGGCTCAGCAATACTACTTTTAGGTATATAACCAAAGAATACTCAATCATACCACAAGGACATGTGCTCAACTATGTTCATAGTAGCATTGTTTGTCATAGCCAGAACCTGGAAACAATCTAAAAGCCCCTCGACCAAAGATGAGCAAGGAAAATGTGGTACATTTACACAATGGAGTACTACACAGCAGAAAAAATGACATCTTGAAATTTGCAGGTAAATGGATGGATCTAGAAAACATCATATTGAGTGAGGTAACCCAGTTCTAGAAAGACAAATATCATATTACTCACTCATCAGTGGCTTTTAAACATAAAACAAATAAAACCAGCCTACAAATGACAATCCCAGAGAACCTATCTAGGACCTACAATGAGGACCGTAAGAGAGACATACATGGATCTGATCTACATAGGAAGTAGTAAAAGACAAGATCTGAGTAAATTGGGAGCATGGGGACCACGGGAGAGGATTGAAGGGGAGTGGAGAGGCAAGGGAGGGAGCAGAGAAAAATGTATAGCTCAATAAAATCAATAAAAAATAAATCCCCCCAAAAAGGTCAGCATGGTTTACATATCAAATTCCAGTCTAGTCAAGGTTACACAGTAAGACACTGTGTGAAAAACATGCACTATATTAAAACACTATATTAAATGCTATTTTAAAGCTCTATTAAACACTATATTAAAAATTCAGGTTCTGGAAAGATAGCTTAGTGGTTAAAAGCACTGATTGCCCTTTCAGAGGATCCAGGTTCAATTCCCAGCACCCACATGGTGGTTGATGACCACCTGTAACTCCAGTTCCAGGAAATCCTCTACCTTCTATGGCCTTCACAGGCATTGCATATGGGCAGTATGCAGACATACATGCAGGCAAAACACTCATACACATAAAAAGTTAATAATTTAAAATGAAAAGTCCTGGTTGTTATGGCAAGTGTTTATAATCCTAGTGTTGGGGCAATGGAGACAGGAGGATTCTGGGACTTATTGGTCAGCCAGTCTAGCCAAGTGATGAGTTTTCCAGGCCAGTGAAAGACCCTGTCTCAAAGGAGGTGGCCAGTGTTCCTGAGGATGCCACCAGAGGTTGTCCTCTGGCCTCCACATGCACACATGCACAGATGTGTGTGCAAACTAATGCACAGAGGGGGTGGGGGGAGAGAGAGGAGAGGAGAGAAGAGGGGGAGAGAGGGAGACAGATACTATTTTTTTTAAGGAACCTAAGGTTTAAGGAGGTAAAACAGTTTACCAGAGGTCAAAGCAAGTGGTAGGTAGCATCAAGACAGGAACTCAGGTCTCCCAGAAACTCAAGCTAACATCAGTCGCTTGGAGTTTTTGTTTCTTCCTCCGAGAAATGTCTCTTGTGCTAACCATTCAGTACTACACAATCACCAATCATCTGCATAATCAGCCTCATTTCTTCAGGAGGAAAGTCACTCTAGCTGCACATTCATAATTGGCATTTTCAAGCATGTATTATGGTCTCCACGCAGAGAAAGGACGGGAAAGAAAAAGCTATTGTTTAGAGAAATGGGAAAAAATAGATCAAGTTTGATGAGTAGCTGTCGGGGACCGTTGCCCCAACATAGAAACTGATGTTCTTCCCCAAATGTGTGCTCGGAGATGCGCGGAAAGAAACAGGCTTTCACACCATTACAGCTTAAAAGGTCTCTCTTTCTT
>JAQHUG010000008.1:11864458-11887929 GCA_028555095.1 Dicrostonyx torquatus
CACATTCCCATTCACACATCAGCTCGGAAATCGCCACCTTTCCTGGGGCAATCTACAAACGAATCAGAGAGGCTGGAGCAAAAACCTCAGCTATTGTCTTTCTAAATAGTCAGCTTCAGCTGCGAACCTGCACGGCGTCCTTTGGCTAGCAGGTATCAGAGCCCACAAGTAGCATTTTCATCCTTCTCTTGAAAAACCCCTTCCTTGCCATCTTCCTTTCTTCTTTAGCCAAACATAGTGCCTGTCTGATCTTAAACACCATGAAACCCAGCCCTACCCAACTCTTTATTCACGGAACAGGGTGGCAGGTACTGGCACCAGTGAGCTCGAGTACCATGCGTGTGGACCATGCTGTGCTCCAGTCTGTGAAGAAATGGAGGTAGAAAGGGTTTCTATAGACGATGCCGAAGCTCAGACCTACAAGGATAAACAGAAGCTAGCCAAGTGTGTTGAGGGTTGTGGGGGCAGTAGGATAGCAGACTCAGCATGGGGGTGACCAGTGCAAATGTCTGAAGTGAGAAAGAGCGTATGTTCAAGAACTGCGAGGTATAACTAGACCTTAGACACCACAACAAGGGTCAGCATGAAGGGCAAATCCCAAAGGTCTTCATATGCCACGTAAGTCAAAATAGACTTAAGGAGACTGGAATGCTAAATGCAAAGGGGAACATTTGATGTTCATTCCAGCAGCAAGATGGGATGATTGATTTAAAGATGATTTGAGGAACACTACCACTGAGAAATCTGTCAAGGACAGAAGTAGGGCAGACACAGAAGAGACGGCAATGCTACAGTGGGGTGAGCAGAGACTGCTGCACAGGTAGGCATGGTACATGGGGGGACACGGATGGCCTGGAGACACAGTTCAGTGGTTAAGAATATGTACTGCTCTGGTAGAGTACCTGAGTTGAGGTCTCAACACCCATATGTGTGGCTCACACCTACTTGTAAGTCTAGTAAGTCTAGCTCTGGGGTACCTAGTGTTCTCTTGGACTTTGAGGGCACTTGCATTTGTGTGTGTGTGTATGTGTACCCAGGCTCCCTCTCTCCCTCTATCTCTCTTTCTGTCTCTGTCTCTCTCTCTTTCTCTCTCTCTCACACACACACACTCAATTTAAAAATTAAAAATAGAGCATTTTTTGAAGGAGGGAGGAGTCAAGTCCAACACTTAGACTTCTCACTTCTAAGTTTGCATGGGTGAATGGAATCGTAAACCAGGAAAAGAAGAGCAGATCTGGGAACTGGTTCATGTCAAACAGTGGTGTGAGAGTCCAGGGTTCACAGATAAAATGCTGCTGCCTGGACGTTTTCACACAAACTAACTACAGCAAGGGATGGAAGAGCATGGACCTGAAAGAGCTATGCTGCTCTGCTTCCTGCCTTCACCCACACTTGGGCAGCTTCCTGCTCTGCTGGCCCCTCACCCAGCCTTCTCTTTAGGCCTTGCCTCATGCTTCAGAAGTTGCATGATCCCCATCCAAAACTGTTTATGTTATCTCTCTTTCTGGCTGCCTCTTCTAACCATCATGATACATGATCTAATGCTAAAAGTTTGTAGTTATGAATAGGCTATTATCTCAATCAGGTCTGATTACTTTAAGATAGGCTCTCATGTAGCACAGGCTAATCTCAGTGTAGTAAGAGGTGCAGAGGGCTGTGCCTCGCCGCGGCTAGCTTATACCCAAAATAACCACACAAAAATTATATTAATTTAAATACTGCCTGGCCCATTATCTCTAGCCTTTTCTTGACTAACTCTCACATCTTAGTTCAACCCATTTTTAATAGTCTGTAAGTCACCACGAGGTAGTGGGCTTACCGGGAAGATTCAGCATGTCTGACTCTGACGATTTCATGGTGGGCTCTCCCTAACTCAGTCTTCTTCCCAGCATACTTTTCTCTTTTCCCATCTATCTAAGTCCTGCCCTATCAAAAGACCAAGGCAGCTTCTTTATTAACCAACGAAAGCAACACAAAATACAGAAGAACTCTCCTACACCATTTCCCCTTTTCCTGTTTAAACAAAAAACATAGCATTGTAAAGTTACATATCACAAAAACAGTTATCAAGTAAGAATTACAGTTACAATATTTATATCTATTTTATCTTTTATCATAACTAAGGAAAACTATAACTATCCATTCTTCAACTCCATTAAAGACTCCAGAAGGATATATTACCTAAATAAACAAGAAGTAAGCAACTTCCAAAACTCTACAAGTGACAGAGACATCTTGCTGCCTGTACAGTCAACCAAAGTTCTTTTGTACCGTTGGGGCATCCATCTTCAGCCAACAGGCCCATAGCATCCAGCAGACATTTCCATGAAGGCAGGAAAATTCAGACAATTCAGTCACTTTCTTTTGTGTCCTGCAGAATATCTCGCAGACTCTTTTATGAATCAGGAACCCTGAAGGCAAGTTCAGTAGTCCTCTTTCTGTGGGTTCTTTGTGTCCATTTAAGCAGTCCAGGCAAGAACAGTTTCTTGCCCAAATGGCTGGCAAACTCTGTAAGGAGCCTCTTTGATGCCCATCTTCCTCTTGAAGTAGATTGGTGCTGCCAGGAGCAGATGTGTCTCATTGTCATGAAAAGCCATAAGTTATTAAAACATTACATGTTCTGTGTCTTTGAAAGATATGAAGAATGCCTATCTGAAATATATCTATGTATATCCATTAACAACCTATATTTCCTAATTATACATTACATTTTTAAATGAACTACCCAATCACAATACCTTAATCAAGATCAGAAATATACATATAACAAGATTGATCTTAAACTTATATCACAAAGCAAAATTTATATCAATGCAAATTATTCATATCATCTCCCCCTTTAAATGTAAAAAAATTCATAAACAATATTTGGGAATATAGATGTAGTTATTTCTCTCCAAACTTCTTCCTGTTGTATGGGGGCACTGTTAATTAGGTCTTTCATGGTATAACCTGTGTGTTAGGTACATCTCAATCATCAGTTGAGTGAAGTAATTTTTTGAAGGTGTTCACAGTAACCTTTCAGGAGGGCATGGTCTATTATAGCATGGTATGATATATTGGTATAGGATAAATCCACAGGTTCTCATCCTCTATGAAAACAAAAGAAGAACTTCCTTCCGAAAGCATCATATCCTTAGACCCAAATTCTGAAGCAATAACAACTTTATAATATCCATGCTGGTTTAGCTTGACAGTCCATATAATGAGATATCTCTTTGTACTTAGCTCCTTCACAGTCAAAAAGTTTAAAGAAAACACAATAAAATACATAATCCAGACATTCTGTGAATTTTCCTTGTTTACATGGCCTATCTATTTTTTTTTAATCTATAACTATCTGTAGTCTATCTCTTTAAAGACTTTACCCTTTTTTAAGGCATTAACTTTATTCTCTATATTCTTTTTCTCTCTACCAAGCCTATGTACACCCATCCAACATTGGTGACCCATTTATAGGTCTTTTATGTCTGAATATGTAATTTTTTACTATCCAGAAGCATTTTTCAAAATGTTAATTTGGCGCCAAACTGTAGTAAGAGGAGGCATGGGCTGTGTCCCACCCGGCTTCCAGTGCGGGCAGGCTGTGTTTCTGAAATAATTACACACAAACCGTATTCATTTAAATACTGCCTGGTCCATTATCTCTAGCCTTTTCTTGGCTAACTCTCACATCTTAAACTAACCCATTTCTAATAGTCTGTGTGTCACCACGAGGTTGTGGCTTACCAGAAGATTCTAATATACATCCATCTCGGGTAGGAGCATCATGGCGTCTGGTATTTTCCCTTCTCCCCAGCCTTCTGTTCTCTCTACTCTGCCAACCTGAGGGCTGACCTATCCTACAGGCCAAGGCAGTCTCTTTATTAACCAATAAAAGCAACACAAAATACAGAAGATCCCTCCTACACCATCTCAGGCTTGCTGTGTCGATCGGGAATGTGGCTCAATTGGTAGAATGTGCCCTAGTGTACATGAGGATTGGGTTCAGTGCTCAATGCTGTATAAACTACACATGATGACAAGCCCTGTGTTTGTGAGGAGACAGCAGAACAATCAGAAGTTCAAGGCACATAGGGAGTTTGAAGTCAGTCTAGGATATATGAGATCTTATCTTGAAGACGAAAAAGAAAAAATACTTGCTCTGTAATTGAGGCTGGTCTTGAGCTGCAATTCTCCTGACTCTACCTCCTGAGTGCTAGGATTACAGTTGTTGTACCACAGCTGGTTTTTATGTGGTACTGGGACATGAACCAAGAGCTTTGCTCATTTATTTGTTCATAAGTAAGCACTCTATGGACTGAGCTACATCCCAGCCCCCTATCAGAATATTAATAGACGATAACCAATAGGATTTTAATCCATTAAAAAAGGAGTTTCCCCCTTTTCTTTTTTATTTTGTTGGTTTGTTAGTTTTTTTGACATAGGACCTCACTCTGTAGTCCTGACTGGCCCCTAATTCATAGAAATCCTCCTGCCTCCCTGCCCCAAGTGGTAGAGTACAGGCATGAGTCACCACGCCTGGTGAACATTTTACTTTCTTCTACCTGTTTATTTTTGAATAAGTGTTTTTTTTATTACAAGTTGTCCACAAGGCCCCACCCTTACCATTATAAGCCCTATCGCTGCAACCGCATGCTTTCTCCTAAGACCAAGCAGCTGTGGCTTTGCTTTAAAAGTATGGATACACAATAGTCTTTCCAAGTCCTGACCCTGTTGCTCTAGAAACCCTGGTAATCACTGTGTGCCTTCATTCCTCTGTAGAAATGAGAAGTTCAGATTGGGGCTGCTTTGGTGCCAGCCATAGACAAAACAGAACTAGACCATGTGTCTGCTTCTCACCAAGGAAAGATCTCTGGCTTAGAGCTGCCTGGCAGTGGGTGGCAGGAAGAAACAACGGTGCTGTGGAAGTCAAATGCCAGTACCTCAGGGAAGCTTTCCCATAGGAATCGCCAACGGCTCCTTCACCTTGTTTCCATGGCAGTGTGGTGTTGTAGTTCTTTTGTTTATAGATCTGTCTTTACTTCAAAACCCTAAGTTCCAAGAGGAGAAATACCATATTTTACCCATTCTTCTAGACTTTATCCCTGTGCTTAACACAATACTGTGTACAGCAGGAGATTAAAAAACTGTTGCTGAGCAGATGAATGAATGGATCCGTGGGGATAGATGTCATCCACAGTGTATGTGCATAGTAGCCGTTTAACAAGTATCAGTGGCATGAATGAATGATTGAATGGATGACTGCATGACTCTAGATAATGCCATCCACAGAGTAAGCCACAGAGATTTTAGGTGTTTTGCCTGTGTGTATGTCTGTGTACCACCTCTGCTCAGTTCCCACAGAGGCCAGAGGATGGTGTTGGATCCTCTGGAACTAGAAATGGTTTTTAGCCATCATGTGGGTCCTAGGAATTGAACTTGGATCCTGTAGAAGAACAGCCAATGCTCTTCACCACCGAGATCTCTCTACAGCCCCAATCCAGGGTTATAAAGACATGTAACCTTCCTGTTGACCACCTGGGAAAGACATAAGTAGCATGTCACAATTGTGCGATTGGCTTCTGGAGAGAGACACGGCCAAAATAAACATGGAAATTGATACTGAGAACTGGGGCATATGAAAGTCCAGTGAACTTGAGGGGATTCAGTGAGGTCACAGCAGCTGTGAGGGTGAATGGGGATGAGGATCAGAAAGGAAGGTATGTGTGCTTAGCCAGAAAGATATACACTTTAATAAAAAGTAAAGGGCAGCTAGACAGATGTCTCAGTAGTTAAAAGTAGTTACTGCTCTTGCTCAGTTTAGCTCCCAGCCCACGTAGAATGGCTCACAACCACCTGTAACTCTAGCCCCAGGATAATCCTATGCCTTTGACCTCCATGCATGAATACACATAAACACACTTTTTCTTCCTATTAGAGCACAGTTTTCTTTTTTATATTGATTTTTATTGAGTTCTACATTTTTTTTCTGCTTCCCTCCCTGCCTCTCTCCTCTCCTTCTACCCTCTCCCAAGGACCTCATGCTCCCAATCACTCAGGAGATCTTGTCTTTTTCTACTTCCCATGTAGATTAGATCCATGTATGTCTCTTTTAAGGTCCTCATTGTTGTCTAGATTCTCTGGGATTGTGAATTGTGGGCTGGTTTTCTATGCCTTATGTTTAAAAACCACTTATGAATGAGTACATGTGACAACTGTCTTTCTTTACACACTATTTTTAATTTTAAAGAAAAAGTAAAGATGGAATGACTGAAAACTGAAAATTAAAGAGATCTGAAAGCAAAATATGCCAGGCATGGTGGCACATTCCTTTAAGCCCAGCACTTTGGGGGTCAGAAACAGGTACATATTCATGAGTTCATGGCCAGCCTGGTCTATATAGTGAGTTCGAAGCCAACCAGAGTTATATGATGAGACTCTACATTTAAAAGAAGAAGCTGGGCATGGTGGTATACGCCTTTAATACCAGCACTCAAGAGGCAGAGGCAGGCAGACCTCTGAGAGTCTGGGGCCAACCTGGTCTACAGAGTGAGTTCCAAGATAGCCAAGGCTACACAGAAAAATTCTGTCTGTGGAAAAAAAAAGTCAAAAACACAAAAGAAAGACATAGAAGCAAATGTACAAAAGGTAAATAAGGCTCTTTCACAACTAAGCACGCCAAAGGCTTCTGTAATCTTAAGCCCTTTGCAAATCAATGATTTTCTAAAATTCTTCTCTTCTAGAAGCTTTTAGCCACAGAGAGGGAGGCACTACTCCTCCCCTCTCTTCTGATTTTCAGCCCTGGGAATGGAACCCAGGTTCTCCACTTGTTAGACAAGTACTGTATTGCTGCAAGTGCCGTATTACTGAGCCATATCCCCAGGCCTTAATTTCTACAATAGACCTAAAGCACTACAAAGAACCATAGCTATCACCAAGTGCCTGTGTTTCACACACAGAGAATCTGAAGGCCAGAAGACAGAGTCACTTTCCAGAGCCCAAATCAGTCTCCTTTCCTGTTCCCATCTCTCCAATAGATTACTACCAACACTGAAATAAAAGATCAGTGATAGACAGCAGATAGATGGAGGTAGATATATAGATAGATGATAGGTAAATAGATGATAAGTAGATAAGTAGACAGACAGACAGATAGATAGATAGACTGACTGATAGATGATAAGTAGGTAGATAAATACATGATAGGTAGGTAGATAGATAAACTTTTCTATAAGATTAGGCCTAGGGGCAGGGGCTGTGGTTTGACAGTTTGTCCCAGGATTCAGCTCAGGCCTGGCAAAAAGTGGTCTTCAGTAGAGCTTTATTTGATGGCTGGATGAATGGATGGGTAGATAAATGGACAGATGAACTATATTAGGACTGCAAGCACTACCAAGTTTATAATGTTTTTGACACTGAGTTATCTCCATCCAACTTGCATCTGTCTGTGGGCAATGATCCCAGATTTTTTTAAAGAACACTCAGTAAATATTGATCTAGTGAATAAATGAGGCTGGTGATGTTCTCAAATGAGTTGTAATCTCATCAGAAAGGTGAGACATAGGCGTGAGTAGAAGAGATTAATGTACAGGAAAACTATGTGCTGAATGATATATAACTTAAACTCTGCACTGCTATGATTAGTGTGCTGTAGTTTATTTTCTCAACCGAGTCCCCTTTGATGGTAAGAATTACCCTACTAGCAATCACACCAAGAGCATGAGAGTGAGCCGGGTCACATGGTCACCATAAGGAATGAACTCAAATGAAAGATCAAATGTGTATACGCTCTGGAAACCGCTGTGTCCCTGCAATGCTGTTCCCATAACCTGAACACTTATTCTTAATTACCATTTAGTCTTCTTAAAATTAATTAATATGCTGGGTGATGGTGGCACTCACCTTTAATCCCAGCACTCAGGAGGCAGAGGCAGGTGGATCTCAGAGAGTTCAAGGCCAGCCCAGTCTACAGACTCCAAAGCTACACAGAAAAAGCCTGTCTCAAAAAAATAATTAATTAATATAATATGTTAAAATTAGGATGGAAGTATGTATGAATAATAAAGGCTAGTAAAATAATAACGAGAGGTTCTGTAGATATAGTTTTTACACATGAGTTTATCTCATGCAAAAAAAGTCAAACATATCTTTCCAGAATTCTTAATTCCAGATGTTCAGTTTTAAGAAAATGCCCTTGTAAGGGCTGGAGAGATGGCTCCATGGCTAAGAACACTTATTTTTCTAACAGAGGACCAGGTTCAGTTCCCAGCACTCACATGGCATCTCCATCAGTAACTCCAGTTCCAGGTGATCAGATATTGTCATCTGGCTTTTGAAGGCACCAGGTGCTGAGATGGTACACACACATACATGCAGGCAAAATACTCATATACATAAAATAAGTTTTAAAAGGATATTCTTTTTAATGATTAGTCACAATTATTTCATAATTCTTTTGGTGATAGAAATGTTGCTAGGAAATATATGTCTCTATGCATCTAGTTTATGAATGAGCAGTGCCAGCATTGTCTGAATTCTGTCAAATATGCAAATTCTCAGCCCCCTTTACCCTAACATCCTTTAAATGAGAGTGAATTGTAGATGTATTGACATTTGAAAAGCAATGTTGTATACCATATTAATTCCTCCCCCAGAGTACATTTTACTTTAACATTTAAATATGTCCTCCAGACTTTTGTCCTGATCTCCTTTGTAAATGGATTCCAAGTACAATCCTTTTTGCTTCAAAGTGTCCAGAGCTTTAGTGATGATAATGATGATGACTTTCGTCTACACAGAACAGTCAAGAAGGCAGGAGCACCCTGTATTTTCCAAATGGACTCTATAATCAGGAATAAAGATGAAGAATAAACTCAAATTCATGTGACAATGACTTGGCCAGCTTTTCACTTTATCTGACTTCATTCTGTTTTGAAAACGTTTAGGTAACAGAGGTTAGTTACAAAACCACTTAGAGATGCAAAACATTGCAGGGATTTTCATTTTTGCTCATTGTAAATACTTAACAGCTTTATTGAGCAAGAATTGAGTTGAAGGGATACTGACAAGCTCTGGAGAGCCCAGCTCGTCTTTCCTATACCCGTTCAGCTGGCTGTGAGGCTTCCAAGAACTTGGTAAAAAAAAAACCCAGGCAATGCCATAGCTGCATTCCAGCCTGAGTTGCCTCTTGATTTTTTTTTCAGCCATTAAATAGTTTCTTCAGTCTCCAACATGTATTGCTGCACATGTGACCTGATGAATCAATCCCCTGAAGAAAGCGGCAATGATAATGACTTTGGGCAATTAGCAGAGAGACAGTGGAGTTTCCCAGCAGGCTTTTGCCTATGTTAATATGCACAGTGTATCCTGGACGGGGGCTCCTGAGTATTCCACTGTTAACCATCACTGGAGCTAGGGGGAGAGAGGAGGGGTTAGAGCTTGCAGCAACACTCAACAAGATGAGCTTGCAGCAACACTCAACAAGAGGAGCTGTTAGTGCCTCCAAATAAAGGTTGTTTGTGACTACTGCAAGCTGCAAGTCATCCAATGGCGTGGCAGCCTTTTAAATTTACATATCTGACCCTAGCACTTTCATCACTTCAGGGAACATTTTACCATGTAATCTGGGCCAAAATCTAGCACTCTCTCTGGGATGCTCTAACTTAGCAGATTTCCCTGCCTCCTAGAAATTCATAGTCCACAAAGGATTGATAAGGGCATGCTAAACAATCTCAGCTGTCGTTCTGAAAGGCCAGAGGCAAGGTAGTTATGTCAGGGCAAAAGTTGTACAATGTTAGTCCCAGATATGGGCTAGAGCCAACTCCTCTTGTCATGGCCTCTGTGTATTAAATGAGGACTTTGCCTGCCCTGCCTGATCACAACAAAATAGACAAAATGGGAGCCTATTAAATAATTGTTTGGACCTGGGAAGGGAGTGGAGATCAGTGGGCATTTACTTACCCAGCATGCCTACTGCCTTGAGTTCTACAAACACAAATCAAAATGTCTTTCTCACATCTGCAAACCAAAATTGCATGTGTTATTAATGATTTTTATTATCATCTTAAGCTGATTAAAATGATTCAGACAAGTCCAGGATTGATAAGACAGGTTTGCCAAAGAGGCATTCACCTACCTACGTTGAGAATATGGATGATTGTCTCTGGCTTTCTTCACTGTTACAAAATATGTCACATTGCCAACTTGAAAAGAGTAAAGGCTTGTTTGAGCTCAGGATTTTGGAGGTTTCAGTCCGTGTTTGATTGTCCTCCTTGCCTTTGGACCTGTGATAAGATGATGATACATCATGGTGAGATTACTGAATGCAGAAAGCTGTTCACGTCCTAGTTGCCAGAAAACAAATAAAGGAAGGAAAGGGTCAAGAGTGTCTATATCACCTTCAAGGGTACCCAATGATCAGATCACTAGGTCCCACTTCTTACATGTTCTGCCAACCCTCAGTAGCATCACAGGCTAACAACTAACATGGGTCTTTGGGGGATGCTTACCCAAACCACAAAAATCATTTTGAGGAGACTTTGTTCTTTTTCCCACAAGCCACCAGTGGTCAAGGCACAACACCCGCACTCCAGCTCTTACCAGACAATCCAATCTTGAACTCCTTGGTCTCTAATCCTTTAGCAAAACACTATTTTTTTTTTGAGAAATAAGTGTTGATGGAAGGGTTTACAAATTCTCCCTTCTGCTGGTTATCCTAAAATTTACCTTTGGATCAAACTGGATCAGCAGAGTCATGTGTATTTAGACTGCAGGTGTTTGCTTCACGTTGACCTGATTTGGCTAAATTGTGCTTCTGAGAAGGGGCTTTAATCGCACTCCACTCAAAGGGGTGCCTTCTTGTTCTAAACACTGCTAGGGTGTCAGTTTCTTCCCCATGAGGACACCCTAGAGCTATGCCCTTGGGGTTGCAGCTTCAGGATAACATAGGCTTCTTTACATAACTTTTTATCTTATAAGCAGCGTTAATCTCTGTTACTTCCACAAAATACACAAGGCAATCAATTTAAAGAGTTAGGTTCCTTTGGACTTCTGTTTCAGTTCTTGGACAGTTGGCTCCTTTGCTTTTGAGTCTGGGATGAGGGTGCCCATCGTGACAAAGGGCTTGTGCCAGGAAAGCTGCTCCCCCGATCATAGCCAGGAAATGAAAGAGAATGAGGAACTAAGGACCCAGCTTGGGGTCCCACCTCTTAGAGTTTCCACCACCTTGCTCTGACAGTAAGCTGGAGAGCTGCAAGTGTGTAGCACATCAGCCTTTGGAGACACAGAGAGTACTTTCTCGTTTGCTGCAACCAGTAGGAAACACAGAAGCAATTTTATCTGGATTCTACCAGCCTTTGAGAATCTTATCCTTAGCTTTAATTTATGTCTTAATCACTTTTCTCCTTGCTGTAACAAAATACATAGCAAAAGCAACTTAAAGAAGGAAAGATTCTCTCTGAGTTCAAGGCCAGCCTGCTCTACAGAGGGAGTGCCAGGACAGTCAGGGCTACATGGAGAAGCCCTGTCTCAGAAAACAAAAGGGAATGTTTTGTTTCATAGTTTGAGGGTACAGTCTATGGTGGTGGGGTAATTAGTTCGGCAGCAGGAATGTGGGGTAGCTGGTCACATTGTATCCACAGTCAGGAAGCACGAAGAGAAATGCTGGGCTTAGTGTTCTCCTTCTTGCTGCCAGTACTCCAGCTGAGGACATTAAGGTGGCTCTTCCCACCTCAGTTAACGTGATCCAGACAATCCAGGGGCTTGTCTCCAAGGTGATACCAGATCCTGTCAAGTGGATGGTATTAGTCACCACAACAGCATACAGTAGTAATCCCTGAGTTTTGGAGATTAAAGTAAGGAACCACAAGTTCAAGACCAGCCTGGGCTACACAATGAAATTCTGTTTAAAGAATATATAGATAAAGAGATAGAGATATATACATTCATGAATTTCAACCTTTACCCAAAATCCTTAAGCCAGTCAGACCTGATGGCACAGAGATACAATGATCCCAGCTACTCAGGAAACAGACAGGAAGATGGCAAGTTCAAGTCCTATTGCGCTACAAAGTGAGTTCAAGGTTAGCCTGCATAACTTAGAAGACTCAAAATTAAAGGACTGATGGTGTAGTTCAGTGGTAGAGTGCTGGGCCAAAAAGTACAAGGCTCTAGGTTTGATCCCCAGCACCAGAACCAGAAAAAGAAATACCTTCAAGCTGAGTGCTTCTGGTGCTAGGCCTAATGATGCTCAGTTAATGCCAGCCTGGTCTACAAAGCGAGTTCCAGGACAGCCAGGACTATACAGTAAAACTCTGTCTTGAAAAACCAAAAAGATACAAGGAATTTTCTAATTTTCTTAAACTCAGTCAGACATTAGCATTTGACCTTTTGGGTTTTAGTTATTGGTGCCATCACAATACAAAACAGTAACATTCAGGCAGGAGGCTTACATCCTTTAGAGTTTTGTGACATTTTGGACAAAAAAAAAAATGTTGAAACTTACTCTTTCACTCTGAGTATAATAAGCAGCTTAGATTGTAAGAAAAAAAATAGTTGGTTACTAAAACACAGCTTCCCAAAACCTCTTCATTATTTGCACAATGTCTTACTTTTCTTTTGTTATGAGAAAGACCATGACCAAAATCAACCTGGGAAGAAAAGGATTCATTGTACAGCTTGTAGTCCATCATTAAGGGAACTGGGCGAATTCTAAGCAAGGAACCTTGAGGCAGGAATTGAAACAGAAACCAGCAAGGAGTACTGCTTACTGGCTTGCTCAGCCTTTCTTATACCACCTAGAACCTCCTGCCTACAGGAGAAGACACTACATGCAGCAGACTGGGTTATAAGTGGAGAGTTCTCTGTCCCACCCTGCCCCGCAGCTACTTCTAAATAATCATTCAGATGCTTAATATTAATTACAAAACATTTGGCCTATAGTTCAGGTGTATTACTGATTAGTTCTTACGTTTAAATTAACCCATTTTTATTAATCTAAGTATTGGCTTTTACCAGTCTGCTAGCATCTTGTTTCTTGGGTGGCTGGTTTAAGTCTCTCTGGACTCTGCCCTTCTTTTATTTATTTATTTTTTATTTTAAAAATTTACTTTTTTGCCAGGCAGTGGTGGCGCATGCCTTTAATCCCAGCACTTGGGAGGCAGAGGTAGGTGGATCTCTGTTGAGTTCAAGGCCAGCCTGGTCTACAAGAGCTAGTTCCAGGACAGGCTCCAAAAGCTACAGAGAAACCCAGTCTTGGAAAAATAACAAAAAAAAAACAAAAAAACTTTTTATTTTACATATCAACCTCAGTTCCCCCTCTCTTCCCTTTTTCCACTCCCCAACCTCCCCCTACTTCTTAGGGAGTCAACAAGGTCAGGCATACCAACTTGAGGCAGGACCAAGCCCCTCCCCCTGTATCAAGGCTGAGCAAGGTATCCCAACTTAGGGAAGGGGCTCCATAAAGCCAGTTCACACACCTGGGATAGGCCCTGGTAGCACAGCCAGGGCCTACCCAACATATCAAGCCACAGAGCTGTCACCCACATTCAGAGGGCTTGGTTCAGTCTCATGCAGATTCTCCAGCTGTCAGTCCAGAGTCAATGAGCTCCCACTAACTTAGGTCAGCTGTCTCTGTGGGTTTTCTCCCACCATGCTTTTGACCCCCTCCCTTGTTCATATGATCCCTCCTCCCTCTCTTCAACTGAACTCCAGGAGCTCAGCCCAGTGCTTGGCTGTGGATCACTGCATCTGCTTCCATCAGTTACTGGATGTAGGTTCTATGAAGACAATTAAGATAGTCATTAATCTGACTATAGGGGGAAATCCAGTTCAGGCACCCTCTCCACCATTGCTAGGAGTCTCAGCTGGAGTCATTCTTGTGGATTCCTGAGAATTTCTCCAATACCAGGTTTCTCCCTAACCCTGTAATGACTCCCTCTATCAAACTATCTCTTTCATTGCTCTCCTCATCTGTCCCTTCCCCAACTCGGTCTTCTTGATGGGGAATGTTCCCATCCCCCATTCCCTCCCTTCTACCCCTCTCCTAGTTTACCCAAGAGATCTTAACTATTTTCCTTCCTGGGCCCCTCCATGTGTGTCCCTCTTAGGGTCCTCCCTTTTTAAAGGGAGATTGTATTCAGTTTGGCTTTCCCACCTAGCTATATTCTACCTCACTATAGGTCAAAGCAGCTTTCATTATCAACCAATGGGAACAGTATATATTCACAGCATACAGAAGGGTTATCCCATAGCACTGAGTCCTCCCACATCAGTTGTTAATCAAGAAAATACCCCCACAGACTTTCCCACTGGCCAATATGATGGAGGCAATTCCCAACTCAGGTCTCTCTTCCCAGACAACGCTAACTTGTATCAAGTAGACAGAAATCAAAGCAGTATCAAGTGTCATATCTTCAATACCTAGCTTGGGTCTGGTCTTTCTGAGTCTAACTCACTTCACTTAACATAATGATCTCCAGTTCCATCCATTTTCCTAAAGTCATGATTTTATTTTTGTCTTTAAAGATTTATTTTTTTTATTTGTTTGTGCACACACACACGTGTAGAGTAGGAACACGTGTGTGTCACAGCATGCATGGGGAGGTCAGTAACGATTTTTCTGAAGTCCGTTAGCTCCTTCCACCTTGTTTTTGAAGCAGAGTCTCTCTTGTTTCTGCCAGGGCACTGCTTACACAAGCTTCCAGCTGATTCTTCTGTCTCTATCTCCCATCTCACCACGGGAATGCTAAAATTACAGACACAAACCATCACATCCAGCTTTTTACATGGATTTTAGGAATCAAGTTCAGGTCATCAGGCCTATACAGAGAGTGTTTTACCTCTTGAGCCATCTCACCAGTCCCGCATAATTGTTCCTGAAGGCTGAATGAAATGTCATTGTGTGTATGCAGCATGCCACCCCTATCCACTCGTCTACTGAGGAGTATGTAGGCGGGGTCCATTTCCTAACTACTGTGAGCAATGTACCCAAAAGCATGAAATGTAGTGTCTATGGTATGTGGATTTAGAATCCAGAACTAGATATCTTTTGCTTCCTTTTATTTTGGGACAAGGTCTGTAACTTTGATCGGCCCAGAACTAGCTATGTAGATTAAGCTGTCCTAAAACTCACAGAGCTCTGTCTGCCTCTGTTCCCCAAGTTCTTAAAAGCATGTGCTTTGTTGACTTCATGGCAGACATCCTGGCTCTTGAGATGTTATCTTGAAGCAGTTTTAATTTGCATTTCCCTGATGGCTAAAGATGTTGAGCAGTCTTCTTTAATTAACTTATTTTATTTTTAATTATGTGTCTATGTGCGTCTGTGTGGGAGAGTGTGTATCTGAGCACAGGAACCCACAGAAGCCAGGAAAGGGCACTGGGTCCCCTGGTGCTGGAGTCACAGATGGTTTGTGAGAGGCTGGATGTGGGTGCTGGGAACTGAACTGCAGGTCCTCTGCAAGAGCACTACACACTCTTTAACTACTGAGCCATCTCTCCAGCTCGGACATTTTCAAGTATTTATTGGTCATTTGTATTTCTTTTTTCAGAACTGTCTCTTCAGTTCATTGGTCTATTTGTTGATTTGTTTGTAGGTTAGAAGAATTAATGCCATATCTGATAGGTAGTTAGTAAAATTTTTTCCCATCATGTAAACCATCATTTAAATCCACTGGTACTTTGGTTTGCTGTACAGGAGATGTTTAGTTTTTTTTATAATTTCATTTGTCAATTCCTGGAATTCTTTTCTGCACTACTGAAGTCCTTTTCAAAATACCCTTGTCAGTGCTTACATTTTGAAGTGTTGTGTCTATGCTTTCCTCTAGCATTTCAAAGTGGCGTGTCAGTGGTCCACTTTGAATTAACATTTCTGGTAAACTGAGTTATATGGATTATGTCTCATTCTTCTAGTTAAGGTTATCTATCCAGTTTTCTCAGGACCTTTTGTTAGAGAGATTGCCTTTTCTTAAACATCTGCTTTTGTCTAGAATTACATGGCTGTAGCTATGGGGATCTACTGCTTGATCCTATTCCATTGGTCCTCATGTCTGTTTTTGTGCCTGGACCCTGTTGCATCGGTTACTGCGGTTGTGTATCATCCTCTGAGATTACATACTGTGATGCTTGCTTATCTTTTTTACTTACCTCGCTTTGACTCTTCAGGACCTTTTGTGTGCTTTCATATGAATTTTAGAATTGTCTATTTCTTTGAAGAATTGAATTATGATTTTGATGGGGATAGTGTTGTATCTGTTAATCACTTTTGGTGATATAGACACTATCTCAACACTGATTCTTTCAGTATTTAAACCTGGGTTGTCTTTCAGTCTTCTGGTGTCTTCTACTTATTTATTCAGTAGCAGAGTTTATTTCATTGTAGAGGTATTTATTTCACCTGCTTGGTTAGGTCTACTTATTTTTTGAGATTCTGTGAGTGAAATTCTTTTTTCTGATTTTTTTTCTCAGAAAGTTTGTTATTGGTATATAGAAAAATTGCTGATTTCTGTGTGCTGATTTTTGTGTCCTGATATTTTTTCAACAGTCTTTATCAGATCCAAGTTTTCTGGTTAAGTCATTAAGATCTTTTTAAAACAGAATTATTTTATGTTTATGAATGTTTTCCTTGCATGTATGAATGTGCACCACATGCATCCACAGTATTCTAGGAAGTCAAAGGTATCAGGTTTCCTGGAAGTGGAGTTACACATAGTTGTGAACTGCCATCTGAGTGCTGGGAATGCAACCCAGGTCCTCTGCAGGAGCAGCCAGTGCCCTTAACCACAAAGCCATCTCTCCAGCCCCTTTAAGGTCTTGTAAGCACAGGATTGCATCGCCTGTAAATAAGAACATTCTGGCTTCCTGCTGTCCTGTTTGTCCATTTTCTTTTATTCTCTTGTCTTACCACTGTAGTTAAGACATTAAGCAATAGGCACCTTTGCCTCATTCTTAATTTTTGAGGAAATGCTTTCAATTTTCCCTTATTTAATATAAAATCTGAAGTGTGTAGCCTTTGTCATGTTGAGGCAAATTATTTTGGTCCTTGGTATGTATCTGCTTGTTTATGTCTTTCTGACTTTATTTAGATAGGTGTTATTAGTTACTTTTCTATTGCTGTGATAAAACACCATGACCAAGACCACTTATAAAAGAAAGCACATATTTTGGACTTAGGGATTCAGAAAGGTAGATTCCATCACTTTCACGTGGTGGGGGCCGGGAGAATGACAGCAAGCACCAGGAACAGTTGAGAACATCTTAACCCACAAGCAGGAAACAGAGAGAGTAAACTGAGGCTAGAAACAAGCCTTTGAAACCTCAAAACCTGACATCAATGACATATTTTCTCCAGCAAGGCCATACACCATAAGCCACATCAGATAGCATCAGCAACCAGGAGACCAAGTATTCAAATGCCTGAGAATATGAGGGACATCTCATTGAAACCCACAGTAGGTCATGTCTCTATAAACTTGTTCATTTCTTCTAGATTTTCCATTTCAGGGGAAATAACGCATTTTCAAATTATTTCCTTGTGACCCTCTGGATTCCAATGGAGTCTGCTGAAGCTCACTTTTTGCATCTTTAACTTTATTCACTTGGATCTTCTCTTCTTGTTTTGGTTACTTTGACAAGGTTTGTCAGTCTTGTTTATCTTCTCAAAGAATCACTTTGTTTGATTGAGTCCATGTACCATTCTTTAACCTCCACACATTTCTTCCTTTGTCTCTATCATTTCTCGCCTCCTAGTGCTTTGAGTTTGACTTCTTGTTTTTGTAAGAATGGATTAGTCAGTCTCTGGCTATTTGTATTGATTCCCTTTTATCTGATAAGGTACAAGAAATTACTTAAATTCTTTTTGTATTTCTTTGTGACCTAGAATGTAGTCTATTTTAGAGAAGGCTCCATGGGATAGTCTATAGATATCTATTAAATCCATCTACTCTGTGAAGCAGTTTGCCTAGGAGTTTTACTTTGGACAGCCTGTCTAAAGATGTGAGTGGGGTACTGAAGTCACCACTATTACTGTTTCAGGAGCTATCTGGACTGTTGCACCTGTTACTATCCATCTTATAAAACCTGGTACCCAAACACTCATTACATATATATCTACAATTGCTGAGTCTTTCTTGATGAATTCCTTATTGGTGTGTAGTACCTTCTTTACCTCTTCGGACTATTTTGTCAGATGAATACCTTGGTGTGTTGACTGCAAGCTACATTTTTTCACATTTGATTTCTCTGAGTTGTTTCTAAGGAAGTCGGTCTTTGATGGTGAAAAATATGTACACCTGGAAAATATCCTATTAATTAAATCATTTACTCCTGTGTCTTGAAAATCATTCCAAATTCTTTAAACTTCTCTGAAATTTAAGCAATTCCTGATGTGTCTTTTCTGCAACATTCTGAAATATTGTCTACTTACTTCTTACCTGAAATCATCTCGCTCTTGAATTCTTGAATTCTGTACTGCTGCAGAATTTACTTTCATATGTTTTTTTTTGCCTGCCCCAAACACACAAAATAAAGTTACAAACCAGTAAGTTGACTCAGTAGGCAAAAGAACTTGCTACCAAGTCTAAGCACTTGGTCTTGTTAAATGTCTTCTTCCCTCTTCCTCTCCCTAACTTGGGGGCTGCGACAAATTCAGCACCAGGCCTAGCCACTTCTCCCCTCATCCTTTCTGTGTTGTTTCTTTGTATCAGTGATAGCCTTCAACAACTGACTGTACTGTCCTGAATATTCATCTGAATTCCAACCTCCAGTCTCAGATCACCAGATGATTCCAGCTGACACCTCAAATGCATCCTGTTAGGTATTAACATAAGACTTAGCACTAACAAGAAAGATGCCTTATTTGTGATATTAGTGATGGTTTTGTGTGTGTGTGTGTGTGTGTGTGTGTGTGTTATACGATATACCTTTATGGTAGTGCATGCCGTTTGATCTCAGAACTTGGGAGGAGGAGACAAACAGATCTCTACGAATTAGAGGTCAGGCTAGTCTACATAATGAGTTCCAGTTCAGCCAGAACTGTGCAGCACAGAGCTGCTCCAAACAAACAAACAAACAAACAAGCAAACAACACCTCCCCCCCAAATTAGCTATCCAATCAGTGGGACAGTTAAGCAGATGACAGTGCTTGCCACCAAGGCTACTGACCTGACTCAGCTTCCCAAACCACACATGACAGGAGAAAATGAACTCCTGAAAGCTGTCCTCTGACCTTAACATGTGCTCAACGGCCTGCATGCACCACCCCAAACATACAAAACAGTAAATGTTAGAAGCCATTGAGCGAACTCAGCAGGTAAAGGCACTTGAGTTCAATCTCTAAGCCCCACAGGATAGAAGGAAGAGCATGGACCCTTACAAGTAGTCCTATGACTGCCACACATGCACCATAACATGTGCCCGTGAGTGTGCACATGCATTCACACACACACTGAACAAAATGTAGCAAAAATGGTTTAAGTATGTGTTCCTAAAAAGTATGAAAAATAAGTCTCAAGACAGTCATTGTGGCGTGTTTGTAATCTTGGCACTTGGAAGACTGAGGCCCAGGGATCACGAGTCAAGAGTAGCCTAAATTAGAGTGAGACACTGTCTTAAGAAAACAAAAGTCTCATTTAATCCTCTAATAGATGGGCTCCACCACTTTGGGTTTTATTATTAGGAAAGTGAGAATAGGAGAGCAGGGAAAACCTTGTCCTAATCCCCAAGTGAATAGATCACAAAAGCAAAATGTGAATGTATATATTATCTGCCTTCAAGACATAGGTAAAATTAAATTCTTTTTATTTTCTCTATAACAAATGTTTTCATTTTACTTCCCTACTTTTTGCCTATGGTACTTCAACTAAGCATAGGAGCTTGAAACTGTGAATATTTCTCTTCTAAAAAGACAAAAAGGTAGAACTGGCTGGGAAGAGGATTAGCAGGAGTGGGAGGGACAGAAGGAGAGGGTGATGGGCAGACAGGACCGAGGTGCACTATATACATGTATGAAAATGTCAGACGAAACCCATATGAACAATTATTATATGCTAATTAAAAACTGACACAGTTTTTTGGCTTTTCCTTCCTCCCTATTTCCCTTCATCTCAGATCCATCACTAAATCCTGTAATGTTGCTCCTTCTTAGTTTTTCTTCCTCTCATTTGCACACAAGGCACCTGATGAGCCTCTGTTGTCTTTCTGCCTCATCTCCGGTGCACAACCTCCTTCCCAGAGGACCAGAGGGTAGCACTTGCCCTCAGAGTCTCAGGTCCTTCGCCTGTATTGGCTTCCAACCTCCTATCTAGGTGTGATCAGCTACTGTAGCCCGTGTGCCTTTTATTTCTGTTCATACCGTCTTACCTTCCTCCCCTACCTCTGACCCTTAAAATGTTCAAATAAAGTCTTTGAGTTGACTCTTAGCTCTCTGCTTTCTTCCAAAGTTCACCTCCTGGGTTGGCTGCTGGCATGAGTCACTCAACACAATCACATATTCCTTTGTGTTGTAATTAAAACACTAGGGTGGAAGACCGTAGCTCAGGGGCAAAGCGCTCGCATAGTTTGTAGTTTGTGCACAGTCCTTGATTACACACCCAGTACCTACTACCAACTTCATGTGTGTGTGTGTGTGTGTGTGTGTGTGTGTGTGTGTGGTGTGTATGTGTTGCATATGTACATGTGTGTATACCTCTGCACTTGTAGAAGCTAGAGGACGATGTCAGGCATCCTGTTTTGCCACTCTCCATTCATATTCCTTTGAGATAGGGCCTTTTTATTTTTAACAAGACCCAGTGATCCTCTTGACTGTGTCCCCAACAGCACTGGGGTCATAGGTGCAGCCACCCCTGACTATTGACATAAGTACTGGGATCCAAATCCAGGTCCTCATGCTTGTGTAGGAAGTGCTCATACCATGTAACTGCCTTTCCTGCCCTTGATCAGATTTTAAATTCCTGGAGAGCAATAACAGATTTCCAACACCTCTTATAGCCCTCCAATTTCTTTCTTTTCTTCCCCTCCTCACCTCCTCCTTCCCCTCACCTCTCTTTCTGATAAACTCCTGTATTCCATGCTGGCTTCAAGATCACTATGTAGCCCAAGCTGGCCTTAAACTTCTGTTTCTCATGCTTCAACCACCCCCAGATTTATGAACTGAACCCAGGCCTAGAACAACTAAATTCAAGTCCACTCACTGTGTGAATTCAGAGACCTTTACATAATACATGGATATTTTCGTCATTTCATGGTTTATTGTGAGGTTCACGAGTTGTTTAGAACATTTGGCCCCTCCCTGGCTCCCGTGACTACTGAAAACTGCAACTATTAGCAATGCTATGATTATTTCATAGCAGAAGGGTGTTATTCTCTTTTTAGACTCAGTACAAGTATAATGATAGTTTGTGCCAACATTATATGTGCTACTGATAGATATAAATAAATGTGCATATTATTAATTCATATATATGGGATTGCAACTGGGCATGGGGGCACCAGCCTATAATTCTAGTCCTCAGTAGGCTGAAGCAGGAATATCACAAATTTGAGGCCAACGTGGGTGAGATAGTGAGACCTTATCTCAAAAAGATACCTAGATATAGATAGAAATATATGTATTTAATGCTGAAGTGATATCACCTAACCTAATGATTCCCAAACACATATCTACACGAAAATAAAATATTTAGATGGGTGGTAAAGTTACACACCTTTTATCCCAGCACTCAGAGGCCCAGAACTTGCTCTGTAGACCAGACTGGTCTCAAACTCACAAAGATCTGCCTCTGCCTCTGCCTTCTGAGTACTGGGATTAAAGGTGTGTGCCACCACTACGTGGTAATAATTTTTAAAAAATAAAAATGAATAGTAAAATTTAAAGAATTGGCTTGTATTTTGGGATTATGATTCTCCTACTTTTTCCCATGGGTTGGAACCTCCTTGTTTGTGAAACAGTAGTGAGGGCAATAGGAGCCTGTGATGTTTGTTGTAACTGAAGAGTTTCTTTAATAAAGCAGAAAATCTTTTAGGGTGTTGACTTCCATGATAGCTTCGAAAATATCCTAAGTCCACGTTACTAGAGATGCTTGGAAACCTAGCTCAAGCTCTCTGCTTTGGAGTTGAGAATGATTTGATATTCAGAAGTTAAATGACTTTTCCAAGACCACATAATTCCTTCCCAGCCGGCTCTCTTAGTTCTCTATATCTCGTGTTTTAAAAAGAAACTATCCTTGCTATGAAAAGGAGGAAGAGTCTATTCTCCAAATACCCTTTGAAGAAAGGTTTTATAAATTTTATTTATTAATAACATTAAAATCCTCCTGGAGAATGGCTTTATCATTGAATGAGAGAAATTGTAACACAAGCTTTGATGGTCAATGTTCTGAATTTGACAGAATCTAGCATGACCTGGAAGGGCTCTGGGCATTCCTCTGGGGAATTATCTTGATTGCATTTATTGAGGTGGAAGCCAGGTCACTGTGAGTGGCTCCATTACCCTGGGCTGGGATCTGGGACTGCACAGACAGAGACGGTATACTGAGCAGCAGACAGAGAAGGTATACTGAGCAGCAGACAGACAAGCTGCTGTCTGGTCCATTGCTCTCTTCCAACTCTGTGAGATAATGCAACCAGCAGCTTCAAGTTCCGGCTTTGACTTCCCCACCATGGTGGACTGTTCCTGAAGTGGAAGCTGGAACAGACCCTCCCTTAAGCTGCTTTTGTCAAGGTAGTTTGCCACAACAACAGGAACAGAAAGTAAGAGACAAACTATGTATCTGTAAAGGTTTCTAAAAATATGCTTTCTAAAGTCTTTACCACTTTCATTTTCCACTCATTTTTCAATGGAAGTTATTTTGTTAAAAATAACGTTTGGGCCCGGGGATGTGGCTCAGTTGGTACAGTGCTTGTCTAGCTCCCACAAGGTCCAAGAGTGGCCCTCAGCACCATACAAACTGAGTGTGTTGGTACAAAAGGCTCACGAGCTCAAGGTCACCCTCAACTACACAGGAAGTTGGAAGCCTGTCTGGAAAATACAGCAATTCAAAAAGGAATAAAGACCCAGTCTCTCCAGAGAAAACAGCTACTGATACTTTAAGCTCATTCTTGCTAGGTATATTTTTGCATAGTTGAAATTATACGGATATGCCTTTGTATTTTCTTATTTTTCCTTATGTACCTGAGTACTAAATAAGAAGTTAAATTTAAGTATGTGGAAGCTCAGAAAGAATGAACAGGTACAGCAGGACAGCCACTTCTGACCTTTTGGCTCCAGGCATCACCATTCATCCATAATGAAAATGATTGTTTTCAATTTAAAGTATTTTGTCATATCATATCCTTCTATAGATATTTTACATATTGTGTTCAGGCTATGTGGCTTATTATGAAAACACATGCATTTCTCTATCTTTTAAAAAAAATCTTAAAACCACCTTTCTAAGGGTTCCCCTGTATTTTATCATATAGGCACACCATTGTTCAGTCATATATATCACATGGGCACA
>JAQHUG010000008.1:11910030-11938057 GCA_028555095.1 Dicrostonyx torquatus
GAAGGAAGGAAGGAAGGAAGGAAGGAAGGAAGGAAGGAAGGAAGGAGACCCTTAATTGTAAATTGCCCAGCTGAGCAGTGGTGGTTTGGTGAAATCAAAGGCAACAAAAACTCAGAGCTGACCTCTCTAGAGCTTAAAATAATAAACGATGGTGCTTGGACAGGAAGCAGTAGCATGGTGGTTTGGGAGAGAAGTCAGCTAGAGATGATGTCTTGGCTAGAGAGGGAAGGGAGGCTCAAGTGGAAATGGGAGATTGACTGTTCAGCCAGAGAAGGAAATGGGGGTGAAACTAGAAATCAGATACTGGTTGGCATTAGTATACACAATGTAAACTTTTAGGAAGGAATGGTTGGCTCCAAGTGCAAAGAACCCAGCACCCAACTTCCCGTTTCTCGTGCTCTTACTTTCTTCTTAGTTTTGAGCTTTCCCTCTTTGCCTGCAGGTGATAGAGTTGGGAATTCCACTTAGTTTTGTGGAATGGATTACTTATAGCAAGAATGGTATTTCATTTCCTTTTAGCCTCATTATGTTTAAACAAACCAACTCTAGGTCCCTTCTTCATAAAATCCATAATTAAATTCTGAGCTTTAGAGGCAGTAGCCAAGATGGAGTATGCTTTTGGGGTACAGAATTGCTGTAGGCAATCTTGATCTGCAGCCTTTCCCAGCTACCCGTCCTGAAAATGCCTTTGGCTCAGAAAACCTTTGGTGCTTGATTTTTGGCTTCTTTTGTCTTTAAAGTCCCACCCCCACCCCATCTCCTCCAGAATGCCTCGGGATTCAAATGTAGATGGAATGCAGATTATTGGGAGAATAGGACCAGCAGTCGGCTGCTTTGGCTGTTGAGGGCGAAGGAGGGGAGAAAGAGGAGACCTCGAATTTTGTCTTCAGCCTTTGTTCTCCAGAGGTGCAAAATTGCTATGGTGCCTGATCCAAAGAGTTGTACTTGAGTAGTATTGGCTTGTGTGTTCTGGAGAAGGAGTAAAATGGACTGTGGGAATCTCCTCCACTGCTTCAAGTCAGGTAAGAGCCGAAGCTTATTGTTTCAGATGTGTATTGTAATCATGTGTGTCCATTGTCTCGTGTGGACCGCTTCCATAACCTTTTAAGATTTGTGCTGTGTGTACTGTGTACTCTGCACCTTGGAAGAAACCACTGTGTGGTATGTATTTTGGGTAAGTCTTCCTGAAGCATTTGAGAAGTTGATTTCTTAATTGAAAAAGTACTTCCACAGCTACCCACGTGGTCTTGGTAACTCTGGTTAAAAACTGCATTATTTCATAAAGATAGTATAAATTCAAAGCCACAAAGTGATCTTGAGCATCTTTACTTTTGTTAAAAGCACTGATAAATGTTTATATTAAAAAGTGAAGGTGGAAAGCAGTATTTCAAAGGTAAATTGTTCATCTGATGATATGAAATATATATATATGCAAAATAACATTTAATAATCCAGTGGTTGTTTTAAATGAAGGGAAGCAAGGAGGTCAGGGAAGAGGAGGTAAATGGACAGCTGAAAATGTGGTCCGATTTTCGATCACTAGTTGAGAACCTGAGTACAGGTTTCCTGCTGTGGAAGCCAGCTCATTGGAGGAGAAGTAATTGGCGCTGAGTTTCGGAGGATGACTTGCTCCGGCTTTGGTAGAGTCTACCAGGGGTTACGCCTTCAACATAGGGGGCTAATTGTGGCAAGTCGTAATTTAGATCTTCGATGTTGTCAAACGTGAACTTTTCTGGGTGACTCTACTAAGGCTCTTATCCCCCACCCCACCCCTCTCAATCCCCAGCCTTTTCCACCACGTGGAAGGATTATTTTCTATGTACTAACACAGCGTCTGATTATGGTTCCGTGTCTATTTCCATCGTCTTCTCTCCTTTTGGGGCAACAGGGGTAGGACTGAGGGCTCTTTAGAGATAATATGCCTTCAAATCAATACATTCTGTCCCGAAAGTAGCAGTGATTAGTGTGAGCGTAGCGGGAGTAGAAATGCTTATACCGATTTTGGTGTTCACTCTTGTACGTGGGTTTGAATGTGAGATGTTAATCTGATCATTGTCTACCTAGGATTCCTTTGTTTTTTGTTTTTCTCAATTTGCTTGTGTGGCGTTTTGGTTACCACTAGCTCACTTGACATGGTGTTAGGGAGCCAACGCTTTGAGACGCCCTTGTAGAAAGTCCTAATCCTTAGCTTCGAGGAGTTGAGGAATTAGAAGGACTTGAAGTGACTGCTGGGTAGCAAACAAAGAAACCGCGAAGTGAGGAGGCCTGTTTGGAGGTGGGACAGCATTGGCTAAGCCACCCGGGAAAGGCGGGGCTTGGGGTGGCTTAAATAGTTGACGAGTAGGACTCCTTAATGTGTGGTTCTGTTTAGGAATTTGATTATGCTTTCTTTGGCCACCGGAATTCCTGCTCATTGAGTATAGACTTATTTCATATGTCCAGGGTAGTGTCTGGGGCAGGAAATTCAAATTTGAATTTGAGTGGATAAATACTGAACTATACTGAGATAGCGCTGCCATGGAGCAGGCACTGAGTGCTTTTGGAGTCCCCGGAGAGAAGTCCGGAAGACCAGGCTTTCGGTGTGATGGCACTAGGAGTCTAAGAGGGCTTTGCAGGCATGGCGGTCACAAGCACGGGCACCCTCTCGAAGACCCGGGGATTGTAATGCTAGGTATTCAAGAAGCTGGCGCACTGTTTTTGTAAAACCTGGGTATGGGGAAGGCAGGGAACTTCTTGACGTCTGTGGCTGTTAGAATGCTACTGTAGTACACAAACCAGTTGGGTTTTAGGAAGAAAACTGGTATGATGAGCCCAATGTCTGTGAGGTCTGTTAGGATGGAGCTTTGAGGGCTGGGGTAGCAAGGGAGAGGAAGAATTGGGAGCAGAGAGAAGTGACGCTAACGTCCAGTAGACTCTGAGGGAGAAAGTATCGGTAGTGCCCCGAGGGGACGTTCCATTGAGTTGCTAGCTGTTTTGGGAAGCTGTTCCGGTAGCCTCTTTCCCCAACGACTGAGAAACGTCCAGTTTCCCGGGAGATGAGCCTTGCAGGCTGGGCTCACTCTACCCATCTCACCTATAACATAAGGCCAGCCCAATGCAGCAGACTGAGAGGGAGTGTTGTCTAGCCGGTCCCCACAAGACGCGTCACCATTGACAGCTTCGGTCCTTTAAAACGCAGACCTCCCAGAGTCTACATTCGGAACACTCCTCTCTGCTCCCCTTAAGGGGAGGTGGACACTTCAGGAGGAACCCGAGGCCTGGCGTGGGGAAGCTGCGGGCAGAGCTAGACGGCCGCGCCCTCGCGCCGCCCTCCCCCGCGCCCAGATCCCACCCCGGCAGGAGGCCCAGCTGGCGACACGCGGCGGGGCGCGGAGTCCCGGCTCCGGGTCTTGGCTGCGGCCGCGGGGGCGGCGGGCACGTGGCAGGGCGGGAGATTCCACCTGGCCACACCGCTGGCCCCTAGCTTGCTGGCGCTGTCCCGGCCGGCGCCCGCTGCGGGCGCACGGCGGCAGCCACTGTGCTCTCCCGGTCACAGGCGCTAACAGCACAGCCACCGCCGTCGGGTCGCGACTCTAGACGCGAGCCCACCGGCCCGCCAGGTCCTTTCTGGCTCAACTTTGGGTTTGGTTACCTGCCCTAGTCGGCCCAGTAACCCTCCTCCACGACCCTCATGCGCCGCCCGGTCCCGCCCTCTGCCGGGCAACTTGCTCCCACGTCCAGGCAGGGCCGGTGGGCGGTGCCGTGGCCAAGCCGACCCCGGGGAGCCGGACTTGGGCAACTCGGAGCCCCGCCCACAACCCCTGGTCCCGCCCACTATCCTCCGCGGCCCCGCCCACCCCGCCCGACTCCTCCCCTTCCTGCCGGCTAGCTCCCTGCAGCCCGCCGCCCGCGCCCAGGCCCGGAACGGAGTCCGTGCTCCCCTCGGCCGCCCCGCCCCGCCGCCTCCCGCCCCTCCCGCGAGGGCGGCCCGAAAACCCGGAGCGCGGGAGTACTGCTCCGCCGGGCCGGGCGGCAGCACTGGGCATGCTCAGTAGCCGGGGCAGGTTTTTCGGTCGCAAGTAGGAAGCTTTTTGCACTACACCGGAGACCGGGAGCCGCGGATCCCGCCGCACCTCCCGCACCGCCGCCGCGCCCTCCCCATCCCGTCCGGTCCCTTGCGGGCGCGATGAGCCCGTGCCTGAGCCTCAGCCAGCCCGCCGGGCACTGAGCGCGGGCGCCCAGGGCGCGTTGCGCAGCTGCTCCTGCGCACAACCCCGCTGCCGCCGGCCCGCACCGGCCGCCCGGAGCGAAAGGCTGGTCCGTGCACTGCGCCCGGCGCCGGCCGCGGAGCAGGAAGCGCAGGCCACGCAGGGACCCAACTGGAACAAAGTGTCTGCCGCCGGGTGCCGCGCCCCGACCCCGCCGCGCCCCTGCGCCGCCCACCATGGCCTCCGAGGAGCTGTACGAGGTACTCCCCACCCCCCGGCGGCGCCCCCGACCCACGGGCCTCGGTGCCCCGCTTGCTGGACGGGAAGCATGCGCCAGCCCCCCGAGCGAGCGGCGGGCGGGGGCGCCGGAGTTGCCGGGCCGGGGGGAAGTGGCGCTGACACGAGCGACTTGCTCAGACTCAGCCCAAAGTGCTGCTGGCGAGGGGAGCCCGTGCCTGCGCGCGGTAGGGTCCGTGGGCGGCGCGGGGGTGCTTTTCCTGCCCGTTTGCTAGAGCCTGGTGGACAGGGTGTCGCCTCGCGGGGGGCCCGTGCGGCTGTCTCCACTCGGGTACTAGCCAAGAGGGATGCAAAATATCTCACCGAAAATGCTGAACGTTGACCACATGCTTTAATTAGGTTAACATTGTGGCCGGAGCCAGGAAATTGAACTTAAACGCCGATGCGCTGTCGTCGCAGCCTTGGGAGTAGGAGAGGGTACTTAAGAGTCGAGAAGATGAGTTATGGGTGATGGGTCTGCCAGCTTTAACTTCAAGTTTGAGAGTTATCGGTCTGGCTCTTGGACGAATTCTGAATGTTTCCACGTAACTTCTTGACGTATTTCAAAGTAGACTTCCTGGGAGTACAGAAGGGTAAAAGCTGGCTGTGCCTTTGGACTAAGTGGTTCTCTGATTTCACATATTTATAAATACATCTTTTTAAGAGACTTAAAACTTTCCGGATTCTATCCAGACTCAACCTTTATGATGCCTTTGGGACTTGGGTGTTTAGAGATTGAAATAAGCATCTGTAACTGCAGCCTTATGTGAGCCTTCCAAGGTGTGCCTCCTTCTGTGTGTATTACTGCTTTTGCCGTGGACTGAAGCTTTGTTGACAACAATGAGAGCCTTGTAGCAAGTTTTTTGTTTTGTTTTGTTGCTTTTAACAAACAAATGTTTACAAAAGTCCTTAGAAGGAGGCTACCTTCTGTAGACTTAAGGGGAAGATTGTTGCCTGCCCTTGGTTTCTGCTTCTTCAGTATGCTGCTGTCTGTACCTATCATTGAAGATCGCCTCCCCCTTTCAACCATTTTTACACATTAGTGCCCTAGTGTATTCAAGATGCTCTTAGGTCACTGGGGGATATAAAGAGAGAACTCCCCGTTCCCAAGAAGCTTTGTTTCCAGGAATGGACATGTCTTAGTGGGAACCCGCACAGTAGAGGTGAGAAGGGGTAGGCAAGATGTCTTACTGGCCGAATCGTTGAAACTACTGAGTGTGAGCAAGGTGGGGGTTTCCTTTCCACATTAGATCATTGCTTTGGTGTCTCAGTCTGTGTATTCACTGTTGAGTGTTTGGCGGGGGGGGGGGTTCAAAATATCAGCTGGGTTGGTATTTGGGCAGGAGGTTCACATTATACATAAGTTATATCCTTCCTGAGTAAAGGAGATGATGACACACCGGTCACTGTTGCCTTTGAGTTAGTAAAGTTACTTTCTGTGTTTCTCCTATAAGCTTCCTGTTTTGTACTCAACATTTTTCTGACAGACATTTATAAATAGCATACTAAGGTTTGTGGTCATTCAGGGTGTTTTTGATGTCTGTGGTAGAGCTGGAGGTATGGGATGGGCAGTGCTCTCAGAAAGCACCTCTTGGGCTTGGGGAACAGATGGGTTCACTGTGCAACCGGAGTTTTGAGATATGATTTGAGTGGTGAAAGTCAATGTAGGTGTGTCCCGTTTAGTATCATTTAGCTTTCTTTAGAGCTTCTTTAGTTGGTGGAAACGTTGCGGCTGTATTACAGTGAGAAGTTGATGTTGAAGCAGTGCACCTCCGATCTCAGGACTCAGGAAGCTGAGGCAGGAGGATCAGGACAGTCTGGCTGCACAGTCAGTCAGTGAGGGGGGTTAGCGGGTGAAGGCTCATGCTACCAAACCTCACTACCAGAGTGTGGTCAGTGTTGTCTGCGGGAGATTGTCACTTGGTGCTCACACATAAAATAAGTACATTTAAAGACAAAAAAAAGGGAAAGAAAGTTGATATTTCAAAGTTTTGCATAGTGGCCAAGAGTCTGGATGTGGAGTCAAATAGCTTGTTACTGAGTTCCAGCTGTCATGTTGAGTAAATTAACCTTGAAGACTGTTTCCTCATCTGTGACGTTGGGATCAATGCTTCCCTTGTACAGCTGTTAGGGTTTATGTGAGAAAATCGAGCACACCCCTACAGCAAGCATGTACAGAGGGTACTCAGAACTGTCCTGTAGCTGATCTAAAATACCGAAGTCCCATTTTTGCTTAAAAAGATGCAGAGTTTGCTCACGGAGGCATTATTGTGTGGTGGCCGAAGTGATGTCCAGCCGTAGAGGAGCGCTGTGTTCTGACTGGCTGGGCAGAACACCATGTGCTTCAGAGGCCAGGTCAAGGGATAATAGTTTTGTCCTGTTTTTTTTCTGATTGTCCCTAATTTGAAATGTTCTGCTTTTGGCCTGAGGCTCTACAGATACAGAGTACTGAAAAGTCTTGCCCTTAAGTACCTGTCTTGATAGGAGAGAGGGAGGCTCTTAGAGCTTCATGGCCGTAGTGAGTTGCCTTTCTGCTTACTGAGCTTGAGAGTTTTTTTTCATTTATGTCTCTAACACTTAATATGGAACCTTGTATGCAGTAGTAAGTAGGTCCTTAGTATGACTAAGTGACTCTTGGGTTTATGTTTTGCGAATGAAAAACAAGGGAATAATCTGCAAAAGGGTAGCACATTAGTCTCCCAGAATCCAAAGAGCTTCTGCTAGTTGAAGGATAGAATAGACTTTTTCTCTGAATCTCCTGCAGCTGCAGCTGAGTGAAAGCATGTTTGTGTGTGCACGGCATGCGCGCGCCCCTTACGGTGCATGTGCAGAAGTTAGAAAACAACTGAGTACCCTCTGTACATGCTTGCTGTAGGGATGTGCTCGATTTTCTCACATAAACCCTAACAGCTGTATAGGTTTATTACAGTACTTATACTAATTCACATTCCCACCACACTGATGGTTATCTTTGTGATGGAAACAGTACATTTTGAACATTTTCAGTAACACAGTTACCATTGCTATACAGAAGACTTGAGTGCATTCCTTCTATTATACTGTACAGAAGACTCTGGAAGATCTCATTCTCGTTTTGAGGACCCTGTATAGGTTTATTACAGTGCTTATACTAATTCACATTCCCACTATCAGTGTGCAGAATTTACTTTTTCTCTCTGCCCTTACTAGTGGTTATCATTTGTGTTTTTTATAGTCGTTCTAACAGAAGGTACTTGGGTGTAGAAGACTATTTTGTGTATGATATATATGTGTGTGTGGAGGTCAGAGGACAACTTTGCAACACTGGTCCTCTTCCTTCTAGGGATTGAATTCATATCACCATGTTTTTGTAGTAGCACATTTGCCCACTGAGTCATTTTTCTGGTCCTGATTGATTTCACTTCGCATTTTTTTTATTATTTGTTTGTCCTTTTGGTCTTATTCAAGATAATGTATCTCTGTGTAATTCTGGCTATCTTGAAACTCCCTCTGCAGACCGGGCTGACTTGGAACTCAGGTCTGCTTGCCTCTCACTCTAAGTGCTGGGATTAAAGGTGTGTGCCATCACTACCCATCTTCTCTTATGTTAGACGGTGCACTTCTATTTATGATAACTTGGTGGTAGATTCTGAAGTAGTGTGATGCCTCTAGGTTTTGTTGTTGTTTCTCAGACTTGCTTTATCTATCTGTTTAGGAACCTTTTATTTTGTGTACGGATTTTAGACTTTATTCTGGTTTTGTAAGGAAGAATGTCATTGGTATTTTGATGGCAATCACATTGACCTTCAGATCACTCTTTGTATTATGGACATTTTAACCATATTGTTGATTCTAATCCATGAACATAGTATATCTTTACATTTGTTTGTGTCTTTCCCCACTGTTTTGAAGGCAACTATTTGTGTGCGTGTGCATGCGTTTGTGTGTGTGTGTGTGTGTGTGTGTGTGTGTGTGTCTCTAGGAGCCAGCAGAGGATCTTGTGTGTGATAGACAGGTGTAACAATGAGCTATACCTCCTACCCTGATATTGCTAAGTTCATTCCTAAGTCTTTCACTTTTTTTTTTTTTTTTTTTTTTGGTTTTTCGAGACAGGTTTTCTCTGTAGCTTTGGAGCCTGTCCTGGAACTAGCTCTTGTAGACCAGGCTGGTTTCGAACTCACAGAAATCCGCCTGCCTCTGCCTCCCAAGTGCTGGGATTAAAGGCGTGCGCCACCACCGCCTGGCAGTCTTTCACTTTCTTTTGCTATAGCTGTGAGTTTTAAATGTGATGACATCCTTGACTTTTTTTTCAGATACTTTGCTGTTAGTATAGAAACAATGCTGACTTTTATATGTTGGTTTTGTATTCCACGAAAGGTTTTTGGTGGAATCATTGGGGTTTTCTGCATATGAAACATTATTCTATGCATACAGGGATAGCTGAATTTCCTTTCAACGGTCTCTCTGCTCTTTCTAGGACATTCAGTATATTGAATAGAAGGGATGAGAGTATCCTGCCTTGCTCCAGATCTTAGAGGAGAACTGTGTAACTTTTACCTGTTCAGTACAATGCTATTATCCTATCCATGGTATTGTCATCAATACCCTTTTATTGAGATCACTGCCTCATTTGTGAGGGTCTTTATCCTGGAGGAATGTTGAGTTTTATCAAATGCTTCTTAGCATCTGTTGAAATGATCATATGGTTTCTGTTCTCTATTCTGTTAGTGTGGGGTATTTGTCTTGTTCAACCGTCCTTGCATCCTAGCATGAATCACAGTTTATTCTGGTGGGTTAGTTTTTCTTCTTCTTTTTTTGATTTTTTTCGAGACAGGGTTTCTTTGTGTAACAGTCCTAGCTGGGAACTAGCTCTTGTAGACCACGCTGGTCTTGAACTCACAGAGATCCGCCTGCCTCTGCCTCCCCAGTGCTGGGATTAAAGGCGTGGGCCACCCCCCTAACTAGTTTTTCTCTTGAATTTTGTTGAGGATTGTTACACTTGTAGTCATTCATTTGGGGTATGAGCTCACAGCATTCTTTAGTTGTGCTTTTGCTTGTTTTCTTTTTGTTTCTGGAGACAGGGTTTCTCCTGTCCTGGAATTTGTTCTCTACACCAAGCTGATCTTGAATTCAGAGACCCCTCTGCCTCTGCCTCCCGGATTAAAGGTGTGTACAACCACCGCCCAGCACGCTTTTGCTCTTCTCAGTGAGTGGTCAGAAGAATTCAGTAACGAAGCTATCAGTTTTTGCTTTCATGGAAGACATTTTATTATGCTCCTTGCTCTTTACTGGTTTGTTCAGATTTTTCTGTTTCTTTATATCATTCAGTCTTGATTGTGTAGGGGCCTTCAAATTTGTTTTCTTTTGGGTTATCAACTTGATTAGCAAACACTTATTCATAAGTCTCATGAGCTTTGTATTTCTGCTGTTTTTCTTAAATTTTTTTTTCTTCTGGTTCAGCTAAAGATTTGTTGGTTTTATTTGGTTTCTTTCTTTTTCCTTCCTTCCTTCCTTCCTTCCTTCCTTCCTTCCTTTCTTTCTTTCTTTTTTTTTCTTAAAAAACCTCTCCATATAACACCTCCCACTTTATAAATTCCACTTGTCTCTGCTCTGTCTTTTGTATTGACTTGTTTAAGTTTTGGTCAGCTTGACACAAGCTAGAAGCTAGGTTTTTCTGGGAGAAGGGATCCTAGTTGAGTAAATGCTTCCGTCATATTGTCTGGAAGAAGTCTGCAGAGCATTTTCTTAGCAGTGATGAATGTGGGAGGGCCTACCAGCCCACTGGGAGCAGTTCTGCACATGGTCCTGGGTAGACTAAGCAAGTCACAGGGAGCAAGCCAGTAAGCAGCCTTACTCCATGCTCTCTACTTCATTTCCAGCCTCCAGGTTGCTGTCCTGACTTCCCTTTATGATGGGCTGTATGCTGGAAGGTGAAATAAATCCTTCCCTTTCTAAGGTTTGGTTTTTCAAGACAGGATTTCTCTGTAGCTTTGGAGCCTGTCCTGGAACCTGTTCTGTACACCACCGGGCTGGCCTCAAACTCACAGAGATCTGCCTGTCTCTCTGCCTCTGCCTCCCAAGTGCTGGGATTTAAAGGCATGTACCACCACTGCTGCCTAGCCTAAGGTGTTTTTTTTAATTATGTAAAATATTTTAAAATTTCTTTTAATTTTTGAGATTATAGTATAATCATTTCCCCTTTCCTTTTCCTCCCTCTAAACCCTCCCATATACTCTTTCTTGCTCCTTTTGAAATCCATGACTTCCTTTTTTATAATCAATATTATATACATATATATTCCTAAATACAAAAATATAACCTGTTTAGTCTTCACACTGTCACTTTTATGTATGTTCTCAGGGCTGGTCATTGCTAACCAGATAAGCAGTTGTGCCCTTCCCTGGGGAAGGCTTTCTCTCCTCAGCTTGCCCTACTTGTTTGTAGTTTTCTATGTACGGTTGATGCCTGGCGAGCTTTCCCTGGCTCCCATGTCCACTGTTGTTCTGTTCAGGTCATGTTTAGACAGTCTTGTGGATGAGACTTTATGGGTGTAGCTTCTGACATTTCTAGAAGACACCTCTTAGAGCACACTCCCTGAACCTCTGGCTCTAACCACACCCCACTCCCTGTTTCTGCAGTGATTCCTGAGCCTTGGTTTGGGAGTCATTTTGGAGATGTGTCTTTTGGGACTGGGCTCCTCAACTCTGCATTTTGATTGGTTGTGGTTTCTGTAATGTCTCTGACTGTTCCAAAGAGAAGTTTCCTTGATGAGGAGTGAAATACTTAGAATGTGGTTTGGGATTATGCTGGTTTAGTAAAGTGGTGGTTATAGGTTCTCCTCTACAATCTATGATTTAACTAGCCCTGGGTAGTTGGCTAGGTTTCCAGTACCAGACGTGAGTTTCCTTTTGTTGAGTGGGTTTTAAGTCCAAATAGAGAACTGTTGGTTACCACCAAGGAATGCACGCCTCTGCTGCCCAGATAGGGTTATTGTGCCATGCTGATTGTTGTTGTGGTTCATAGATGGCACAGGGTGGGGCTGTTAGTTGTTTCCCTCCTTTGGAAGCCTGCAGGGCTCTTCTGGTGTTGTGAAAGCTAGTCCTCAAGGAGGAGGCTATCAGGTCAGGTCCTGCTAAGCGTCTCTGGACCCTCCAAGTTGCTTCTGGTACTGGTGTTTATCAGAGCAAACTAGGACTTCCTCCTAATGCTACTTTTGCATGCTTTGCTTTGTGGTTACCATTGGGTTTACAGAAAATATACCATAGGTATAGCAGGTTATTCTCAGCTAATATAACATACACATTTTAGCATAGTATTTTATTAATTCTTTGAAAATTTCATGCAATGTATTTTGAATACATTTACCCCCTTCCTCCCCTAACTCCTTCTAGATTTACTCCCAATGTTCTTACTCATTCCTCTGTTTTATTTTAAATAACTCACTAAGTCCAATTTTGCTGTCCATATATACATATATATGTATATGTATATATATGTATATGTGGTATACACAAACACATACAGACACACACTCATGAGTGTAGGGCCACTCATGGGAGCATAGTTGACCTGTCAGGGACCACACCCTTAAAGAAAACACAGCCATCCCACCTGCAGAAGTCATCAACTGTCCATTACTCTTCAGCTGTGGGCGGGGCCTCTTGACCCTCTGGACACTCCCTGCTAGAAGGTTGGTAGGCATGTTCTTGCGCAGATCCTGTGTAGACACAGCTGCTGTGGGTTGAGTACATCTGTCCTGTCATGGCTGTTTGAGTCTGGTTCTCCTGATATTTTTCAGCCTCTCTTTGGCCATGTTATGGTCCCTGATCCCTGGGTGGGGTGAGAGGTGGTGATTTAAAAGAAAACCAGCTCATTGGCTCCTTTTCTCCTTATTTTAAAATTGGTTGTTTCTTGCAGCATTTCCAAGCTGATTCCATCATCTGCTTTCTCAGCATTCTTGAGAAGCTTGTTTGTGACTGGCTCCATTATAGGAAACCAGTCTCTTTACGGTTGCCTTGGAGATCATTTCTTTGACTTTGCTGTTTTGGAGTTCTACTCCCGTGTATGCTGTACGACCTTTTATATGTTATACTGCTTTTGTGAGTTTGTGCTTTATCAGGCTATTCTGTCTGCAAATATTGTTTCTTCTCAAGATCCACATCCACTCTTCCTCTTCCCTTGTTGAGTCTTGCCGTGTAGCCCTGTTTCTCTTTGGACTGGCACCCTTTGCCCTCAGTCTCTCTTCCACTCTCCTGGGATTCCACATAGTTAACTTAGTGTCTCTTTATTGGTTAGTCTCCTTGATTTTGTTTTTTTTAACTTCCTTTTTCTATTTCCATATGAAAGTTCTGTTTGTTTTCTCTTTTTGTGAGATAACCTTGTATCTCCTTGATTTGAACTGAGTTTAATTTGATAATTCCAGTTCAGTGGGTCACCTAACTGAATGCCGCGTGTCCTGAAACATTGGGCAACAGTAAAAGACTTCTGAATGCAGAAATCAAAAGCAAATGCATAATGCACCCAAGGTGTTGGTGGCAGAGCCCCATGTTGCTCTGGTGACTTCGCTGTAGCTACAGTCTGCTAACACACAGCAGTTCACTTTGCCACCACCCGCCACTGCCTATTGCTGCCTGAAACACTGGCTCCCATCTAAGACCCATCTGTCGTGGAGTGCAGTGACATTAGCCTTGCAGTCTTTGTATTCTACATACAAGTTTCCTGCTCTCTTAGAAGCACAATGGTTTAATTATGGAAAAGAAAGACTTAATAGTTGTCTATCCCCATTCTTTATCTTGTGAATACCAAAAGTATGTCTTTGGATTCTATGTCTTAGAATATTTGGTTTTGAAATTGTTTTGACTCGAGTTTCATAAAAATGCTAAATTTTGCTTGAGTTTAGGACAGAACTTCTAATACTTTGCGAAACAGCTGTAGACATTCTTTTGTCCTTTTGTACTGTATGCATTTAGTGGCATGCTCAGCATTGATAGTTAATTCATCAAAATGATTGTTTAACTCTGACAAACATCGAGGATTCTGTGTTATTCTTTATATAAAAAAGAGTGCTAAATTTGCTCTCACCTTTAATAAATGGTTAAATTATATGTATACAAGTAATTGTTTTAAATTGAGATTTATCTCAACAAATGTCAGAGTTTTTACTTTTGTGCTCGGAGTTAAGAATTTTTTAAATAAAGAGGTTTTGAACGAAAAACTTTTAATTCGCCCATTTAGTATTTTGACTGTTTCTGCTTCTGAATATTAAGGATGACCATGTTATTCTTGTCCTTGCGCCCCTTCATCCCCCGCCCCCCCCCCGCCTTTTGTCTTTGGTGTCACAGTAGTTATTTACTCCTTGCTGTCACAGATGCCTGGCAGAGGTAATTTATAGAAGGCATTGCTTTGGCTCACAGTCTGTCTATTAAGGGATTTGGTTTATCATAGTGTGGTGGGATGGTAGACGTGGCAGCACGAGTCACTCAGGAGTGAGACAATTGTCACGTTGTGTCTATAAACAAGACTAGAGAGGAATGAGTACTGGTGCCCAGTTGGCTTTCTCCTCTTTGTTATCCAGACTGTCAGCCCAACACCTAGGGTCCTCTTCTAGAGCTAACCTGGTTTATAAACTCACTCGCTCAGAGGTGTCTTCTTGTTGATTTCTGTCAGTTTGGATCACTATTAGCTGCTACGGTGTTGATCTATTTTTACGATTTACTCATTCTCCGGAATTGGAATTGGAGGTGTGCCTGAGGTTTTCCTTGCTTCCTGCAAGCCCAGTAAAGCCTGAAGAATTACATCTTATTAAAGGTCTGGTTATTTGTGGTTGGGGGGCGGTCCTCAAAACTCTAGTTTACTGTGGCTTCTGCATCTGAAGAAGCCCCCCACACACTGTATTTGGAACTTGTAGTTTCCATGACGAGGTAAAGGGTTTTTGGAGGGTTTGAGCAAAGGCTGTATTTGTCTGATGATACTGAAGTGCTAATAAGGGGTGAACTGGATTTCATATGACTGTTTATGGAATTGGGCATAGTTGTTGCTCCTACCTAGTTTCTCTTGTGAGCATTTCTTCTCAAACTTTTCTTTAGCTAAAACTGAATTGTTCTTAGCATGCCAGCCCCAGTGTCTGTCTTCGTTCAGCTTGCTTAGCCTAGGTAAGGTCCCTTATTCCACAGGACCTTGAAACAAAGAACAAAGAAGCCACACGTCATTAGCACCCCTCCCTTGAAAGTGGGGGACCATTTTGCTTCTCACTGAGGTTACCCCCTTTCACCTCCTTGCACTTTGTTTTGTCCCAGTGTGTTGTGCACAGTTTCTTCTGGAATGATTGAATACATATGTTGGGGATACCATGGTGTGATGTTTGGGGACATGAATGTGGTGGACAATCAACGGTTGCTGATACTACTAGTGATTGGAGTTTGAAATCGTACCTTATATGTGATAATGGAATGAGGTGTCTGGTTTGGGACAAATCTTGCCAGGCATTTTGGAGGTAAACTAGAAAGAACCTGAAGTTTGCACAAATTATTTTAGGGGAGGAAAATTTCCCCCTAGAAAGATAGATTGCATTGTTGTTATTAAAATGAAATATGGGATGGGAAAGATGGCTCAACAGAAAAGGGTAGTTACTGCTTTTGCAGAGGGCCCGGGTTTGGTTGCCAGCACCCACAGCAGGTGGCTCACAACTGCCTGAAATTGTCTTTCCAGGTAATCCCATGCCCTCTTCTGGCTTTCATAGGTACCTGCACACATGTAGTGCGCATACATACACTCAGGCACATACAATTGAAAAAAAAACCTTTAAAATGGATTTTATGTTTGTATTTGTGAAAGTGGCATGTGTGGGAGGGGTGTCAAATAGCTGGTGAGCTGCAGTGTTTGCAGAGTGTCTTAGTTGGTGTATGCTTTCTGTCCATAATAGTTCCTTGTTTTCTAGAAGTGCTGTCCCACTGTTTGGTAGAACCCAGCACTGTTGATTGCAGGTTACAGATACTTTTTAGTTAAAGTTAACCTTTTTGTCAGTCATTTGCGGTTAGAATTTCAGGACATCAAGTAGATGCACACGGGCATTTCCTGATTTATCATGTAACTAATCTCTAGTTCAGCTATTTAGCACCGGAGAGAACTCGGGAACAGCCCTTCCCATTCTTTGTTCATGAAAATAACGTCAGCTCTGGGGCTCCATGGCACTGCCTAAGTTGATATTAGACATGATGTACTTGGACTTCACTGGTGTCCATAGCATGACACACAAGTGCAGCCAGGAAGGAACACAGATCTTCTAAGGCACGTAAATGACATGAAGATTAGGTCATGAAATGACTTGAACATGGTGGGAGTTCTTGGTCTTGGGATGATAGTTTTGGAGATCGTGAGCCCTGGAGAGAACATAAGGTATGAGGTATGTGTATGCAAAGGTGTGTGTTAGAAAGAACTATCTAGAAGCACTTTAAAAAAAACTATGGCACATAAGTGGTAAAGTCAAGCTCATTTTTATGGTATGTGTTCTACAGTTTTTTTTAAATTTTTTTAGTTTTAATTTTTTTATTTTCCATTCAAAAACTTCCACTTCTGTGTTCTACAGTCTTTACCTATGCTGTTCATTCTAACCATGGCAAAATGAGCAAACATTCTCCTGGGAAATTGAGATGGAGTGGAGGGCTGAGTGGCTTCAGAAGGTGTGACCTGTTTATGTCTGATGTTACTCAGAAGAGATTTGCTGTGTACTCCACAGATCTAGGGAGTGAGTATTGTTGCGAGACGCTTGAAAATGTTGAGGAATATGAGCCATGATAGTGACTTCCTGGAGCCTGTGGGCTCTTGGGGTGTGTGTGTGTGTCCAAGCTTATTTTAAGAAGTAGGAACTTGTATGTTATCTTCTAGAAAAATCACTAAGTGAAGTATAGGTTGATTTGGTGGTGGGTAAATGAGATTTGTGATGGTTAAACCATCATCTTTTTTGAGTGCTTGCTTTTCAGTGAAGTTGAAAGGTCCTTCTTTCAGGTCATCTTCCTGCTGGCCACTCAGAAGGTGCAGTGTTTGTCTCAGCTAAGCCTCCTGTTTAAAGAGCGGCGGTGTTGCGCTGTCATCCAGAGTGCTGTAGCTTGAGTGAGGAGCGTCCTCCAGAGACCTGCTGTTAAAGGCTTGATAGATCAGGAACCTGTGGTGTTCTTTGAAAGTGTCAGACCCTTTAAGATAGGGTGTGGGATTGGGGAGGGGCAGGCATGTTTGGAGGAAACTCTATCACTGGGGCTGTCTTTGAAGGAACTACCAGGATCTGGCCACCCTCTTCTCTCTGCTTTCCAGCCACCATGGAGTCAGCAGCTGGTTGAGCTTCACTAAGTCTCATTGCCGTGGCATGCTTTCTCGCCACAGGCCCAGATACAGCCCCGAGACATTGCCGTTCACCTTAGTTGTCTGCCTTGGGGATTGAAAGGATCCCATGTCAGTCTCGAACTTGTCTTTATTCCCCACCAGACTTTCTGCTCTGACTCTTGACTTTGGCCATGTACTTGCCTTGCCGAGGTCTGGACCAGGGTACAGGAGCCTGACTGCCTATTTAATTTAGCTAATAAGTTTTTATCTGTAGGCTCTAGGAGATTGCTTTTCTTATCTTATACTTGAGTCACCTAGAGTAGAGTGTAAGCAACTCTAGTTTAAGCCACCTTAGTCCTCCAACTGTCTGGTATGTGCTCATCTCTGATATGCAGATATCCAGATGATCTTTTGAGCTTAAAGAAGAGGTGTGTGTGTGTGTGTGTGTGCACGCCCTGTGTGAGCCTATACTGAGCTTGTGAGAATGCCCAGAAGATGCTCATTATAGTGTATGGCTTGTTGTGCTCTTTCTCGGATTATGATAGAATGAAATTTGAATCGAAATTTATGCCATGGCAATGCTGAAGCATTCACAGGCAGTCTGTATATGGTGGTTCTGTTGAATTTGTCCATATTGGGTTTCATGGTCTGAGGATGTCTGGAACCAGATCTCATTACAGATGGTTGTGAGCCACCATGTGGTTGTTGGGAACTGAATTGAGGACCTTTGGAAGAGAAGGCAGTGCTCTTAACCGCTGAGCCATCTCTCCAGCCCAATAGCAGGGAATATATACCAGTAGTGTCCGTAGTTTGATACAGTGGTTATAATTTTGATCCCTCTCTCTGCTATGCTTTTTCCTATCCATGCTCTTTGGCTCCTCAGTGACTCCCAAGGGCCCGTGTGTTAAATGTCCTTTATGCTATTGGATGGTGTTAAAACCTCTAAGAAGTGGGGCCTAATGGGAGGTCATTGGTGGCACGTCCTTCACAGGAATAGTGAGAACCTGTGTTCCTAACCAGTTGGCTTCCAGCACATGCTCCCTGACACAGCTTGAAGCAAATGAGCTGTGAGCTGAAATCTCTGAAACAGCTGACAACCTCTTCTGTATGCGATTATCTCAGGCATTTTGTTGCAGGAATTGAAAGCTGACTAATACACACACACACACACACACACACACACACACACACCTGTGGTATCATAGTTTGTAAGTTAGACATTGTGTGAGATTATTCTCTAACAAATTTCTTGACTGTACTCGCTTACACACCTTCTCAGAGTTTCTATTCGTAGTTGCCCTGTCTCACTTGATTGAAGTACCTTGTATCTCCTGTTTGGCATGTTCTAATTCTTAATCTCTGGGGCCATTAGGTAAAATAAGATGAACTGTGAGCGCCAATATAGCTGGTACTTTTATAGCCCAGATGGCTGTCAGGAAACTATGGAAGGTAGTGTATACAGTCCGGATATGCTACGCAGAGCCTGATGCACACACACAGGCTTCTGTGGGTTTCAGCATGCTGCTAACAACGTGCCCAGTTTACTTTTTGTTTGTTGTCTTGAGACAGAGTCACACGTAGCCCATACTGACCTCAAACTTGCTGTGCACTTGAACTGCCAAACCCTGTCTGCACCTCCTAGGTGCTGGCATTGTGGGCATATACCACCATACCCAGTTGTGATGCCAATTAAAAAAAAAATCTATGAATTATTTTTTGAGTTTTCTGTGTGATAATTTCAGAATATAATTGGCTGTAGGTAGCTGAGGTCGTAGACAGTCTACAGTCTGTCCACTCCCCTATCAAACTGAATAAGCTCTCCTTCAGAATGACTGTCATGTCACTAGGTTCTACTCTGAGCGTGTCTTGATTAAATAGGTGGACACATATCTATCAATTTCTCAGGAGGCGTTTCTTCCTAAATAGTTTCAGTTTGTAGTGGTTATGCAGAATAAATTTTAAAATTCCATGGAATGTATTTTTTTCTTTTAAATTGTGTATGTGCATGATGTATGTGCTTGGTTGCATGTGCCATGGTGTCGGTACAGAGGTCAGAGGACAGCGTGGTGTAGTCTGTTCTCTCCTTCAGCGATAGAATTGATGGGAGTTTCGTCTACATCACTTCCAGTTTGACCTGGGTTCCAGACCTCAAGCCCAGGACCACCAGGCTTGTGTAGCAAGCACCTTTACCTACTGGACCGTTTTGTTGGCCCCAGAAATGAGACCTTGTCGAGATGTGTGTGCTCATGTTGGTAGGAGGAAACCAAGTATTAAGACCAGAGACCTTCAGAGCTGGGTAGCTGTAGGGACACTAATAGGTACTCTTCCCATTGTGAGAAAGATGGCCCTAGGGAGGAAAAGAACACAGTGCCAAGGTAGAGATAGGGAAGGGTTGTTTTAAAATTCAAAATTTTCAGTCTCAGTTCTACTAAAGAGGAAACTGAAACCTCGGGAGCTTCATCTTGGGGTTCCTGTGACTAATTCTACAGCAGTGAAGGGATGTAGGTGAACTGGGGAGCTGCTTCAGTAGTGGGGCAGGGCTCTCCTTTGAGAGAAGTACCCACTTTTAAGGAAACATTAGGACAAACAAAGATACTGTCCTGAAGGTGGGTCAAGTAATCGTCTATTGAGACTGTAAAGATCGGACTCCCCCCCCCCCCGTTCCTCAGCTGCTGCTCTAAGTGAAGGCAGGATGGAAATGCTCATCCCTGCTGGGCTTTGTGACTGCTGTTTTCCTCTCAGACATGGGGAGGTCATGTCATTTGCTTGTGCATGCCAGCTTCCTACCCTGCACTGCCAGTCACCAGCTCTGCTTTTAAGGGCTTCCGAGTCCAGTCTGGTGACTTCTCAGTGATGTGTGATGAGCTGAAGTCTCTCCTGCCTTGTAGCTGGAGCTTCCATTCCAGCACAATCTCGGGATGCTTCTTCTGCATTGTACTTTGTTCCAGAGATAGCCCAGTGATACTACTTCACATTTAGGTCAGTGGTTCTCAAATCTGTGGGTCATGACTCCTTGGGGGTTCCACATATTAGACATCCTACGTGTCAGATATTTACATTATGTTTCACAATAGTGGCAAAATTACAGTTATGGAGTAGCAATGGAAATAATTTTATGGTTGGGAGTTACCGTAACTTGAGAAACTGTATTAAAGGGTCACAGCATTAGGAAGGCTGAGAACCACTGGTCTAGATCTAGAAGCTCTTTTGTTGGGGTAGGGCCCTTTAAACATCCCCTAGAAAGGTAGAAGATCCAGGAGACAGACATTATCCATGTGTTCCCACTTGTAGTCATAGCATCTTGGAGCTGGATGCAGGATCTGGCTATCCTGGTCTACATAGGGAGACCTGTTTCAAAAGAAAAGAGGTGTGGATGCTTCACGAGCTTTAGAGAGCCAGTGGATCAGTGTGTATTAAGAATCTGCTGTCCTTGAAGGATCAGCTGTGGAACCTAGAGTTGTTTCCAAAGTTCTGTAAAGTATCCCTAGCACACTAACATCATTCTTAGAGAGAAGGTAGCTGGTGATTGGCATCTCCAGACACTGACCCCGGTGTCACTTTTTGAAGAAAGCTGATATATCCTCCCTCCCCCCAATCTATCATGTGCAAATAGCTTCTTGGTTAGGGGTAGAACTTTGTACCTGCTTAGCCTTCTTCAGCTAGTGATTTGTCTGGTTTGAAAGATTTCCGTGATGACCTTGAACTTTTGTTTCTCACGCTTCTGTCTCCCAATTACTAGGAAAAGGTTTGTGCCATCATATCAGGCCTGTGTGATATTGGGAATTCATCCCCAAGGTGTGTTACATCCCCAGTCTCGTTCATGTCTTTATTGTCTGTGGACATCTATAATGCTTGCAAAGAGTAGCTAATGCATGGAAAGATTGAGTTTTCTCCCTAGCTATCTGTTTTGGATATTAATGACAAGAAACTGTTTATTCTTTAAGCACCCTAAATTTATTAAAGGTGATGCTTGAATGGTTTGCCCAACTGAGGTTTTGAAATGAATAATGAAATATCTTCTTTAAAGAGACCATGTCTTATTCCTTTGTTCAGGCTGACCCTGTACTACTGTTTTCAATTATTTGCTCCCTTAGCTTTTCACACTACAGGGTCACAGCTTCTAATGAATTCCTGGGGTCTCATTATGTAGCCGTGGCTGGCCTGAAACTCAGAAATCGGCCTGCCTCTGCCGTAATGAAAGTTTTTTTAGGGGGAGGGGTTTAAGGGACAGCATTTCTCTGTGTAAGCCTGGACTCATTCTGTAGACCAGGCTGACCTTAAACTCAAAGTGTGAGATTAAAGACACGTGCCACCACCTCTTGGCGATCATAATGAAATCTTTTAATGTGACAACCAATAACTTAAAGATCTTGTAACTTAAAACCAAAGCTTCATATTTAGATGGGTGTCTGCTGAGGGCTACGGTAGCTATTTAGAGTCCAGGAGGGGTGTGTCCCCTCTGTGGTGGAGATTATTTTGTTGTGTCTGAGATGCCATTGTCCTTTGAGATGTGTACTCATACTTCAGTGACATACAATAGGATTTCCCAAACTGTTCATAGTGTCAGTTGACAGATGGTAGTTCCTTTATGAAAGGTAAAGTCATTTAGGAAAAAGATTTATTCTACTTTTTGTGCGTGCATGTCTGTCTGTCTGTCTGTTTATCTCTTGAGGTGCCTTATGGAGGCCAGAAGAGGGCATTGAATTCCCTGGAGCTAGAGTTATAAATGGTTGTAAGCTACCAGGTATGAAGGTTCTCTAGAGGAATAGCAAGTAATCTTCACTTTTGAACCATCACTTCATCAGAGAGATGCACGCATACCCATGTGATGTTGTACTTAACAGAGAATGTGAGAGGTGGGTCCTGGGAGATGAACTCAGATTGTCAGGCTTGGCAGCAAGTTCTTTACCTGTTGGGCCTGAGAATCTGAGTCACTATCTCCATCTTCCTTTACTTGCATTGTGACCATCTCTGGGCGTTTCTAAGTAAGATGCACAACGGGCCTGACTAAAGTAAGACATTTTTTTTTTTTTTTAAGTAAGACATTTTTTAACACTGCTGTGGAAGCTAAGTAAGGGTTGACTAATTCCCAGTTATTTCACAGACAGCCAGTCATGGAAATCATTTGTGTGGACAAAAAGGAGTGACTAATGATGGGGTAGAAAATTAATAAACTTTATATAAGATGAAGGCAATCTGCAAGGAAAATGAACTCAATGAATCATCTCAGAGAACAGTTTTTGACTGACTTAAATTTAAGATGTCTAGAAAGATGCCTGAAGTATCATTGAATACCAAAAAAATCAGAGATTGGATTTGTTTAGGCAAGTTAATTGAAAATTTTGTCTGAGAGGAACCACCATGTTTCTTTTAAATAAAATTTAAGTGTCTACAAAGATAATGAATGTAAATAAGCCATGGTTTGACATGTGTGATGACATTTAATCTTTTTATATGTAAATGTGGGTTTTGCACTGTGCTTGGGTGGGTGAGTCTTGCGGATGAGGACAGAGTCTTCCTCTGCTCCACGTTACTCACCGAGGCGTGGTCTCTTGTTGAACCCGAGATTGGTAATACCCTAGGCTAGCTCGCCAACTCACTCTGCAGTGATCCCTGTCTCTGGCTTCTGAGGGTTGGGATTCCTGATGAATCACAACGTGTCCACCTTTATGACCTTTATGGGTTCTGGATATCTCAGCTCTGGTCCTCGTGCTTGCTGTTGTGTGATACTTCAACCACTGAACCATTTCTCCAGGCGCTGTGTGTGTGTGTGTGTGTGTGTGTGTGTGTGTGTGTGTGTGTGTTGTGTTGGGGTGTTGTTTGCTTTTGTTTTGTTAGACTTTAGTTCAGCCCTTTTTTAAAGAACTGGAGCAACAAGTGTTTGGAAACTTATAGAAGGCTTGTTCAGTACCAACATTACAGATTCAGCTGGTTAGAGCACTTGCTAGTCTTTAGAGAATCAAGTTCAGTTCCCAGCACCCATGTGGGGTGCCTCACAACTGTCTTCAGCTCCAGCTTCCAGGGGCCCAGTGCCCTCTTCTGGCCTTCATGGGCACATGAACACATGAGAGTGTGCACACACATATACATAAGTACTTTAATTTATTTAAACGTTTTTTATTGTTGTGCTTTTTGGTGTGTGTGCCTTTTTGCCTGTGTGTGCATATGAGTATAGCTGCCAGAATAGGAAGCCAGACCAGGGAAACAGGCAGCGTTTGAACCCAGGTTCTCTGCAAGAGCATTAAATGCTTTTAACCACTGAACTATCTTTACAGCCCATAAAAATTAGACTTTTTTTTTTTTTTAAGGAAAAAAATAAAAGAAGACTAGGGACATTGTAAAATGGTTCTGTAGGTCATATCTTTAGTGTGTGGCAATCAGGGAGCTTGGGCAGTCATGGAGATGCAGAGGAACACATCTGAGGTCTGGGGATGACGTTCCTTGTCAGTGTTGTAGGAAAACTTCTTTAGATTTGCACAGTTATCAGCCTCACTCATGACACATTTAATTTGTTGCTTCTGCTTATTCCAAAGCCCATTTCTCATGCATGGAAGGAAGATTGGGCACTATGGAGGGCGCTCAGTCTGAGGTTTCATAGAGACAACATTCCGTCTGAGGATTCCTAGGGACGGGATCATCCCTTTGGTCTGAGGACTTAGTGGAGGTGATGAGTGGAGACAGAAAAAGAAAGCTGTTTAGGAACTCAGACTATTGAGTACCTGTTTCTTGAACCAACTTGAGGAATCGAGTTTATTGGGTCACCTGACACCAGAAAATGAAAAGAAGTGGCACACATGAAACACTCCTCTGATGGTGACAGAAGGGAGAACCACAGTTCACATCACGGGACTCCTCCCCAGCAGACAGTCACACAGAACAAGAAAGGTCTCCCCAGGATAGACAGTACTCTGATTACAGCCAGTCTGACAGAAGAGGGTATTCTTATGATGTCAGCATGGAATCATGAAGTAGGGACCGAGAAAAACACAGAGAAAGAGATGCAGATTAGAAAAGGTCCCAGAAATTACCAGTCCTGGAAAAAGGAGCCCAGAGCAACCCGTAGCCCAGAGTTCTACGCAGAAAGAACCTGCTAAGAAGACAAAGAAGGACCAGCAGGATCCACTGCTCACCCGAAGTTGTGGTGGAGGGGATGGGACGTATATTCCTCCCATAAAGCTCAGGATCATGCATTAACAGTTCACAGACAAAAACAGCCTACCCTACCAGAGACTAAGCTGGAAGGCCCTGAAGAAATCAATCAATGGTCTCATTAAAAAGGTTAACATCTCCAATGTAACTATTATTATCCAAGATCTCCTTCAAGAAAACCTAGTCAGAGCTACTGCTGTCCAGGTCCATCCTGCAGGTGCAGAGTGCTTCTCCAGTCTTCACTCAAGTTCACGCAACTTTGGTGGCAGGAATCAAATCAACATTCCTACAGATTGGAGAATTAATCCTCTAGACACTATTTCTTAATTTCTGAAAAGGATATCAAAGGAATGATAAGCAACTTTACCTGACTGCTTCAAAATTTGTGGTACACCTTACTAACCAAAATATGGCACATGAGGTTCTGTGACTGGAGATGCTCACTTTCCTGCTAGAGAGACCAACAGATGACAGTGTTGAAGTAGCTATTGGCATCATCAAGGTATGTGGCCTCAGATTAACCCAGCTGTCACCAAAAGGAATCAATGCTATCTTTGATGGGTCTGAGATCAACCAAAGAGCTCAGAACGCTATTACGGTGGTGTTTGCTATACAGAAGGACGAATTCAAGGACCACCCTGTCATTTAGGAATGACTTGATTTAGTGGAAGAGCATGATCAGGCTACCCACATGCTTCCCTTGGAGGATTACTATGATCCAGAAGATGTTCTTGATGTTTTCAAGATGGATCCTAATTTTATGGAGAATGAAGAGAAGTATAAGGCTATTTAAAAGGAAACTCTTGATGAAGGAGACAGTGATTCAGTCACAGACCACGAAGCTGGAAGGAGTGAAGATGAGGAGGAGGAAGAAGCTGTTGATGAAGGAGACAGTGATTCAAACACAGATCAAGAAGCTGGAAGTAGTGAAGATGAAGAGGAGGAAGAAGAGGACAGAGGACACAAAGTAAGTATTCATGACAAAACAGAAATCAACCTAGTCTCATTTCACCGTACAAGATATCTCGCTATTCAGGCAAGTTTAGATTTTGAAGAATGTGCACACAAGTTGCTGAAGATGGAGTTTGCTGAGAGCTAAACAGAAGAACTCTGCAACATGGTACTTGATTGCTGTGCCCAATAAAGGATCTGTGAAAAATTTTTGCCTTGTTAGCTGGGCGGTTTTCCATGCTGAGAAAAGAATACATGGGATCATTTGAGAGTCTGTTCAAAGGATGCTATGATAGCACCCATCGCTTAGAAACACACCGTTGAGGAATGTTGCTGAGGGATTTGCTCACCTTTTCCACACGGATTCACTTCCATGGAGTGTTCTTGAATGTATCAAGCTTAGTGAAGAAACCACTACATCATCTAGTAGAACTTTTGTCACAATATTTTTCCAGGAACTGGGTGAATACATGGGTCTTCCTCAACTGAATGCAAGGTTAAAGGATGAAACCCTACAGTTATTCTTTGAAGGACTGACACAACCCATGGAATACCTGGTTTGCCATCAACTTCTTCACTTCCATTGGTCTCAAGAGTTTAATGGATGAACTGCAAGAGCACCTGAAAAATACACCCCAGAAACAAGAAGCTGAGCAAAGGAAAACTGCCCCCAACCCCGTTGTCTTCGGCATTTTCCTTGGGGTCCAATTCCTCTCAGATTCTGACAGCAGCAAGAGCAGCTCAGACTCTTCCAGATTCCTTATCTTCCAGCAGTCTCACCCTTCAACAACTGATGGAAGCCGACACAGAGATCCACAGCTAAGTACTGGGCAGAGCTTCTGGAGTCTGATTGACGAGATGGAAGAGCAATATTATGAGCAATGGGGGTCAAGACCATGATGGGGAAACCCACAGAAACAGGTGACTTGAGCTAGTGGGAACTGACAGCTAGGGAACCTGCATGGGACCAAACTAGACCCTCTAAAAGTAGGTGACAGTTATGTGGCGTGGGCAGTCTATATGGGCCACTGGCAGTGGGACCAGGATTTATCCCTAGTGCTTGAATTGACTTTGGAGCCCATTCTTTTTGGAGGGATACCTTCCTCAGCCTAGGTATAGGGGGAAGATCCTTCCTTGGTTCTGCTTCAAAGTGATGGTGTGCCAGACTTTGTTGACTCCCCATGGGAAGCCCTACACTCTCAGAGGATTGGATTGGAGAGGGTTGGGTAAAAGTGGGAGAAACAGGAAATGGGGAGGAAGTGGAAACTGGGATTGGTTTGTAAAATTAGTAATAAAAATAAATAATATGGATCTGGAGAAAAGGGGGAGGTGTCTGAAGGTAGACGTGGGAAGGAAGGTGTTTTGTTATCCACAACCTCTCTGAAATATGATTTGTCTGTCTTCAGTCACTGTGTAAGCCTGCTGACACTCACCTGGCATACAGAGTCGAATCTCATCCCCTTGGTTGTGGTTTGTGGTGAAGGCTCTGTGTATACCTGTTGAAGAAAGGATGGATGAGAACTTTCTTGTCTACTTAGTACTGAGCACTAGCCACTACACACCATTCTACATTATTATGTGGCTGTTATTCCACAGTCCTTGCATAACTGACCTGTAGAGTAGGTTACATCTTAAAAGCAGCCCTGGCTATCGGCCTGCCTCTGCCTTTTGGGTCCAAGAATTAAAGATGTGGGCCACCAATTTTTTCCCCTTAATTTTCTTTTAAGAAATCCTTTCTATCAGGGTATGGTATTTTTAATCCGAGCTGTTGAGTGGCTGGAGTCAGTCACCAGTTGTCTGGACACTTCTGCCTCCAAGGCTTCCCTTCTCTGATGGACTGTATCCCTTCAAACTGTGGACCAATGGAGAGCGGCTTATGCAGCTTTGGTCGGGTCTTTTGTCATAGCAACAAGAATATGCATGTCAGACTTATATCTGTTGACTAATATTAATTGGGTCTTTCATTTTCTCTTGCCTGGTCTTTTAATGAACTGACATAGGTGAGAAAATTTTCAATGTTATGTATTTGTCCATCATTGTGTGTGTGTGTGTGTGTGTGTGTGTGTGTGTGTGTGTGTGTGTGGTGCATATTGAGCCCATGCTTTAGGTCTAATCGAATTTGCTAATTGCTTTTTTTTTCCCTTGAAGAAAGATATATATTATATATGTGTCTGTCCCAACTAGCTTTTCGGTTGCTTTTACTGGTCATATTTTTCCTTACTTTGTATTTAAAAAACAAAACATCTGTCTTTCGGCAAGGATGAAACACCTCTACAGTCCTGGTAACCTCGGAGGCTCAGGCAAGAGGGTCTGTTGAGTCCTGAAATTCAAAGGCCGGGGCAACGTAGTGAGCATAATCTCAACGTGAAAGACGGGGTGGGGAAGAAAGCCTGATTACCTGTGTTTTGTTTGGAACTGCAAGCAACATACAGCCGTAGTTTAAACAAACAAAACCCTTAAATATAAGAAGCAACCCTCACTCTGTGACAACAAATTAAAGAGACTGGTGAAGGCTAAACAATTTTAGTATTTGATGCTGAGGAAAGGACCCTGGTCTAGAGTTTAAAAATGGTGGTTATCAATTTGGTACTAGATAGTATTTTTCCCCCAAGATTTATTTTTTTATGTGTATGCCTGCAGGCCCCTGAAGGAGGGCATCAGATACCCTGAAACTGGAGGTTACAGATAGATGTGAGCTGCCATGTGGGTGCAGAGACTAGAACCCAGGTCTTCTCCACGAGCAACCTCGCTAGGCCCAGACTGTAGGTTTTAAAGTTCCCAATTTGAGAAATTCCCACCTTCTCTTCCCATTGGCTGGTACTCTAAGAGAGTTGCAAACTTTGCCTCTTCTAGCATGATCCCCTTCCCAAGCCCCCCCATCCTATTTGTTGCAAAGCCTTATCTTAGGAATTGCTGGGACTTGAGACTGTTGTACAGACTGCAGGCACCTTTCCAGCTCCCCTTCCTGGACAAACCACTGTCAGGGAAGAGAAGGGTCCAGCACCTCCTGCTTATTTTTCTGTGATTCTTTGCTGTGCTCTGTGTACTTCCTAATGAAAATGAACTGTAATTTATTTCTTATAAGTACAGCATCATTTCTGGATTTAATATTTATTATAATTCTTAATATAGTTCTTAGTGTTCCCTGTTACTACCTTTTTTTTGCTGGT
>JAQHUG010000008.1:11949130-12056498 GCA_028555095.1 Dicrostonyx torquatus
AAAAATTTGTTTTGTTTTTAAATGTTCAGATTCATTAAAATATTTCGATAGGAAATACAGAGATCACTTTTCTCTATTTTCAGTTGAGAAACTTGGGGGGCACAGCATGAAGGAGAGGGGTCTACTTTTTCCCCGTTCCATTTTTGCCCAGTCCTGTGATATTTCTACATTGACAGCTCTCTTGACTCTACACCAGGTTAACAGAGGCTGCTAGAGGGACAGCGCACAGAAGTGTCCCTTTTCCTTCGCTGCATGGTAGTCCAGGTGCCAGCTAGCAGATCTCTGGGCACAGCTGCTGTTCATCTCAGTGCTTGGTTTTCTTGGAATACCCCACCCTCTCCAAGACTGCAATAACAGCTTTGGGCAGGCTGCCCTCCTTTAACTTCCTTTTCCTCTTCATCGCTTGTCTCCTGCCACTGCCACCCATGGATACATGAAGACTTCTCTTGCCCATAGTGATAGCTAATCCTGGCTGTTAACTTGACTGGGCCACGGGATTCCCAGACAGCTGGGGAGGGATATTTGTGGGGATACCTTTAAAGTTGTCCGTCCCAGAAAGAGATTAGAGGTGGAGGTGAGTAGCTGACGGGCAAGATCTTTCTCACAGCTGTGGGGATCATTGTTCTGTCTGCGGATCCATTTAGTGCAGAAGAACAGGGTGAATTCTTGCTCCTTGAATATGTGGGGTTCATAAGAGATAGTGGATCCCAGAGCCACCAGCGTTAGGCTCTTGGTCTTCTTAAAGTGTCACACAACGTTTCTCCTTAAACTTTTTGGGTAGTAACTTTAGTGCTCCGTTGGCTGATTTTTGCCTGCTGCAGTCATTTCTGTTGATTATCTGTTCTCTTTGACTCTGGTACACTTGTTAGATGGGATTCTGGCTCTTCCTTTTTTGTGCTGCTCTGTCCATCTGTCCGTCCGTCTGTCCATCCATCCCATGAGTGTGTGTGAATGTAAATGATTTTAATTATTTGTGTTATAACCTAGTATTCTCCTGTTGTTCAATTCCAATTTTGGTCACTTCTCCTCCCTTCAGTTTGGTTCCTGTTGACTCCTCCTTTTGACCCCTATTTACAGCCCTTTAGAATGTCCGGGGCTCATCTTGGACCTTGTTCTGAAAGTTCTGCCTTGGAGAAAGCGGTTCTCCGAGGATGCTGTGTTACTGGGGAATAGTATTTAGAACCCCAGATCAGGGCACAGGATATGCTTGATGATCCTGGGGTGTCGTGTGTGTGTACAGAGGCTTTGATATGGGTCCTTTTCATAAGCCCTTCACAACTCTGGAGTTCTTATTGATCTACTCCAGCCCAACACTCACTTCATTCTGACTTTTCTTTACTTGGTTGGAATGTCTTTCTCTCATAGTGAAATACCCAGCCCCCAGTAGCCCATATTCCATTTTCTCATTTGCTCAATTCTTGTTTCAAGTTTGTCAACCCATTTTCTTATGAGGGGCAACCTTATTAACTAGATCAAGTTTTAATGAATGATAGCCCATGGACCAAATCCAGCCTGCTTCCTGGTTTTGTAGACGGTGTTTTGGAATCGAGCCCGCCCTTCTGTTTATGTTTTGTCTGTGGTGGTTTAGTACAGTGACCGAGTCAAGTTCTTGCAGAGAGTGGATGGCCTGTAAAACCGGAAACACTGCCCCTCGTCACAAAGCAAACTTGCTGACAACTCTGCTGAGGACAGATGTTATGTGAAATTCTGTCTGTAGCTTTCCTGACTCAGTGTTTTCCCGTTTACTTTTTCTTCTCCTTCGTTCAGTGGTAATTTTATTCATTTGTATGTGCCCATTATATAATTGGGCACACTCCCTATTCTTGAGTTCCATCGTAGGGCTTCCCCACAGTGGATCCTAGTTGATTGGAATTAAGTATTTTGGGGTCTGTGGAACATTGCTTTGGATCCAGAGTGCATATAAAAAGGCATGCTGGATTCAGTGTCCCCTGCTCCTGCCCATTCCTCTTCCCATTCTAAGGACTCTACTCTTCCCATCTGTCCCGTCATCCCTCGGTATATCTTGTACAGATCAACGTGTGTAAGGAGCTTTGCTTTTGTTCTGTAGCAATCTGTCTCGGAAGTCACTCAGCTCTTAGTGGTCATCCTTGCCACACTCTCCATGGTCATTTCTCTTCCCTCCTAGATCCGGCCTTTAGGAGGTCTGTCTCTGTGAACAGTGCTGGTTGTAAACACTGCTGCAGTGAAAACCTTGTGTGTGGACTGTTGGGGGCGTGTCTCCAGGATTTGTCTTGGAAAATGTAATGCAAACGTAACTGTGTGTGGTCTGTATTGAGAATGGTGGGCCACTGGAGTTTGGCTTATCACCAGGTGGTTGGGAGTCTGTTTCCTTAATCTTAGGAACACATCCTACCTTAGCTCTTCCACCATGTCCTTAACTTGTAATATTTTTAGAAGTGAGATTCAACAGGTTTTTTATATAGTTGGTCTTTCATAATTTTTATTATTTCTTTTGGATATGAATTGTTTGCTTCAGGTTTTATCTTTTTCCCATTCACTATCAATCTTTACATTCTTCAGCCTCTTGGTGATATTTCTTGCACATATCTTTTCCATGGTGACTTTTTTTTTAAAAAAAATTTGTTTTGTTTTGTTTTCTGATAGGGTCTCATGTAGCCCAGGCTAGCTTTCACTTTGCTAGGTCATAGTAGCCACCTGAACTCCTGGTTCTCCTGCCCCTGCCTCTTGAGTGCTCTGATTGCATGTTACCATTCCCGTCTTTGTGTTGACGTTGAGTCTGATTATGATGTCTGTTAGTTTTGTTGTACTGCCAGCTCCCCTTGCCTCCTCCACGAGCACACCCAAGCTGTAGTTCCTCCGCTGTAGCCTGCTTACATACTCTCTTCCTATGCACATTGTGCTCTAAGGGCAGTTCCCAAATGATTGCCCAACTAGAAAGAAGTCAATGCCTCTAATTACCATCTTAGAAGGTGCTCCTTTTAAAAGTTGTTTGATATGCATGTGCCCTGTAATGACTGCCTCTGATAATATGGCTTGTACCGTTTAATAATGAGTTTCAGATTTCATCAGTTCCCGCGTCCTTATGCACAGATGCATCCTTGGGCCTGAGACTTGGATTTCATGAATCCATTTCGCCCAGCATACCGATAAAGCCTGTAAATTCCAGTGCTAACCTGAGTGATATCCTGGTTCATGTGGGGTGTAATAATAAAAGGGCATCAGCTGTGTCGCTTGTAAATAGCAGGGGTTTATTGCCTCATGGAACTAGGGGCTAGAGTTCTAAGTTCCTGGCACCAGAGGGCTTGGTGTTGTGAGCGCCTCCCCTGGTTCATAGATGGTGCCTTTTTACTGTGTTCTCAAGCAGGGACAGCCAACTCTCAGGGGCCTCCATAATGGCGGCAGGAGTCTCTTTCAAGGGGGTGGAGCATCCTGACCTAATTACTTTTGAAAGATCTTGCCTTCTAAAACTATCCTATTTGCGATTAAATTTCATTGTGTGTAATTTGGTAGGCAACATTCCCACCACAGTAAGTGGCCATTCATGCCCATTCTGTTACTGCCATAGCCTCTTTGTACTTAGTGAAAGAAAAGGGGAGCAAGTGCATGCCATAATGGCTGGTCACCCTCAGAGAGGCCTGCACCATGAAGCTCATAATGCTTCAGGTTCAGGTGCCCCACTCTAGGGCCAACCCCGGAGACATTCCTGAAAGCTCATGAGTCTGGATTACTAGGAAGAGTCGTTAAAGAGCGTGAAGGGGATAAAACAGAGGATATGTTACAAAAAAAAAAAAAACCCTAGTCTGATAGAAAATGTATTACTTTTCTCCTTGCTATGATCAAGTACACGACGAGCAATGAAATGGAGGAAGGGTGTATTTTTACACGCAGTTCAACGGGTGTAGAGTCCCTGGTGAGGAAGGCATGGTGGCAGGAGCCCTCAGTCAGGAAGTGGAGAGAGATGAGTGCTGACATGCTCTCTCATTCTCTCAGATGTATTCTGTCTTGTTTGTGTGTGTTTGTGTGTTTGTATGTGCACAATCATGCAGATACCCATGGAGGCTAGAAGAGGGTGTGGGATTTGGAGTTGGATTTACAGGCAGTTGTGAATTGGTTGCTAAGAACCAAACTCGGGTTCTTTGAAAGAGCAAGTGCTCTTAATGACTGAGCTGTCTCTGTAGCCCCTACTTTTCACCTTTTTATTTAGCTCTGAACCCCAGCCCCATGGATGGTGCCACCACATTTAGAGTGAGTCTTTCCTCTTTGGTGATTTCTGGAACCACCCTCAGACACCCTCTGGGGTATGGTTGTGTTTCCTTGGTCTTTTCTAAATTCCGTCAAACTGACAATTGAGATTGACTGTTACATATTCTACTATGGTAGAAATAATAAGTAAAACAAATCTAAAAATTTGGTGGACTCAATGGGTTTGGATAAAAATAGGACATTTGACTTAAGTTGGTGGTTGTGCTTATTTTTGTTTTTAAGCATCTCTGCAATGGCCGGGGTTGTCTCCACGAGCAGCTAGATTGCTTTCCCTCCAGCACTGTTCTTTTCTGGTCCAGTGGCTGATTCTTGATTGAGGAACAGAGCGGACAGCAGTAATTGACCCTCTCTTTCTACTTCTCAGAACTATGAGAGTCTTAGATTTTAGCAACTGTTCTTAAGGTTTGTGAGTTTAAAGACTATCTTTCCACTATACAAGTCCTCAATTACATAATTCTTGGGAAGAGGGAAAAAAAAAAGCCTGACACCACTTTTTGCTCCTGCCTGGGTCTTTGCTTTCCTACCAGACTGTTCCCACTTGAACTCTTTGCTATTGGTGTCCTATGGAGTTTTCAAGAACAGGTATAGCATGTGTGGGGTGACCCATGGGAGGTGACAGGATGCTGTGTTAGAGTCTCATGCATTGCCCGGCTCTATTGATTTAGGATGTGCATGTTAGAAAGATTCGTGTTAGCATGCTTAGTAGACATATCCTTTATGCATCGAAAGTGCTCAGTTGGTCAAGGACAAAGACCTGTGTGTGCTTCATCACAAAAAGGACTTGTATATGCTACACCTCAAGAACCTTTCTTTTAAAAAATAGACAAAGTAGGACATGGTGCATGCCTGTAATTCTGTTTCTGGGATCCCTGGAGTTCAACGGAAGCCAGCCTAGCCTGCTGAGTTCAAGGTCATTGAGACACCCTGTCTCCCAAAAAGGAAAAGTATATAGATCCTTAAACTGTTATAAATAAGCAACGAACCTTTTTGGTGTTTAACTAAAGAAACACAAACAAGGCAAAAAGTATCTTGGCAAGGTAATTTTTTTGTAAAAATTGTGTCCTAGATCCCAGACCAGTCTAACAGCGCACCAGAGCCAGCATGGCTTCCTTCTTTCATTGCTGATGTAGGTGATGACTTTGTCTCATCCCATTGGTGGGAGCTTTACAATGTGATGTGGTTGCTTAATTGGGGAAGGGGAATGTCCAGGAAATATGAGGAGGAAGTGGGGTAGGGAGTGTTTCACAACCAATAGCCTAGGTTGTTCTCTGGCTACAACAGTGCTTGAATGTATTTGTGTATTTGCACACGCACTCACATACACAGTGTGACTGTGTTTAAAATTCACACAAAGGGTCTAATACTGCAACTTTTCCTATCAGCCCGGACTCTTCATGTTGCTGTGAGTAGATATGCCTCATCCTTCTTGTTCCCTAGCTTCCCTTCAGTGCCCCACCCCCTTCCCCTCTTAGAAGTCCTGTGTGGCACTAAACTCCCAGGATGTATCTGATGGATGAGTACCAAGAAGTAGTGAGATGGAAGGGTGTGCATTAAAGGGCCCACCCAAGTGTGGAAATCAGTTTGAGTTTGTTTCTGGACTCTGAGTATATGTTCTTTATTGTGTATGACATTGGTTTAATTAGTGCAGCTTTATAAGTTTTCATCTCAACTTGTCGAACTCTCTCCCTGCTATAAAAATTCTTTTGTCTTTTCAGGAAATATGTTCTCGTGTAGAAATGCTATAAGTTTACCCTGCTGGGGTCTGTGGAACCTTCTGGGGGTTTTCCTAGCAGGAGATTGCGTCAAATTTCTGCATCATTTTGAGTGAACAGTCTTGTTTGACTACTGAGCCTCTTTGTACTCATTCCCAAACACAGATGGTGTGTCTCTGAACTTGTTTTTAAGTCCGTTGGTAGCATTTTGTAGCTAGGTCCATATGTACATAATGTTTACACGGGTCTATGCTGTGCTGTACTTTAATCCGCTTTCTGTTGTCACCTTCCTTGGAACTTTATAGTCCCTGCATTTTGTTGTCTGCAAGGCTGGGGATTTCCAGGAAGGGCCGTTCAGATAACATTGCAGACTTCACGGAGGCACTGGGAGTGTTCCAATGTTTCCCAATTCAGTGTGAGTGTCCTCCAAACGCCTGGCAGAGACTCTTCTGTCCATATTTGCTGGTGAAGAGGTCGTTGCTGTCTGGAGAGGGATGAGTGGGTTTGCTTCTGATGGTACGTGTCTGCAGCTCCCTGCTGTGTTAGCTCATCTGCTGTCTGACATTAAGATGGTGGTGGATTTCCTAGAACTCCCTCTCTCAGGTAGGCCTGGGATGCTTTCTATGGCTGAGGCTCATTCACGTTTTGGGCACCAAAGGATCCATCCAGCTTTCTACACTATTTGTTTACAACTTTCTGCTGTAATGAGATTGACCCATGTGTTTGTGTGCGTGTATTTCTGCGCCCTTCTGGTTTTCTTTTGTTGGTGGTTATTAGAGTCTTATTGCTTGTTTCTTGTTTTTGGTAGAATTTTCCCAGAGTTTCTTTCTCAGACTCATAGTAAACAGATTTGTTGACATATTTTGTGTTTCAAATAAAACTGTACATTCCAGTTATTTTTAACTTTACATTCTCGCAACTATAAAGAAAAAAATGTTTCCTAAAAATATTGGAATGACTTTTATGGAACATTTTATAAGCAACTCTTTTTATATTTAGTTGATTTTTTTTTTAAAGACATATTCTCTCTCTCTCTCTTTCTCTGTGTGTGTTTGTTTGCCTGTATGTATGGATATGTACCTGATACCCTTGAAGGTCAGGCAGAAAAGGGTGTTGGATCCATTGGAACTAGAGTTACAGATGTTTGTGACCGGCTGTGTGGGCACTAGGAACCAAATCCCAGTCTTCTGCCAGAATGCCAAGTGCTTTCACCACTGAGCCATTTTTCCAGCCCGGAAAGACTCTGTAACTCACTGACCTACACCTCCTAGAAGCTGACATTCAGTAGGCTTTACTGTCATACTTAGCTCTGTGCAGAGTCAGATCGCAGGAGGAACTTGACTGCAGTGATTCCCTTAGCCAAATCCTAGGACTGGGGATCGCTCTGGCAGGTACGTTAGGTGTCATTCCTGTGAGCTTGCCAAGGAGCTCGTGCAGGATCCATTTTAACAAGTGGGATCCTCGGTAATGTTTTTTTTTTTCTCCTAATCCAGGTAGAGTGAGGTAGTAGTGACTGTTCATTTGGTAACATCTGTTAGGCCAAGTCTCACAAAATTGTTCTCATTTTTCTGCCTGTGACTTGGCATTTGCTTTCTCTTCCACTCCAAAGTCAGAGTGTATTTTTATTTGTGTGTGTGTACATATTATGTCATCCTAGAATGGTGATGTATATCATAGGCTGATCCCACTCCTCTCCTTTCTGTGCTGTCTACAGTCCTTAGTCCACACAGATTATCTCTTTACTGCAACTCACCATGGAGAGATCTGGATCTTCCATGAGAGAACAAACATCAAGTGCTCCAGCAGGCAGATGAGATTCGTGGTCTCGGCGGCTGCATCATATCTTTGTAGCGGTTCTGTTTCAGGGCTCTGAGTGCACTTCTGTGACTTGGAAGTGCTTACTGAAAATACCTGCATACCCTAGTTACTCTTGTGGGGCCAAACAAAAGATGTTAAAAATAAAGCCTACTAAATAAAAATAAAGTTTCACCAAAAGTGTGTGTCTTGGTGCTGTTTGTGCATGCTATTCATCAGGCTTAGTTATTAGTGACCAACTAAACCAGGCTGTGCCCCTGGTGGCAGGGCTCTATTTTTGGTGCATCATCAAGTTCTTCAGGATCCCAGTTCAGTAAATAAAGTAACTCACCACACTGGTGAGTGTTCTGTTCTTCTCTCTGCCCAGATTGAAGTTGTGGGTGGTCAAGGAGAATCTTCAGTGCTGTCTTCAGCAGCTTTTGTATGCCTGAACTTTTGACAGCAGGCAGGCAGGAGCAGCAGGTGGCACCCTCTAGTGGTACAGATTTAAATATCAGCCCTTAAGGCCCTCTCTACCACTGCTGTCACCACGGTCTGTAGGAGTTACCACTGTCAAGACTGCAGGGCTTCCATAGCTCCCTGTCTGCCGCCTATCAAAGCTGCTGGCAGGACCCCTAACTCATTCTCGGGGACACCACTGCTGTCCCCAGCTCTGCCTTGTTCAGCCTTCAATAGCTAGCTGTTGCTCAGCTCTGCTCAGCTGCTTCGTTAGAATAAGAGTCCATTGGAGAGAATCCATTGTATTGGTCCTGATGTTGAAACAGCAAAAGCACAGGAGGATGTCTCCCCTCTGGCTACTTCCTGGTGAGAACAGCCTGCTTGCATAGCCAGAGAAGGGATGCTCGCACCAATTGCAGGACACCCCTCATGTAAATGAGTGCTTGTTTTTGTCAATCATGTCATTGTCCCTTTTGCACCAGTCACAGCAGTCTGCCAGGCCAGCAGGAGAATGCCCCCCTCCGACTTGGGTGGACATAGTTGAAGGGTCAGAGCACAAAGGCTGGTACAAACTGTTGGAAACGGTTGTGGCTGGAGCTGCACCTTAAGGAGTTAGAGTAAGTGGCTGCATTCACCCTGCAGTTTCCCTAAGGTGTCTTTGGGATAGTCAAAATAGAAGGTGCTGCTTGACTGGCAGTGCTGTGCTCAGGGAAGCCAGAACGTCAGGAAAGTGGCTCACAGCTATCAGAGTACAGCTGCTCCACCCTTGACACATTTCGTTGCGTGTCTGTGTGTGTGTGTGTGTGTGTGTGTATGGAGGGAAGTAAGCATCACAAGGAGTGCTTACACTAAGAATTTGTTAATATTAATACTGATTTTTAACAGTATGCAACACCAGCCAGTTTTCTGAGGGAAAATGGGTCCCTGTCTATTTTGGTTCCTCATGGGTCTAAGAAGAGACATAATAGATAAGAACACTTTAAGGAACTGTGTGAAAGGAGCCAGGGTCAGTGCGTTGGGTGAGTGCATTGGGAAGTGATTGAAAACGATGTGCACAAATGTCTGATATCCTGCTTCTATGGGTAGAACTGGTCCTTCAACCCTATAAACACCGTAGGCAGTGAGATCTAGTGGCACGCCCACAATGGGCTGAACACTGTTATAAGAAGCCTTCTAGAATCTGTAACAAACCCAAGGCTCTTCCTCATGACCAGAATGAAATGTAGAGTCAGAGCTCACGTAAATCTTACTCCATTCTTGGCGTAGACCAAGTATTGGATATTAATAGCAGTGGGGACATTTTTTTTTCTCTCCTACTTTTGCACTAAATTCTAATGATCTCAATGATCTAAGGTGGACCCTCATCTCACCTCACCACTTCTCTTTAGTGGCTATCAAACTTCATGGTCCAAGCAACAGGTCAGAGACATGGAATGGAGACCAAAGGGTGGGAATAACCAGTACCAGATGGGAATTCTTTAGAGTGCTCTAGCTTTTCCATGTGGTCTTAGAAAGTTTAGCACATATTCCTATGTGATTAAAATGAATTTACATTGTCCATTGCATAATCAAAGTCATACCATGGTTTGACTTAATTTTGATTGAGTCATAGCCCAAATTTCAGTTGCTGCAACATCTTGTTTACCACCTGTATTCGTTACTTTTCTATTGCTGTGATGCTGTGATGAAATACCGTGACCTAAAGCGATTTACGAAGGAAGTTTATTTTGGCTTATAGTTCCAGATGGAGAATCTGTATTAGTCACTTTTCTATTGCTGCAATAAAGCGCCATGACCAAGGCAGTTTATAAAAGAAAGCATGTAATTGGGCTATGGTTTTAGAGTATTAGAGCCCATGCTGGCATGGTGACAGGAACAACAGAGAGCTGACACCTACAAGCAGGAAGTCAAGAGCACTCTGGGAATGGTGTGAGTCTTTTGAAACTGCAAAGTCTGTCCCCAGTGATACACCTTCTCCAGTGAGGCCACAACCCCAACATTTTCATCAACTGGGGACAGAGTATTCAAACATGAGTGTTGGAGACCACAGAGCCCACGGTGGCAAGCAAGGCATGGCAGAGAGCAGCTGGAGAAAGAAGCTAGCTGGTCATACCTTAACTGTACACAGGAGGCAACAATCAGGAAATTGTGTGTTATATATATATATATATGTATATATATATATATATATATGATAATAATACCTCAAAGCCTGTCCCCAGTGACATACCTCTTCCAGCAAATTTCCACGTCCTGACCAAACAATGCTACCCAACTGGAGATCAAGGATTCTGAAAGCCTATGCTGGATGTTTTCATTCAAACCCCCACTACCACATGTATTGTTTCCTTACTTAAAAAGTAAATCGATTTCTTTTTTAACCTCTCCCTTTAAAAGCTAACTCTAGAATTAGAGTGCAATAGTGGAATATCACTCAACTGAAAGAGATGTATAAAAAACTTGAAGAGATGAGGCTCATTTCATTGAAATCTCAGTAGTGTTTATTGATTGATGACTGTGTTAGTTAATGAACATATGCCCCCCCCGAAAAATATAAAAGGCAACTAACCATTTTTTTTAAAGTTTGTCTACCAAGAAATTTAATATTCAATAAAGATCATTTTTTCGAGGAGTCCTTAGAAGCTGTTAACCTCAGTGTGATGAGAGATGGATTCTCTAGACCAGTGGTTCTCAGCTTTCCTAATTCTCTGACCCTTTCATTGACCTTGTGGTGACCTCGACCATAAAATTATTTCATTGCTACTTTCAAAGCTAATTTTGTTACTGTTATGAACCATAATGTAAAGATCTGATATGTAACCCCCGTGAAAGGGTCTCTTGATCCCCAAAGGGGTCCTGACCCACAGATTGAGAACTGCTGGGCTAGTCACTTAACTGCTACCATTCAGTGTGGAAAATGAGCCATTATAATCCGCCTAAGATTTCTTATCATTTAGCATAATGTTTCATAGTGATGCAGCCAACAGAGAGAGCCCCACACAGTTAGCAAGGTGCATATCCTTGTATGACTCCAGAGTTTGCATGTGCTTACAAGGGGTCATCAGGCACCTGGAATCCCTCTTTGGCAGGTGCTTTGAACAATCAGCACTGGAGAAGGCAGTGGTTACTGAAGGCCGTCCAGACAGATCCATCCTAGTTTGTAAACAGAGTAGATTCTGTCACTACACACTCGTACTCAGATTTGCTGGAATACTTTGTCTATGTCATCCTAGTCATTTAATCTTTAATCAGTGGTAGGGTCAACAGAAGTGATGGTGTTTTCCCACCACCTGGGGGAGTGGCTTCTGATCTATCACTGAAGGCATGGGTGTTCAGGCTTATTAGCAATTTTGGAGTCTTGATTGATCATCAGGCATGTTAGCCATATGTTTTTAAATGTTGTACTTTTATCTGTTGGTACACTTTGCATAACAGAAAAAAAATTAAGCCTACAATTCCATGACATTGACTACAGTGTTAATTCACAATCACCTAAACTTTTAAAAAATTCTAAACAGGCTGGGCGGTGGTGGCACACGCCTTTAATCTCAGCACTTGGGAGGCAGAGGCAGGCGGATCTTTGTGAGTTCGAGACCAGCCTGGTCTATAAGAGGTAGTTCCAGTGCAGGCTCCAAAGCCACAGAGAAACCCTGTCTCAAAAACAAAACAAAACAAAAAAACAAAAACAAAAAATTTCTAAACAGAAGCTCTGAACTACCATGTAATAGTAGTAATTGCTTAGTATCGTCTTCCCCATCCCTGGAAATCTCTAGCGTATGTGAATTTGCTTATGGAAGGTTGATGCCAGTGGGGTTATATGTGTGGTATTTGTCCATTGTTCATCTTTCTTCACTCTGTATCATATTTTCAAGGTTCCTCTATGTTGTAGGTATTGGAATCTTATGTCTGAACATTCCATTGTACACATCTTAATCTATTTACGTTGATGGACTTGTTGGTTATTTTTGTGTTTTGTCTATTGCAATATTGCTGTGACCATTAACATACAAATATGCTTTCAATGGACTGGTCATTATTGGATCATATGACAGGACTTTGTGCAGAACTACTTAACTGTTTTACTTAGGGGATACCGTTCTGCATTTGCAGTAGTAACAATCATCAACACTTACTTTCAGGGGCTTTATTACTATTATTATAGTTGTCCTAATCACTGGAAAACGATAACTCATTGTGGTATTGGTTTGCATTTGAGGACAGGCACTTTTATTTATGCAAAAAAGACTTAATTTTAATACTTATTGCATCAAATTTACATATATCATTTTCAGTAGTATTCATAACCAGGTTAGAGAAGAACACTCTCTTCTCTTGTGTGTCCTATAATCTCACTGAATTCTTTAGCCCTAAATCATTAGCTTTCCTGTGAATTATTTAGAATCTTGTATATATCAGATACTGTTATTATGTGAATAAATAGTGATAACTTTACTTCCTTTGGAATTTGAATTCCTTTTGTTTATTTTTCTTGTCTAATTGTTTTGGCTATAGCTCCCAGTACAGTGTTAACACCAGTGCTGAAAGCAGCTGTAGTTAAAATATAGGCGGTTCACAAAGAATCCTTTGCTTACGTTCACAAAGAATCCTTTGCTTACGTTCCTTTTTTGTTTGTTTGGATGTTTGAATGGATGGTATTTTGTTTTGTTTGTTTAATATTGGATTATATCAGTGTCTTGGGTGGAAGACAGTTGAGAGTCACTGTGTAGCCTTGTCTGGGGTGGAACTTGCTGTCTTAAGATGTTAACTACCTGCTTTTGCCTCCCTAGTAATGAGGTTAATGGTGGGCATCCATACCTGGCATTATCAGTGTCTTTCCTGTATTAATTGACATGACCGTAAGATTTTTTCTCTTCATCCTTTTAATACATTGCTTATATGTAGCATGTTGCTTTTTTTGTCTGTTTTTTTAGTTTTGTTTTTGAGATTGGGTTTCTCTCTGTAGCCCTGGCTTTCCTTGAATTCACCTTTTAAATCAAGCTGGCCTCCAAGTCATTTGTGATGTGCCTAGGCGAGGGAATTGTAGTCACCTGACAGGTATTTTTCTGGCTGAAGTAGATTGTAGTGGCACATTGCCTCATTCAGCTTTTCATACAGAGATCAGAGAGTAGAGGCAGTACGGGAGGATTCAGTTTTGAGTCTGGATTTCAACCTTGGCGTTTGTTGGTGGGGCAGTCTGAGACAAAGCTCTTACAATTCTGAGACCATTCTCTGTAGCATGAATTCTCATTGGTCTTAAAAATACAAACCTGGAGTCTGATATTAGGGTAAATGCTGAAAGATCAGAGAAGTAAAGGAGCCAGCCACTGGAAGGACCTTTTACGTCTACCTAAGCCTCAGACCCAAATGAGCAAGATCCTGTCTCCACAAACCCTCAGAGTGAATACAGTGAGCTCCTGTCTCATTTTACACTGGATCAGTCGTGTGTAGCTCAGGATGGCCTTGAACTCACAGAGCAGTCTACCTCTGCCTTTGCTTCCCGAGTGCTGGGATTGAATGTGTGTGCCACCACTGCCTGACCATATGGCTAACTAGTGGCTAGGACTGCACTCTGATCTTCAGACAAGCTTTATTTGTTAGACCACAAACAAAATATTACCACAATTCTCTTTTGTAAAATAAATACAATATTTCAAGATTAGTTGACTCCAGGATTTTACGTTTAGATTCTGTTTACTGTACCATTACTGGTTTAGTATTTACTAACTCAGTGCCGTTAGTGACAAGATAAAGATAATGTAAATATTAAGAATTGATTTGAAACACATTGAGTTAGTTCAATATTAATTTCCAAGTCAGGTGGGATGGTATATGTTTTTAACCCCAGCACTTGAAAGACAGTAGCAGGTGGAGTTCTTTGAATCTCTAGAGTTTCATGCTAGCCAGACCTTAACAAGGCCTACTAGAACCAAACCAAACAAAAACCTATTAACTTCTTTATAATATCTTCAGCATGGTGCTGTCCGTAGAGAATGACCTATGACATCTTTGTCCTTCTGTTTGATATGATTTGCTGTTAATTCTGACAAGTATTTGGTAAGATTCAGTGAAACCACATGTCTTTGAATTGGAGAGAGAGGTAATATCATAAATTGGTTGGGTTTTTTTTCCTCTTTCCTTTTGAATTTAGGTTTTTGATGGATTTCTAAGAATTGGTTCATGAATTTAAACTATTAAGTTCCTTGGTGTACATTCATAGTAATTTCCTTAAATCACTTTCATGTGCAAGGTTGATGCTAATGTTTTTATTTTACTTCTGGTTTTAATTACTTCTGTCATTTGTTCTACATTATCAGTTTAGCTAAAAGTTTATTCATTTTAATGAGTTTTTGACAGAGCCAGCTTTTGGTTTTGTTGAATCAAAAATTCCCAAGTTTGGGAACTCCAGACTTTACTACTACATCCTTCTGCTTCCTTTGGGCCCACTCTGTCTTTCCTGAGTCTTCTTTTTTTCAGGTCAGGCTACCTTGTCACACATGTTGGAACTCTACAACCCAGTGCGTGTGTGTGTGTGTGTGTGTGTGTGTGTGTGTGTGTGTGTGTGTATTTGGTTGGATCGCATTATCAGAAGTTGGATAGTCTCTGTAGACTGGAGAGGCAGAGGAAAGCTACTTACTCTAAGAAGCTGGAAGCCTCTGAACAGGAGGACCAGTGGTACAGTCATCCATCCATGGCTGAGATGTAGTAGCTCATTGGAGAGTGAATGGTAAAGGCCACACTGGAAGCTGAAGAACCCAGAGCCCAGTGTCCATGCAGCATCAGATGCATGCAGGAAGAACAGAGCTTGTAGTGGCAATTGGTTTCCTCTTCCACTTTCTTTCATCTAGGCCCCAAGCCTACTATGTGATGCTGCCCATGTTTCAGAATAGTGTTCTCTGTTGGCCAGACTTTTGTGGAAACAACTCTTAGGCATCTCTTAATCCAGCAAGTTGACATGGAAATTGACTGTCATAGATGGTTAGTTAATCCATGTCTGTGTCTAATGCTCTACTGGAGATGGTTCTGTGCCATGCACATTGTCCTGGATGTACTAAGAGAGTTGTTTTCTTAGTGTGTGTGTGTCTTTGGGATAGAATAGGGGTGTGGGTTGCAGGTATGAGTTACTCGCACATCTTTGTGGTTGATGAGGGAGGCAGGGATGGTGTGTGACTCATTCTCTTCTGCGTTCCCAGTGTCCAAGGCTTTGTATGTAGCAGGCACACTCCTTCACTGAAATGAATAAAATTATAGATGAGGTAGGGATGCCATTCTTGGTGATGTGGGATGCCCTTCAGTATGCTGTGAATATGTTTTATTACCATTGGTTAATAAAGAAGCTGATTTGGCAAGTGGCCAGGCAGAATGGGAAATCCAAGCAAAGATAAAGAAAGAGGAAGGTGGTGTCTGGGAGAAGCAAGATGTGAGGTAACGAGCAATGAGCCTCGTGGTAAAACATAGATGAATAAAAATGGGTTCATTTATGTTGTAATAGCTAGTTAATAATAAGCCTGCACTAATAGGCCAAACAGTTTGTAATTAGTATTAAGTACAGACTGGTTATTCAGAAACTGGCAGGCGGGAGAGAGACCTAGTTACGAGTTGGTTTTAATTTTCCAGTTTGAATCAACACACATTCTTCATTGGGTGTTGAAACTACAAATAGTCTAACTAACGGCTTCATGATGGTATGAAAATGATTTATTGCTGGTAGAAACTATACTTAGAATATTGACTTGTTTTTCTCTTCTCACCCTAGGTTAGTGATAGGAAGCTGTGGTGATCATGGGTAATGAGCAGTACACTGTTCTATATTCAGTACAGTGGTGAGATGTTCAGTACTTTGTGGTGGATGGTTCCGCTCAAGCACAGGTTCTTACCGCATTTCAAGCAGATGAAGCTGTTTTGTGAATAGATTAGAGGTGTTGCCTACAGCTTGGGGTGGGTTTGTCTGTCAGGGTGCAACCTCCTGGGCGAATGCACAGATTTTAGTGGCCCTGTGCCTTTCTTCCTGGCCTTCACAATAGTGCTGTATCCCCATAAGCCCACTGCAAGTTAAAAGTCATTTACTGAGAAATGTATCATAATACAGTGGGGTAAATCATAGGCCAAATGGCTAGAAGCTGGGTGCTTAATTTATTAAATGGAAGCATTTGAGAGCAGGGGTACTAAGGGTGGTTACACAGTCTTCCAGAATGTATTTGGACCAGTGTTTGTTTGCTTTTCTCACATTGCTAGTCATAAACTGAGTCTATTTGGAAATTTACTGTACAATAACCATGTAAACGTCTGAGTCTGGTTATTCTCGCTCCGTTCACTGCTTTCTTGTGTGTCTTGCAACACCATGTTTCTCTATAGAATGCAGCTTTGTGACTGAACGTCTCCTTAAGTTAGTTGTCTGCATACTTCTTTAAAGTTCTTCCAATCAATACATGGGAGGTTGTTGACATTTTGAGTTTTTTCTCCACACCTCACACTTTACTGTTGAAAGAAAATACTTTCTTGACAAGTAGTACGTTCAGAGTAATTTCTAACAAGGGGAAAATATTTTCAGGTTTTTTTGTTGTTGTTGTTGTTTTAATTGGTAATATGCTCTGTTTCAGTGTAAATATTTTCACAAGAACTTTTTTTTTTAAACCCTCCATTTAGAACACCTTTGTTCAACAGATAGATAATTTAGCAAGACAAAATGTCAAATAAATTGCCTCTTTCATCCTTTGGAATGTTTAACTATATTTAGATGCTGTAAAATTTAGCCCTTCTTCAATTAAAAATAGGAGCTCAAAAATGGTTCTTTCCACAGCTTGCACTGTTTCAAAGCACACGCTGGCTTTCAGGCTTTAAAATGCATTTCTTCAGTTTGTCGCTTGGTTTTCTGTTAATCTCACCGTTTACCTATAAACTTTGATTTCAACAATTGTCCATTTGCCAAAAGCATCAAAAAGTTATTAGTGGAGTGTGCGTGCGTGCATGCACACGCGTGTGTGTGTACATTCTAGGAATAGTTGGTTTTTAAAACCTTCGTTGAAAATTCTGGTGGATTTCCCACTGTTTTGAACAAAAACAGCCCAGGTTTTAAACATCTAATCTGAAAGGGTCCAAGTCGTTTTGTTATACTTGGATCAGTTTTTCACAGTGGTCTTTTGAAGGTCTACCTGGGTTTGCAGCATGAAAAAAAACTACATAAATGTTAAGACCCTGATCTTAAAAAAAAAAAAAAAGACCCTGATCTTTCAACTTAGAGAGTTTGTTATTCTCTCTCTCACACACACACACTCATCTACCTTTCTATCTACCTTCATCTGAGAAAATTTGTGTTTGTGTAAAAATCACAAAAACCAATAATGTTCTACATTAAAACATTGAACTTTTTGGGTTTTCAGGATAGGGTTTCTCTGTGTAGCCTTGGCCATCCTGGAACTCACTCTGTAGACCCAGCTGACCTCAAACTCACAGAGATCAGCCTGCCTGTGCCTCCTTGAGTGCTGAGATTAAAGGTGTGCAACACCACCACCTGGCAACATTGAACATTTAATACTATGAGATTTTTACCTTGCAGGGCAGGATTCAACAAACCTCCTCTCAAGGGTTAGTGATAGGTTATGCACTGTGTCACATGTCCTGGGTTGACAATGTGCATGTCAGCATGTGACTGTGCCCTGAGGAATGGTAAAACATTCCTTCACTGACATCAAGCTGTGTATTGTTAAATCATCTTTATGCATAACAAGTTATAATTTCTATTTTTGGTCTTTTTCCAGCCACTGTAAACTGGTACAAAGCAATCTCACCCAGTGGGCGGTGCCAGAGGCAGGTGAATTTGACTCACAGGTTCCTGTCATTGACCCTTGTCCTGTGAGTTAGGTGAAAAATGTAAATCCAACTATGCAGTTGAGTTTCTTTTAGAAAACTGCAACAATCTAACTCATGTCTTCCATGGCTGCAGGGGCCATCATTTAATAGCAGAACATTTCTGAAGAAAGCAGACGCAATTAATTAGAAAACTCATTGAAGTAAATACAAAGTTGGACTTCACAAGATAACAAAATGCTTTGGTTGTAAAGATGTAAACTTCCTGACTGTACTTGATATTATTTTTGAGTATTCCCTTCTTAAATAGTGGATGTTGATACTATTATTATTATTATTTAGAGTCTGGCTCTCTTGATTCCATTGTTTCACATGTGGACAGATGTGCAGATTACACGGTCATCATTAATTTGCTTGAGCAATGAAAGTATAATTCTTAATCACTAAGCCTGTATTTAATTTTTTTAGTTCACTGCTACTATAGTAGCCCATTACAAAAGAAAAACAATCAAAACAGAGAATGGATTTAGAGCATATAACCAAGAAAGTCCAGTCTCTGTGATTGTGGTCCCTGAACAAGAGTCCGTTGTCACATGCTTCCTTTGTATTGGAAAGTGAGTGCCCATGTGCTCGGGGCACGTGGGGGCTGGAAAAGCCCAGAAATAGGTGGCTGTTGCTGGTAGACTGCAGCAGCATGTTGAAGCTCTGCTCACTGCACGCTACAGATGAGATTGCGACAGAAGCAAGACAACCTGGCATGGGCTAAATCCACACTAGTTTATTTTAACGTAACAGTGAATCGTAATATGTAATTTAAAAATAGAAAATACAAAGACCAACTAGTTTGGATGAGAAAACAGGTGTATGCCAAGGCTGTTCTCAGACATCAGTTTGGTCCACAGAATAATCTGGTTCCTGCAACAGTCAGATCCCATTAGTGTGTTCACACTGCATCTGTGCCACCTTGCAGGTTCAACCACTACGAGTCAGGTACCGTTGAGTGTTCCCTATGTAAAACCCAGCATGGACTGCCTACCATTCTCAAGTGTTGTTCTCCATGCAACTGCTGCTCTTCCTCCCCCCCCCCCCATCAAGTGGATTTATCTGAATTCTCACAGCATCTCTCCTTCAGCTTAATAGATGTTACTCTGCACCATTCCTATGGAATGGTATTTGCTGTTTTGATTCTGTTTCTCTTGGGGCTTCATGAGATAGAGCAGAGTCGTCCTCAGGTCACATCTGTGTTCTCTACACTCTCCCGGAAACTTGTGAGTGTTGATGGAGGATTAGCCGTGCGCTCAGGGCAGCAGTCTTTCCGCTCTGGTCACCTGCTGGAACTTGTGCCAGGTGCATCTGAGTCTGTGTGGCTCACCATACAGCTCTAGGTCTGCCTTGGAAACACACTTTCTCCAGAGTCATTCGGTGTGGAGGCTCTTGATTTCAAGTTTGCATTTGTGCGGGGCGTAGGGGCGGTGTCCTAAAATGTCCTCTACTTACTAACAGGTTCATTTGTATTTTAAAACCAAGCAAGGTCCTCTTCGTCTCTAAAGAGAGGGAAGATGCTTCGTATCGATCCTCTAGCTCTTACGGGTTGACAGTCCGGTTTTTAAAGTTGTCTCTGTGAGGCAGTGAGTTTTTGTTGGTAGCAGGAGAGAGGGGAGTGTGTGTGTGTGGGGGGGTACCTGTTGTTTCCTATCCTGAACTCTGCAACAGTGCCTGATAAATATGATCTGACAGTGTTCGTCAGAACATCTGATAAAATAGTCTGTTTTTTAGTGACTTTAAATTGCTTTACATAACAGTTTCACAGGAATGGAGGGTTCTGCTATGATGATTAAAAAAGTCAGAGTTCCTGACCCCCCCTCCCCCCAGTCAGTTTGAAGATAGCTGCTGGTACCAGAGTCAGCTGTGTCTCCTTTCACAGTGCGGGAATGCCCTTTTTTGACAGATGCACAAACAACAGTCATATGAGAGCAGTGCACAGTCTGTTTGGAGTGTCAGCAGCAAAGTCACATTGCATTGTGACCAGCTGCCCTGAATGTCTAGTGGGGTGAAAGTCAGCTGGTTGGCCAGGAAAGGGACCTTTTTCTAGGGACTATTAGTACCTGACTGTACTCTGCCTATGCTCGCCTGAGTCGTAGGAAGCTCCACTTAGCTGTCTGTGGTTTTTCTGTGGCCAGCCGAGACTCTGGGCAGTGGCCACCTTGAGCTCTTGTGAAGAGTCAGGGTTGAAGGTCATTCATTCATTGTATGTTCCAGATATTTGAAAATACTTGACCGAGTCCCTTAAACATTCACCACTGAGGAACAGAGCAAACTTTAATGCTTTGGGTACCACTCGTCAATGCTGAAACTGTTATTACTGATCAAATGTAGGAGTAATCCTGTTTGCCTTGATGATGGCCTGTTGCTGATCTTCTGGGGGCATCATCAGTGAACCCCTTGCTTTACTCTGCCTTCTTGCCTTTTACCTTCTCGAAGGCAAGGATTATAAAACAATGGCATTAAAGATTGTGAAGCACCATTCTTTGGAACAGGGATTTCGTAATGTTGAAGCCTGTTGAAATCATGGAGTGAAAAGCCAATTACAAAAACAGATAATACTGATTTGGCACAGTGTGTCTTTGTGGCAGCGTACATCAGTAACTACCTGCCAAGTACAAGTGCTTTTGAGGTTAAAAGAATTATAAGCAGGAAACTGCAGACATGACTGTCAGTAGGAAACAATGTGTTTATTTAGTGTGCTTTCTTCCATGATTCCTAATCATCTTAAGTATTCTATTCTATGTGCTTTGTTAGGAATTAATTGAGGATTGTTATTTAAAAGCCATTCTTAATTGTCTTTCTTTGCTGGTTTTGTGACTAAGCATTGCTGTTTGAAGAACATTGTGCTTTCAATTTTTATTTTTAACAAAAATCGCCCAGACTGTATTCCTCTCCACAGTCTAGGTTAAGTAATTTAAGGAAGTCTTGCTACTTTGTGCCTCTCTTACCCATTGAGCCCAGGTTCAGTGGGTGGGAAGAAAGCAGAGTTTGCACTCATGGGCCTCATGATGTATGGAAACTATTGGCCTGTTGTTGGTTTTTCTTTTTCTGGAACGGGTTTCTCTGGGTAGCTTTGGCTGTCCTGGAGCTTGTCCTGTAGTCCAAGCCGGCCTCGAACTCATAGAGGTCCGCCTGCTTCTGCCCCTGCCTCCTGAGTGCTGGGATTAAAGGTGTGCGCCACCACCCCCAGACTGGAAACTATTGCATTAGTTACTTTTTTGTCGTGGCAGGTACTTGACAGTTTGAGAGGGTAGAGTCTTACCAAGTTGAAGGGGACACAGCCGAATGGGAGAAGCATGAGGGTGGCTGGTTAGAGGAGGCCGGCAGTCAGGAAACAGAGAGAAATGCTGCTTCCCCTTCACTTTCTCTCTTTCTGTTGTTCTCCCTGGACTCCTGGTGCCAGCCACATTCAGGGTGGGTCATCTGTCCTCAGATAAACCTCTGGAGACACAGAAGTCTTCCTGGGTGATTGTAAATCCAATTAACTTGACCTTGAAACTTAACCATTACAACCCTAAAAGACTAGTCTAAGTAACCTATGCAAGGGATAGGTGAGGCAGGCCCTGTGCTGCTGCTACACTGGATGCCATAGCTCAATGACTTCAGGTCACTCAGTCATTTATCATTAGGAGCCATTGTCTTCTGAGTACAAATAGGCTGTGTAGCCGGGCGGTGGTGGTGCACACTTTTAATCCCAGCACTCGGGAGGCAGAGGCAGGCGGATCTCTGTGAGTTCAAAACGAGCCTGGTCTACAAGAGCTAGTTCCAGGACAGGCTCCAAAGCCACAGAGAAACCCTGTCTCGAAAAGCCAAAAAAAAAAAAAAAAAAAAAAAAAAAGGCTGTGTAGGCGAGAGGCAGAGCATTGGTAAAAGGTTGTTAAATATGCAGATAATGCTCATAGCTCTTCTTTACTCTGAGTTAATTTGCTGAAGCTCCAAGTCAAGGGCCAGATGTGCAATTCATTCCTTGACAAACACAGCAAATATTTATTGAGCATGGAGATGATAGTCTCTAGGGTTTTAGATAAGACAGGGGCCTCTGTCTTCACTCTGATAGAGCTGTGATTTATATCATTCACATTTTTATGTATTTTATTAAATGATTCAATTTTGTGGCTTTTGGCGATTAGCTGAAAAGGTTTCTATTTTATTAAAGCTTATAATAGGATACTGTGTGGTTTTCCCAGTCCTTACTCTCAGAACTATTTAAAAGAGCAATCTTTTTCATTTCATAAGCATCTTAAATTTAAAACGGTGTTCTTTTCCTTCTAAGAGTTGTACAATAGCCCTTACATTTATAATGGTGCTCACTAAGAACACCAAGTATAATAAACTCTGTAATGTTAGTGTCCATTAAGAAACAGGAATAAAATATGCCATTGCAGCCACTGAGTACAATAGTAACAGCCACACACTGGAATTTAGCTTAATTAACAGTGATGCTGAATGAATGATGAGATATTGTTCTGTACTTAAAAGTAAGAGTTCTGAGGGCTGGCAGGATGGCCCAGTGCTTGCTTTGCAAACCTGATGGCCTGAGTTCAATCCCTGGGACCCGTGTGAAAGTTGGAAGAGAACCAACTCTTCAGACTCGTCATCTGACCCTCACATGCTACAGTGTACACATCTCCGTGCCACACAATTAACAAAGCTTTTTCTAAAATGTTAAGGAATTAAAGTGTTGGGATGTGTGCTCTACATTATTAGCTAGTAGAGCCCATGCTTGAACTGACAAGTGGGAAACTTTCTTTTCCAGAAGCTTTTGATTTGGAAGAGTAGGTGTCCAGGGGACCACGATGACTGAGACTGAGCATTGAGCATCAAGACTGCGGTTTGTCCTGTGGCAGCTAGCCCTATCCACTGATTGACTCGTCTTTTAGTTTTGTGATAACAGCTGTGGCTGCAACATCAGCACCTACTTGGTGACATGGACTAGTTCTTACCTTTGGACCTTGCTGCCCCTTCAAAGCCAGCGACTCCTTTGGTTAGAAACCGTCTGAGCCACATTTGAGTTGTTGCGCTCATTCTGCAACCTTAGGCTAGTTATTTTTAGTTTTCTCTGTGTGAAGTGGATGATAACCAAGGTGGTGAGAATCAAGCTGTGATGTGTGTTAGGCCTGGACAGAGATCTTGCTGTAGTTGAGATCTTCATGTAGGGAATGTTCAGCTAGCTGTCCCTGGAGATGAGCAGGAGGTGGAGCCTGGGTGTTGTCTACAGTTAATGCTTTCAGAAAGGAAATGAGCCTGCCTCCATCCCTCTTTCCCTTTTGTGGGGGAGCTGTCAAATGCACCCAGGCAGAGGAGCTAGAAACAGAGCTCAGTGCTACCTTCCCTGCAGGCCTGCTGGCACGCTGCACCCACCTGCTTCTGGATAGCTGGAATCATAGCAGCCATGTATGCATTCACACTGTACCAGCCATTGAAGTACGTGGTTTCTAGTATGTGTCTTCATTCCTTGATGAATGGCAAACTGTGGTGTGGGGACCGCTGAGAGATCAGATTCCATCAAGCTGTGTTATCAGTGTGCTGGTCACAGCTCAGCGTCTCGCTCCCTTTTCTTCAGTAGCTGCTTCATTCATTCTCCTTGATTCTTGTCCTGGCTGGGACAATTTTTTGTCTCTGTCTTCGCCTGGACTCATCTGATTGCTTCCAGATTAACAGTGTTATGACGTTTATTCTGTCTTTTATGTTTCTAAGAATTGGGAGTTGAGTGTAAAGGCTTGATGAGACAGAACTTCTGCTGACCTTTCAGCATGAGGTGACACTGCTGCCAGACCCAGGGGGCAAGATTCTTTTGCTGGCAGGTCCAGTCTATGGTGACAGGTTGGGTTCCCCTTGAGCGACTCTTAGGCACTGGGCAAAAGTCTATTTTCCCCCTGAATGTGTGTCTCCAGTGGTTGTTGGGATGTGAAGGTTTTCTGTGTTTTTTCTATATTTAGTAGGAAAATTATTTTGTAATGACCTTTCTCTCAACAATTGAGGTTCTCTGCGGTTCTCCCTAACATGTAGGGCTACTTTAAACCAGTTTTCAAAGCTCATGAAATGTTAATTGATGAATAAGGATTTAAATATCTCCATATGCAGCACTGTAGGCTTACACTGTTACGGGGATGAGTTCGTTCTTTGTTGTTGTTGAGCATTTAGTTGTGGGACCCTTTCTGTGGGGGTTCTTTTTTCTTCTGACACCACCTGTCTTTCATGATGCAGCTTCTCTGTGCAGCTGCTGAAGGTAGGATCTGCCTGGTCACCCCTGAGCATTTAAGCATGCCCGTACTTGTTTACTTAATGAAGGCTGAAAGTCCACACGCAATGTTTACCACATTTGATCCTTACGCTGGTTAGGTTTTTTTTCAACTAGACACAAGCTAGAGTCCTCTGGATGAGGAGACTTCAGTTGGGGAGATGACACTGTCGGACTGGCTGCTAGGAAAAATGTGGGGGCATTTTCTTGATTGGGAATTAATGTGTAAGGGCCCAGCCCAGCCTCCTGTAAGCAGCGGCAGCCCTGAGCAGGTGGTCCTGGCTTTTATAAAGAAGCAGGCTGAGTAAGACACAAGGAGCAAGCTGGTGAGCAGCATGGAGTCTGCTTGAGTTCCCATCCCGACTGACTTTTCATGGTGGTCTGTAAACTGCAGCAAAAGAAGCCCTTCTTCCCCAAGTTGCTTTGGGTTCTGGTGTTGATCTCAGCAACAGAAACACTAGACAACCCTCGCCCTAACCCTGAGAATGGGAACTTCTGTTTTCCAGTCAGTGTAAAACAAGGCTAGCAAAAAGCTCAGAGAAATGGAGAAAGCCAGGCTGTTAAGTGTGTGTTGGGAGTGGGGAGAAACCCAGACTGAGAAGTACTGCAGTCAAAAGCTCCCAAGCCCCCTGAGGTGCTGAGTGTAGTCAACAGCAACTGTCTCCCTGCCCCACCCTCCATCTCTTGTTTAGTACCAAGGATAGCGCAAGTCCTCTTACCCTAGCACCACCTCCTTGTCTGACCTGCTGGCCCCTCTTGTAGATTAGGGCTCTGCCTCTTTCCTCCTTCCCTCTATGAACATTCTAGCCGGAGGGATCTTTTCTCTTTTACAAAGGCCACTTCTGTGCCTAGGATGGAGCCAGCCCCCTGTGTGACACTTCATCTTCAAGCCCACCCCAGGCTTCTCCCACATGTCCAGCACTCCAGGGTAGTAGCGTGCTTGTCATCTGAGCCCTCGCATGCCTTCTTTCTTCTTCTTTTTGTCTCTCTGCTGTTAACATCACTCAGGCTTCCAGCATCTCTGGGGATTGTTTTGTCTGGCTCCTTAGGCAAAAGTGTTCCCATTCCTGGAGAGCCTGCTGAAGTGCAAATTCCATATACACGCATCTCTAGGAGTACAGTACACTGCGTTTGTGGGCCTTGACCTAGCTTTGCTGCAGGCCTTTCTATTACACAGGTGTGGATTACTTGCCATCAGGGTGCATTGGGCAAGCCAGTGCCTGTTGCTTCGGTTCAGGGTTAATGTCAAGTGAACATCTTACAAGGAAGCTCAGCTCATCTTCAGGACATTCTTTTCTTCTTCAGCTCATGTTTCTGAAGAGCCAGCTCTCACAGTTAACTCTTTATATGAGACAATATACATCGACAAAAAAACAATTGACATTTAGTCATGGATTTGTTCCTAGTGGGTCAGAGTTAGAATCTGGGATTCTTCCAATACCAAAAGCTCTAGTGAGTCATTTTGGTGGGTCAAGTGGCATGATCTTTGGTCATCTGATAACACCCCCCCCCCCGTGTGTCGGTCTGTCTGTCTGCCCGCATCTGCATGTGTCCCTTTAGAAGTGTTTTGTGCTGTGGATGAAATACTGAAATGGCCCTCTTGTTGTAGAAGCTTGGTTCTACGGTTGTAAGGTCAGGGAGCGTTGTGCCTCTCGGGTAAGTTTCAGCTGGCTGTGTTGGTTTATGAGAGGCTTAGTTCTGCCTATCCCAGGGATGTGGCCAGGGGCCCTAAATCACCCCACACCATCTTTGGGTTGGCCAGCACACATGACCACATACCTTAGAAGCTGAGATACGGTCTCTCTGGTGGCTGTCAGCTAAGACTGTAGTGAGAATCAGGGCTAAGGTTAGGCTCCATCAGGTCCAGCTGCCATTTGATAAGGTGTGTGTCACAGGTACATGTGAGCTTAGTCATCGGCTGCCGAAGTTCTAAACTTGTTTGTCCACAGCTGTGCCTGTCCATGGAAAGAGCCGTTCCACAGAGAGTGACCATAGGATCATACAATGATTGTCTAGATCAAATGGTGGCTTACGGGAATTGACACATCTGTCGTGGAGTCTTGAATGAAAGCTCAGTGCTGATTGGTCCTCTTTAGCACCCCTGTTTGTATTAGCAGATCTAACCTGTTTAAGCCATGAGCCCTTTGTGGGATCTGCTTTATAAAAGGAGGGGGCAGACTTTCAACATAGAAGCTAAATTGTAAATGTTCCCAGCACCACTGTTAGTACACATCCGCATTCTGAAGGGTCCGCAGGCACCAGCCTTCCTGTGCAGAGTGCTCCGCTCTGGTTCTGCTGTGAAAGGTGTCATTAATTGACTTAATAGCACTTAGGGGTCTGTACCTGCAGCTGGACAGGTAATTCTTGGTGTACAAAGGAGCCAAGTTTTTGAACCTTGCTTTTATCTTGGGCATGCCATGTTTGATGTCCATACGTGGTGCTTAGGTTTGTTTTCTGTTTGTTGCTAAGAAGGACAGGACAGATGAGACCTGGTTGTATGCTTGACCTCTGGCTATCAGGGAGGCTTGATTTAATTTCTGGTATATTAATTAAACTACTGAGGTTTGCCTGACGTCGTTCAAGTGCTGTAGGGACCTGTCTTAGGGTTTCTATTGCTGTGAAGAGACACTATGGCCACAGCAACTTTAACAAAGGAAAAATTCCTAATTACAGTTCAGAGGTTTATCATCATGATGGGGCATGGTGGTGTGCAAGCAGACATAGTGGAGAAGGACCTGAAAATTCTACATCTTTGATCCACAGGCAACCGGAAGTGAACTGAGACAATAGGTGTGACTTGAGCATATACTAGACCTCAAAGCCCACCTTCACAATGATATACTTCCTCCAATACCACCTCCATAGGCCACTCCCTATGAGCTTATTATGGAGACTCAGTACATTCAAACTACTGCAGGGACTCTTACCAGTTTAGCAAACATGCCACCTTTGCGGTCCCAGTACAGGTGTGTAAAGCACTTATCATATAGCAGGGAACTCATCACCATCACACAGGTGGAGAAGGCAATAAACAGGATGGTGTGTGTGTGAGATGTCCCTCAGTGCTCAGGAGAAAAAGTGGAAGGGACCTGAATGCCTTGGGTGATGTCCTGGAGTGGTGGACCACCTGAGAAAGGCCTTTGGATAAAGCCTGAAGGGAGGGAGCTGGGCTGTAGGACCTTGGAGAAAGGACACAGGCTGTACTGCAGAGGAAATCAGAGGTGTGGAGGCCAGCCTGAGACATCAGGGGGTTCCAGAGACAAGGGGCCAGGCCCTGCTGGGCTTTGGAAGGTGTGGTGCCACAGTTACCGAAGATATATAGAGAGTGTAGTGACCTAACAGACATGTTCTCAGAACCGCAGAAATTCTGCTGGGAACACGAAGGGCAGCAACATGGAAACAGACTGAGTAGCTGTGGCACCCTGATTCCGCCAGGCCAGAGGCACTGACACTGTGGGTCGTAGTGGTGGCTAGGGGAACAAAACCTGGAGCAGAGGAGAAAAATGAGTCTAGAATGCCACCTCTGGGATCCAGGGAGTAAGAAAGCAGGTAAATAAAGTGGTTTGGGGGCTTGAAGGGGCATCGGGGCTAATCTAGAGCAGGGTGCTGCTTATGTATGATACTAAAAGTCAAAGTGTTGGGACTCCGAGGCTTGTATGTGACTGTTGAGTTTGCTGTGAAAGTCCTGATAGCTGCTGGACCAGCCATGGATGGGGTTATGGTGGAGAGAGAGGCTCCTTGTGGCTATTGCAGTTAGAGAAGTGCAGGGGGTTGTGAAACCAGTGTTCCATTCACATTGCAAACCATGCCATGGTAGCTGATTTCAAGGGCATAATCTGGTGGCGTTGGGAACAGTCACATGACAGACAACCACTGCCAAGCAGCCCCAGAACTGATAAAAAAAAAAAAAATGAAATTTCACAGATACTCATACTTCTTTTTCAAAGTACCTTAGAGTTAAGCAACATCCCATGGAAAGAGGTTGGGCTTGTTGCTCTGGGTTTAGTTTGCACTAAATCCGCTGGGAGACTTATACAAAAAAAGGTCTGACCGGACCCTCCCCACTTCATCTGCTAACTCCTGCTTAGCACGTTTTGTTGCCTGGGTCTGCTAAGCAGTGTCACCTGTTTGCTGGTCCCTTTTATCTATGCCAGTAGACTCTCTTGCTGGTGTAGAGTTTTTCTCTTTGCTCTCTGCTCTCAAAGTGTCCTACAGAGCTGGGCCTAGTGGTTCACTTGGGAGGGAGAGGCAGGAGGTTCAGGAATTCAAGGCCAGCCTTGGCTGCATAGTTTGAAGTTTGCCTGGGCTACTTGAGATTCTGTCCCATCAGACCTGACCAGGTAAAGCTTGTCCTGAAGCCTCATCAACTTTACAGGGAGTTGCCCCACATTTCATGCTTCTCTTGAACTCTCCAAAGTTCCTTGTTTCCCATCATCTCTGGCTAGGAGAGAGTGCTCTCTGCCTAAGGAGCCTGTCTTGAACTCTCCAAAGTTCCTTGTTTCCCATCATCTCTGGCTAGGAGAGAGTGCTCTCTGCCTAAGGAGCCTGATTCAGAGACAAGGTTCTGCCATTCAGTCTCCAGTTTTTTGTTTTGTTTTGTTTTTCGAGAAAGGGTTTCTCTGTAGCTTTGGAGCCTGTCCTGGAACTAGCTCTTGTAGACCAGGCTGGTCTTGAACTCACAGAGATCCGCCTGCCTCTGCCTCCCAAGTGCTGGGATTAAAGGCATGCGCCACCACCGCCCGGCCTCAGTCTCCAGTTTTTCCACCTCACAAATCATCTCCTGCCACTTGTTCTTGAGTGTTGTTTTGCACTACCTCCGGGCTCTTTTCTTCCTCACAAATCCCTCACCCTTCAAATTGAGTTTATTTCTGAAGACAAGGGTGCCACGTAGAAGCCTCATTGATACGCTTTCTTTTATCTATTATCTCTAAGTATGCTTCTTGTCCAAATAAGTATTTTATCCCTCCTTCCTCCTGCAAGTGAAAATAGCTCTGTATTTAAGCAATACAATTCTACCTAGAAGAAAGAAATCAAACTGCTATAATGTGAATTGCTCGAGGCTATGGAAACACTCCTATGAGGTCTAAGCTAACCTAAGCCCATTTTCTTAGTCATTCTTCCATGTGATCTCTTTCCTATGCAGTAGTGGCGAACGTAAATGCAGCCATACCGAGTGCCAAGGCCCAAGCTATTTGCCTTAAGCACATCTGGTCCCCAAGCATTTTAGTAAAGGGTGTTCACCTTGTACCAGTGTTGCCTGGTTACACAGATGAACAGCCCAGAATCTGTGGAGCCCTGTCAGAGTCAGGCAGGCGTGAACTCAGGTGATGGCTAGCCCTCCTGCTCCCCAGCCTCATCACACACATTTTTATCACCTGCCTTTGTCTTTTGTTTTCCAACTCCAGCATATGCTGTAGTTTTCCATGTGTATAATAGGATTGAAGGTTGTCAGCATAGAAAAGAGTGGACTTTTATGTTAGACTTGACTCCTTTGTCAAAGACCTTAGCCTCCCTGTATCTGACTTCCTCTGTAGAAAGGGAAAGACAGATAAGACTCACCGTCACCGAGGGTTTTGCAGGAATTAAATGAGTTAATACATAAAGAACTCAAAACAGTGACTGCCAAATAAGCTCTCAAAAATGTTAATCAGCTGTGTTAAATGTCAGGTACCTGCTGTGTGCTTTGTTCGTGACTGATTCATTTGGTGCTGGAATCAGACTTGTGCACGTTTCCCACCCTGGGGTTTTGTTCACTCTAAGGTTTCTCTGTTGGGTTGAAGCTGGCATCCCTAGTAAGTTTTCTGGAATAGTTCTTATTCTGTCAGGTTTGCAGTGAAACATGTGTTCTGTGGACAAATCTATCCTCTGATTACAACAGCGGGGTTTGAATTCAAGGGGAGCTCCTGTTTGTGAGCTGTGTCTCCTGCTCTCTTCTCCCCGGTGATGGTCACCACACATAGCACTTCTGGTCTCTTCTCCCCGGTGATGGTCACTACACATATAGCACTCTTCTCCCCGGTGATGGTCACTACACACATAGCACTTCTGGTCTCTTCTCCCCGGTGATGGTCATTACACACAGAGCCCTTGCACTTGCTCCTAGCTCTAGCAGAACCGTGTGCCCAGGTCATTGTTTGATGCATGCTTTTTCGTTCAACTTCTTCAGCTTTGAGCAGGTTATCCTTGCTTTTCAGATGGGGAAATGGCTGTGTTTTTCCTTAGCAGACTCCTGGTTGGTCCATGGAACTTTATACTACACATTTTCAAGTCTTGGTTGAAGGTGGCTACTTTCTGCAGCCATTTACATAAAAGAATATCTTTACCATGAGCTTCGGCATTAGATAATTATGTATACATGACAAGTTATATTTGCCGGGGACATTTTTTGGCGGTCTCGGGTGTTAGTGGGTCACGGAGCACCTGTGTGTAGGTGCCACCTTTGTGTCACCCATACAGTTTGCTTGCGTGGTTGAGCTTATGGTTTGACTCTTGTGGACAAAACTCTCATAAGATCAGCCATATGTTTTCAGCTTTTTTGAATTGTGATTTGAGTGTTGCATTCCACATGTATATGCTTAAAGTTATCCTTACTGCTTGCCAACCACACCCTCCTCACACCATCTGCCCACCAGCCCAGTCTTGGAGTTTATCCGTTAGTGTCCATGGTGGTGTAACAACCACCGTGTTAGCATTTGGATGGTAATTCTCTGACTAGGAGTTTAGTACCGGTAAGAACAATATAGAAGGTGATATTAATTAATTAGAGGTCACTTATTTCTCTCATGCAAGAAGGGTTAGAGGTGTAACACAATCTCACTTTGTAGCCTTGGATGGCCTTGAACTCACAGAGAAACAGCCACCTCTTCCTCCTTAGTGCTGGAATTAAAGGTATATGGCAGCATGCCTGACAAATGCATTCTTAATTTGTCCTTGTGCTAAGCCACAAAGCAACAAACAGCAAGAAAGACTAAAATCATACTATGTTCTCTGATTGGTAGTTCCTAGATCAGAGACTGAATGTTTAATTAAGCATTTTGGAAATTTAAACTCATTTTTTTTTTTATTTTGTGAGCTGTTGAGGAACTCACAGGAAAATTAAGAGAACACCTAGAACCAAATCATTGTTAGCCTTTTGTTTGAATTGCAGATTACAGAAAGAACATTGGGAAAGCCAAAGGAAAAAAGGATTTAAAAATAAGAACAAAAAATAATAATAGAAAGTAAAAGCATGGATTCAGTTGAGAAGATACAAACTAAAACTTGCCCCTTAAAAAAGAAGTTAATGGGCTAAACATTGGAGATGAAATGGAGTTCATTCCTGTCTCTATTAAAGTAAGCATGACAGTGCTTGCTTTCAAGAGGAAGGAGAGCACCATGGAGCCAGCTGATGAACAGGCCCCCTCACACAGTGCTCCAGACCCACAGAGTGCACTGATATTTTCTCCTCATTCAAAAGAGTGGATCCCCCAAATTTCACCTTGCTTTGATTTCTCTTCCATTTTCAGATGAGTACAAAATTTGTATTGCAAATAGAACAGTAAATGGACTCTCTCACACCCACACAGTCACCTCATACTAACAGTTGCATATTTTGTCATTTTTATTTCATCGGTGATCTCAGCTTTTCTTGGTAGTTTAATTTGTTGTTTGGTGTGCGTTTTAAAGCAGAATCTGTTCTTCAGATAGTTTTTATCTTATAGTAGAACTGTGTTTTGAATAACCTGTTTAACTTGAAAATACCCTAAAGTCAAGAGCAGCTTCCACCCCTGGATACCACCCAGGGTTACCACCAAGCTCTGTAAAGGTGCAGTAGAGAGTCAGCCATCTACCTTGCTGCTTGCTTCCCCTGCCACCTTGCTAGCCGGAAGCTGTGGCTGACCACCACGCCAAAACCAAACCTGGTGAGAACAGCGAAAGGATGGTTGTACCAAATTCACACATTTAGAGAGAGCAAGAAGGGAAACAACTACAGAGATGGAATGAGTGACAGTGGAAAGCCAGGAGAGTAGCACCCACCAAACCAAAGGGCTTCAAGTGGGGACAATTAAAAATACCAGGCCACATTAGAACTGGAAGGGCAGGACTTGACGTATTTGGAGGAGTACGTTGGCAAATGCTTCCTACTGAGTTTGGGGGAAGAATATGGAACAACAAAATTGCTGAAAGCAGCCATATCATGGCCCTGTAATGTCAGGTAGATAATGGCAGATTAAGGAGTATGTGTTTATAAAAACTGACTGTACCTGGGAAAGAACCATGGAAATGGGCAGTTAGTGACCTGAAGAACGGGCAGAAGTCCGGGGGAGATCTGGGAATGGAGTCTCCCACTGAGTGAGTGAGTACATAGAGATCTTTGAGCCCAGCAGAGGCAACATCACAGAAGTGGGCCTTGTGACGCTCATGCTGGAGGATGCTTTGGCTTCCCTGCCATGGTCTGTAATATTTGTGCAGAAGTTGTGGGAATTTGATTTCTGCCAGCGTAGTTGTTCTCGCCTCGATGGCCTTGTTTGTCATGAGTCTTCTGAGTGCATGCAGTGTCCACCTGTGTTTTGTGGGCTGTAGAACAGCCTTGCTACCTTTCACACAGGAGTGAGTTTTATTCCTCTGATGGATGTGCTTATTCTCTTAGCAGAAGATTGGGTTTTTAACAACAAAGTAGCAGCTTATAACTCATGAGAATATTTTTAATTAAACCCAACGGGTGAGATCTACAAACGTTTCTTTTGTGAGGCGCCTACCTTCTGCCTGGTGTACCCTGTTCTTGGTTGAGCTTGGGTGTGCTTGGGGATGTGCAGTATGGTCTTGGCTGGGTTTTGGGGGGGTTTTGTTTGTTTGTTTATTTGCTTTTTTTTTAAAAAAAATTGCTGTAAAATACATGGCTAGAACAATTTAGAGGAGATTTATTGGGCTCACAGTTTGATAGAATACAGTCAATCGTGGCAAGGAGGTGGAGTTGGGAACTACTTCCTAAATTGAGGCCAAGGGAGCCTGCTCACACTCTGCAACTCAGGAATTAAGGGGGGGAGGTCAGGTATCAGGCCGCAAAGCTGACTCTCAGCCACCAGCTGGTTCAAACACATGAGTCTGTCCAGGTGTCCAAGTCATTATGAGGCTGGATGTTTGCCTTTTAAAACATGAGGTTTAAAGGTGAATATTTTGGTGATAGTTTAACAAATTTAAGAAAATTCAGGTAAGCTGTAGTTCCTAGCTTATCTGTGGTCTTATGGAAATAGAACTAAACAGAAAATTCCCAGCCTCAGAATTCCTACTTGTCTATTTTTAGTCCCCCCCCTCCCCGTTCCATCTTTGTCTCTGGCATCGATAAAGCCAGGCTGTACAGCATAGTACCAGCCATTCGGTTTCACAACAGGAGTTCTTTCTATGACTTCTCCAAGCTTCCCACTTAGCGTGTTGGGTCTGCGTGGCCTGTGAGAAACAGCAGATGCTTTATCCTGCTCAGAGGCATCTGAAGAGGAACACAGTTGTGAAATGAGTTTGCATTGTTGTCATGGTCGTGACACTGTGTGGAGAAGTTCTGTGTCGCCCTGTGTATGCAATGCACACACACAGATTTGATTCAGTTGTATTCTGTCAAGCATACAGCAGCAAAGTACGTGTATTTGCACCATTCTACATGTAATCAGAACAGAAACCCCCAGAAAAGTAGCTTATGAGCAACTTCTTTACAGCAACATTGCCCTTAAATTTTTAAAAATTAATTCTGATTTGGGTAGACCTCTTAAGAAAAATGAATAGGGGTGACAAGATAGCTTAGTGGGTAAACTCATTTGCTGCCAACTGTTACTGCCCAAGTTTGAGTTTGTTTGTTTTTTTGTTTTTTTGTTTGTTTGTTTTTTTGAGACAGGGTTTCCCTGTGGCTTTGGAGCCTGTCCTGGAACTAGCTCTTGTAAACCAGGCTGGTCTCGAACTCACAAAGATCCGCCTGCCTCTGCCTCCCGAGTGCTGGGATTAAAGGTGTGTGCCACCACCGCCCGGCTTGAGTTTGTTTTTTAAAATGTAATACAGCAGCTGTGAAAACTTTAGCAAGAAAGATCCATTTAATCTTTTTATTCATAGAGAATCCTTGATCTTACTGAAGTGAGAGAATTACAATATATAGAGTGTGCTCATGCCCTCTTATGTATGTTCGGAGTGTCTTTTTACTGCTGTGCATCTAGCGTCTGCCTGGCTGGCAGGGGGAAAAGTATGACCTTGACAGCACTGTGATGTGCAGTTTTCAGGGTGGATGGAAATATGCTAATTATTTAACTAATAATTTAAGTTTTCTCCTTTTTTTCTGTGTTTTGAAAGCTAACTTAATATTTAACCCATTGGAAAATATGGCTATTAAACTCCTGCCTTAATCCTGATAACTCTCTTTGAGAGTAAGCTGGGTGTATACAATAATACAGAATTCTGTTATCAAAGGAAGTAACAGATGAGGGGGCTTGGGCTGTGGTCCCAGCACAGACAGGGGATGCAGACACATGTAGCACAGCCAATTAGAGTCCTCTCACCTGCTCCCTCACTCTCCTGCTCCTCACGTGTCTGAGTCTGTGTGGCTCCAGTTACTTCCTTAGCTGAGCGCCCCCCCCCCCCGTGTGTGCGTGCGTGCATACACACACACACGAAGGCTGCCTTAAAGCCTTCCATGCTCACTGTAAGATTGAGGTCAGGCAGCCTTCACCGAGATGTTCCCGCACACCCTGGTGAGCCTTATGCTGGGTGAGATAAGTATTCATGCTCACTGATGTTTTTTTTTTGTTTTTGTTTTGTTTTTATGAATTGCTTAGAATCTGTCCCACACTCAGTTTGTAGCATTCGCTTTACTGATTTGGAATATAAAATCATGCAGTATGAATTACCTTGTGCTCAGCATCTCTGTCTGATTTTTATGGTGGCTCTTTTTTACGTATGTGAACACACGTTCAGTGTTGGCTTTGGGTTCAGCAGAGTCTCCATCTCCACCACATGGACCTTCACAGCTATTATGCTGGCTTCCTCATGGGAAGCCCTGGTGCACAACTATGGGCTGTTGAGCACCCAGCCACTATTTTAAATGTGTTTTCCAGAAAGTCTTCTCATACCAAGGACCATGTGGTGATCATCTGTTGTGTAGTAATTATGTCAGATACAGCTGAAAATGCACGGATCTTAGACGTATAGAATTGTATCATGTGTAGGCATTTGTATAGCTACCATCTGCCAGGCACAGAGGCCGTTTTCACCCATTAAAATTCACTCGTGCCCCTTTTATGGCCTCTGCCACACACAAGCTTTGTCCGTATTCTTTGTTCATCCCAATCCTGTCATGTAGCATTTCACTGCCTAACATACAAGTTTTAGTTTCATGTTTGCCACATGAATTAGTAGTAGACTTTTGCTCTAACATACGCCCACAATAAAGGCAGGCAAGCATATCGTGATAGAAGCAAGTTGTGGAGGAAGCTGCTCACCTCAGTGCATCCTGGAAGCAGAGATAAGAACGGGCTGGGGGTCTCAGTGTTCCCTTCAAAGACACACTCTCAGTGGTTTAATTCTGCCAGCTAGCTTTCACCTTGTACAGTTGCTGCTACCTCCCTCTAGCAGGAGACCAAGCCTGTAAACATGTTAGGGGCACAGTTATTAAACCAGGTGTGACTTTTGAGTATAGGGGCAACTTTGATCACAATGAAACACAAGCATGTGAATTTATTGGAATGACTTACTGTTGTAAAGTGGGGGAGAGGTGTGGGTTGTGTTCCCCAGCCGCCTGGCTCCCAAGCCCCCAGCTGCTGGCCCACTCAGCCGCTGGTTGCTTGCTTATGCCCGAAATAACCACAGGAGAACTGTATTAATTCAAATACTGCCTTGCCCATTATCTCTAGCCTCTTCCCAGCTAGCCCTCACCTCATAAACTAACCCATTATAAAAGTCTGTATGTCACCAAGAGGTGGGTGACTTACTGGACAGATCTACGGTACTTCCTTCTACAGCAGGGGCCTCATGGCATCTGGCTCTCTCACTTCCTTTCTTCTCAGAACTTCCGTTCTATCTACTCCGCCCACCTAAGGGATGACCTATCTTATAAGCCAGGCAGCTCTTTATTCAACCAATAAGAGTAATACAAAGTACAGGAGAACACTCCCACATCAACTTACAGACTGCAGTCCAACTAATCCAACAATGGCTAGCTGTAGTTGTGAATGGATAGTCCAAGAATCTAATAGTTGCTCAGTCCTATGAGGCTGGATATCTCATCCGGTCTTCTGTATACACTGGAGTCCAGTGCCAGTGAAGGAGTGGATGTCCTGGCAAGCAGGCAAAGAGTAAAACTTTCCTTCTTTTATATTCTTATGTAGTCTTCCGGCAGAAGGTATAGCCCAGATTAAAGGCATATCTCCTTGCATCAAGATTTGGATCGCAGGTGTGGCCTTTATTTCTGGATTGTAGTTCATTCCAGATACTTCAAGTAGACAACAAGGAGTAGCCACCCCATCCATTGAGTACAAGTGGAACATGGCTGTTCTGATCTTGGGCAAAAGGCAAGAATGCTCACAGTTTTCTTCTGGGAATGTGTTGTTTTGCACCTGGGCTCTACAGTTCTGCTGCTTAGGAAACCACAGGCAGCAAATGAAAGCCACCCTTCTTTCAGCTTGTAGAATTGGCGGGGTCACTCATGAATGCCCAGGTCAGGACCAAGCTGTTCTGGGCCTCAGTGTTAAAGAGACTGGCAAAACAGCCAAGTGGTTCTGCTCCTGCCCCACTACACAGAGCTGACCGTGGAGACCTGGAAGTGCCCTGCATTCACAGCTAGCATTTAGTCACCCCAGAGAAAGTATGGTGCCACCATGCTAGTCCGGTGGACAGCCGGAGAAGTGGATTCTTCCCAGACAGGCCCTCAAAAAAAGTTGGGGGGGGGACAAGCTTCCTTAATTTGAACTGAACCATTTATCTTAAACATAAGCTGTACAACAGCACTGTTGGGCAGTCAGCCTGGGTCTCAGCGACACATGACCTCCAGTGTGCACGGTTGGACTGTTGGGGCAAGGCCAGGTGTTAGCTCATCTGCCTCCAAGAAATGTGATTTCATCTTAGGATTGAGACAGGAGTCTCAGGTTTTCACAGAGAGGTTATCAGATGACCATTGCAGCCTTCATGATACAGTGATAATCGCTCCAAAATGGAATTCCATTGATTATTGGGTCAGCTCTGGAGGGATCATGGATGCCTCTGTGCGTTTGTCCCCTATGGGCCCTTACCCTGTATGAGCCATGGACAGAGTGGCAGGATCTTCATCCTGTGCTCCTTTTGAAATCACCTTGGTCCTGGAAGATACTCTGTCAGCCTTGACTCACTGGCCATGGTTTTATGAATGAAAGAACGCTTCATATTTCCTCATTCAGGCCACAGCAGGGTTCTTGTTAACGCTAATGCAGCCAGTTACACTGTTAATGTCAGTTGAGTGAATGAATCCGTTACACACACACACACACACACACACACACACACACACACACACAGTCCGACATCGCTGTGCAGCCTACCAGACACAATGAAGAGGCGAGTTTTTCGGGTGGATTTTCATTTGGGCTCTTCCAGTCTGGAGAAACTTCTTAGTATTTCTTATAGAGAAGATCCACATTAACAGAGTCTGTCCTTATCTGGAAACAGCACCGTCTTAGTCCACAACAAGAAGTTTTTTGAGGAGAGACTAGAGATGTTTCATACAAGGCTTAGAAAGGAACCTACAGCCTTCTCCTTTGTCAGCAGACTGCAGCAAAGGGTATGTTGTTGGAGGTGACAGATGTGCATTCAGACAGCACATAGCAAGGGAGCAGCATTCTGTCTGGCAACCTATTATGGTATCAGACAGCGGTTTCTGAAGTTCATCTCCCCCCACTCCTACCCTCTTCCCAAATGTTGATATACACTGGCCTTTCTCCTATTTCTATAGCTCTGCCTATTGTTGAACTTTTTATTTCTGGACTCATACAATAAATATATACAATAAAATATAGTCTTTTATGTGTAATACTACACAGAAGTGTAGTATGTTACAGTTGAGTGTAGTATGTTACAGTTGGTGTGCCTATAAATAGAGCAATATAATGTGTGAATCCCACAGTGATACCCCTAAAAAAGAACAAAAAAACATGGCAGGAAAAGCGAATTCACCAGTAACAGATAGGACCCAAATAGGGTGTAAATAGAGAGATGTATTGGTCACTCTCTGACAGACTTACAACCAGTTCCTTGAATGTGCTGTACCACTTTCTTCTGCTGTCCATTATTCCTGATGAGAAGTCAGCTGTGACTGGAGTTCTCTCTGCAGGCGTCATTTTTTGCCTTTATTTTCAGTGTTGTGGTTTGTAACATTTTCTGCTTGCATATATTACTCATAAAGAAACTTGACTGGGGAGGTGGCTCAGTGGACAGAGCACTTACTTGCTACACAAGGGTGAGACCTTGGATTTGGATCTGTAAAACTCACACAAACCTGGGTGTAATAGAACACACCCACAGTCCCAGTGTTGTGTTGGGAGTGACAGCCCTCAGGCTTGTGGACCAGTGACAGTCTCTTGAAAGGCTCTCTTTCCTTGCTCTCTGGTGTTACACTGAGCTCATTCCATACTATTACATATTACATTCTTGTTGTCTACACCATTGTTTGGACAGTGCCTGGTGTTGAAACGCTCACAAGTCTGATCCCATTAAATGTAATGTAGGCAAGGGTGGTTTTGAAACCAGTCTGTAACATTTGTACTTAACCCATATGGGCTCAGTCATTTCCCCTCACTGCTGACCAAGGTATCTTCTGACTTAGCCTTTTGCTCTTGTTTGCAAGGGCACTTCTGAGTCTGGGGGAGTCTTATGGATTGACCACTACTCAAGTGTAACTTCACAGCTCATTCCACCTGCCTGTATGCAGAAATTCAAGCCCAGCACTGCCTGGGACCCTGGAGAAGGTCTCCTGTGGGCGGGCTCCTTCTCATCAGGGAATTTACATCTTTGATTTTTTTTATTCACAGAGACTTACAAACAAACAAAACCAGCTTTGCCTCTAGAGGGGTGTGGTCTACTGGCCCTTCGCTCATCTACCCAGAACAGAAGGTCCTGTTCTCAGATCCAGGTCCTGAGATGGCGGCTCTTTGCTTCAGGGTTATGCAAGTGTATATCCTGTGTGGCTCCACAGAGATGGTATTTTTCAGACTTAGGCCTGCCCGTCACCATGCACACGTCACCCATGTGTCTTTGTTTTGATTATTTTCACAGTTTCTTCCTCTACCAGGGCTATCGGTGAGTTTTTGGCTGGTTTTAGGGGCCCTTGGACACAGTATTGCTCAGAAATGTGCCCTGGGTTTGAAGGGGTTAATAAGTTGGTTGGTCCTCCTCATTCTCTGATGGGTCCTGTCTGCCACCTACCTAGATTTTGCTTTCTTTTCAACCCAGATTTGTCCTCTGACTGCTTTCTGTCCAAGTCCTGCCAGTTACAGCATGATATGGCGTGCTTCCCTGTTCCAGGACTCTGATCCCCTGCTTTCTTTGTAGTACCTTCAGATTAGTTGTGTTTTAATTGTGGAATGCTCTAGTTTTGTAATATAGATGCTCCCCTTCTGATGGGATTGCCTTTCGTAAACCTGTTGGAATTTGGAATTACCAAAAAATGTGCTTCACACAGTACCCAAGGAGCACTCAGCAGCTCCTCACCCCATAGAGAGCCAGCTGTTTCTCCTGGTGACAGACACTGCAGCTGTGCACCACAGCAGGGTCCAGCTGTGTTCCCACTAGCCTACAAAGTCAGGATTCCAAGTTTGAAGTACATTTCTATGGGATCTATATTGCTTTCATGCCGGGATAAAGCTGGGAAGTGTGTCAGACTGCTACATAAAAACTACCCTAAAAACGTGAGGCAACTTTTCTTCTTCACGGTCATGGCAGCTTTTTTCAGTGGCTGGTATGTCGTCTTTGCCTTACCAAAGTTCTTTTTTATAAGCAGGGTTTTAATATGCTATTCTCTCCACTTGGCACTGTTCGTGGCCTCGTACTGGTCCAAGGGACCTCTCATATTCCTGGGTAAACGTGCTGCTCCGGAGATGGTGTGGACAGTGATGTGATGTGTCAGATTTCTGCTGTCCTGACTTTGCAACGGGCAGTGGCATTTTGCATGCCTTAGGCTGTTTTTTTGTTAAACTGCAGCAGAAATGCAGTTGGCTTCTTTGCTTGCATCCCTGCTGAGCCTTTGAGTCTGCAGCCCTAAGAGCCTCAGCATACATTGCTGGACCTGGGCACTCCAGATCGTGTTTCAAAAGAGGTGGCTTGGGTGTTCAGTTGCTCCTTGGCAATTAATTTCACTACTTTACAAGTCATCAGCAGGAGTCTGTGGTATTACAGAAGGTTGGATTTTACTTGCCTCACATTTTGGCTTTTTAGTTTTAGAAGAAAATCATAGCTTCAAGAATTTAGTTGATTCACTGTACAGACAAATAAGAGCATAGGGTTTGAATTTCATGTGTGACTCTGGGCGACATTATTAAGGAAAGTGATTTGGGTGGGATTTTCCTGCCTTTTTCCTTCTCTGAGTCGTGGCTTTCATCATCTTAAAGCTTTTCTGTGTGTGTACCTGCACGTCAGCGCCTTCCACAGAGAATTACCTTGTATGAAATTCTTGGCATTGACCTCCTGTCACTAGGGCTGTCCTTTATTCATACCACGAGGAGGGCACGTCCTAAGAGTTACCTGGGATGTAGAAGAAAGAAGGGTCCGTGCTCATCTGTGCGTTTTCTTCCTCGCCACTGGGAAAGGACTCACACGGTGTTGATGCAAGTGATGCTCTTTACAGATATTTCATGTCAGTTGCGTAGATAGTCAAGGCATATAGTTTCCCCTGTCACTAGTGGGGCAGGAACACACTCAGGTCCCCAGGTGTGTGAAGTTTGTATTTGTGCCCAGTCTATAAAGCGTCCTTGTAACTCCACCTCTCCTACCTCAGGTTGTCTCCTAGTTGACAATGTTGTATCAACTTGTATGCTGAATCCACCACAAGATGTAGTTGCAAGTCTGAACCTGAGTGTTGAATTGCTCCGCCACAGGCTGAGGGGCTAGCAACTGCAGATTATGGTGGACTCAAACAACGGTTTCTATATTTTAAATAACCTAACGTTAATTACAGCACAGGAAATGACAGGCCTCTCTGCTTTTAGCTCTTTTAGACGTCACTGATTTTGATTCTGCTTCCTTGCCTCTGAGAAGAGTTGAGTGGTTGGGAGAGCATATAGCCCTGAAACTTAAAACTTCTGTTCTTTAGCAGTGCCCATAAGGTACCCACTAGCTTAGTATTGCCTTCTTTTGACATCGCTGAACAATTCGGTCCTGAGCATTTGAGAAGTCCACATGTGTACCCAGGTAACTGCTGAGACTGGTTCCCATACTGCCTTTCCTTTGGCAAAAAAAAAAAAAAAAAAAAAAGTGGGGGCAGAGTCCTGGGCCCAGAGGAGAAAAGCCAGCATTCAGGATAAAGGAGGGACCATTCTGTGGCCCCATATCCTCACCTCAGCTTTAAGGACATGCAGGTGAGAAAAAGTGGGTATTCTGATTGAGGCAGAAATTAATTTAGCGGGGACAAAACAGCATAAAACATAGTTTCCTTTTAAGGCGCAATCTCTTTCCCATGCACCTTTAAAACTTAAACCATGGCTGCCATGAAATTGATTTTTGTGGAATTTTCCAGAAATGTACCTTTTACTTCCACTGAAAGGCTCGCATCTGTGAGCTCTCCTTTCTGTTACCAGCTGTGTGGACCAGCTCATGCCTTCCTGACAGCGATTCTTCACTCAGACCTGTTGGTGTGAAATCTTCCTCCCATGCAGACAAGTCTTTCTGTTCTTAATCCTCCTCACATAGAAGCAAAAATGAATGTTTAAATTGTGGCTTTTCTACAGCTAAGGGGCTTTAATTCTCTCTGCGTCTCATTGGTATATTGGAGGACTTATCTTTTTTAAGAATGAATATCTTTTAGGGCTATTTCCACTTTTACTTTTGGTTGCAGTCTAATTTGGAGTGTTAGAGAATTTGGTATGCACTGGGCCTTCTAACCTGTAACTTTGAAAGAAACACACTGAGGTTTGGAGACTTGGTGTGAGCTTAGACCTTTGTGGCCTTAATTAAAGGACTGTTAGCTGATATGAGCTTCTGCCTGCGAGGCATGGCACAAAATCACACCTGACCACCTTGGAGCAGTCTGGTGGCTTTTACATTAAGTGTGGGTGTCGCAACAGACTATGGGTATTTCTGCAATAACATGTGGGCATTAATATCAAGTATTTTCCTTCATCTGAATTGTAAGTCTGCCTTTTACACTTAGAATGTCACAGTCACAGAATACATTACAATACTAGATGCATACAAAACAAGGGGTGTATGTAAATTTGGTGCACAACATATCAGTCATCACTAAACCATCAACATCACCTTCTTTTAAAGATGTTAGCATAAAAATTAAAACCAAGACTTGAGAGAAAGTAGCCTGACTCTTCTAGAGCATTTCATTGAGAGAAAGGGCCTTGTTGGTGTCATTGAGTACCTTAAAGTCACATTTCCCAGACTCTCCTGTTCCTTTCGTTGAGTCAGCTGCATGCCAAGAAAGCCCTTACTGTTCATAGCTTACTGCTTGCTGCTGGCCACCTAAGGATGGCTCTGACTGCAGGTGGCTCACACGGCCCCCATTAGATCCAACTCAAAGGCCTCTTTGACTCATAAAGAAACTAGCTACCTCATGCACATCTGCGGATATATTTTTGTTTTTATAGCTACTAGTTTATTTCCAGTTTATACTTAAAATAATGATACATTTCTGAAATTACCAGTAGTTCTTGTGGTTAAAACACAACTGGTGTTTTAAGATAGGGTTCTTCTGTGCAGCCCTGGCTGGCCTTGAAATGCCAACAACAATCCTTCTGCCTTAGTCCCCGAATTTTGGAAGGCTATATCAGTTCAGTTTTAGTATTGTATGTGTGGTTTTTCAGAAAAATAATTTAGCTGGTATTAACATCATAGAAAATTCACATGTTAATGGGGCACCACATACCATTTTTATTTGTGTATAGTATTCCTATATTTTGAGTATAAAATATGAATGTAGTTTGAGCCCATGGCAGGGACATTGACATTCTATTGCCTTTTTGTTTTGTACTGATTGGAGCAGGAAAGAAAGGACTTTATGGCCTGTGATAGTGGTGTTTGTAGTGGTCATGCCCATGGTGGTGATGGTGAATATTTTCTTGTTAAACTTGTAGCTTTCTCAAGTAATGAGGATTGTCTTTTAACCTTTCTCTCATATATAGGTGGAAAGGATTGTTGACAAAAGGAAAAACAAGAAAGGAAAGACAGAGTATCTGGTGCGTTGGAAAGGCTATGACAGTGAGGATGACACCTGGGAGCCGGAACAACACCTGGTGAACTGTGAGGAATACATCCTTGACTTCAACCGGCGCCACAGCGAGAGACAGAAGGAAGGTAGCTTGGCCCGTACCAACAGAGCCTCCCCCAGCAACGCCCGGAAGCAGATCTCCAGGTCCACCCACAGCAACCTCTCCAAGACCACCCCCAAAGCACTTGTGGTAGGCAAAGATCATGAGTCCAAAAACAGCCAGCTGTTGGCTACCAGCCAGAAGTTCAGGAAAAACACAGCCCCATCTCTTGCAAATCGCAAGAACATGGACCTTGCCAAGTCAGGGATCAAGATTCTCGTGCCTAAGAGCCCTGTAAAGGGCAGGACCTCGGTGGACGGCTTTCACGGGGAGAGCCCTGAGAAGCTGGACCCTGTCGAACAGGGTCCCGAGGACACCATAGCACCAGAGGTGACTGCAGAGAAGCCCATTGGAGCTTTGCTGGGTCCTGGTGCAGAACGAGCCAGGATGGGGAGCCGACCCCGAATACATCCACTAGTGCCTCAGGTTTCTGGCCCCGTGACTGCTGCCATGGCCACGGGTTTAGCTGTTAATGGAAAAGGTGAGTGTCTAGGTGGGCTGTGATAGGCTGTGCTCACATGCTGGGCAGTGACTTAGAGGGCATGTGTCCTTCTCTAGAAGAGTTTGTCTCTCAGTCAGGCGGGAGGGGATACATTCACACAGCTATCTCCCAGGCCTTTGGGAGATCTTGACAACTTCTTTTTTTCCTCAAAGCCTTTGGCCTTCATCTCAAATCAGCTCTAGCTCTTCCTTTGCCACCCACAGCTGTGTCGCCACAGATGTATACAGGGTCTCCCCCTAAACAGCCTATGCTTGGTTTTCTGTTTGTTTGATTAATTTTGGTTTTTTGTTTTCTTTTGCTTTTGAAGCAAACTTTATGAAGCCACCACCTTCCTACATCTCTTACACACAGGATCTGCCTGTGGTCTCTCATGTGACCAGCATAGATTTAGGGACCATGCTCTCTGTTTGCCCACGTGAATCACCAGAAATGCTTCCAGTGAGGGTGTCTTCAGGAGTTTGGCCTGTTTCTTGATGTACATCTGGTCAGAGCCTACCACGTTTTGTTTGGAATAGGAGCTCTCAGCACTGTACCAGTCTCTTAGCATCTCCTCGCTTCCACCCAGCCACGACCTGCCCATTTCCTAAGTCAGCCTTCCAGGGGCTCCTGCCTCTCTCTCACTAATCCACACCTTAATCGCTGCCTGTTTTTGAGGGTTACTCATCCAGACCCCACTGGCCATTCTGGTCTTTGAAGTCTTAATCCTGTCTTCTTGCCCCGACTTTCTCAGAATCGATCATGTATAAGGGACTTCTAATGAAGCCCAGAGCCTCAGACCTACCATGGAGGCGCTGTAGTATTGAGTCCCAGTTGCACTCTGCAGAAGTTATCATAGCTCTCCTGCCTCTTGACACCTCCCATCCATTTCACATAATTGGACAGAGTGGTACCCCCAGACCAAGCTAGTGAGTCTGCTCACTAAGTAGCAAGAACACTTCTGAATGCTCCTGGACACCACTGTACCACCTGTGCATGACAGCATACCCTGGCCTAGCATTCTCATCTGCCTCCTGAGCTCCACTTGAAATGCAGGCTCTACTCCTGGGCCCTTTCTAGCCTTCTTTCAGTGGTCACTGTGTGTGGATCCAACTTCAGTCTCGTAGACTAACATACCACACTGGTATGGGATTGCTGGGGTGGGGGTGGTGGGCTGCTTAGCTCCACAGGTAAGAATCCTATGAGCATTGCTATCAATCCTCTCATGGTATATGCAGCAAGTTTTCCTCTTGGTTTTAGCCCTTGTATGGTACTTAAGCAGGCTGTTAACTAAAATTTGTTGTCTCGCCAACATTTTCCAGATACATAGTAGACCCAAGGACCTGCTCTCCTGGCTGCAAATCAAATTCATATGGGATGAGTGCTCATTTATGAGTATGATGACGTTCCATAGCCAGGAAAATCATAGACATTTAGCGGTGGAGGAGATTATTAATTACCTGCTTGTGAGCTCTGTTTCCTATGTAGGGAATTCAGATCCAGAGAAAGTGAAGGTTCATAGACAGAGCCGTAGACACAGAAGTAATCAAAATAAATGTCTTAATTCATCTCCTGTGTTCTCCCCAGAGTGTCTCTACTGGTCAGGGGGCATCTGTTCTGTATTGATGACTTCAGACCAAACACTGTGCTCAGTTCTAGCCCAATGGCTGGCAAAATGACAGCCTTTGAGACCAACCCCACTTGCCGCCTGGTTTTATATGGGTTGCAAGCTAAGAGTGGGTTTTGCTTTTCCTAATGACATAGAAACCAAAACACATGAAAATATAACAGAGTGATGTGTGTCTGTATGTAAAGTCTGTCCAGAACACAGTTGTGTCCATCTGTGTATGGACAGTTCATGGTTGTGTCTGCTATAGGAACAGAGCTGAGTCCCAGTAGAGCCATGCAGCTTAAAGTTTGCTGGTCCCTGCAACAGGGAAGTCATCATTTTTTAGGCCTTTACTTTTAACTTTCAAGTAGAACATAAAGGCTTTAGAAGACCTGTGATCCTTCTTATAATTCGAGAAATTTCTCTGTATTGTTCGTGGGAGGGAACTTAGGATATTCAAACCTTAGCCGCGGAAAGGCTGAGAACGCCAGCGAGCTACCCAGGAGGCCAGCTTTGCTATGTTTCCATGTTCAACACTGTCTTTCTCTTGTTCCCTCGTGTGACCAACATGGGCTGCACCCTCTTAAGTTTCCACAATCTGCAAAGAACTGTTCTCGGCCAAAGCCTCTGGTCCTTCTGTACAGAGGGCACTGGCTCCAGTTTCAGGGTTTGATGGCTTCCCGCTCTTAAAAAGTTCCCCCACTGCCTGCAAAGGTCCTGTGAACCTGAGATCTCCAGCTTTTAATCCTGCTGTGGAGCTCAGTGAGTAACACACTGAGACTTATTTCTTAGCCCCTATTCCCTTCACAGCCCATGCTCACCTTTCTGCTTGTTGATCAAGTGGAGCGTTGTGATGGAGTCCTGACATTCTAGAACAGTCTCCACTGAGGGACAGATAGAAGGCACTCACTTGGAAATGATTTTAAGACAGTGGGGACTGATCTCTTCCAGACTGTGCCAGGTCTAGACTTGCAGATTAATGAAATTGAGTCCCTCCCTGGCTAGCCCCTCCATTGCATGGCAAGTCCTTTCTGAACAAAGTAGATGCCAAAGCAGCTAGGTAAGACTCAGGTGGCCGAGAGATTGCTGCCCACTACACAAACATGGAGGCCAGTGGGCACAGGGCCGAGACAGGTCAGAGTGGTGTCTGCCACGGGGCTAGTTCTTGAGAAAAACTTGTAGGTGGGCTCCAGTAGAACACATGCTCACAAAAGGTGGCACTTAGGGCCCTTCTGGCTCAGGAGAGAATGGGACAAACCTTCCTCGGTGATGGTCCATGAGACTGAATCTCTGCTCAGCTATTGGTCCACATGCACAGATCTCTTGAGCAGTTGTTTGTTTTTATTTTGCAGATTAATTTTAGAGCTGCATAGAAAACGGATTTGTTTTTCTAAAACTAATTGAAGCAGATACTGGTTGAGTCACTGGCAAGTAACCATCTTTCTGTTTGAAACATTAATCATGTGTTCAAGGGATGTATTTACCACTGAAAACAGCTTAGAGTATCTGAATGAGAAGGGAGGCTTTGGGCCATTTTAATACACAAATGCTTGTATAGGTAACCATATGCACATTTGGTTTTTTAACTATTTTAAATAGAAAACAAGGGCTTAGAAGGTAGATTTATAGCTTCTCATTAATGTAGGCAGTGTTTGCCTACTCCTACACTAAGAGGTCAGAGATCATTCCTTGCTCTAATTACCTAGTGAATTAATTTTATGAAAGAAATAATTGCTTTTAAAAACTGTTGTAACTTTTTTTCTGCTCACAAATTCAAATGTGTGATTGTTTCATTATTCCACAGGTAGGAATATTGTCAGGAAACTAAGCCCCCCCCCTGCAAAAAAGAAAAACACAAACAGAAATAGACCCTACCATTGTTAGCACATGGAGCTGGCTATTATTTGAGTCAAAGCCAACCACTGTCCTGGGAGAGTGACTGGAAGGCCTTCGCTTGCCTGCATGCATCTCCCTGAGGGTAGGGACTTGTGGCCTAGTTAGCTTTCCTCTTACTTTCAGGCAAGTGTTCTGTTTCCATATTAACAGCTCCTCTTTAGTCCCTTAGGGCTAAAGACACAGGAGAGATGCAGTCAGAAGGCCAACACCCAGCAGTAACTCCTGGGACCACAAGGAACCGTGTACCTGAAAAGAAGGGGCATTGAGCAGGATATAGTGGAACATGTCCATAATCCTAACACCTGAGAGGCTGAGGCAGGAGGATTACTGTGAACTTGAGGCTAGCCTGGGCTGCATAATAAGTTCAGGGGCATGGAATGCTACAGAGTAAAACCAGAAAGACTAAAATGAAAGGGGGTGCCCAAGTGAAAGTGTGTGTAAATGTTTGATTGACTGGAGAGCTGGAGGGTGACTCCATGGGTAAAAAAGCACTTGCTGCTCTTCCAGAGGACCATGCGATTCCCAGCACCCACACTGGGTGCCTTACAACTGTGTGATTCCAGTTCTATAGGTTCAGAAACCCTTTCTTGCCTATGTGGGCCCCTGTATGCATATGATATACATATAGACACCAGACAAATACACACATATATAAAATAGCGATAAATTGGATTTTTAAGAAAAATATTTTTGTGGGAGCTGAAGAGATGACTTGGTCATTAGTTTGCTTACTGACATATGTGAAGACCTGATACTGTATTCCAGCACCCACCTGCCTTGAATCTCAATGCTGGGGAGGGAAAAACAAGAATCAGTGAGTGCCAGCTTCAGTGGAAGTCTGCCTCATTAAATGAGGTTGAGGGCTGCGGAGGTAGTTTATTGGTTAAAAGAGTTTTGTAGGTTAAAATGCCTGTCACACAAGTGTAAGAACCTGCTTTTGAATCCCTGGAACCCACGTAAAAGCCAGGCAAGTGGATATAGTGCAAGTGGATGTTATCCAAGGACCTACAGTGTCTGTGGGCCAGCTAACCCTACATGGGCAGCAAGCCAGACAACAGAGACCCTGTTTCAGGCAACATGGAAGGCCAGGACCAACATACAAGATTGTCCTCTGATTTCCACACACATCGCCATGTGCCCCCCCAAACACACTCACACAAACGTACCCGTTCGTGTGTGTGTGTGTGTGTGTGTGAGCAAACATTTGCGGCAAATACTTAATCAGTTCCCGAACCTCATAACCGACACCCTCAAGCAGGACATGTGATGCTCAGTAGCAGATGGGGTCCTTTGTTCCTTGTGAGGAGTTTAGTGTGCTTTAGAATTCTAAAACCAATTTTAGCCATTATAAAAAGTTAGTTATCCCCGAGAAGTCTTCAAAGTATGCACATACAATCACTTTGTTTTCAAACTTATAAATATGCAGGTATTTGCCAATCAGTTATGTGTAGCTAAGACCCTTTAGAAAGAGGGTGCTTGGATATATATCTCACAGGCAGAGCATTTGCCTTACTTGAGCAAGCCACTGACTGGGCTTGGTCCATACCGTGCATGTGCACATACACAGACAAAGAGGATAATTTCATTTGCTACTTAGAGGAGTGAAAACCTTTGAATATGAATGGAGGGTTGTTTTTTGAAAAGCATCTATTGTATCACTATTTCATCTAGTTTGGATTTCTTTACAGTAAGCCAAGAACATACACTAGCATATTCCTAGGCTTTTGGCTTTTTATATTTGTGTGTGTGTGTGTGTGTGTGTGTGTGTGTGTGTGTATTTATATTTATATATATTTGCACTCATTTTCTCACATTTATTTGGACAGGTATATTTTGCCAGGTCTTCCCAAAACATGTGGTGTAGTTTTACTGGAGTATTTAAGCTCCCTTTTGAAATCCCATTCTTTTTCCCTGAAGTAGTTATGTTTCCTATGCTCTTAGACTCTTTAGTTGAGCCGGAGACAAGTGAACTGAAGGAAAGGCATATAGGCCTTTTACCTAAACTTATGCACATGCCACAGAAACAAGGAAGTAGCCCAGGAAAGAATTAGATGTAAGATATGTACCGTTTTAACAAAGGACAGTAAATTGTGGAAAAGGTGACCCAGGAAAGATGAGCTTCTGGGGTGTGGCAAAGTTCTGAGGAGATGGCCGCGTGTGCACCACTGCTGAGATAAGGTGCTCTGCACACGTGTGCCGCGTGTGCACCGCTGCTGAGATAAGGTGCTCTGCACACGTGTGCCTGGCTTCCTTCTCTCCAGTGATAACTGTTGCTTCTTGGTGCTGAAAGGGCAGAGCACAGTAGGAATATACCCTGCATGGATTCACAGATGCATGGCCATATTCTGATGCCTTTCAGGCACTTGGGAAAGATCCTGCCCAGCCCAGGTGGCATGCAAGGCCTGACTGCCTACCACTTGCTCCTGCTCAGGAAGCCGACTCCGTGGAAGTGTTTCTCCCTCCTGGATGTTTTTATCTGTTTTTCGCCTCACATTCCTCTTGCTTTCCGGTTGGTGGCTTTAGGCACCAGCATGCCCTTCCTCAGGAGCCACACTGTCTCTTTTGTGTTCCTGAGCTGTCCTGCTGTGCAGAGGGTGTGCTTATGGCTCTAGCAACCCACTTATGGACTGGCCCTTCCATTGCAGGATATGGTCCCTTTCCTACAGGGCAGAGAACCCTCAGATTCATTTGCATTAATGAGATAGTTCCTCTCCCGTTTTGAATATACCAAAGGGTCTTCGTTTAAAGTTTCACAGAGTGTAATTTAAAGGAAATTTGGATTTCTTTGAATCAGATATAAAAATGTGACTATATACTTTCCCTTTTGAATTTTGGATGGCACACAGAAAGAGGGCAGGGTGTGTTTTCAAGTTAATTTCCCTGTCTATGGTACTTTCTTGATGTTTTATTATTTGTTCCTGGAACATAGAACTGAATACCTGTCCTCAATCCCATTTGAACCTAGTGTCTTCCCATGTTTTGTCTGCCGTCTGCTGCTTGAGTCCTACAATGGCATCCTGTCTCAGGTTTGGGGTGACTGTACCCCCAGCTGTCCAACATCTCTTTGCTTACAACCCCCAGCATTGCGCTTCCTAGCTCAGACTGTCTTCCTGGTACAGACGAGACTGGGTGTGAACAAGAAGGTGACTTGGTAAAGTGACTCCCCAGAGTTGGTAAGAAACTAGGGTTTATGTTAGACCCTACTCTGGCTTCTACGCTCTGATCTGTCAAGTGATTGGCAGGCAAGTTTTCATAAGCCTAATTTATGCTACCAGTAGATATTATATTAGTCGAGACTTCAGTCTCTTTTTTTCCCCCTTGCCTGTCTTAAATAAGTGAAACTACTCAAAGCAAGCCAATAAAGATGACATGTGTTAGCCATGTAGTCAGATCTGCCACAGCTGGACATAGGTCAGAAGAGCTACTAGGCCTCTGCTGGCCTCTCTGGGCTCTGTTTGCCTCATTCAGACAAGCCCTGCCCTCCCACAAGGAAGGAGCCACCAGGGTACAGTGGTTGGTGACCTGACCTCACAGTAGACAAGCCAAGAAAAACTTTGCTTCCCACAGAGCTCCAAGGGAACTACTAACTTCACCTAAATTGTCTGACCTAGCAGGGGACTAGGGTGGTCCAAGGGAGTCTTGAACTAGAAGCAGGACAGACCTGAATTGTGGCAGTGAAGTCTTGACATAGTCACAATCAGTAAATACATTTAAATACGGTATTTTCAAGGGGCGAGATCATCATGAGGTTAAAAATTAATCATTTGACATACTTTCAAGTTATGTCATATTTCAGTGTTTAGCCAACTGAGTCACACAACTCATTCCTCCCAGTGTAGCTGTGCTCTGGACTCTGCTCCTGTAGACCATGCTCTGCCCATTCATTCACTATATTTGAGTTCATATTGGCTCTTCTTGTCACATCTGTGGAGGATATACTCCGCCTTTACTTCCTTCCATGTATGACCTTGTGTATGTGGGCCTTAATAATAAATAAAGGGTATTTAAATATAGTGCCCTGGAGGGTTCCCCGGAGAGCAGAGGCTAGAAAGTAAATCCCCAAGGTTATCTTTGCGTAGTGACATCTTAGAGTAGCTTGATACCTGGGTTGAGGGCTTGGATGAGAGCAGGTTTCCAAGAGGAGTCTGGAAAAAATAAAACTGATGGGAAACAATCTTGGAAAGTCTGTTGTAAGAGAACTGGCTGCTGCAGCAAAAGGCATATGAGTCCCAAGAAGTACAGTAGATCAAGGGTCACGGCAAGGGCTGAGGTCTAAGGACTCTGGTAGTGGTCATAGCAAGAACAGAGGGTTCCTGCAACCTGAGTCAGAGGAGAGGGCTTTTATGCTGGTCAGGACAAAAGTGTCCTAATGCTAATCCCCATGAACATTCCTGTCCGCCCCCAAATCTACCTGCTCCTCTCCTGGCCGTCTGGGGCAGAGTATGACTCCTACAGTGCTCCAAGGATGCCACTTCCTGACCAAAGCCTCAGTTGTACCGCCTCCTCGTGACTGTTGGCTTCACCCAGTTTTGGTCTCCTATTCCAACGTTATTCAGAGTTACACACAGGTTCTCATGTCATAGCCTTCTTTCTCTTTCATCTCTGCCTGTCACCTAAGATGTGGCCTTTAAAGTGGGGTCGACCTCCTCTCTCACTGGTACCTGTGTGCATGGTGCACTTGCAGCATGCTGCTCCTGATAGCACCACCTGTCATCACTGCACCGTTGGTGTTTGACTACCCTCTCACTGAGGAGCCCCAGGCTGGAAGACACCAATGCTACAGCTGGAGGTCAAACTGTTTGTGTCTAAGTTTCCTTCCAAGGCTCTGACAGTGTCTTTTTTTTTTTTTTTTTTGGTTTTTCGAGACAGGGTTTCTCTATGGCTTTGGAGCCTGTCCTGGAACTAGCTCTTGTAGACCAGGCTGTGTGTCTTTTTTTTTTTTTTTAAAGAAATAAAATCCAGGTTTTAAGATGAATGCCCTTTAACTAGTCCCTGCTCCTGTCCCCCATTAGCAAGCTTCTTATTTGCTCAGCCTCTTTGCTTCAAGTGTCAACCTGGAGTTCTTCTGTCTCTGGAAATACACCCACCATTGCTGGCTCTTCTCCTGTGTCATTCTTCAGTCTGGGTGTTGCCTTGGCTGCTCTGCAGAGGGTCAGCAGCAGGATGCTGACTCTTCAGCATAGGTCCCATCATTGCCTGCCTCCCCAGCCACAGTTAACATGCTTTACCACACTGGTTACTGCTGTGCCGTTTTTAGCTGCATTACCAAAGACAGCGTTACTAAAGACACAGTCCAGTGTTATATGAAGTCACATGGTTCTACATAGTGCCTTGGACTCTTCCTGTCACAAAAGAGAAGCTCTGTCCCCAGTACATATTTAGCTCCTGTTCGTCCCACAGCACACACAGCCTTGGAGGCCCCTCTGACTCTGCGCCTGAGTTTACCCTTCAGTTTCTCTAGGAAGTACCCTTTAGAAACTGGCTTGTTTCACTCAGCATTATGTCCTCAAGGCTCATCCATATCACAGCGTGTGTCTATTTCCTTTCTTGTTAAGCCGAGTGCCCCACTGTTAGGGCCCTGCCTTGTTTCTCTTTTGGTCTTCCATAGTTCCTTGAGTTGTTTCTGCCTTCCAGCTGTTGTTAAAGTCACTGCTGAATACAGGTGTCTAGAAACATTCCTGTAAGTCCATGCCTTTGCTTCTTTTGGATAAATAACAGAAGTAGAGTTGTTGATTTTATGAAGTTTGGAGTCCTCTCTCTACTAGTTTCCTTATCAGCTGTACATCCTAGGGGCTCCCGTTTCTCTACATCCTTAGCAACTCTTGTCTTTTACCTCCCTAGCTGTTTCTCCTGCCCTGGCTTGTGAGCTGTCCCGCCACCTGTTAGTAAAGTCCTTAAGACACTGCATGTCATGGCATCCATATGCAGAAGTGAATGTTGGGTGCCCTGGACCTGAAAAAGACACTAACAGCATCCATTGGGAGCCAGGCCATTCATATGGGGTTCTGTTTGCCACAGGTCACCCTTAACTTGCCTTAAATTTGGGGGAGTATCTTATTATTGGGGTAGGGAAAGCACAGAGTTACTAATAGCTCAGTCTGTCCTTCCCTGAACTCGTTGCCCTTCTGCCTTTGCCCCCAGTGTGCTGGGATTGCAGCCGAGGCTCCCCTCCCACATTTGCATATGTCTTTTAAATGAAGTTAATATAATCCTCTTCCAGCCGGTCCCAGTGTGCCAGGGACTTCCTAGCAGGAAAAACCAGGCTTGTTTGTTCTACTCCCTGCCATGTAGCAGGAACCTCACATGTATGAAGGTGAGAGGAGTGTTCTCACATGTATGAAGGTATGGCTCACCTTCAATGTGTTTTTATTTGCCCTGTTTTGAACATTGATACTGTATTGTTTTACGTGGGCAAAATCTAGGTAAGAGATTCGTTGAATTTAAACAAATGAAATTTTATAGAGCCACCCATCTGACCATGAGCCTTTGCACCTTGCCCATCTCCTGCCACTGATGCCCTTGAGGAGAGTCTTCCTGTTTTCCTCCCCAGGAGGCTGTGGTCCTAGCAGAGCACAGACTTTCTTCTTGCTCCTGTTCATGGCCTTGTGCTTGGGCTGTATACGTCGACTTGGGTTTAACTCACCTTTAGGCTCCTGTTAACCATCTTATGTGGCTTTTAAATTTAAAATTGGTCATGTTGTGTCAGACACTGACAGAAGAGTCTCCCGAAGCCCCGAGTCCCTCCAGTGCACACACCAGCCACCATGTGCCCACTCTGTTGTCTGCTGAATTCATAGCTCAGAAGCCATGGCCCTGCTTGCAGGAGTTCCTGGTGTTTGGCACACAGGCAGTATCTTTTGAGCGCAGGTCCCCATTCAGTGGCTGTGTAGTTGACACATCCACACTATGCTTAACAGGTGACCAAAAGCCATTCCCTCAGCAGTACTGAAAGTAAAATTCTACAGTTGTGGGCAGCATTCCTTACGGCAGAGCAGCATGTTAGACCATTGTTAAGGTAATTGTCATAAATGAACCCTACACAGATTTGCACTTGCTAGCGTGGTGACATCGACTGAGATAAACTAGCTGTATAAAGTAACAACCCTAACACAGTAAGTGACCATCCTCCCCAGTGACACAGGTCTGACTACCCCCTTTTAAGGCCTTAAATAGGTTCTGTAGCATGAATAATAGAAACCCAGAGACAGAAATTAGGGTTCAACCCAAAACACAGAAAAGCGAAGCAGCCAAGCCACTAGAGAAGTAGTACCTCCAGCAGGGCTGGGCGACTATAAACTAAGCAGACATTGTATATTCCCTCTAGTGCTGGGATTAAAGGTGTAGGCCACCACCACCTGGACTTGTTTCCCCAGGGTATCCTGTCGCCCAAATCCTGGAATCAAAAGTGTGTGACACCATTACCTGACCTCTAGTGGCTTTAGCTTTCTTTGCCTCAGATCTTCAGGCAAGATTTATTTGTTAAAATACAAATAATATACACTATAAGGCTCCATGTTACATTCAGAATAGAAATGGTAAGAAACACTGTGACGCTTACCTCCAAAGTATTTGTTCCCTTTAGTTTTCTGATGTTTACTGAGCTTACACATGGGATTACTTCCCATCTTCCATTCATCATGTCTCCGCCTCTGCTCCCTCTGGGAAGGCAGTGCTGTATAATCACATTTATTTATTATCTGATCCATCCCCCGCTGTGTTATCTAAGTCATTATATGTGATTTTTAAAAGGTGAATGCATATGTGTGTGAGCACACACGCCCCATGTATTTGCGTGACCTGAAGGAGATACTAGATTCCCTGGAGATGGATATAAGGTGGTTTGAGCCCCTCCTATGGCCTCCATAAAAAGGCCAGTCTGGTTGTTCCCCCTTAACCAGCATGTTCTGAACTAAAAGATCCTGACTGACATAGTAGGTCGTAGGCCCAGTAGCATGGGATTGAAATGATTATATATTGTAGGCTCACTGAACCTGGCAAATGACAGGCTGCTGCCAAAGAAGAAGCTCGTAACTACCCCCAAAGTAATAAGAATATTAGATCCCCCCCAAGCAGACCATGCTGAACTAGAGGGACAACTCAGCGCACCTGCAGGTCAGGCTTGAATGCTCAGATAGATGCCATTCTTATGGAGCTGGCCTCTGAGACACACCTGCACTGTAGTGTAGACTACTTCCAGTTTTAGAAAATATTCTGTCACCAGAGAGGCCACACTTTCTGAAGTGGTATGGTTAATCTTTAGAGGATTGACTGGCATGTTTAGAAGAAATGTGTGAGGAGAAACTGTTATTTTGTAGTAATAAAAGGGGAGTCCACTGTAAAGGTTGCTTTTGAGTATTCGACTAGCCAAGCAGCCTATTCCGTGTGAGTTAGAATCTACACCAGGCAGGCCGTCTATTCTGTGTCAGCCGGGCTCTGCACTGGGTAATTGGTCTCTTCCATCTGAGTTAGAATCAGGATCCCCTAGAAACTCCCCAGAACTGCTGCCCGTGCATCAGATGCCTTCCTGTGTCTTTGGGTTGTGGTTTAGGTACAGCGTGTCTGTGCCCTAGAGGCTTGGTCTATTAGAAGCTTAGCTTTCAGAGTGGAGTGGAAGGTGATTTAGATATAGGGGCTACCCTGAAAGATAAGCATACTACTTGTGGCACCCCAGCAAGACCATGGGGGGAGGGCTGGAGAGATGGCTCAGAGATCAAGAGCACTGGCTCTTCTTCCAAAGGTGCTGAGTTCAATTCCCAGCAACGATATGGTGGCTCACAGACATCTGTAATGACATCTGGTGCCCGCTTCTGGTCTGTAGGCATACATGCTGGCAGAAAACAAATAAATAATTTTTTTAAATAATAAAATAAAGACCATGGGGGGGGGATAAGTGTATCCTAATCTCCTTCATGCTCCTGCCATGGGGTCCTACCAGGTCATCAGGCACTTGAACCTGCAGAACTTTGAACTTAGTGACCCTCATTACAAAGTACAGAGTGCCCTCAGGCATTTGTTATAGTAACAGAAATTGGACTGTTAGAATATATCTAAATTCATGTGTTTGTGTGAGGTTGCCTGAGGAAGCCAAAAGAAGGTATTGGATTCCCTGGAAGCTGGTGGTTTTAAGTCACCTAATGTGGGTGCAGGGGACCAATCTCACACCTCAAGAAGGGCAGTAAGGGCTCCTCACCACTAAGCCATCTCTGAAGCCCCTAGAGTCCATTTTTATAGTCCAATTCCATTGTTAGCTCCAGTCCAGTGGAACCTCCTGGGTTGCTATAGCAATTGGAGCCTTGAAAGAAAATGACTTAGTCCTAGTAAAAATCTTAGAATTATATAGTAAGGCGGTATGGTTTATGAGGCAGGTTCCTACGGTTTTGATTAAGTATTGTATTAGTAATGGGAGGAGTGTGTTTTGTCTGGTAAGGACATGCCTATCCCAAGGATGGGTGCTGTGACTTTTATTGACTGTAACACACCCTATTGCCTGAAACTCATAATGAACTAGATAGAGATTATTTTTTTGTCTTGCTGGAGCTTGAATGATGTATCCCTTGGTAGCACTGTAACTGGAGTGTTCCCGTCTTTGGATGGTATTTGAGCAAAGCGTGGTAGATTCTTCCGTACTTGGTATCACCTCTAGACGTTAAATGCCATTTTGGTTTTGTAGCAATGCTATGAAAATATAATGCAAGCATTCTCCTCTTGATAATGAAGATCAAGCTGTCAAGGCACCTGTGCCCCGCAGCTGCCTCTTTGTGTTTGTCTCGTGGCAGTGCGGTGTTGACAGCGACGCAGCCATGCCTGCCACAGAGCACAGCACTGGATGTCTGGCTGTAGTTTCAGGGTGTGAGCCTGTGTCTTGTGGACCTAAAGGTGAAGTAGAAAACAGGTTTTTTCCTTTTCCCTGTCTTAAACTTGACTTTTTAAAGTTTAATTGGAACAAAGGCTTTATAGTTAGAGGAAGCTATTCTCAGAGTTGCTTGCGTTGCCCCGGCCTTTTAACAAGCAAAGAGGAGAAATTTAAAATAATCTTTGAGTTCCATTTTGGTTTGGTTTTATCTAGGGGAAGGGATTTTTTCCATGCCAAATTTTGGTAATGTTTCCGCCAGGTGGTCTAAACATATTTCATAATAGAACTTTTCAGAAGACAGTTCTGGCATTTGGAAGGACCTTGGCATGTGACTTAATTCTTGCCTTCCCAACTTCTCACAAAGGGATTCTCGGATGCACTTTATAAGCAGTTCCACTTGGCTTTTCCTGCTTATGTAGTCTCTGGGCTGCTGTGTCAGCCTGGGGTGACCCTGTTCCACAAAATGAGAGCTTCGGTGTCACTGCCTAAAACAACCATGTTAGAACTACTTCTACTTGAAGCCAGGTGAGTGCAGTGGGAGGGCTGGAGGGCTGGGTTAGTGTCTTCTGCAGAGAGCCAGGGAGGTGGGCGAGCAGGCGGCCATGCTGCTGCAGCTTAGCAGTTCCTTGGTTCGTGGAAGAAATGAAAGAAAAGCCAACGAGGCTGTGTGCATTCAGGGTGGTGTGGCTGCATTGCCTTCTCTGTTGTGATAGACTGTTATCTGGAATTGTGAGCCAGATAAACTTTTCTCCTCTCTGTGGCTTTGCCGTGGACATTTTGTCAGTGACTGAAAAGGAAACCAAGACAAGCACTGATTTTTGCAAGGGCTGGTATTTTAACATAAATGAAGGAACTGTCAGAAAAAAGAAAGGCAAGCTGACTGTCAGCCCTTGGCGCCGGCACAGTTTTTAAGTGCTTAAAATTAATCTCAAAACTGAATTTCTAAGTTGCCCTGTGCTTGGTTGTGTGTGGGATCTGGCTAGTGCGGCTTTCAGCTTTTATGTACCGTGTCTGATGCGGGAGTCTGTTTTCTGTCTTGTTTTCTGAGTTTCTTTTGTCCTCTGTTGATCCCTCCTCAGCAATTGCCGGTGGTGCGGGACAGGGGTCACAGCTGCAGGTTCTTGGCAGCTCTCTGTTTGATGCTGAGAAAGAAGCCTCAGCAGCCAGCGGCTGGGCAGCCTTTGCAGTGCTGAGCACGGTACAGTTTAAACACTGGAACGTTTTGGACTCCTCTGGCATGATTAGGGAACCTAAATGAGAAACATCAAGTAGACTAAGCTAAGTGTGTGATTTTGAAATGGGCACAAAAGTATTTTTGTTTTAGGCTCTAGCTTTGCAGAGTAAGCTGGCTCTTAGTGAGGGTAGCATCGTGAGGACCCCTGTCTGGCAGCTCTCAGCACTCATCCTTTTATGGAGGCCATTGTACAACTGCAGAGGTTTCTCTTGTAATCAGTGTAAACAACACATTTTCGTCGGGCCGACTTGTAGCCTGCATGTAGTTTGACCAGATTTTTGCAAGTGTAAACATAGACAGGGCTTGAGAATCCATGCGCTCTCACACAGAGTTAGATAATATCTGCAAGCAGGTAGTTATGCTCTTAAGACATGTCCTCTTCAATACATGTGTCACTATTCAGTGACAGGGCTGGGGAAGTGAGTGAATTGGGAGAAAAGTGTACTAGCATCTAACTAATATATTTCACCACAGGCATAGTAAACAAAATAATTGAAAGAGCTAATTACTGACCCCCTCTATCGGGTTGAAGATAGACCCAGCCTTTCCGTTTCAGTGGGTGCTACTTTCATCTGTTTAGCTCAGGCCGAGAGCCATCCTTCCCTTCTCCCACATTCTAAGCATCCAGTCTATCACCTGACCTGTGCTGACATAGCCTCTTACCATTGTCACCACCTAGGCCAAGTTTTTTGCATCTTTGGTATTGTCTTTTCTCAAATGGTGTTTCATCTGGCCACTGGAAGGCGCTGCTGCTGATGTGAGTCACGCGTCACCGTCTTGCTTTAGGCTCCTGACTTTGTGAAGCACTGGAGATCTGCGGTGTGCTCTGCGGAACCCGGGGCTGGCCAGTCTTGCTGCAGTGACATACTTCCTCCAGTTGAAATTGGCTGGTTTCTCGCTTACTGGATTTGTGCATGTGTTTCCATTTTCTTCTTTCTACCTTTTTAATCTAGTGAACTCCATATGATCCGCTCTCAAGCCTGTCTGGCACTTCTGGAAACCACCTCTGGTCTCCACCAGCCTCTTGTCCTCTGCCATCTAAACTGTGCAGCTTGACAGCATCTCTGCTTATTCGTCTAAGTTACAGGACACCAGGAATCTTACGTTAAAAATTCAGCCCTGAGTAGGGTCAGCATTTGGACAGTGACAGCCGTGATTGCCTGCATAGGAACAATAAACTATAATGCTAATTTTCTTTACTTTTTCTTCCTACCACTTCCATTCCTTGAGCAGACTTCGTGGTTTTATTCCTGTGTCCTGGCCAGGAGGTAATGAATAAGAGAGTGAAGGGTGAATGGATGGCTGCATGCAGTGAGCACTTTAGACTTAGGCTGTGTGGTAAGGCCTTTAAGGAACGGTAATTTGATTAGGTCGTTGGGTGGTGTTTAGAGAACATTTCCAAAGCCATTTCATTGTGTTTGTAGGGAGTGGGAAGGGGCTACATGGAGCTCTTCTGATTATAAGGCTATTATTGGCAGCTCCTCCCTGGAGCAGGATACTGCCTGTAACTACTACACCCCTTAGATACATAGGGGGGTAGCCATGTGTCTGCCTGCTTCCAGGTAAAAAGGGAGAGAGAGAGGCAGATTTGGGAGGAACAACCTTGGGGAAAGGGCAGAACTGGAGCAGCTGACATTATCAGGTTATCATGGGACAAGTAAGATTGGGAGACCAGAGACTAGGGCTTTCCAAGGTCACTGTGCTGGAGTAGTCCTTGAAGTGTAGGAACCAATGCGGGGGAACCCAAGGAAAAGAACCACATTAGACTTACAACTAAGTAGATGTCCAGCAAAGGTCTGAAATCATATGTTTCCTTACAGCCAGGCCGCAATCCTGTATGAATAGGAAGTAGGGTGGGCACAGCCAAGCCTGATCTTTATTTCCTCATTTTCAGACCATTCTGGTGTGTGTGTGCTCATACATTCGTGTGTGTGTGTGTGTGTGTGTGTTTATGTAAAACTTGTTTTACAAGTGCAGAGTTAGTTTCATGACTCTAAGTCCTACATTCATGATTTTCTTTACTTCCTACATTAGTTTTAGGAGAACTACATTATAGAAATAAACAACTCTCTCTAGAGGTGTACTGTAACATAAATGGGGATTATCCTTTGGGAGGAGACATTGAGTGAGCAGTTGGAACGTAATATATGTTTGCTGGTTGCTAGATCTGCTTTTATAGGCTTAAGGTAGCTTGAAAGTTGGGCTGACCAGAGTTCTTAAATGTTCAGATTGAGTGCTTTCAGTGAAAATACCTTCTATGAAAGTTATATCTTATATTGGCTTTTTATATCTCACTGTCAAAGATGGAAACTCCTCAGAATTGTTGATTGAAAAAACAAAAAACTCAATCAAAGGGATTGTGTCACCCCAGTGAGTTATTTTGACGTGTCTTTGTGGACAAGCCTCCATTAGATCCCTGGTCACGGAACACGTGGTCTTTTCTCAGGCGCTGGATCTACATCTTCAACAGTGAGGGGCTGTTACTGCGGAGAGATGGCAAGTGCTGGTTTGGGTTGTCTTATGTCTCTGTGTGCACAAAAAGTACTTGAAGCAGTACTGTCCTTGAGAAGGTTGTTGGATGGGGCACATATCCGGAGCAGAAACTCTGAGGATAGATGCATTGTGGGAAAAGGACAGGTTTGTGGACACGCTGGGGAGTTCTGAAAGTACAGGAATGTTCAGATCCCGGCGGACAGCAGGGCGTGTAGGAAGCCCAGAAGAATGCATTCAGCTAGGAAAATTGCCCATGCAGCCCCACCCTGTGAATCATGAGGCTTTGTTGTTATTTGTTTTAAGTTTGTAGAAAACAACCATATTCAACATTCATGTTAATGAAATCGGAGTCTAAATTACATAGTTTTCACAATGAATTTTTTCAACCTAAAATTACCATTGTTTTCCCTTGTTTTCAATCATACTCATTTTAAAGTATCAGATGCAATCGAGTGTATAGCAGCAGGGAGCCTGGGCCCAGGTGGTGGTGGTTGTGTAGAGTAATGAAAAATAGAACAGTTCGAAAAGGAGACCACTGTTGATTGAAAACCAAAAGATACTGAAGTATGTTTGTAGCAAGGACTCTATACCCAGCCCAAAGAGTTGTGTACAAAGTACACATAGCAGTATCATGTCAGCTTATGTGAGAGTGAGTTACCTGCTGAACTGCAGATGGTTTATCCCTGGACAATAGTAATAGTAATCACTAGCAGGTGTGTCCTGAGAAATACGTTGGCAAGTTACCATTATGTGAACACTCTAGGGTTTGTTCTCATAAACTTTGATGCTGTAAGCGTCTCTATATTCATCTAAGTTCTCCTTGATGGCATCAGGAGATTTGGTAAAAGCGAGGAGGATGATATTATTGCTTACATAACACTGCAAAAAAAAATAGTGTGTGAAGCCTTGCGCAGTGGTGCGTACCTGGAATTTTGACACTTGGGAAGCTGTGGACGGGTAAGTGAGTGTTCCCAGCCAGCCTGAACTACATACCAAGACCCCGTCTTTAGAGTCCGTAGTATGGTTTTGGTCTTACACATCCTCCAGAGTGGGATAGATGACTCGGGAGGCAAAAGCACTTGTTGCTCCTGCACCGGACTCAGATTTGTTTCCCAGCATCTATATGGTGGCTCATCTCTATCCATAACTCCAGGTGGAGGGATCCCTTGCTCTCTTCTGAGCAGTGTCTGCTGAGGTAATGCAGGATTTGTTAGTCCATCACTTTGTTGAGCGTACTTCTCAGGTCTACTGGTTGTGCCAGGATTCAGAAAATAAACGAGACTGGTGCTAGAACTATCTTTTTGTTGTTGTTAATTTGTTTTCTTGTACAGGTTTGTCTTTGGGAAATGCTTTGACACTCCTCAATCCATCTACTAAGTAGGCTATTACTAGCTGTCAGATACGATCCTTTTGTCACATTGTCACAGTCTGACCAAGAAGAAAAGGTTCATTGTTTTCCATTTAATGAAAAGAAGACAATTCAGAATTATTTTCTTGATTTTTTTTTCTTCAGTTGTCTTATGAGACAGTCAGTTGTCAAGTCTTTCACCTTTTAATTTGCTCCCAAGTGCAGAGCAACTGTTGAGTTCTCCATGCTGTGTTCTTTGGAGCTTCCAGTGTAGTCGTAATCGCTCCTCATCTTCAAGACTCTCCACCCCTTAATATAACCTGTCACTGGCTCATCAGCAGTCTCTGGGCCAAATCCATTGTTCATGTTGCATGGTGTCTCTGTTGCTTTAGGACCCATTTTGAACTCAGATAAGAAATTTTCTCTAATTTGCTTTTTCTAACAACTCCATTGTGTAAATTAAAGAAGTAATAAGTCATTAGCAGGGAACAGGAAGCAGCCAGTGCACATCAAATGAAGTATGACATGCACATATTTATTAGGAATGTAATCCAATCACAAATGGCAAATTTCAGCCATGTGAAAACCACAATTACTTTTGTACTAATTAATATTAGTGTAATTGTGTAGTTTTATTTGCTGATCACAAACATTGCTGCATTTATTAGTGTTATGTTAAGCCAGTCTTGCATTCCTAAGACAGATTAAGTTGTTGAAGGTATATAATTATTTTTACTTGCTGCCGCATTCAATTTGCTATGGTTTGTGGAGGATTTTGGGTCTGTGTTCATAATGAGTGATGTGTGTAATGGACTGTGGTTTATGAAACATCTTGGATTTTGGTATCAAAGCAGTATTAGCCCCATGGGATGAATGTAGAAGCGCTTCCTTTTCTGTTTCTCCTAAGAGTGTTTAAGTGCTAGTGTTGTCTTCAATGTTTGGGAATTCGTGTGATCCTGGCTCTTCTTGGTAGGAACTTTTTTGATTACTAGCTAGTATAATCTTTTGTCGTGGGTTATTCACATTTGTTTCTTCTATACTCACCGTTGGTGGTTTGTCTCTTCCTAGGAGTTTCTCATTGTTTCAAGTTGCTGCACTCAGAACAGTATTCTCAGAGTGGTTCTTTTATTCTGCGAGTTGGCTAATGGCATCCCTTCTTCTCTCCTTCCCAACTGGAATACTTAGGAATTCTCTTCTTCTCTTGGCCAAGCCCAGATAAGAGTTTGTCAACATTGTTGAGCTTTCTAAAGAACCAATTTTGTTTGACTTAGTCTTACTTCTTGGATGCTTAGGCAGGTAGTCATAAAAAAAATTTTCAGTTGGACTGGTGTAGTGGCACACATGTGATCCCAGCACTGAGGAGGCAGGTAAGTTCCAGGCCAGCTAGGGCTGCAGAGCAAGACCCTGTCTCCAAAAAACAATTTTTAAAAAATGGTTTCCAGATTTCCATTTGTTTGCTGATTTCTGATTTCATTCACTGTTCAGAATTCATGCTTTGTGTGTTTTCAGTCCTTCTGAAGTTTTGTCAAACTTTATGGACTTATTTGTTCTCTGTCCCGCAGTCCTGCTCATGCCCTAAGATGGGAGTGTCTTGTTATTTTGGCTGGATTGTTCTGTAGTGCTCTGCTAGGCTTGCTCGTTATACTTATCTTCTGACTTCGTTCTTTCCATATGATGTTACTTTGTTACTAGAATTGAGTGATCTGTTTCCTCCTTTCCTTTGCATAGGCAGTTTTGCTCCATTTTAGGACTCTAGTTACTTGAACATGTGATTCTTTTGTTGTTGTTTCTTTGTATATTAACCTTTGGTTACAAACTGTCCTCCTTTCCTCTTCTTCCCACCTATATTTATTTTTAAGTTCTGGGATTAAACCCAAAGCGTGCATATTACTAGGCAAGTATTCTAACTGAGCTACACTCCCTCTAGCAACATTTTTTTAAACTTCTATTTTCACAAACACGGGGTATATGGAGGCAAGAGATTGATGTCCAGTGTCAACCTCGGTCACACTTTGCCTTATATTTGAGACAGGATCTGTGAACCTGGGGCTTACTGTTTCAGCTGTCTGGCTAGCTAGCTTTCTCCCAAGATACCATCCCTGCCTTGGAATTATAAGCAGACTGCCACATGCTCCTGGGTTTTAAGTGGGTACAGAGATCCACACTACTGTGTTCTGGTACAACATGCATTTCCCTGTGAGCCTCCTTCCCAGCCTTTTGTTTTATTCTGTCTGACAGGTTTAGCAATTCCAACTCCAGTCGGGTTATTACCTGGTCTTTTTTCATTGTTCTGTTTACAGCTTATACTAGTATCATGCCTTTTAATACCTGTTGTCTGAGGTTTCTGTCCTGCCCTGTTCCCACAGTCGTTGAGTCCCAAAGTAATCACACAGAGGTCTACATTAATTATAAACTGATTGGCCTATTAGCTCAGGCTTCTTATTAACTCTTATAACTTATATTAGCTCATAACTCTTGTCAGTGAAAACTGCAGACTGAAACTTCCCTCTTCCCAGAATTCTCATTGCCCTGCCTCTACTTCCTGCCTGGCTACTGGCCCATCAGTGTTTATTTAAAATACAAGTGACAGGGTACAGACCATTGTTCCATAGCAAATTTCTTTTAATTCATTTCTTGACATTTAAATGGAGTGTCTACTATTGCATTGCACTAAAAGTAGGTTCATTGTGCACTGACACATGACAGTGTTCAGTCACTGATGAGCCCACATATATAACAGTGGTTCCATCAGTTATAATAGACAAAAGAATTCCCATTGCTTATTATCAGTTTACATTTTAAGATGGAGGTTTTTGTAAGTTTTATTTTGTTGCTATGAGAAACACCATGACCAAAAGCTACATGACAGAGGCATGGCTCACAAGTTACAGTCCATCACTGAAGGAAGTCAGGCCAGGAACTCAAGCAGCCCTGCTTGCTGTTCTGCACATTTCTCCACAGCCAAAAAGTACAGCCTGGATTACTGCTTAATTGCAGACCCAAGCACTCTTAGCTTTATTCTCCAGCCCAGAACCCCCTGCTTGGGGAATGCTGCTGCCCACAGTGGACTGGTCTCCCTCACATCAATTAGCAATTGAAATAATCCCCCCAGCAGTTACCCTAGGCAGTCCCTCAATTGAGACTCAAGTTGACAGGTAACTAGTTGACAAACTAGACAGGGTCATTAAAAATAGGTTTTATTTTAATCTACACATAGAAACATTTAAAAGATGTTTATATTAAGCTAAAGATTAATTTATAGGTTAAAAATTATTTTATAAATGTAGTGTAGCCTGGCTATACAGTATGTTAAGTTTGTTGGAGTACAAGGGCTTGTATCACTCACCAGCTCACCTGGACCAACTTCTCGTCTTGCCAGCTCCGTTTGTATTTAAATGACTAAAGAAGTAGACTAGTTTTATTTTGTTAGTATTATTTTTGTTTGTATATGTGCTTTTTCAGTGGTGTTGTGGTTTTGGACACATGTATTTGTAATGTTAAGGAGCAATCCAGAGCTTCACACGTGCCGGTCAAGAGTTTAGTTACTGAGCCACACTCCAAGCCCAAAGATGAATTTCGAGACACCTGTATTTACAGTAACACATTGTTGAGGCTTGTGGCCTAGAAATAATAGGCTATTCCATACAGCCTCATTGTATTGAATACAGATCACCTGCATTTATGCAAAGCTGACTCTGTATTTTAATGCCCCCTTCTTCCCTTACTTTCTTTTGTGTTAAATATGTTCAAGTGTTACCACTTTTGTTCTCTTTATTTTTTTTTTTATGTACTTCATGTACCATATAGTTTCAGCAGTTTTCATTAATTTCTCTGGAGGTTTTAGTTAAATGCTAATTGATGAAAATATAGTTTGAATTAACACCAATTTATGTTCAATAATACTTTAAAAAATAGCTTTGTTCCTGTATAACTCTATTCTGTCCTCACTCCTTTTACAGCTGCTGCCATACAAATTATATGCCTGGTCCAGATATATAATTATTGCTTTGTATGAGATGTCTTTTAAATCAGATCTGAGAAGAATTACAAGCCAGAATACATTTTTCCTGCATTTTACAGTTTCCCAAGTGGGTCCCCTTTATCTGTGTTCCTCATTTCTTTGTGCAGACTTGAGGTGCTATCTAGTGGCCTCATTTCAACTCCCAGAATGTCTCTTTAGTTTTCAGTTCATGGTGAATTATCTTATTTGTATTTTCCCCCATGTTGTTGAAAGATGATTATTCTCAGCATGAGATTGTTGGTTACTGTCCTCCTCCAGCACGGCACCAATTGTGCAGTTGTCCTCTGGTTTCTGTTTGAGAAATGAGCTGCTAGTCTATGGAGGAACATGAACCCAGGTCACTTTACCTCCTTCTCGCTGCTTTGAAGGTTCTGTCTTGGCCTTTTAACAAATTGACGTGTCTCCAGAGACTCTGCTTGGGTTTATTTTGCTGGGAGTTTTATGTTTCTTAGATATATAGATTAATATTTTCCCATCTGATTTTAGGATTTTGGGCCATTTTCACTCTAGACATTACTTCTGTTTTTCTCCCTGCTCTGGGATTTCCATGGTGCATGTGTTGGTGAGTTTGGTGGTATTTTTTCAGCCCTTTCTGGATCTCATCATGTTCCTTCATTCCCTTTTAGTTTTAGTAGTGTTCTCGTCGACTATGTGAAAGGATTTTCAAAGGTCATTGCTGCTTTCAGTGATGTCACCCATTCGGGCCAGTGGTATTGCGGCTCCTAGGGATTGTTTTCAATTTCTGATTTGTTGGCCTTTGTAGGCTCTATTTTTCACATTACCTTCTTTATCTGTCTTTTTCAGGGAGTTACCTTCTTGTCAGATTTTCTAAGGTACTTTCTGTAATGGATTGTACAGGGGTCCTTAGTATCATTGTTACCTGCATGTTTTTCCTATATTTGACTTAGACTTAACTCTATCTCTGTCTTAGTCAGTGTTCTGTTGCCATAAAGAGATACCACAGCCACGGCAACTCTTACAAAGGGAAACATTTAATTGGGAACTTGCTTGCAATTTCAGGGTTTAGTCATTTGTCTTCACGGCAGGCAGTATGACTGCACACGAGGCTGTGGAGCAGTAGCTGAGGCTGCATCCTGACCCACAGCCTCAGAAGAGAGAGTTTTGAAACCTCAAAACCCATTTCCAGTGACACACTTCTCCAGCAGGGCCACATCTACTCCAACAAAGCCACACCTCCAAACCCTTCCCAGATAGTGCCCACTCCTTGGTGACTAAGCATTCAGATATAGGAGTGAGGTCCTGTTCTTATTCAAACCACCGTACTAACTTACGATGACTGTTTATATTTCTGAGTTTTAGCAGTTTCTAGTTTTTGTTTTGAGGTAGGATGTCATCTAGGCCAGGCTGGCCTTAAATCACAAAACCACTGAAAAAGTACATATGCAAACAAATAAGCATTTAATGCTGTGGATTTCCCCTGTAGCAAGACTTTGTTGAGTCCTCCATGTTTTTATATGCACTTTTATTATTACTCTGTGTGTTTTGGTTTTGATTATAATTTTTCCATAGGTATATTGCATTTCTGAACATTTAGCAGACTTATTACAGCTATTCTTTCTATATTCAGTTAAGATGAGTTGATACCCGTTTACTCAAATCCTTTGCGTCTTTACTAAGATGAGTGAATTCTCGCAGCCCTTCCCTTCTGAAGAGTCTTAGTTGTGTCTTCGTGTTTGAAAGCCATATTTCCTAGCTGCAGATTATTCAGTGACAGTTCTCATTATTTTAAGATGCCTCTCCATCTTCTGAGGAGAAAATTGGTATGCAGCCTCTGTGTAAAGTATGTCTTCTGTTTTAGTCTAGTCTGAATTTTTATAAATTTGAAATGAATTGTCTTTTTTAAATTCTTAGAGTTCCCCCAAGTCCTTTATATTCTCTATTCTGGTTTTCTTTTTGTGTTTGGTTTTGGTTTAGCAGGGTTTGAGAGCAGGGAAGCTTTGATCTTTACTCAGCTTGTGGAATTGTCTATTGATGAGCTGTGGAAGCCTCCTTATCCTGGACACCATGATTTGTTGTTGTTTTCAGTGCGCATACGCAGTGCCTTCTGATAGTGGTACCCTTCCCCTCCCTTACCCCTCTCCGGGCTCTGTTAACCTACTCAGGTGCACATACATATGTCCCTTTTCCACATCCATGTTATTTGGTTTTCTGACCTACTGAGTTTAACCAGTTTGACTGTCTGTCCAATTGATTGCATTGGTGATGTGATACCCACAAGATAGCTTTTTGCAGCTCTTCTGCCTTCCAACTCTTGCATTCTTTCCATCCTTCCTCCCTGTTCTCTGAGCCATGGTGGGGAAGGAGCATGAATGTCTTATTGAGGGCTGAGTGGTCAACCATCACTGGTGCTCAGTATTTTGAGTGGCCACGAGTCCCTATATTCACTGCATTTCACTGCAAAGTTTCTCTGATTGAGACTGAGAGCAGCGTTTGTGGGCACAAACACAAGTTTTTAGAAGCGGTTGCTGCACTGTCAGATTAGCTAAACAACATTAATGAATTACCTGCTAGCGTCAGGCTCCTGTTCTCAGCCATGGGCTTTGACCCAGATTTGCAGTATGAGGTGTGGACTCTTTTCTTGTAGAATAGGCCTCAGAACCAACCGAGGAGCTCCTAGTTGTCCCATAATAGTTATGCCACTGTTGCACCATATCCCACAATGGTGGGTTATGCAGTTTGTAGTATTCTCAACTGGATAAGACCCCTGATACATTTTCTCCCCATATGATTTTTTTGTTGTTGTTGTCTCCCCACTCAACCCCACCCCGAGAAAGGGTTCCTCTGTAACAGCCCTGGCTATTCTAGAACTAGCTTTGTAGACCAGGCTGGCCTCCATCTCACAGAGATCCGCCTTCCCCTGCCTCCCAAGAGCCCAGCCTTGGAAAATTTTTATTTCTGCCCTTAGTATTTGGCCTTACATTTATTGTTACTGGGATTCTCCATCTGCTTGTGCAAGTATCCTGATCCTGTTGTGTTTTGTAGTTTATCAATGCTTCTGTCATGGCCAGTCTGCTGCTCGTTCTGAGCTGGCCCTCTCTTTCTTTGCTGGCCCTTCTTTGCAGCAAGTACAGCATCCGCAGATCAGGTCTGGACCTGAGGTTTCTCTTAACAGAGTCCTGAATGGCATCACCTCGATGCCAGCTCTGGATCCAGGTGGGTTGGTACCACCTCATCCAGTGTCCTTTAGACTTCTGTCCAATGGCATGAGTTTCAGTACTGTGAAGTTACCACAACATACAAGAATTGTGCTTGCTACCCAACACCAAAGCAACTCTGACGACCTGAGTTTGATCTCCAGGTTGCACATGAAGGTAGAGAGAACCAATCCCATACAGTTGTGCTCTGAGCTCCACACATATACCGTAATCTACATGCATGTGCAGACATAGAGATGGATGATAAGTGGATGATAGACAGAGGCAGGAGGTAGACCCCACCACCATGAGGTCAAGAATGGATGAGAGAGCATGACCACCAGCTGTAGGAAGAACCTCATCACACACTCGTGGCTCCTCAGCACAAGCGACTGGCTCTCTGTTTCCTTAGGCACAACCGTGAGGTCTTTAATGACAGCAGATGCTCCTCTGCTCAGACACGACAGTGCACATCCTTCTGTTACATTTTTGTTGTTGTTGTTGTTGTTTTGGTTTTTCGAGACAGGGTTTCTCTGTAGCTTTGGAGCCTGTCCTGGAACTAGCTCTTGTCGACCAGGCTGGTCTCGAACTCACAGAGATCTGCCTGCTTCTGCCTCCCAACTTCTATTACATCTTTATGGAAGTCTGCAGGATAAATCCGAGATGAGGAGGTTTGTGGTGTTGAATATCTGACGCAGGGTCTCCAGCCACCCTCCAAAAGCATTTGGCCTCTCTGCTTTTGGATGTGCACACTCTTAAAGGTAGCTTGGCCTAACATATAGCATATCAAAAGCTTTCTAAACTTGTGTGTTCCTTTGAATATTGCAATGATTAGCTTATTTGCTTTGCATTTTCAGTGGGCAGAAATGAAATGTAAATCTTAATAAACAAATACAACTGCAGATACCTCACTTTTTTTTTTTAATCCAAAAAAGTGACCGTCTTTTTTGGATAACGACTGTCTACACTTCTGCCCTTCTGTGGGGATAATACTTCATACCAATACTTCATACCAATGTTTCCCCCATTTCTGGGAATCAAGCCCAGGGCTAGGCAAGTGCTCTACCACCGAGTTACATCTCTAGGCTTTTTAAGTTTGGTTGTGAGGTAGGATCTAAGTGCTAAGGCAGGCCTCAGATTTGCGAGTCTCCTTCCTGTTTCTCAGGTAGCTGGGATCATGGATCTTTGTTTTCATACCCATATTCTTTGTATAAAATCTGTGTTTCTGTGATCAAATTTCCTTTTAAATAGCCATGAAGTGGGGAAATACTGACTAGAAACAACTAAAACTAAAGATGCTCTGAATGCCACAAGCACAGTGAAGCAGTTCTTAAAATGTTCCCTGTGGAGCAGATGGACTGGGCCTCTGGTCCAGAAGCTGCCAAAAAAGGTCGTAGGCTATCTTGAAGGTGACCTGATGGAGCTGGCATTTCTGTCCTCCAGGCCTCCTGACCCATTCTGTGACTCTGGTGATTGACTGGGTCCAATGAGGATGTTCTTTTGCTTTCATGGCCTGTTTCATCCTAAATGCAGGTCTTAGAGTATCTCACAAATCTGAAGAGGTTTGATTTCTCCATTTTTCGAGCAGACAGACTGGCTCACCCACTATCACAGCTTAGTATCACTTTCTAGCAGGCCAGCCCTGGAACTAGCAGACCCATCCCCAGAGCACTGTGTAGTTGAGGTTCCAACCGTTTAGAAGGGGAACCATCCCTGTGGGTTTGGGAAATGCTGTGGACGCATCTTGAGTTTGACCCACCATGTAAGGTGGAGACCTGTTTTTATGCGTCTTTTCCCTTTGGACTTGAGTGAATGGCCAAGTATGTTGACTTTGTCTTTCAGAGACCTTGGGGAGAAGCTTCATGTGGATTTTAGAAGTACCAGTTTATCTTAAGTCATCAGTTTCTTCTTAACTTAAGAGTCTTTTTTTTTATTTTAATGGAGTTGTACACACCTCTGTGGTTAATGGCGTCTTTCACCCTTCAGAATCTACAACATGGTACCACAGAGCTAAGTAGGACAGCATTTGAGATTAATGCCGGCACCGTTCCAGTTTAAATATTTCTGATTTAGAGAGGCGATGAGTTGGACAGAAAGGTTAATGGTGTCCTGTGGTGTGCTCTGTTGAACTACTAAAGAAGTAAGATGACAGATTTCACTCAGCCTGCTACCGTTGCCATTGTAGGGAGAAGGCTGATAAACTAGTGTGAATGTCAGCAAGAAGTATGGCCAGCGCGACACTGGATAATCACATGCTTTCCAAAGGGGTTTGAAGTTTTCGCTCTGTGAGGTGAATAATGAGTTCTGAACATGTTAGCCGAGAATATACCGAATGCAGTAAATGTATATTGAAAATTAACTATCTTTGAAGAAGCTTGGGTGTAACTAAGATGGTGCCTGCCCTGTAATAGGCAGGATTTGAAATTAATGGCCGTGTACTACTAATGAACTAGGGAAATTGGATTCCTGTTCATTGGTTATCTTACTAAAATTGTAGTTGCAAAAGCTGGTTAATTCTAAAAGTCAAAATGAGCGTAAAGTGTCAGTGGATTGACAAGTAGAATTGTACAGGAATAAATCTTTTATCAATATGGTCCAAAAGACCCCACTGCTGCGGGACTACACCGAACCATTCTTCCTGTTGGCACCCACTACCCAAGCACCTGACACACGTCTTAGTCAGTATTCTGTTTCTGTGAAGAGACACCATGACCATAGCAGCTCTTCCAGAGGAAAGCGTTTAATTGAGGCTGGCTTACAGAGGTTTACTCTGTTACCAGCCTGGCAGGTAGCATGGTAGGAAGCGTGGGCAGGGGCAGATCTGGAGCTGGAGAGGTAGCTGAGAGTTCTCTAAGTCTGGATTGGCAGGCAACAGGTGAGAGACACACCCCGCGCCTAGCTTGAGCATTTGTAAACCCGAAATCCCACCCCGCAGTGACATGCTTCTTCCAACAGGAACCACATCCTAATTCCTGTCAGGTAGCTCCACTCACTAATGACAAAGCACTCAAATGCATGAGCCTATGGGGGCCATTCCTATTCAAGCGCTGCACTACACCTCTCCCTCTCTGTCACCCTTCATTTCTCCATTCTCCACACTAAAGGGAATGGTGGGTCTTCCGGTGTTCAGCTCTTCTTATAGTACTCTAAGATGGCATTGCAATGCATGGGTTGCTGTGCCCTTTCCACGCTTCCAATATGGAACTATTTTTTTTAAACTGTCAGAGTGAAATTTGCCGTTGCACCTATCCTACTGGATATACTTAGAAACCAGCCTGGCCCACTGGGACTGGAGAGTCTGCGTTATTAATAATTGTCCATCTTCTTGTTTCCATTTTCTGAAAACAAAACTAAACTTCCACTGTGGGATTTGCGTTTATTATTAAAGATCATTCTGACTTGAATAGTTTCCTTTGGCTTTGAAATGGGATTCACATTTAAGGGTCCTAGTTTCCTTAATGTTCTACACTTTGACTCTAAAGTGTTGATTATAGCCGGCAGCTTTGTATTTGCTTCATGGAGTGTCTGTTGTGAAGGACTCAGTAAATGTGCAATTTCAAAGTCCTTTGTGCTACTAAGGGCTGCTCCCTTTCTAGATTTAGGGATCTAAATCCCCTTAGGGATTAGTGCTCTCTGAGGAGCTCAGCAAGCTCCCAGTGAAGACGGAGCTGGCAGAGGGTTCTTAGCACTGACCTGTGTGCCATTTAAACCCGAGTGCACAGGCAAGGGCTCTTGGCTGTGTCCTTGTGCTAAGAACTTTGCATGGTGAAACCATATGGTTAAAGGCCATTCAGCAAGCCTTGAAACTGGCTCAGAACCAGAGGACTAAACTTATAAGGCAGAATGTGTGGATGCTGCCTCTGGATGTTAGCAGTCCAGGATGGCTCAGGAGACAGCAGCACCTGGCCATAAACAGATAAACAGAGACGGTCCTTGTCTCTGGACTAGGACAGCCTCCGAATTGCATGGCTTCTTGTGTATTTTAGTCCCTTGACTTTTACAGCCTTGTCTCCCCTGCTTGCCTATCCCAAGGATACTAAATTGAAGATGTTAGCAAGGAAATGGAAGTGAGCACAGTCCATAGCTTAGCTACTTCCCAAGAACTAGACTGTAGCTCCTCATTAAATACATCTGGGATAATATAGGAAAATAAATATTAGGTGTAACTTTTAAAACTTTAACACAGAATTACTGTAAGATGCAGTAATTCCATTTTTTAGGAGTGGGTTCAGAGGATGAAAAGCAGTCTGGGAGAGAGTGCTAATGAAAGCCAAAAGCCGTCCATTGACTGGTGGACAGATGCACGGCTGTGATCTGACCAGACAACAGGATCATCGGGCCTTTAAAAAAAAACAAGTCCTTTCTGTGCTACATCAGGACTGTGCCCTAAGGACATTGTCCTGAGTGAGCAGGCCAGTCACACAGGCCAGATGTGTGCTTTTCCTTACAGGAGGAGTCCCCAAAGTAGCCAAATCCACGAACACAAAGAAGCTGGAACAAGGAAGTTAGTGTTTATTGGGGATGGCGCATGCCTCTGTAAAATGTATCTGATGCAACTGAACTACTGTACACTTAGAAACGCCCAACAAACTATAATGCTGAAGTATAGCCCATTGGTTTGCTAGTCTTTGTTGGGGGCCCTTGAGAGACATCTGGACTGTCATGGATTCTTGAACAACAGTGCCACTGCTTGATCCAGGTGTCCCTGCAAACACTGGTGTACACCATACGAAAGCTTTTCACAGCATAGGAGAAGCTTGTGCAGTGAGGGACAAAGGTAGAAACTGAGAGTAAGCCATCAGAACAGCATTTTAATCTTGTGAATGAGGCATTTTATGCGTGTGCATGTTTGCGCTTGTACAGGCACACATTTATGCGGGTGTTCATGCGTGTGTGAAGGTTGACCTCAAGTGTCTTCCTCGGTCACTTACATTTGCAGTATTATTGAGGTATTTATTGAACTTACCAGCTAGCCTGTTTGCCTGGGGATCCCATCTCTCCCTTTGAAGTGCTGATTACAATTAGACCACCACAGCTGTCTTTCATTTGAGTGGGTACCAGGGATTCAAATGTAAGTTCTCATGCTTGCATGGCCATCACTTTACCCACTGAGCCATTTCCCTAACTCCTGTTAGAATTCTGTGGTGTGTGTGTGTGTGTGTGTGTGTGTGTGTGTGTGTGTGTGTGTGTGTGCGCGTGCGCACACGCGTGCATGTTTATATTTTTTAATAGTCTCCTAGCATGAACTGTTGCCTGAATAGCAGTGGTCCTGGGTGTTGTGTGCAAGCCCTGCTGATGAATAATAGTCCTTTATTTAGGACAAGTGAGACTGGGAGGTGCGTGTTTTAACAGCAGAGGATGCTGCTGCCGTGTGGCCTTAGTGTTTCCTCTCAAACTGTCATCCATGGAAGGGAAATCGGAGCCTTCCTGAGCATCAGCCATTCCTTCCCAGCCCATCGGTGGTTTTCTCCCCGTTTGTAAAAAGCAGCCCCTTTGGCTCTTCACTCAGGTCAATGCCAGAGGTAATAAAAACAACCCTGGTATAAAGCCCTTAAATTTTAATAAGCTGTGAGACATGTGTTGGGAGTTACATCAACCCTCGGGGTTTTTTCTAACTGTCGAGAATGTATTTCCCGTTCCCCGGATGATCTCAAGCATTCCTCTCTCCCTGGGCTCAGTTGTCAGTTGTTGGTGGCAGGTGGGTGAGTTGTTGATCATTTAATCCCTCCACTGCCTCCACTGTTATTCCTATTATTATTTAATGTGCTGTGTAACCCTCAAAAGGCTGGTTCCAATCTGTTCTTTTCCATCCTGGCTATTTCTGGTCCCTTGAATCTGGCATATCTGGACATTCCATTTCTTTGCTAATTGGCATAGTATCCTAATGTGCCAGAGTCTGTTACCAGTTGATTCAGCAGATACCCTTTGAGTACCCACAATATGCAAAGCACTTGGGAGCCGCTGAAATCTCAATCCCATCAAGTCTCAACCCAGAAGTCTTTGGAGATGCTCCTAACTTTGAAGATTTCCCCTCCATTAATTCTTCTCCCAGCATGTATCTTTTGCTGGTTTGCTTTTCTTGTGCCTGTGTGTTTGCCACTGTGGGGGCTGCTGGGTGTAATGTGATCTTAACGCCTACTGGTGAGCTCAGGTGGCAAAGTAAGCACAATAGACCTTGGGTTTCCTCTTGTAAAGAGATTTAGTGAGGTCGTGGTACCCTGCAGTAAGCATTGACGGGGCCATCAATCAGTCTTAGGAGTCAACCTTTGCCCTGTCCAGACACCTGTCTTCATTACTCCAAGAAACCACACTTTTCTTTGGATTTGGTTGTAGATAAGTTGGAAAGAGTTATAGTTATGACCAAATGACTAGTCTATTATGAGGGAGCGTGGTTGATCAAAATATGGACATTTCATTTGCCTGACCGTGAAGCCATGCCACAAACAACCAATCCACTATCTCTGCCTTGGGAGTCATCACAGAACCAGTCATTCGTCTCCTGGTGTTGATGAGTACTGCACACTCCCTGCTGGATTCTAAGATCCTGGCCAGCTGTCTTCCTGTTTCCTGTTACTTAAGTTTAATTGTTGGGCGTTTAGGATTCTTTGGTGTGAAGGAAATGTCATGACTCCTGTAACCTCCCTTCTGCCCTGTGTATTTTACATTTGGGGCTACTTCAGACCTTGAGTATGGTCCTTCGCTGGTAGGTATCAAATGCATCAGCTCTTGAGTTGTGCTGTTCCACATCAGCTTTGCAAGGCTCTGTGTTCTGCCCAGGTGACTGGCAGTGTGACCAAAGGCACTTTCAGGGAGTTCTCTGGGAATCTGGTGACTCAGGGTGAGAAGCCCTGCTGCTCGTAGCAGCACACCACACTCGGCATGTCAAATACATCATTATTGTGTCTTCCTTGATTTAATTAGACTGGTCTTATTTAGGTTCAGGAAGGTATAATCAACTATTTAGAGTTGATTTAAAGTTACATAGTCTCTCTCATTAATTGGTAGTTCCTTTTTTGTCTAAACATAGTATTTTTCAACTTAGCTCTCCTTACTGCTCTGCACACTTAATACTTTTAGATTAGTTCTCGCTGGAAAGTTAGCTGTTATAGCAAGTCACTGTAATTGAAGAACCCACAGCTTTGATACTTCCTAAGCTATGTGTTTTTGAGTTTTTAATATTTTCATCCAATTTTCCATTCATCTACTTTTTGTCTGTTTCTGATATTCCTGAATTATTTTGCAGTTTTAATGAAGTATTCGTGTGCTTTGTGGACTAAAGTGGAGCTTATATCTTTGCCACATGTAGGTTCCCTTTGTTCTGTAAAGAATGAATCTTGTGCAGTCTTATGGTAACTGTTAACGCTGTACCATAATTGAGGTACAGGGTGTCATGGCCCCCCTCCCTGGCCTTTGGAGAGCTGGATACACATGTGTGCTCAGGGCTGGAAACTGAGTCATTAACACAAGAGCGTGAGAGGTCTGAAACCTCTGACCCATGTTACGGGAATCCTGTGCAGTTCAACTAAGTTTACGCTTAATGTTGATATATTGGTTCTTAATTTGTATAGAAAATTGTTGAATGCACCATCTTAAGGAAGCAGGGGGAGGGCGGTGGGGTAGTGGGGGAGCGGGAGGGCTGGGAACAAGGGGAGTAAATGTAAATTTGGCTTTTAACAAAAATAAATAAATAAAAAAAATAAATAAATAAAAAAAAAAAAAGAAAATTGTTGAATGGAAAGTTTAAGGAGGTGGCCAGAGAGATGATGGCCCAGTAGTTAAGAGTACATATTGTTCTTGGAGAGGACCCAATGTTGACCCCCAAAACCCTCTTAGACAGCTCACAACTGCCTGTAACTCCAGCTCCAGGGAATCTACATCCCTCTGAATTTTTCAGACAGAAGCAAATGCATACACACACTAGTACATAAATAAGTAATAATAATATTTTAAGAAAGAAGAATTTGGGAAAGGTTTCAGTGGCCAAGGGAGTGGTGTCATTGTTCAGTCAGATAAAAGTGGTTCAAAGAGTGAAAGGCTCTAGAACCAAGCCAATCAGAACAGTGAGGGCAGGGCAAAGGGGGGGACTGGGATTGCATGTGTGAAGAGCAGGGGCAGACCAGGCTGGTGGTGTGCCCATCCCTCCCCACATCCAAAGGCCTGTGACCTCCCCTGTGGTTAGTGGTAGAGTCAGGACAGAGACCTGGCATTCTGCCCAGCCAACCACCTGTCATCCTGGATGGCAATGAGCCAGTGGGAGAGGGCCGGGGAGGCTGTCTTAATCACTGTTCTGTTGCTGCAAAAACACATCATGACCAAGGCAAGTCTTATAAAACATCGCGTTTAATTGGAGGCTTTCAGAGGGTCAATCCCTTGTCATCGTGATAGGATGTGCATGGCAGCAGGGAGGTGTGGTGCTAAAGGAGCAGAGAACTACATCCAGATCCACAGGTATCAGGCAAAAACACAAGCAATCCCGTAGTGACACACTTCCTCCAACACGCTCACACCTACTCCAGCAAGGCCACACCCCTTACTCCCTCTAACCCTTCTCAAACAGTTCACCAACTAAGGACTAAACATTCAAATAAATATATGAGCCTATGGGAGCCATCCTCATTCAAACCACCATTATTCAGGAACCAGGCACAGAGGTTGGATTGGTAAGCTTGAAACTCAGGTCAAGCGGGTCAGAGAAGTGGTTCTCAGCCTTCCTAACACTATCACCCTCCTCATGTTGTGGTGACCCCAACCATAGCTACTTCATACCTGTGATTTTGCTATGGTTATGAATTGCAGTGTAAATAATCTGATATGTAACACCTGAAGGGGTAGCAACCTGTAGGTTGAGAGCCCTTGAGGTAGAAGCACTTTCCCCGGGCCCAGGTGATTTGGGTGGTGCTGTCTAGGGACACAGCTGGAGCCTCTCATGAGGTAAACTTAGCATGGAGGTGCTGGTATGGAAGCAGCATGCTCAGACCTGCCCAGCATGACCCACCTTGAAGAACCTGGCACTATATGGATACACTGTGATTGCTAGTTCCTAAGAGTCCTGACCGTGAAACTGACTTTGTATCCCAGAGCTTTAAAGTACTGATGTGTGGGGCAGGGGGTGGCCTCCCAGTAGAGAATACAGTATCTCTCACCTTTTACCCAGGGCCATGCTCAGATTGTAACCATCCTGCAGTGATGGCTAAAAGAACTCCTAGCCTTGTCCCAGGATGAAAACTAGCAACTGTGCCAGCTAGAGCAGGAAGGGTATTCCAGTCTGGAGTATCTGGCCTGGCAGCTATGTGGTGATATCAGCTCACCACAGAAGGTGTGGTCCTCCTGTTCTCTGTGCTGCCCTGTGTTGTTGGCCTGTATCCAGAACCCTGAGCGCCTAGAATGTTTGGCTAGAGTAGAGGGCGTCGCCTACACCTACAGCCCAGCTCTGGAATAGGCAGTGACGGGGAGAGAGTTTATTCAGCCGAGTTTGGACATGCTGCCTCTTACTAATGAGACTTCTTTAGTAATGATCAGCAAATTTGAGCTTTGGATTCCCAAGGAGCTAAGTTGAGCAGGGCACTGTTCATTCATGAGCGTTCTCCACACAGTTGTACCAAGTGCCTTACCTTGCGGATGAGTGCAGAGCATCTATCACTGGGAAACTCAGATCCTTTTGTACTCTTTGTATCATTATAAAATAGATGCTACTGCTCCAAGGCTGCCTTCACTTATTACTATGTTCAAATGAAAATACCTGAGAAGTCGTATTGTTCCAAACACTACTGTTTCCACCATATTCTAAACGATTTTTATCCATTTTTGTTGCTGATATAAAAGTAAGGGAAAAGTAATTACTTTTTTCCTTGCGATGAGCCCAGATGGTTACTATTTTCTGCTTTAGTTAAAGGCTCGCTCCGTTGTCTCGCTCCTAGGCTTCTAAAGACAAGTCGAGTTGTTCTGTCTGTGGTGTCTCCCCACCTTCAGGTTCAGATTTATGGTTTGCCTGTGTCTGCACGCACAAGGGGTGCACATGCATCCTGACTAACCTTTGTTAAACGTCCTGGGTTCGTAGGCTTCTTCCTGGCTTTCTTGAAATACAGAAACCATGAGCTGTTCTTCCTAAAGTATCTTATACTTACCTCAGGCGTGTGGTTTTTTTTTTTAAACAAATTTTCCAGTCTTAAAACTCATTCTTTGGAAAATAAAGTTTTTTTTCTTTTAGATCTACCTCTGTAAGAAATAGGCATAATAAAAAAACATTTTCAACAACTTCATTATTCTAGTTTGGTTTCTGTCATTGTGGTAAGCACCATAACCAAAAGCAACTTGGAGAAGAAAGGGTGTATTTGGCTTACAGCTCACATCATCAATGCTAGCATCCAAGGCGAGAATCCAGAGGCAAGAGCTAAAGCAGAGGCCACAGAGAAATGCAGCTTACTGGCCTCCTCCTCCTCCTAGCTTGCTTAATTACCTTTCTTACACAGCCTGAACTCTGATACAAAAACCAGCAATCAAGAAAATTCACCTCCCCACCCCCTGACATACTCACAGGCCCGACCACTGTAGGCAATGCCTTGAATGAGGTTCCCTCCTCCCAGGTATATCAAATTGACAGCTGAAACTAACTGTGACACGTCTAGGATTTTAAAACAAAAACATTTGAACTTGTTTCTATGTGGACCGTTGTTGCACGGCCCTGGAGTAGTGTGCTGAGCAAGACTTTGCTGCCTTTTTCCCCTCTGGGGGAAGTTACCTTGTAGTCTATCTGCCTTGGCTGCTTAGGGACTGACTAGCACCCCATGGGCTATTAACCTGGCATACCTGAATTCTCCCTCTTATAGGTCATTGTTCCACTCTTGGTCTACATATGGATGATAATTAGTTTTGAAATGTCTTTTTCTGTTGATCTCACCAGTTTTAGAGGTCTCTTCCTATTCAGTGATTTGATCTTGGATGTCAGTCCTGGTTTTCTCCTGACAGCCTCGTGTTGCTTGCTGGATATCGATTCTTTTACAATTTAAGGTGTTGGGTTTTTATTACATATTTAAAATGTGTGTTTGTTTTTAAATTATGGATATGTCTGTGAGTATGTGCATGGGAATGCAGGTGCCAGTGGAGGCCAGAGACATCAGGTCACCTAGAACTGGAGTTCCAGGCAGAAGTGTTAGCTTGTTCTGTCTTACTGTGAGTTTGGTATAATTCCACACATCTTTTATCTTAGACCAGGATAGGTTTATTGCCAATGTGTGTCTGTGCCTTGCTCTGTATGTAACACCTCTCTCCAAGGCTTCTGAGGACTCCCAGCCCTGTGTAAACTTTGAAGATTACTCAGTTTAGGTCTCTAGGAGCTGATCTGGCCTCAAAAGTTGTTCTCTAACAGACTTAATATAATTTTTCCCTGTATATATCCAGACTGGTATTGGAATCTCGAACAAGTCCTGCACACCAGTGTTTTTCTCTACCCTTGGGTAGAAAGCTGTTACACCATTACGCTGCCCTCCCTGCCTGCTATCCAGCGTCTGGAGATAGATACTTGCATGTTCTAGTTGCCTTTGTGTATCTGTGGGCCATATGTCTTAAGAAAGTGTGGGCAGGGCTCACAGTTTCAGTCATTAACAATAGAAAGGCATGGTGGGACCAGCTCAGTTCATGTGGCAGGAAGAGCCTACTTACATCTGGACAAGCAAAGCAAAAAAAAAAAAAAAAAAAACTGAGAAACTTCCCAGAACCCAAGGGCAGGTACAACCTAATAAGGTCTGCCCAAGTACCCTACCACCCATTCTGGTGCATGGCCTCACCTCCTGGAGAGTCACAGTCTCTAGTGTGGGACATTGTTTAATTCAGACCACAACAGTAGCCACTAGCAGAGAAGAGAAAGCAAGCGCGCCTTTCTAGATTGGAAGGAGATTCCAGTCATTCCTAGAAACCTGCCCCCAGGCTGTGCACCCAGGTTTGAAAGTATCTTTAGTTACTCTTCAGTCGGTAAAGGAAAAGCCAAGTGTTCAAAAAGAAATGTTTCTTTCCTTGACAAATGTTAAGATTTTTACTCAAGGGATGACACTGATGGTCAGGGGTGTCAGCGGTTCATTCTCTGTGGAGGAACTTTGGCTCATGTGTTTTCTTCATGAGTCCTATCCCGCGAGTCCCTGGATTTTTGTTTAAGCTGTAAAGAACAGTTCTTCCCAGGCCTTCCATATGCAGTTGTTTACAGCTGTGCGGTTTTACTGGGAGCTGTGAACAAAGGCCAGTAGCTGGAGGTTCGCGCCCACCCAATGAGGAAGCCCAGGGAGTTTATTGGGGTTATTAGAGGAGTGACTGCAGCACCAGAAAGTTCGCCCTGAATGTCCTCAGGAAAGCCATGTTTCTTTTCTGGGCCTCACCACCCTGCTTGAGGCAGCCCCACAGCTCAACGTCCCCTCCTCAGCCATTGGTACTGCTTATTTCACGTTGGGGGTAGGGGTGGGCTTGGGAAGCTTAAAAGGTTGGAGGAGCTTTCTGAGACTGGGAGTTTGCTTTGCTTCCTGATTTCTAAGGCACACCCTTCTGAAAGGGACTGTTGACAATATAGAGGATCTTGTTACAGCTCAGTTCTGCTCCAGTGTTGAACCGGCTGCCTCTGGCTTAGCTGTGTGACTACTGGACTTTGTAAATAACTCTTGAGTGTTGTGAGCACTGCGTTGGGGGGGGCGGGTACATGGTATAGTAGTGGCCCTGCCCTCACATACCTTATGGAGTATTCCAGGAGTAAATATTATATATGAGAGTGCAACAAGAAAGCTACTTTTAGGGGGGTGCTTTATAAAGGGGATAATGACAAGGGGGTGGGCGGCATGGGGTAAGTGGGTGCAGGAACACTTGCTGGTGATGTCCAGGAGAGCAAAAGAAGCTAGCCATTTGAATTCAAGGACAAGGTATTCTAAGCAGAGGAATAGTGTATTCAGAGGTTCTGAAGTGGGCACACACCTGGATGGGTGTAGGAACATGTGGCTTGACTATCTAGAGTGATCGCAGACAGACACAGATGCTATAGGCAAAGACTTAACTTGGTGTTGATGATATGTAATGTCAAGGGCAGTCTTACACGAGTACTTCCTGTGTAAGTTGTGCCTCATGCTATTCACATTGGATAACAGGGTCCCAGAGTCTGGGATCAGCAGGGTTCTCTAGCACAGTGAGCCTGAAGTTACTGGTTGGTTGGTTGGTTGATTGATTGTTAAAACAGGGTCTCATTATGTAGCTCTGGCTGGCTTGAACTCACAGAAATACTCTTGCATCTGCCACCTAAGTGCTGGGATTAAAGGCATGCTCCACCATGTCCAGCAAGTTGATTGTATTTTCAAAGCCTTCAGTGATTTTTACATTTTAAGCTTTAATGATTATACTTTTAATGAGTTGTGTGTACCAATTGTAGAAACTAGTGGGTTTTATTATGGCATTGCTATGCATGCATGCATATAACCATATTAACCCACTGCATTTTTCCCAGCCTTGCTACTGACTGTTGCTCTTTCCCGTGGAGGTACACCTGCTGTCTCAGTATCATCTCTGGTCACCAGTTCCCATATACTGATCTCCAACCCTGGATGTCCCAGCCCCTCTTCTGGGCTATGTACCCTATCCCTATGACTATGCTCACCCTGGGTAAAGCCGGTGTCTCCAACTCTCAATTCCTCATGTGCATGCCCCTATCTCGTTCACTTGAGTTCGGTACTTAAAAGCATACATGGTTCGTTTCTCTGTACTAAATGAATTACCTGGCAGTGTTGACTCTGAATTGAAGTGAGTTGGGGAATGGAGAAGCAAGGAAGAAGTGGCGCTCATGGAGACCAGGGAAACTCGGGTGGGCATGGCAGTGGTGCTGAAAAGAACAGTGGAGAGCGCTCTGGGCAGAAACCGTTAGTACAGGTTTTGAGCGCCAGTTGGGGAGGATCTGGCAGAAAAGAAAAGTGAAGCTTAAGGTGGAGCGATTCTACAACATCCTGCCTGACAGGTGCCATTGGGTATTCTAGTCAGGAATGAAAACTTGAGGTCACATTCTGTAGAATCATGCAGTCTGGATTTGCCTGCATAGGAGTGATAAAGGCTGCTGTTAATGGAATTAACCCATTAACATTAGTGGTTATTCCAGTATGAATTGGGAAAATAAATTATAATGTGGCTCATGGTGATTCCTGTGAACAAGTAATGTCCTGATAGATAGTGAATGCCACGGTGCCATTTTACACAAGTAAAAGCAAAAGTAACAATGTGTGTAAGACCCTGCGTATGTAGTAATCCAGCACCTGTTCTTTAACGGGGGAATGGGAAAATGCTCATACTTCTCTTCTCTATAAAACATCAGGAAGGACACCTTAGAAAGCCTGACCTGAAGTTCAGTAATGGGGTGGAAGGCTTTTTAGCACATATGCTATACTGTTAGTTTAGGGAAGACGTAATTGACAAAGGCGCACATCCTATACCCTACACTGACTGACCTCAGATCTGTGGTGTGTCACTACACGCGGCTTATTTTCAGATTTAAAAAATTCTTTATGTGTATAGGTGTTCTTATTGGCACGTATGTCTGTGTACCGTGTATACACAGTACCTGAAGAGTGGAGAACAGGATCCTCTGGGATTATGTGTATAGGTGTTCTTATTGGCACGTATGTCTGTGTACCATGTATACACAGTACCTGAAGAGTGGAGAACAGGATCCTCTGGGATTGGAGTCCCAGATGGTTGTTAGCTGCCGTGTGGGCACTCAGAACTGAGCTCAGGTTCTCTGGGAAAGCAAAACATGCTCTTAACCACTAAGCTGTCTCTTCAGCTTCTGTTCTTAGAGTCTTAAAACGTGTGCATTTATATCCTGCTTAGATCTGTCAAAAGATTAAATTTGAAGGGTTTTTATTGCAAAGATTAAAGCAGACGGAGTTGTTTCTTCCTGTTGGGACAGTCAGGGTACTTGACTGTCCACTTTATTATAATAAAAAATGTTGCAGGTCGGACAGTAGCTTAATGGTAAAGTATGTAACCAGCATGCATAATGAGGCCCTAGGTTTGATCTCTCATACTGAGGAATCGTGTACCAAGACTGGTTGAAAACCAGTATCCGGTTTGGTACTGAAGAGCAGCGATGCATGATGGGATGCTGCTGGGGGAAAGGAGAGCTGTCTTCATCAGATCCCCCCAGGCTGTGCTTAAATTTGTGCTAGTTTAAAAAATGTCATGGAAACTGACCAAAGTGGTACATGCCATTAATTTCCAGTACTTGGGAGCCAGGGGCAGGGGAATCTCTGTGAGTTGAAGGCCAGCCTGGTTTACATAGTGAGTTCCAAGACAGTCAGGGCTACTTAGTGAGACCTTGTCTCACAAACAAACAAACAAACAACTTGGTAAAATTGTGGGTCCAGTAGACAGACCTCATGGGCATCTTGGGGCAAGAAGAAGAACTCCTTGCTGTCTGTGATCTCCACAGGGAGCAGTGGCCATTTTACCATAGGCCTGCCGGGACACGTGCATGGCTTCACCTCTGTCTCTCTTGGTCCCTCTTGAACTTAGATGGGGATAGCTCTTCAGATCTTCATCAGTCAGCCTCGTTTCCCTTTTTAAATCATCAGACTTTGAATGTATTCACTTTGAGAACCAGTCCCATTCTTTACAAGGCTCAGACTTTTCACTTCCTTTCAGTGGGTGCATGGCCAGCATTTTTCTCTTTGAACACTACTTAGGCAAGAAGCTGATTTCTTTAAAAGTAAAAATAAACTTGGGCAACCTTCTATTTGTGATGTCCTTTAATAGCCAAGTCCTGGGTGTGTGATGGGCAGCTTTGTCTAATTCAGAGGCGCCACACTGGGAACGGATTGGTAGGACATCACAGACCACTGTGGTTTCAAACTCTTGGCAGGTACATCTCCGTTCATGGATGCGCTAACAGCCAACGGAACAGCTACCATCCAGACGTCTGTTACAGGAGTGACAGCTGGGAAAAGGAAATTTATTGACGACAGAAGAGACCAGCCTTTTGACAAGCGGTTGCGTTTCAGTGTGAGGCAGACAGAGAGTGCCTACAGATACAGAGACATTGTCGTCAGGAAGCAGGATGGCTTCACCCACATCTTGTTATCCACAAAATCATCAGAGAATAACTCACTAAACCCAGAGGTGAGAGACACACCCCAGGCTATGGCTTCATGCTTCTCTGTGCCCTTGGTGTCCTGGCCTGCTTTGCTGGGTGGCACTCTTTGTGATCTTCCTAAACCTTCTGGGGAGCTTAACTTCTCGTCATACTTGTGGCCACAGTAACACTTCACAGGAGGAGGGTGCCAAGCAGCTACTCCAGTCTCTGCTGTGGGAACTGTGGCTTTGAAGTGGGGATGTTCGCTGCATCCTTCCCTCTTCATCTCCCCCTCCCCCCAAGTCATCTGTAGATCATAGGGCTCGGTGACCCTGTGACCTTCCTAAAATCACGTGGAAATGTGTATACACTGACTTTGCTTCAGCATTCATCAGAATCTTGATGGGTCTTAGTCCCTTCAAAGAATCTGTCATCCTGCTGTACAGGTGCCATTAGCATTGTAGCAGACACATGTCCTTGTCAATAGTACCTAGTAGAAGGGACCTTTCAGTGATCCGGGGTAATGTGTTTACAAAGCTAGGAGACCAATTCCATGACGGCTCTAGAATCCAGTGTGTTTGAACTTGTGCCTCATCAGAGTTTTGAGTTCTGGTGGTTGCTTGTCTGCCATTGCGCACATCTTGGGCAAGTGGGTATCTGGCCAGAGTCACAAAATAGGGCAGGTCCTTGGTCCACTTTTAGACCGCCTTTGTTAGTTACTTTCCAATGCTTCACGGAGGTCATTCCAAGAATTGTATGCTCTCCCACGCTGCATCCCTACTCAGTGCACTCAGACAGCAAATGATTTAGACATCTGTCCCTATTGTGTTAGGTTGCTAAAAGCCAAAAGCCCTAGAACTTAACTCATTTCTTGAAACTGGCTGAATGTGCCACCTGCTGTCCAAACTAGAATTTCCCGTAGATTTCTTGTGTGACTTGCCTGGTCTGCTGAGAGCCACAGTGACTGTACAAGAGCCAGGTGATGCAGATCTGCGTACCTTTCCACCAGTGTTTGTAATTCCCCATGCAGTTGTAATCCTCTTCCACCCCAGCACTCCGATCTCTGGCTACAGAAAATAGAAAGCATGCAGAGTATTTACAGTAGTGGTGGGTGGAGTGACCCGAATCACATTGGAGATGCCTCTTTTATAGACCTAAATTGTCCCGTTAAAAAGTGCTTTGTAGGATTCTGTACCCAAAGAGCTCTTGACCACTTGAACTCATGGTGACTTCCAGGTGATGAAAGAAGTTCAGAGTGCCCTGAGCACAGCTGCGGCCGACGACAGCAAGCTGGTGCTGCTCAGCGCGGTGGGCAGTGTCTTCTGTTGTGGTCTGGACTTTATTTATTTTATACGGCGTCTCACGGACGACAGAAAGAGAGAAAGCACTAAGATGGCAGATGCTATCAGGTAAGTACCAACGGGGTTTTCAACTGAGCCTCTGGGCTTTTGCATGGTCCCAGTCTTTGAGAGAATAAGCCTGTGTAAGCCTCAGGAATAACATGTTCATCTTCCTCTGAAAGGCACTGGTAACAAGATTAATTAAATCCTCTGCCTGCTCTATGGCCCTGGCATAAATTACTACTTGTCTTGAGCAGATCACTGATTTCAGGGTTGGCTTAAGCACACACAGGACATTCTGGAAGTGTTGTGGTAGAGTAGTCTACCATGTATTCTCTTTCCTCTGAGTTGTCCAGGAGTTGCACAGTTCCATAAAAGGTCACATAATGGGTGTGGTTCTTTGTTTGTTGTTTTAAGTGTAAGGGCACATTCTTATTTGTTTGCTCCAACTTTGTTCTAACCACCCAGAAAAATAAATAATGCTGTTTAAAGTTCATTTTTCTTATACTCACCCCAGAAAATATACTACCTATTTGTATGTCTTTCCAGTCTTTTCTGGGCATATTTTTAAGTTTTTGAAATGATTAAAGCTGTGTTTTGAGACATGTACATTGTAAAGTGTGTGAATCACTTAAGTTAACCCTCACACTTCTGTGGTGAGAATATTGAAAACATTTTTTCTTTTTTTTCTTTTTTCTTTTTTTGAGACAGGGTCTTGCTATATAGGCAATTTGACCTTAGACGACTCCTCTGTCGGTTGGCTTTCCAAGTCCTGGGATTATATCCAGGCCACTATCATGCCCAGTTTGAGATCTGCTTTCTTAACAGGCTTCAAGTCTACAGTATGTTTTTAGTTAGAGTCAATATGTCCTTCCCAATATACGTATCTTAATATATGTATGTATGTAATAAAAATTTAGTTTTGGTTTTATAATACATAAATTATACTATTACTTGGCATCTTGCCATCTCTGTGTAACATGACCAACCTTGAAACTCATCCATTTCCCCTCTGGTTGGTTTTATTCACTGTTTTGTCCTAATGGTTGAGGCGCCTTCCCTAGAACCTGTAAGTCCCACGGTAAACACATCTACTGTGCTAATCCCTGCTGGTATAATTTAAAATGTCTTAATTTTCAGAGTTTACTTTTAGTTAAAGTGAATAAAGCCCCTCACCTACCAGGAAGGTCTGTATTTCCCTGCCTGCCTCTCTAGAAGTACATTATCCTCAAGTGACCCGTTTGGGCCCTTTTGTATTTTTCTTTCTAATTTGTAGCAGATTAGAAATTCAAAGACCTATAGGCTTGCAAATGAGTAAAGTAGTTTGGATCTTTTCCCAAACTGCCAGGTCCCTGTAGAGCTAGAGTTGAGATTCTGAGAGGCACTGGGCTTCCTGGCCCCCTATAAACCCCCTGGAGACACACAGCAGGGTAAGGATGGGTTTGTGCTGTTTTTCTATGTTGGGTGGGTCTGAGGTGTGGCATATCCTGACTTTGATAGATCCCCTAAGTGGCTGTCATGGATGCTGCCTACTGGCCCTGGAACTCCACACCTTGGAGTAGTGAGGCATTGCCTTGGCCTTACACAACGTATTTCATCATTTTCAAAATTAATAGACGCTTTCATTTAGGAGGTTATCCACCATCTGTTCCAAGAGTGTCCAGCTATGGGCCACACACAATCAAAGATAAATGCAACCCAATACAAAATCATAAAATTTAAATTTTTAAATAATTGTTTTACTTAAAACTTATATTGTTTTGATTTTTTATGTAACTTAATTGCGTAGTTCTAAGGCATGAAACTTGTATATGACACTATTATGTTCAAAAGATGGACTGTGACCTGATGGGTATCTTTCTGAGTGTGATCGTAACTTAATCTTTTTTCCTCCAGAATTTTGAAGTGTATAGCCTTACTAAATATTATTCAGAATTGTTATGTCTGGTCTCCTAAATAATTTTAGACTTGTGGTAAAGTAGATGACACAATCTTTCTCAATTTAAAAATTAAATGTGCCTAAGTCCCTGACAGATTGTCAGTACCCACGAAACAACTTTATAGTAGTATTGTACAGTTAACCAGTGGTGCCGCTGGGACTCCAATCCAAGACAGCCTGAGACGTTCCTCATAGTCTGCCCCCATTCAGGATCAATGTGTGGAAACTTGAGATTCATTTTTATCCCAATCATCCTGCCCCTTGTGGCAACGTTAATTTTTTTCCCATGTGGTCACTGGATCCACACAGAAAAGTGTATTTTCTGACAGCCCTGGCCTAGAGATAGGTAGGTAGGTAGATAGGTAACACTGAATTTAAAAATAGAGCTTGCCAGCCAATGTCTCAGAGATTGGCTCCTTTTTCCAAGTCTGCTTTTCTTGAGCTCCATTTGAATCTTCCTGAGAGTCACCCCTTCCCTCCAGTGCTGAGTTACTCTGACAGCAGCAGAGACTAGTGGTGTTGGGATTAGGAAAACAGAAAAGACACCCCCCCCAAAAAAAATCAAGACAGATTCAAATAGTCCCATTTGTTGAACTTTATAATTTTACATGAATATTTTCTTCATTTCTTTTCCCAGTCTCCCCACATGTATCATAAAGCAGCTTCACTGAAACCTACCTGTTTCTTTAAGCAAATGCATTCCCATTGATAGGAATTTTTCTTGATACACTTTAGCAGTTTGGGTAAATAGTAGGTCACACCATATTCCATTAGCCTTCCTCTTGCTCATTTCTGTGGTGTCCCTCATCTCAAATCCCTTAAAACAATGAGTCAAACTCATTGTCTTGAGTTTCTGAAAGTCAGAGGAAAACTGAGTTAAACACTAGGTTGTTCCATTGTCAGACACACTGGGGATAGCCACTTTGAAGATTCATCATTATATAATGTCCAGGACATTGATGGTAAAAACAGAAGGACCAGTGATCTATTCACACAGCCTTTGGCTTCTGGAGTCTGTCGACCAGCACTAGAGTAACTGCCTAGACTGTGTGGGAGGTGCCGCTCTCTCCAGCTGCCCCTGAAGCCTGACCTCTTTCACTCAGACCTGTTTAACTCAGCTGAGAAAGAGCAGTCAACTGATGCTGACTGGGCTATTCAGGGCTCCAACCTAAGGCCAGGGACAGTCACTAGCTCCACAGCAGGGAGCCTTGTGTCTGGGCTGGATGCTCCCAAGACTAAGCTAAGCCTCCATGGCCCTGGGGTGTTCTTACTGGGCAGGATGCTGTGAGGGTTTGGGGATTTTCTGTGTGGCTCTTTATCTGTTATCTAGGCTCACACATCAGAGTGATCGATTCCTGCATAAAAGGGGAGCTTTTTCTCCAGACTGGAATTCTGACCCTTTTACAAAGAGCCAGCAGTTTCCCCTAAGACTTTATAAACATATTTTGGTTTTTGCAAACGTGTAAACTGGTATGGTAGGTCACACAATTATTTTAGCATTGTGATCACTCTGCTCGTGTTAATTTGCCATCCCACTGTGGTTTCTTGATCTTAGCACCGTGGCAGCCACTCTGGGTTCCTAGAGCGCATATTTTGGGAATATCTGCCCTGTATCATGGAGACCACCATTTTAGCAGTCCTCTTTCCCCAAGGTGTCAGGAACAGCATAGGATATGTAGTCCCATCCCAGGTAATTGATCCTTAGTTCTCAGAAGCCAGGAAAACTGCTTGTTTCCAAAGCCTGTTCCAAAGGTTGCCTGTCCTGTTCTGCAGGTGTTCAGGGGCTAGGGACAAACTAAACTGCTGGGTTAGGATATTCAGAGTTGCAAGCTTATCACCGCAGCATTTTAAATTGGTGAGTTATGGAAAACAATTTGTTGGCTCTTTTCAGTGCTAAGAGTAGGACCAGATTTAGGAGCCAGTCATAAAAAGCTCTAGTTGTTCCCATTCTGACCTGTGGCTCATTCTGTCTGTGAGGGATTCTGTGTACATTTTGGTTCTTTCTCTTTGTTCCACCCTGTTAAAATTCATAACATAGCTGGCTTCCATATGTGGAAGAGGGATCCCCAACCTTCCCCATCCCCAAAAGTGACCTGTTTTTTCAGTCTGACCCAGAGTCAGCCTCTAGATAGCACTGGCTGGGTTTGCTAAGAATGCACATCCCTGTGATGGCTGCCCCATTCCTTGCCTTAATGTCCTTTGAGCTCCTGCTGCAGTGGGGTCTCCGAGTGATTACTAGCCTTGTTTGCCAGTCTTTATCTCCTAGAAGTCATCAGTCTAGTTCAGCATAATTTCAGGCTCTCTCCAGATGACAGCTGTCAGAAGTCACATGCAAAGTTAGAACTAACCCTGTGGTTTCTGATACCTCATCTGCTGCTGTTCACTCCCCTTCAAACACTCTTGGTTTGTCCCAAACCAAGCTTCATCAGGACCACTCCTTGGTTGGTCATGAGTCCTATCATGTGAGTGGACTCCTGGGTTGTCAGGGGCTAAGGGCTAAGATATACTGGCTGGAAAGCCCAAGCACCAACTACGCCTTTCCCCATGTCATGACCAGGCTGTCTTTAAGTCTTACACACCACATACAGCAAATAAACTCATGGTCCACAGCTTCAAAGAGAACACCTTAAGCAAATCTCATCTCTTAATAATTTCCATAGAGTTACATCTTGGTAAATTGAATTCCATGATAGACTTTTTTTCATCTGCTCAAATATGCAATGTTTTCAGTAATTCCCCATTTATTTTTCATTTTAGAAACTTCGTGAATACTTTCATTCAGTTTAAGAAGCCTATTATTGTAGCAGTTAATGGCCCAGCCATTGGACTAGGAGCATCCATATTGCCTCTTTGTGATGTGGTTTGGGCTAACGAAAAGGCTTGGTTTCAAACACCCTATACCACCTTCGGACAGAGTCCAGATGGCTGCTCTACCGTTATGTTTCCCAAGATTATGGGAGGAGCATCTGTGAGTACCATTTAAAACAAAATCATTCTAGAAGACATCCTGAGGAGATCTGGCTTGTGTTGTTATACTCCGTGTATATAGTGTGCCATTCTGTGGGGACTTCCCATGCCAGCTATACAAACAGTGGTTTTTGTTCATGAAATACTGTGAACTATGTCCTATTGTCACCATTCCCTAGGAACTTATGGCTTTGTGTAGTTAACGCTGGTATCCACTATCCATATTGGCACTTGAAAATCCTTTACTAAAAAGGGGCAGTGTGCATAGGGAAAGAAAGGCTCTCCCCACTTCTGTGCTCTTGGTTTTTTTAATGTTTTTTTAAAAATCTGTCTGCAATAGTTCATGCTTATATTGTAGCTTATGATTTGACAAGCAGCTATAGACACCTTGTTCCTTAGTCCTTGAATTGAGACAAAAAGTAATAATGTGGGGTTCTCCAGAGGCAGAACTCAAGAGACTTTGGCAGGAAGAGTTCCAGGCACTGAACACCTGTTGAAGAGCTGGTGAGACAGTCACACTTGGACAGAGGGCCTTCGGGCTGTGATGTCACACACACCACCACACACATACACACACACACACACCACAGTTATGAAGCATCTCCCCCATGGATTTGCGTGGCTGCTTCATTTCCATCATTACTGAGTGTGGACCTCACCAGAAGAATGTTGCCCATTAACACGGCGATGGAACTAATGCCTTCCCTGTGGAGCTGATAGCTATCTGCCAACAGTTCCGCTCCCAAATGGGGTAAAGACTTCTCTTGGAAGGAACCACTTGTCTCTGCCTACCATAGTCCATTCCCGTACCACAGAGATGCACATTTGAAGGAGGGATATCTCTTCTAATCCCAAAGGGCCTCTCCAGGGAGAAGCTTGGAAGAGGGACATTAGACAATAAGTTTCTATCAAAATCACCCAAGAATTACAAAGAAGGGAAAGGCTATTTGCCTCCTCTTGTTGGTTGTGGTGGAAAGTGTGGCGGATACTCCCTTAATGCAGTCAACCTGTAAATGGACCTCAGGACACCTCCAGAGGATGCAGGGACACCGCAGCCTCCGCACTGAGGACCCTCTGCCAAGGAACACCGCTCAGTCTAGTCAACAAGAACAGCAAACTGTACCTGTTGAATAACGTTCGCCAGAAGCAGCCGGATGTGGGAGAGGATGAAGGATGTGACAGAGCCCCGAGTGGGCTCCTGAGTCACAGAAAAAAAAAAATCAGTGAGGAAGCTGGCAAGATCAGTAGTACCATTTATAGTCTAGTAATAATGGGAAATCAGTGGTAATTTGGTGGGTTTTATTATTGTAAGATGCTGCCTATCAAGAATGCAACCTAGGAAGATGTAGAGGATTGGGAACTCTTATCTAAACTTTCAATACTTTTCTGTAAGTCTAAAATTGTTTCAAATACTAAATGTGAAAAACAAAGGCTAGTAGAGCAAACCAGTCTCCACAGCCAGGCTGGCCTCACGGCCACACATGCCCTCCCATAGTTCCCCTTTCGCTAGCCTTAATGTTCAGTTTGTTGGGATACTTGTACCCAAGGGCTTCTGCCCCCGTCACTACCCTACTTAGAACATAATGGCTGTCATCAAAGAGGAGAAAACCAAAAACCTCCTGTTTCTCTCAAGTCCCTGGCCATGCCTCGCTCCTGTTGAAGAAAAGATGCAGCTGAAAGGTCTTTGGAGTACTGTATATGCTACCAGTGAGAGAACACCTACTCACTGGATCACAGACACAAATTCTACACCCAACAGACGCCCCATGGTCTTATCACCTCTGTGTATCCTCTGCTGTGAAGGGTTCCCCCCCCCCCTGGTACTCCAGACTCCCAAACCCGATAAAACCTGGGTACCTGTGGGCTGGGACAGGCTGAGGGCCTCAGTTCTTACTGCAACAGTCAGACCATCACCAGGAACTAACTGACTGGTGCCCTTGGGAATGATTCCATGCAAGTTTTTCAGCTTTGATGTCTTCCATTGGCAGAAGAGTCAAACAAGAATAACACATGATATTTCAGAGTCACTGGTGAGATGCTCCACCCCTCAGATTGTGTGACTGTAGTGCCAGGTCCACCCTGGTCAAGCAACCAACTGGCCAGTATTAGGAGTTGCACCCAGTTCAGTGTCCTGTCCAAGGTTGGGTTGCCTGTTGAATATGGACACGATACAGCAGGTGGCATTCTTTCCTATCCACCCCTCCTCCTTCCTCTCCTTTGCACACCTCTCCCCTACAAACCCTTGTCCCCAGTCATCAGGCTCCTGGCCGTTCATCAAGGCCACATATCTGTTACAGGTCTGTATTGTCCTAAGCTAGACTTGCTTTTTCTGTGCCACTTACATGACTAGACATACCCCACTTTTGTGGGCATTTCGTATGTGGGCCTGGTGGACATTTCCAGTGTAATCATTTGACGCTAGATGCATCCTATGCTGCTAAGAATGGCTCATTCTTGCCCAGAACACCAGAGCTAAAGTATAACCTTTCTGGCTTTCACTGTAAGCCTACATGGCATCTTGTTCCTTCTCCCATGGTCACCAATAGCAGTCTTGGTCTGCCACCTTTATTCAGCTGGGGCCCACTTTCTTCTCCTTAGAGACATCAAAAGAGCAAGGAAAGACTGTTCCCTGGGGAACTTGCCAAGGATTAGATCTGTGTCCTAAGAGAGCCCCCAAATCAGTGACCCCACAAGTCTCCCTGCAGCGTCCACACCCCTCTAGTTACTTTATGTATTGCTGGGCAAAATAACTGACAAAAGCCAGTTACAGAAGGAATTATTTGACTCACAGTTGGACAGTGGTGGCATTCCAAAAGGACTGGGGGATTTCCTGACCCCCAAACTCTGCTCCCTGCAGAGTTCCAAGATTCTTTCCAACATCCTAAAATCAATATTACAGTTTAGACTTCACATTCGTGTAGTAACCTTTCAGGGACTCGAATCTTGCCAACCATTGCCTCTGAAACCCTGGAAGAGACTCCGTGACCCTGTCAATCTTGCATCTTTATGTCTGCATCTTACATTTTTACACATGTACATCTTTACATTTAAGTACCACATGGCCAATGCTTCCAAGTGATGCTACTAGCCCTGGGTGGGTGGGTGGAGACTGATCCCCAGGAACCAAAGCACAATAGCAGTGGTTCTTGACCTTCCTGATGTGTTGACTGAAGTTTCTGTCCCACAGTCATTCAGTCCCAAAAAATATACAGAGGTCTACATCAATCATAAGCTGGTTGTCCTATTAGTTCAGGCTTCTTATTATTTAATTCTTATATCTTAACCCATAATTCTTGTCAGTGTTAGCCACATGGCTTGGTACCTTTCATCAGCAAGGCAGTCTCATCTGCTCCTTCTGTGTCTAGGTGATAACTGCAGACTGACTCTTTCCTCTTCCCAGAATTCTCCTGTTCTTTGCACCCCGCCTCTACTTCCTGCCTGGCTACTGGCCAATCACCGTTTTATTAAAAATAATACAAGTAACAGGATATAAGACCATTGTCCCACAGCACTAATGCTGCAACCCTTTAATCCAGTTCCTTATATTGTGGTGACTGCAGCCATAAAATTATGTTTGTCGCTATTTCGTAACTCTAATTTCACTAATGGTATGAATGTAATGTAAATATTTTTTGGAAACAGAGGTTTGCCAAAGGGGCCACAAGCCACCGATTGAGAACCGCTGCTCTAGAGACATCTGTACCTTGGCTGTATGGTGTATGCAAAAGTACTTTCCAAGGCAATTGTTTTTGAGCAGGGAAGCCATTCTTCAGAATTCTCCCGGCAGTTTCTCCTGTGACATGACTGTGCTTTCTTAGAAGTTGGAGTCTTTCCTTCAGAGCACCATCCCTGATGTCTCAGGGCAGAGTGCCAGGTCTGCCTTGTCTGTTAACTTTAAACTCATTTGTGTCCTGTCCCTCGTTAAACTACGTATTTTCCATGAAGCTCCTGCTCCACTTGCTGCTGTCTCACTGTGGACCTGGATGAGAGCTGTGAGCAGTGCCACTGCCACCCAACAGAGTGCTATCCTGTCTTTTCCTCCACCAAACAAATGAGTGCATTCTGTATTCAGCCTCACTCACGTTTTTAGCCATGAGTGGAGTGCGCCCAGATCATTGGCCAGAATATTACATGAATGGCCTTTGACCCAGTTTCCTATAGAGTCCTTGTTGCTCGAGGGAGCATGAGGAGCCAGGCCTTTTTGTCCCTTTGTTCCCTCCACACTCCAGTTTTCCAAGGTCTACCAGAATAACTAATCAAGCCCTTTTTACAGCATTCTAGGGATTTTCTAGCCCAGAGTCCAACAACATGGTCAGGGTTATCTCAGTAACAAACCCATTCCTGATCACAAGGGTTAATTTTCTGTATCACTGGAACAAAATAATTTGGCAGAACAACTTGAAGGGTTGTTTCAGGGGACAGTTGGTACAGTCCATCATGGCAGGGACCTTAAGGTTCCAGTCACTCTGCGTCTGCAGTCAGGGAGCAGCGAGATGAGTGCTGCTGTTCAGCTCCTCCCCTCGGTTCACTACAGGACCCCACCCCAGGTGTAGTGTCACCCACAGTTAAGGTGGACTAGCAAATCTCTCATAGACATTTGTTTCTATGGTGATTCTAAATCCCATCAAGTTGACAACCAAGTTTAGTAATCATAGCTCATACCCTACCAATAGGATCAGCTTTAGGTTCATTGTGAGCTATTGCTAAAAGAGATCATTTGTCAACAGTTATTTTCAATTCTGGCAATAAGGAATCCTTATCACCTACTAAGCCAGCAGTTCAACTGACTCTTCACAGGAAAGGCCCATGAACATTGGAAAACAGAAGATATTTATATTCTTGGTTATAGCAGCAGCAAAATTACAATTATGAAGAAGCAATGAAAATAATTTTGTGGTTTGGGGATCATTACAACAAAAGGAACTGTATTAAAGGGTCACAGCATTAGGGAGATTGAGAACTGTTTTTATAGCATTATTTGTAAATCTGTTAATGTGTTCTTCCTATGTTGTAGGCCCTTTATTGGTGTGTGGTGGGTAAAGGTGCACACAAAGGGCCCATGTGGAGGAAATGAACAGTCTTAAACCTGTGTATACCACTGAGCAGGTACATTTTTAGAAATGGATCCCATGAACCAGTTCTTGCCAGTGTGAAGACATGGAGTTTACTAGCTTTGGGTGAATAAGATGGCTCAGCAGGGGTGCCTGTGCTCCATGTTTGGGATCCACATGATGGAAAGAGAAAGCCAACTCCTGGAAGATGTCTTCTGCTTTCCACAAGTGCATTGCAGTGCTCGCTCTCTAGCTCGCTCACGCTCTCTCTCTCTCTCTCTCTCTCTCTCTCTCTCTCTCTCTCTCTCTCTCTCTCTCTCTTCCTCTCTCTCTCACACACACACTAAATAAGTATAATTTTAAAATTTAAAGAATTCACTAGCCTTGGGAAGTTTCCCAGAGAATAGCTTGAAATCAGTGCACATGAACGCCTCCTCCTCGATGGGTTGCTTCCTTGGTAGATGAGTGAGTCCTGGCCAATAATTGCTTTTTGTCTCAACTTAGAATCGGGTGGTATAGCTCAATGCTGTGGTTACACAGAGCTTATAGCCACGGTCAGAGACATTTCAGGATTCCACAATAGTGGTCATGAGAAGTCAGTGGTGCTATTCTGCATCCTCCAAAACAGGACTCTACCCCACTCCCTCGAGTCAAGGATACCCTCAGGCCTGGTAAAATCCTGCTCTGGAGCAACTGAGAATCTGCCCCATACAGTGTAAATTCCCACCTTGTGAGCAGCGTCTTTAACTAAAGCCTGTGCAACAAGTAACCAAATGCTATTGAGGTGACTTGTGTTGGTGACAGCTCTTGTTGAAAGTGACTCCTAAAAGGATACAGTCTCCTTTGTGACACATTGGTGCAGCCAAAGTGAGCCTGGGACAAGTGTAGCCTTCCCTACCAGGAATATACAAGTTGTGCCAGGAGGGTTAAACTGAAGAAATGCCCTTGTCAGAAGAAAATGGCCTACAATGAGACTAGCTGTGTGAGCCCTCCTCAGCGTGTCCTGTGGGGACCCAACACTTGCTTGCCTAACTGCTGGCGGGTGTGGCTTTAGCCTGGGAGTCTGTTGCTCTGTGTTCTGCCACCACTACCATTAAGACCACCATAGAGTACCTACTGTGCACCGTGCCCCTTTCACAGTCTGTCTTAAGAATTCCCCACCCCGTATGCTCAGGGACCATCCAGGACAAGTGCAGTGTTGGCACTTTGGGTAGTCTTTGCTAAGGAGAACAGGAAGGATGGTCCAGGCTAAGACAGGACCCCATCTGTGAACCTTTCACTACCAAATCCTGCTTGTGTGTGTAGTTAATGTACCAATCTGAGGACTGATTTGCTAACTCCTAGTTCACCCACAAGAGCGTTCTCGGTTATCCTCTTACCTCTTGAAGCAGAAATGTCATCCTCCCCACACCTCGTAACTGACTTTGTATTTTAAGACTACTGCAGAGTGGCAGGATGGGCTCAGCCTATTTAGTCTGATCAAGGAAATGGTTTTTTCTTCATGGGTCTTTGTTTGCTGGTGGTGGTTGGATTTGGGTTGTAGGTTATTGTGATTTGTTGGTTCTTCATGATTCTATTTTAAACTGACTCACTGCCTGTTTGCATGGAATGCATTCACAGCCTTGAATCAGTTCTGTCTTATCTTCATTGGTAAAATTTAAAATTCCTTTCCTTGTCCTGCACCTCTTAACCATGTGAAATAGGGGATGAGGTGGGGGAACCACAGACCATAAAAGATTGTCTAGTAACATATGGATGTAGAGCCAGACCAGCCAAGAGAAGGGGGTGAGATGCCAAGACAATGTTTAGGCCAGAGCAAGGGCAGTTGTAATTGGCCCAAACAGGCCATTTGATTAACAGAGATGGACACAGGAAGGAAGCACTGGGAATTGTCTTCCAGAGGCAGCAAGTGGCATGTGTGAAATGAAGTAGGGTGTGTTGGGATGCTGGAGCCAGACCATGAGTTCATGGCTGGTCTGGTCTGTGTCAAAGGTGGGGAAGAGGGAATAACTAAAGACAGATGGGTCCCAAGGGACAGCATGGAAAGAAATGCTCAAGACAGGCTTCCTGGCCTGGCAAGTTCATTAGTATCCACTGTGTTGAGGACACACTTAACTTACATGACTGGTGGTGTCATCTCCAAAGAAAGAACATTGTGGGTGCTCTAGAGCTCTCCCTACTGTATGTGACATCAGGGCCATCTCTCCCTTTCTCACCTCCCTGGAGTATTCCTGCAGGGAAACCCAACTACCAAAATAAGGTCAAATTGGGATCTCATAGTTGTTTATAGATTATCTCTCCATTGAAGGGGCTGTTCATTCAGAGAACATTCCAGGCTTGTGAGCTTGTTCACGACTGAGCTCAAATGGCCGTCTACACTTTGGATGATGCCCTTAAAACCTTGCAGACTCTTGTGAGGAAACTGCACATACACCACACCCACACCCATTTACAGTGTCTGCCCTGTTGGAAGTGCAGCGGGTCGACCTTGACCTGCATGGTGTGTGTGCTCTGTGCATTTCAAGACTCTAATATTCCCTGTGATTTGAGGGTTACATGTGGTCACTGTAGGACCTCTGTAATTTTTGCCTCTGAAGGAATGTGTTTACCTGGGCCTCTTCTGGACCATTGGAGTCTCAGCAAGGTTATCTGTGCAGGACAAACCACAGGTGGGACATGGTCACATTGGCTGCTGGGCAAACCTCCTCCTTAGCAGGCTTCAGCAACTGTGATCCTATTGGTAGTGACGTGAGGTCCATACAAAAGTAAAGTTGCATTAGTTTTCTCCTGTCCATCGTGTAAAGTAACTCAGAACCTCTCAAGATGGACGATAGAAGTGTGGTTCTTCAGGTGTGACCCCTCCAGCAGTGACATGCCACTGCCTTTAGAACATTGTCAGGAGGGAAAGTGTAGTTTTATGTTGGGTTCAGTCCCTTTAGAGCATGAATTACCAACTTGGGTACCCACAGTGCATTTCAATGAGTTGACTTGCATGGGAAGAGCCAGCATTAATAGGAGAAACTCGAATTATAGGGGAAGTTAAACCAGCAACCTCATTTACCATAAAATAGCCTCTAATTTGGATTTCATCCAAGTCTGCGTGACTGTGAATTACATCATGAAGCAAGCCTTTTTCTCTTCTATTTTTTTTTAATTGACCCAGGGTATTACTATTTTTCTATCCACCCACTTGGTCATTCTTTGTCCGTGGTCTGTTGTTAGTGGCCACTAGAGGATATGATGCAGATTCTAACATCTTCAAAAGTCCACCCTCAGCTTGGATTTCTGAGGGTTGAATTTCCAATACATCTTCTGCACCCACATCCCTTAGGTTTCACATCGTGTCTCCTCTTTTATTTTAGGCCAACGAAATGCTGCTCAGTGGGCGCAAGCTGACGGCACAGGAGGCGTGCGGCAAGGGCCTGGTCTCCCAGGTGTTTTGGCCAGGGACCTTCACCCAGGAAGTCATGGTTCGCATCAAGGAGCTGGCTTCATGTAATCCAGTTGTACGTCAAAGTGTTTTTTTTTTTAATACTGTTTTTCTTTGTTTTCTTTTGTGTTTGTTTTTAAATGAGGAGAGAAAGACTTTTCTTCCTCCACGGAGATTAAATTGGACTTGTACCATGTTCCAGATCTGCTTGCCTGGCCTTGATGTAGTAATGAACCCCAGTGTGAAACATAGTCCTCACATACCCCATCCAGTGCTAACCATTTCTTACTGGGGGTCTTTTTTGGTTAAGAAATGTGGTGAGTCATGGTCTCCTAACAACTCCGATTTAGTGGTGCAGTGTGTGACATGTCCCAAGTGATCGATCCAGCTCTCGTCTAAGCTCATCTCATGAAGATACACAAGCAGCTCTCATATTTGAAATTAGACTGTTTTGTTTAGAAAATTCCACCCGCAGTCTCTCTGGGAAATTTCATTGAACCTCAGTAGAGTAGATAACCACTCAGGGCTCCGCATTATCCTACAGCCACGCTTGGTCGTTGTGATTCAGTATGACAAACCACCTCTCTTGATTAGCTTGAGCCATTTCAAGTTTCAGTCTCCAGTGTTAAATATCCCGGCATCCCTCTATTCCCATGGTTCGTCCCTCTGCCATGGGTATCGGAATCCACAAGTGTTGAAATCCCTTACACAGCGTGTTCCTCTGTGTATACTTCAGGTCATCTCTGTAGATGACGTGCAGTGCCTGTTACAATACGCTGCTTTGTGAGGAAGGGCTGTGCTGGATTTTGAAATAGGAAAGCCTGCATATTCCATTAAACTTTTTTTTTATCTTTTTGCGTATTTTCAGTCCAAGTTTGATAGAATCCCAGGGATGTGGAATTCACAAGTATGCAGAGCTAATGGTACTAAGCTGCGAGTGAATTGACATGATTTTTGGTTTTTCAAGGCAGGGTTTCTCTGTAGCTTTGGAGCCTGTCCTGGAACTAGCTCAAACTTGCAGAGATCCGCCTGCCTCTGCCTCCCTAGTGCTGGGCTTAAAGGCGTGTGCCACCACAGCTTGGCAACATGTAAAGATGTAATGGTTGCTTTCATGCATGTAAGAAAAGGTTTGGTACCAGCCTCCTTTCTGATTTGTCACTGCCACAGGTCCTGGAAGAGTCCAAAGCCCTGGTCCGCTGTAACATGAAGATGGAGCTGGAGCAGGCGAACGAGAGAGAATGTGAAGTGCTGAAGAAGATCTGGGGCTCCGCCCAGGGCATGGACTCCATGTTGAAGTACTTACAGAGGAAAATCGATGAGTTTTGATTGGCAGACTGAGCAGGACATCGGTGGCGCCCAGTCATCCTCAACAGTAGCTCACGCTTGGAAACAGGACTGGAAACATCCAAGCTATTTATTACCGAGGAGTCTTTAAGTACTGTAACTTTAAAAATAACTACAAAGCTTCTTTGTCCAAACGTCTTTATTTTATACTCAAGTATATACAGTATAAAATTGTAATTGAGCACCAGACTGCTCTTAGAAGTTCTAATTTTCTTGTAAGCTAGTTGTGTTTTTTAAAGAAATTATGTTTTCATTTAGGGTGGCAGAAGAGTTTGCAATAGTGTTTAACTCATTTTGGTGGGTTTTTTTTTTTTTTCTAATCTAGATCACAGACCCTAAAGAGTGCTAGCCAGCCTCACCCCCTCCCTCTACCTAAACAGATGCAGAAATCTTTGAAACATGTTCCCGCATCTAGGGGGAGGTTCAAGTACCTCAGTGCTGAAAAAAAATTCTAGTCAAATTAAAACCAACTTGGGAAAAGCATCAAGAATGGAAAATCTCTCCTGAACTACGGGTTCATGCTGAGATGTCCACTGGTCCTCCTGTTCTCACTGCACACCATTCTTACCCAGCTGACATGAAGAAGCATCGTCTGTGGAGGAGAGCAGGTGATGGTGCAGTGAATCACTCCCTAGCTTGAGTGCTACTTGCTAAGTTATAAATTAGTGTTAGTGGGTTTAAGTAGATTTTTCTGACCCTTTTGAAAAATAACTACATAAGTGCTTCTTGTGGTTGGGTAAGATATACTACTTTGCAGTTTTGTCTATCTGCAGATAATGATGTATTACACCAAAAAAAAGTATTTTTATGTTTATAAAGTGTAATTTTTAGGTTCACTTAGAATATATTTTATTTAATTTAAAATTCTCTCGGCACACTATTCAATACAGAAACTCCTTTCAAAACAGAGAAGAACTACCTTATATTTGACATTTAATGTTTGCGGTCTCTGCATTTACGTCTGCCGTATACTGTGCACAGTATCCTGTTCACAAGTACCCCGTGGATGGGGACTGATTCCTGACTACAGGCGCCTATTCCTACTTAGGCTTCTGGGCTTGCAATCATATTGAATGTATGAAGATGGAAATAAAATCAAAAACCTTATTTTTGTACAGTTTTGAAGTTTATACTCAGAACTGACGCCTCCCCAGCCATGTGGAGCGCGGTGCAGTATGTAAACCTGCCTTTACCATGGATGGGTTGGTACAGTATTTTTGCATCTGTGGGACCTGCTCTTTTGTTCCGTAGTTTGAACTATATATAAACTGTACAATCTGTAAAGTTTTTCTAGAATAAATATTCAGCTGTGAAAACTGGTTAAATAAAACTAATATTTCTTAACACATGGGAATGTTTCTCGATGAATTCTTACCTTGCCAGGTTTCCTGTGAGGGCATTTTCTCTGGGATTTTTTGTGAGGTTCACAAATGTGGGTAAACGTTGGTGTTTGGCTCAGACTGAAGTCCACAGTCCACTGCTCCTTCTCACATCCACATGGATGCCTACACCAAAGGAAGGTAGGTGTGTTTCACCAGATTGGCACCTACGAAATAGTGATGCTTTAAGGTGCCCTCAGCCCCGTTGGCTGTCACTGCCTCTCCTGCCTTTCCTGGTGACTTCTCTAACTGTATTCTTTCATAGCCAACTTGATCTAGCCTGTGACTTTGCTGTCCCAAGGTGTGAATCACCTGAAGCTTGTGAGAGCCCTGGGTTGCGCCCTGAGTAAATGAGTAAAGGTACGCTTAAGCAGAGACTTGTCACAGAAGAGGAAGGAAGAGGCATGGGACAGTTGGACACTGCCGTCCTGGGGTGCTACCAGGACTTGAGAGAACAAAGCAGACATTAGCCACACATACTGGTTTGTCATCCAAGTCATTGTAAGAAAACGGGACCCAGGGCCATTGGACAGCATCATCTCTCAGCCTGTTGGTGGCCAGACCCTAGGGAAAGAACATTTCACAGCTACCTGATTACCTCCTCTTGCCTGTCAAGATGGAAATGGCTTCTGTTCAGATTATACTTTTGAATAGTCTGAGTGGCTTTAAAAAACAAAAATGGAGCCCAGCAGTGGTGGCACATGCCTTTAATCCCAGCACTTGTGAGGCAGAGGCAGGTGGCTCTCTGTTGAGTTTGAGACCAGTCTGATCTACAAGAGCTAGTTCCAGGACAGGCTCCAAAACTACAGAGAAAACCTGTCTCAAAAAAAGAAAATAGAAATCTTATACCCTACCCACCCACACAAGGCTTGCTAACTAGACACGTGGGAAGAATGGTTCAGTACAGTCAACCTGTACATGGAAGAACAACCCTTCTTGGCATCCTTTGAGCATACAAAATGGTTCAGGTTCAGTGGGGTGAGGCCTACTTGAATTCAAAATTAAAAACTAGGAAAAGCATTGAGCAGAATATGAAAATTATGGAGGTCTGTCTAAACTGTGAAAGACTTAACCTAGCAAGTGTCTCTGTTTTTGTGAACAGAACACTGGATGATTTTAATATGACTTAAAACTTCTTGGCCAGTCTGTGTGATTCAGGGTTCCAACCTAAGAGAAGAGCCTAAATAACAACCAAAAAAATGATTATTCTTATTTCTGAGCTACACCTGTACCTGCTTCCAGGATGCCAGGGGCACTTGGAAGCTACTCCCAGGTCACCAAAGAAAGCCCCCAGCAGTCACTCAGCTGAGTTTTTCATGCCCCACACCCTTCATTTACTAGGTACTTTATATTGTCTTCAGTTTTAGCCCAGAGCAAATAGATACAAGTTCCAAATAGAGCCACTTTACAAACTCCAGGAAGCCAGGTATGATGGAGCACTGTCCAATATTCCCACAAGAGGGTCATATCCAAATTCAAGGCTTCTTGATCTACAAGTCCAGACCAACAAAATCTACATAGTTATTTTGGGTGGACTAAAAAAATCACAGATTTAGTAGGTTTTAACATCCCTGTTTTGTACTGTTTTGTTTATACTACATTCTAGGACTGGACAAAAATATATACATCTCATGTATTAAACATGTTAGATAGGGCCAGAGATAACAAGGATGGAGACTTCCACATTGTAACACATTGACCTAGCACATTTGAGCAATCCCCAACCAAAGGCAGTGCATGACCATTGTCCTTCACAGTAGGTTGAAAGGAGTTCAATTACCAAAACACTGCAAATTCAACAATAGCCTCCTAACTTAATCAGTTGTCAAAGAAGCCACAAAGTAACTAGAAAAAGTATGAAATGGGGAGGGGGAGCCTGGAGAGATGGCTCAGCACTTCCAGAGGACCTGGATTCAATTCCCAGCACCCATATGGCAACTCAACTGTCTATAGCTCTAGTTCCAGTGTATCTGATACCCCCACACAGGCAAAACAATGATGCTCATAAAAAAAAAATCTTTCAAAAACTTGAAGAAGGAAATAGCATAAGTTGAAGTAAAATGGAAGCAATAGAACTCAGCACAGTAAATTAATAAGTTCTAACAGGTGGCGGTGCTGTGTTCTGGAAGAAGAGCTAGCAGCCCCTGCGACATATCTCTACTCAGTTCCTTTGTTAATAAAGATACCAAGTCAGTACCTAACCTTGCAATTTAAGAAACTAAAACAGTGAACCCATAGCAAATAAAGGGGAGGAAACAAAATACTAAAATGGTGATGAAGAAAATTGAGAAAGCCAGTAACCAAAAGTTGGTGCTTTGAAAAGGGCAACCAAAATGACAAGCGTCTATACTTCATTACTGAGGAAATAAAGAATATTCAAATTACTAAAATCAGAAATGCAGAAAAGAAGTGTAAGAACACAAGTGTCTTGCTGTTCTATTGCTGTGAAGAGACACCCTGACCACGGCAATTCTTATAAAGGAAAGCATTTAATTGTGGCTGGCTTCCAGTTTCAGAGCTTTAGTCCATATGCAGGAAACATGGCATGCAGGCAGACATGGTGCTGAAGGAGCTCCGAATTCTACACCCAGGTCAACAGGCAAGAGGGAGAGAAAGGCCTCTGGGCCTGGCTTGGTGGGTGTTTGAAATCGCAAAGCCCACCCCCAGTGACATACTTCCTGCAACAAGGCCACATCTCCTAACCCTTTCAAATAGTGCCACTGCCTAAGCATTCAAATAGTTGAACCCATAGGGGCTGCTCATATTCAAAGCACCACAATGAGGAAACTAAGGAGCTGGGTTTCCAGTTCCTTCCATGCCTCTAATCCCAGATCTTGTGAGACGGAAGCAGGACAATCATGAGTTCTTGGGTTAAGTAATAAGACTGTCAAAAAATTAATAAACTAATGAAATCAATAAGTTCTTGAGAAGACTACAGAAACTGACTCAAGAAAAACCTAAATAGATTTAAAGATCAAATCTGTAAAGTAACAAAGCATTTTAAAAAAACACTTGCCCAGAAACAAGTGTTTGGCTTCACTTAAAAATCTTAACAAAGAGCCAACCCAGTCCTGGGACACTGCAGACCAGGATTGAGCCAACGACCTGACCCAGAGTCTGCAACCTCCACCAGAACCAGAGTGGGAAGGAACCAGTTACCTAAGACACAGAGAGAAAAAGCTCCACCAGGAGCAAAAGCCAAGAAGCAAACCCTGGGATTGACCCAGCGACCAGATTCAGAGCCAATGATCCCCACCAGAACAGGTACGAGGGAGTAGCCGGTGAAGGATTGAGCCAGAGACGGCTGAGGGTCTGGACGTGAATCCGGGATCTTCAAGGGAGTAGACCTAAGCCTAGAGGGTCTGGGCAAAATTCTAGGACCTCCCAGGAACCTGGCCAGAGCCAGTACCTCTGCCAGCCTGGGCGCACATGAACCTGGGTCCTCTGAGGGAATAGATAGGAACCAAAAATCGCAGAGGCACCGAGCGCAATTCTGAGACCTCAGAGAGTAGACCTAAGCTGGGTCCTCTGTGGGTTCAGGCATTGATTTGGGACATCAAAGGGAATAAGCAGGAACATGGATCCCCTGCCGGTCCCAGCACGAGTCTGAGACCTCTGAGGAAGTAAGCAGGTCCTCTGTGGGTTCGGGCTCACCCAAGCCTAGAACCTCCCAGGCAGTAGACCAGAGCCAGAAACCTTTCCAGGTCCAACTCCAACCCAGGGACTTCTGCAGGAGGAAATCCAGACTAAGATTTATAGATACAGGTCAAATCAGGATTGACCCAGCGACCAGACCCAGAGCGAATGATCACCAACAGAACAAGAGATTTCTGCAAACGAGATCCAGACCAAGATTTACAGAAACAGATCAAAACCAGCAGCCTAGGCCAAAGTAGACCTGAGACAGCAAACTCAAAGGGAGGAGACCAAAGCACAGGAGCA
>JAQHUG010000008.1:12061568-12077689 GCA_028555095.1 Dicrostonyx torquatus
AGAAAGCTAGCCTATAAACCATAATCACAGAGATCTTACACAACAATGAGGACACTAAGAGAGACTTACATAGACCTAATATACATGGGAAAGTATAAAAAGACAAGATCTCCTGAGTAAATTGGGAGCATAGGAACATTGTGGGAGGGTTGAAGGGGGAAGGGGAGAGGCAGAGAGGGGAGCAGAAAAAATGCAGAGCTCAATAAATATCAATAAGGAAAAATATTTTAAAAAAAGATCGTTTCTTTCACTATACCTTTACAAAAAGAGGATAGAGAAAAGTTTGCCTTCACAGTGCCTACTTACAATATTTCTCAGCCTACTAGGGAATATCAATAGACCATCCTCCCATAGGGAATGCTCAATAGCCTACCCTGTACCAATCTTTGTAAGTCAGCCATAGGAAATAATATGTAAACAATTTCCTAAATCTACATTTTACCATTACATGGAAGACATTTTGTTACCTTAATGAAATGCAGATACCTTAGAAAGAATGTTTGAAGAAGTAAAGAAAGTAAATCCCCTAAATGGGGATTACAAATTGCTTCTGAAAAAAATTTAAAGAGGAGATTCTATCAATTACCTAGGTTATAAAATAGGTTTACAGGAAATTAGAACACAAAAATCTCAAATTAGGAGAGTCTGATTACAGACTCTTAATGACTTTCAAAGATTGCTAGGAGACATTTTCAACATGCTGTTGGGATAACACCTGATATAATAATTCATTTAAACATAATCATAGATGGTAATAAAGACTTAAATAGTCCCAGGGAATTAATAGCTGAAGCTGAAAAAAAATTAACTTTGGTTGAAGAGAAATTACAGAAGGCACATGTGGATCAGATGGATACAAATCTTAATTGCATTCTATTCATATTGTTTTCCAGAATTTCCCCTATGGGAATCTCAATGCAGAGGGACGATATTATCTTAGAGTGGATCTTTTTAGCACATAAACCAATTTAAAAATTATAAACTTATGTGGAAAATGTCTCTGAATTAGTTATAAAATGAAAACTGAGACTTCATCAACTAGCAGGAATAGATCCCACAGAGATTATACCACCTTTTACTACTGATGAAATTTAAAAAATTATGAAAAGACAATGAGCCCTGACAAAGAGCTTGTGCTAATTTTTTAGGAGAGATTAATAGAAATTATTCCAAAAGCAATAGAATTACCTTATAAAGAGTACTACTTGGATTTTTCCCCGCATTGTATGTGACACACCAATAACTTGGAGCCAGTACATTCTATACTGATGCAAATAAATCAGAAAGGCAAATTACAAATCAGGAGATTTAAGTAAGCCCGTATAATTCTTTCCAAAGGGCAGAATTATATGCTATTCTCATGGTACTAAGGGATTTTTAAAGAACATTTCAATATAGTTACTGATTCACAGTATGTACAAAGAGTTGCTTTACATATTGAAACCACTGAATTTATACCAGATGATACAGAGTTGACTTCATTATTCATTTAGGTTAAAGATACAATCAGAAATAGGCTTTGTCCCATATACATAACACACATCTGATCCCATATGGGTCTGCTAGGTTCTCTAGCACAATGTAATGCAGAAATTGCTTGATTGGAAAGGTGCTGAAGGCCTTAAAATTTCATTAAAAACAACATGTAAATAGCAAGGTTTAAAGAAAGAGTTTTCTATTACATGACAATAAGTAAAGGAGATTATAAGGAGATGTCCTACTTGCTCTTTCTATAACCAAGTACTACTACTTGTAGGGAGTAACCCGAAGTGTATTTAAAGAAATTAAATCTGGCAGATGGATGTGTTCCACTTTGCAGATTTTTGAAAATTGAAATATATACACCACACCATTGACACCTATTCAGGTTTTCAATGGGCAACTGCTTTGAGCTCAGGAAAAGGTTGGTTCAGTAATCACACATTTATTAGAAATTATGACCATCATAGGTATATCTGCACAAATAAAGACAGATAATGGTCCAGCATATGTCTCTAAGAAGATAAAACAGTTTTTTGCTTGTTATAATATAAAGCATATTTCAGGTATATCAAACAATCCTACAGGTCAGGCAGTTATAGAAAGATCAATCGAACTATGAAAGATATGTTAAGCAAACAGAGAGGAATGGAAAGTACTCCCAGAAACAGAATGTAAAATGGCTTATTAATCTTGAATTTTCTTAATGCTAATGAGAAAGGAATAATGGCAGCAGAGAGACAATGGATAATAGAAAAAAACTTCTGAATTAAATCAGCAGGTGTATTTCAAAGATGTGTTGACCTCACAATAGAAACCAGGAGATGTGCCATGTTGGGGAAGGGGTTTTCTTCTTGTTTCTATAGGAGAAGAAATGCTATGGATACCATCAAAATTAATAAGATTCAGTTTGAAAAAGAGAAACCTCTTAAGAAAGAGAAATGGCAGCTCATCCATAGAGGTGGTAAAGAAACCTCATAACGGTTGGGACAGGCTTCTGTTCTTGTCTTTGCAGGAAAATACTCATCTTCAAAATATTGAGATACCTTGGACATCTAGATGCCTAAAGGAGAAAAAAATGACTATCCAGAAAGGATCACCAAGCACAGAGAAATCTGACTTATGGTACTATATCCTCTATAGGGTAAAATTTTATTACGTGAACATGTATATATCACTACTTAAAAATTAAAGCTGGCTTTGGACAATGGCTATACTTCTCTATATCCAAGTATGTTGTTAAAAGAAAAATTCAGAGTTTCTGTCTCATATCAGGAGCCATCTGGTATGGGACAGAAAGAAGACAGATTTAGGAAAAATGTTACTTCTCTCTATACCTATTTTTGTCTCTATCATACCTTTTATTGAATTTATGTCTATATGAATAATGTTTAAATTTTCCACAATGAAAAATAAAATTTCTTGCAGTAATCTTTGAAGTTTCCAAGAAGAAGATGGGGCCCCACAACAACGGTTCCACCTGGTTGATATGGTGTCATGATGCTGATAGTGCTACTTTAAAATCAGTTTGGGGGTACCAGCTGCTCAAAATAATTATAACTTGGTTAGCTGAAATGGTGCACCTTCTCACAACGTTCTGGCCAGAACTTCCAATAAGAACTTCAGAAAAACCTTACCAAATATTCAGAGACTATTTGCAATTATGCAAGGCCTTGAAACTTAACCTTCATTTTAGTTTCACAGGATCCCATAGAAAGAACATTGCCCACTGACAGCTGAAAGTAATTCTAGAAGATGACAGCCCTTCTCACAACAAAGTTTATCCTCAGGATTAGGAATATCAATGAGGGATTGATTATAACGGGTATAAGTTTGGGAAGGAAATTACGTAGGCTCAGGGATCTTTGAAAAAAGGGGAGACATTGGGTGGGATAATAGATTGGTGTGAGTTTACTCACTAATAATAATAGTGAGTAATAGAGTGACTATTTGTGAGCTATTACTTATAGACATTTTACAATGGCATAGATTCTTGTATATTGATACAAATTCAAACTATGCTTGTTATATTGAATATGCTTCTATTTCTGTTTATGATATTTGTACACCTATACAAAGTGATTTTGTCATATTGTGTGCATGCATATTTCTACCTCTGCTTAAGACAGTGTGTGTATTGATACAATTTTAGAATATATTTATCATATTGCAATATACATTTCTACTTCTGATCAGGATATTTTACATTGTTTACATTTTGAAGTCATTGTCCTCATTTGCTGCACAGTTGGTTAAAAATTGTTTAACATTCTAATATGAGGCCTTACTCTTTAAGCTATATAAGTATTAAGAATTATAGGTCAATAGTCATACATGTTTATCACACTTATAGTTAAACTCATTAAATTCTTTGATACATGGAGAATGTATCCCACATAGATAGGTAATCTTCAACCACATCAAAGAACTGTAGAATATGGCATTTAAATAACTTAGGGTTCTGTTGATGTGAGACACGATTGCTCCTGGCAGCACCAATCTATTACTGAGAGAATGTTGGGCACCAAAAAATACTCCACTTGGAGCTTGTTTTCTTCTTGGCAAACTGACCTTTGGGCAAAGAATTGTCCATCCCTCGACCACTAATAAAATGCATGGTGTCTGGACAGGACAAGCAGAATACAAGAAAAAAGACTACCAAAACTTGCCAAGACAGGGTAAGATGGTTTTGAAAATTTTTCCTGCCTCTGAAATGGTCTGTTAGTTACTCTAGACCTTTGCCAGAGTTGCTTGCTTCAATGTTGCAAATGAGTCTTTGGGTGATTGCCCAAGTAGCCAGTTGCCTCTATCATTTATTGCACATTTTGGAAGTTGCTTAATTGTTCTTCCTATTTACCCCAGTAATATTATTTCCCTCCTCAGGTCTTTGATGGGGTTAAAGACTAAATAGTCATAGTTACTTTCCTCTCATGACTTAGTCAAGCCATTTCTACAAGACTTGGACTCCTTAGGATAGAATAACTATTAAAACATTTAGCATATGTTTCTTGCTTGATATTGTTTATGCTGGCTGTAATTCTAATTTTTATACTTGATATTTGTTCTTATTGTATATAGTTTTGTACTAGGCTTAGAACTCTCTTATTTAGACAAAAGGGGGAGGTGTTGTGGGAATTCCTTAAGCCAATAGCCTTTAATATACCATCCTACTTGGGCATGGTCTCTTGTACTATAAATATAGACATAAAGCTTGTGTGGTTTCTCTCTCTCTCAGCTGCTACATCTGGTTCCTGTTCCCCACTGGTGCAGAGTACTGTGATCTGTGAGTCTACCCCTAAATAAAGAACCCATTGTTATACTCAATTCTGAGATAGTGTGGAACTACTTTATAGTGTCCATCTATACTTAGTATACATCTCTTTACTTAGTAACCTTCCCAGAAGCCTTGAAGAAAGGATAAAAAGACCACCATTCAATTTAGTCTTTTCCAAAATGCTTACCTTAATACATCTTCCCAGTGGTCCTCTGAGTGGTCCTCCAAGTAGCCCTCCCTTCTTCTACACCTGGGTCATCTTCACAATCCCATCTTAGGGTTTTAAGGAAATCAAAAAAATTATACATACATGGGAGATAAAGAAGCAAAAATTTCATAGAAGTCCTTACTTGGTTCTTTTGAACAGAGATAGGCCAAGCATAGATAAAAGTTGTTTTCCTAGCTGGGCTGTGGTGTTGAACACCTTTAATTCTAGCACTCAGGAGGCAGAGGCAGGTGGATCTCTTAATTGGAAGCCAGCCTGGTCTATGGAGTAAGTTCTAGGAGAGCCAGGCTTACACAGAGAAACGCTGTCTTGAAAAAACTAAGACAGGAGTGGTCCTGTTTTGCTGAAGAAGCCTTGGCATCCCATCTTTTTGATGAAAGTCTTACAACAGGAAGGAAGAAAGGTGGGAGAAAGGAAGATGAGAAGAAGGAGGAATTAAATAAGGAGATGGAGGGGAGAGGGAGGAAGGGAAGAAGAAAGAGGTGGGGAGGGGAGAAAGGAAGCGTCCAAACTGAAAGTTTCTTGGTTTCATCAGACCTTGGTTAAATAAAAATGCAAGCTGGTGAGAAGGTTTTCATGAGCAAAGTGACCAAAAGCAAGGGTGCTGCCAGCAGTGTCTTCTGGAGAGAGAGGGAGGCCTCAGGCTCTAGATGTTTAGCTGCTGGTGATGATGTGGCATAGCTCAGCCTTTCAAGAGGACTGGTAGCTGCCTCTCCTGTGCCCCGCAGGCCTGCAGCATACTGTGTAAAAGCTCTGCATGCCCATTGGTAAGAAAATGTGCAAGCACACTGTGTGACATGTATATTATTTTGTTGTCAAGACAGGGTCTCACTATGTATCCCTTACTGCCCTGGGACTTGCCATATAAACCAAGCTGTCCTGGAACTCACACAGGGCCTCCAAGTGCTGAGATGAAAGTCCTGGGCCACAAGACCCAGCTTCCTTTAGTGTTTTAGGTGGATTGATTTATTTAATTTATGTGCTTGTGTTTCGTTTATATATGCACCACATGCATGCAGGAGTCCACGCAGGCCAGAGGAGGGAGTCAAATCTCCTTGAGCTCTAGGTGGTTGTGAGGCTCACGGGTGTTGGCAACCAAACCAGGGTTCGCTGCAATAGCAGTAAGTGCTCTTAACCGCCTCTTCCCCACACTTCAGTTTCTTTACAGCAAGTTTTGGACCCCTTCTACTGATTAAGAAGCTAAACAGTTGATGATCTGATTTGTGATGGTTTGAACTTTACTACAGTGGGAAGAAAGTATGCATCCAGCAGAAACCTTACTTGTATAAGTTCTTAGACTAGGAAAGCCGAGGAAACACCAGCACCCACAGGGTTTGCTGCTAAGCCAGAGTGTCTGAAGGTCAGGTGTCTCAAACACATTGATGACTTGTCATTGGTTAGTTGGATATAACCCTAGCCTAATTCAAGTAATGCCAGTGTTTTATTTATAACAATCCCCTTGCTATCATCCTGAGTGTCCCTTGCTATCATCCTCGGTGTCCCTTCATGAAAAGCTCCCATTAGACTGGCTTCTGTGCAATAAATAAACTCTTGTGTACTTCTTAGTGGCACTTGTGTTATGACCATAAAAACTCAACAAGCTCTATGAATCCTAAATTGAAGAGTGTGCTGGTCTTAAATCAACAACTGGCCTGTAGATTTTATTTCAGAGAAGTAAATGGAGGGAGAGAGAAGGAACCCAGGCTGTGTGACAGACAGGAGCTGGGTGAAGAAGATGCCTCCAGACACCAGAGAAAGCTGAACAAGTCAAAAGCTAGAAACAAAGAAAAGTCTCAATTCACACAAAAGAACAGGAGAACAAAGTAAAGTAGCTTGGCATGGCAACTTTTTGAAAAAAGGGTGTACCAAGAGCCAAACCTGGCCAGCAAGCACACTTGGCCAAGAAGACAGCTTCCTTCTTTCACCCCATTGTAGGTGGTGACTACATCTCATCCCACTGATGGGAACTCAGATTCACAATCTGATGCAATTGGCTACCTGGAACAAAGGGGAAGAATCAGCAAATATGGTTCCTCACCAGATTAACTACCTCTGCTAGAAACCAAAAAGTTTCTCACAGGTGAGAAAAACAAAGCTTGAGGGGAGAAAGTCAGGGCCAGAGCCAAAGGGAAGACTCTGTTGACCGAAATCATCTACCCTGTGTCCAGATGCTTGCTTCACACCGCTCCCCAAGAATGGCAACCAGCTCAGAATACCCTCCCCTCAAAAAGCTGATCATGGAAATGGGGGATGGGAGCTTTTGTGCCTATGAATCCACTAACCAAAATGTCAATTCTGTGAGTCAAAAATTATTGCCTCTTTAGTCAGAAAATATTTTCTTAAAAAAGAAAAAAAGGAAAAACAAAACAAAGAAACTTTTCCTTCCACTTAAGCGAGGCATTTAAGAGTCATGTTTACAGAGACAGGGCTGGTCACTGTCAGGATTTGAGTGTAGGGGGTTGGGGACCTGGTGCCAATGTTAATAAATACAGAGGTTAGGTTGGGAAGACTAGAAAGTTCTAGGGGTGGTGGCAATGTCCGTACAACCTTGGAAATGTGCACACACACACACACACACACACATTTGTTTGTTTTTTTTGTATTTCACAGACTTCTCTGGCAGGTTTGTGGTCTTAAGGATGAACCCAGGGCCCTGAACACGACAAGCAATTGCTCCATCCCTGAGCTACACCTCTAATCCTGTGAATATAAGCCTGCAGCGGAACTACATACTTAAAGCTGATAAGATTATAAATTTTATGCTGTGTGTTTTACCATGATTTAACATAATCAAATAGTTTTTTTTTTAAAGATTATTCCATACCTTTAATCCCAGTACTCAAAGGCAAAAGTGGGTGGATCTCTGTGAGACTAGCAGACTAAACAGTGAGTTCCAGGACAACCAAAGCTATGTAATAGAAAGATCACATCTCAAAAAAAATAATAATAAAAATAAAAGTTTCCACAGAATTTGTTTACTTCTTTGATGTAAGTTTTTGAATCCTGGAGACAAAATGTTCCTAATGTTCTTGATCAATAAAATGGTGTATAGTGTGTGTGTGTGTGTGTGTGTGTGTGTGTGTGTGTGTGTGTGTGTCTAACCCATCAGGAGGAGTCCTGCCCAGAGCAAGCTCTGCAGTACAAGGAACTTAACCTTTTCAAAGCAGAATAAAACAAAGGAGTTTGTACATCAGCCAGGCATGTGGGTAGGATTTGTTTGTGCCACTGTTTTGCATATGTTTCTACTTGAACTTTTCATAGATGATGTCTTGTGTTACAGACACACAGATAATGGTAGGGCAGTCTATAATCCTGGGTGTGCTCTTCTCATGAAGAAGCCACCAACACTCCATCTTCCACCATCAGGTACCCCTATCTTGTATTTCTGTGTGGGGAAGCCTAAAGTCATTCCCACAAGCTTGCCTCAGAAGTCCAAAAGTCTAGCAAAGACCACTTACTGGGGAGATGTGAAAGGTAACTAAGCGTCTAGAAAATTCTTAATGAAAACAACAGTTGCAAGCCGGAATGGATTCACCCACAGCAGCTTATTGTTCTGTGGCTGTCTTGGATTTTGGCAGGAATGATACAAAATCTGCCACTGAAGAAACAGAAAGAGCAGCAGATAGCCAGGAGGGGGACAGGGGGGATGACAGGGTGGGAGGAAGTGTGGATGAGCCAGGAGACAGGATCCCAGTTCTCCCAGCGTGCCCAGCTCCAGCCCAGTTCGCAGCCTCTGGCCCCATCTGGCTGTGACTGAGGAAGTGCAGGCTGAGAGCCAGCAGAAAGCGGCCTTGGGGCCGCTCCAGTTTCAGCAGAACTGGGCCACGTGTTATCCTGGGACCGGTAACCTGACACCCAACGCTCAAAGCCAATTATGGCTTTTGGCTTTGGTGGCCTGGGAAGTTGAGGCCACTTTACAGGCACACCAGAAATGCCTATGCTGTTCCTCCAGCGGGTTGGCAAATTCTTGCGCGAGTCAGGTCTTTGATGGAATGAATTTGGATACAAATCAGATATTTAAATGAATACCTTCTCTCTCTGGCAGGGCCCCATTCAGCCTAGCCACCGGTTTATTTTCATACAAGAGCTGGACTTATTTTAAAGTGGGATCGCCTTGATGATACCATGTACCAAGTGGCTGTGCCCAAGAGTTCACAGGTTACTGCCAGGTCCTAGAGAGGGAACAGGTCATCCCAGCTCACCTTTCTGGCTGCAGTGTGGCTGGCAGACAAAATTCCTTTGTCTGCCAGCTGCACATGGTCTTGCTATTTAATCACTAGGTTTAGGGCTCACACCAAGCAGCAACTTGCATCTGCTATCCTTCAAAAAGAAGAAACGGTAAAATTGCTCACTTCTTTCTCAGCTCCTGGGCTAAATGGGAAAAAGAAGTGCTCTGAGTATTCATTACAGTACAAGCAATCTTATTCCTTTTGAGAAGAATTTCATGAAACGCTTTTCTTTCTTTCTTTCTTTCTTTCTTTCTTTCTTTCTTTCTTTCTTTCTTTCTTTCTGCCCATAAATTAAACTGAGGCATTTATATAGACATTTTACAAGGCTCCTATTCCTCCATTCATTTGTTTTATTTCATTTATTTTAAGACAAGGTCTCGTGTAACCTAGACAGTCCTGGAGCTTGCTGTGTATCCGAGAATGACCTTGAACTTCTGATCCTCCTGCTTCTGCCTCCCAAGCATGGAGATCTCATCTGTGCACCATCTCATCCAGCTTCCTCCCTGTACTTCTAAAGCCTGGAGAAATGTGAAGCTCTTTTCTCACACACTGTCCTGGACTCTGGCCAAGTGCTGAGCCTACACCCCTGGCTGCTTGTTGCTAAGGCCAGCATTCAGTGACATTTGGACCAGCCTTTGTAGGAAATGCAGAGATCCAGCAATCTACTCTTGTGGGATTTCAGGACACCCCAGAGTTGACACCTCCCTATGTCCCTTGGCAAAGCTGGTGGGACATTTTTCCAACAGGATGTGATCCAGGAAAAGCCCTTGCTTCTCTCTGCCCACCATGCCACATGGTTCTGCTACTGCTTTGCAGAGGGTGTATGTCACAGCCCAGCTTGCCATCAGCACACTTTTACCCAGGTATGCACTCTCCTGTAAGCTCCTTTCTCCTCCCATCTTCCCCGCCCCCCCTCCTGCATCAGTCAGTGACATGGAACAGGGTCAGGAAAAGACACAAACACTTTCAATCAGTTGACTCTTCACAGTGATGCTGAGACACACGGAAGGGAAGAGGATCCCCAGCAAACCATTCCAGGCAAAACTGGATATCCACATGCAAAAGGGTAAGTTTTGGACTCTACCATACCATACAGAAAATCAGTTCAAGTGGACTGAAGGCATTGGCCTAAGCTTATAAAACCATAGAAAACACAGGGACAAATTCAGTGACTTGGGTCTTGTGAACTCTCAAAGTACAGGCAGACGTTAAAATACTAAACTCAAAAACTGTGCAGCAAAGAGGAGACAACCTACAAGACCAGAAAGGCTATCCATGAACGTCTCAGCTGACAAGTGGGTAGCATAAAGGACAGAAGAAACTCAAGCCTATGCAGAGAAAAGAATAGCAATACCTGCTAGGCTAGGAATGATGAGCTCAAGACAGAAAAGTATTTACCCCAAATAAGAATGGAGGTTTCCACAAAGGATAGATACTGTAGGCAGAAACACAGTAAGTGAATTCTCAGACAGAGAAGTGTACCCCTGAGAGGGAAAGAAGGCCTTTTGTATCAGTTAAGAGAAGGCTCCTGGCCTTGCTTCCTAAGACATCTGTGTTGGGTCAGGAAGTAGATTTTAGGCACCACTTACCCCTCCTAAGAATGGTCACTGGAGATACCAGGGATCATAAAGTTAGGGTTTAATGCTCTCTATAGGACAGCACAGGTAACTGGGTTAGGCTCCCCACAGTGAGGCACCTGATGGTCAGAGAGTGGGGTAAGGCTGTGAGTACAGAGAAACACATTTATGTCTTTCCACAATGTCAGTATTCACTGAGTAACAGTAAAATTCACAGGGCCCATCAGCTTCAGTGGTAGCAATGTGCCAGGCAATCCCACCTACCCTGGTTGTCGGGCTGAGGTAAACTCAGGTTCTTTCATTCCAGTCTCAATTACTAGCTGGTCTATCACACGGCACACAGTTAAATATATCTCTGTGCATATATGTGGTTGACAGGACACATGCAAGCCAAAGAAACTATCAGAGTTGAAAAGGTTTCAGAAGAGGGCTGAAAGAATCCGTCCTGGAAAGATAACAAGGAGACTAGCTTCAGAAAACAGCCACTGCTGAAGCTGCCGGAGTCAAGAGTTTGAGGGTGAAGCTGTGGAATGAAGCAAAGCTTCAAGGTGAAAAGTTGAACCGGGGTCCAAGAGCAGGAAATGGCGAGTTCAGGTCCAGGTCTAGATGGGTAAAAAGTTAGGTGAGCAGGTGGTCCTAAACGGCATCAACCGTTTTTAGAAACCGTGTTGTTTTTCAAAGAAAACAGCATGCGTTTCTTTAAGGAAAACTCACAATTCTACTAACAGAGCTTAATGGGGGAAAGATTAATGGAGGCTTCAGGGACAGTTGGAGTCCTCTGCTCGCCAATCTCTGATCACATGTACCAGGTATCACATGATAGCTTGGTGGGGGCACCACCACCTCAGAGTTAGGTGTCCATCACCCTTCCTGTCTGTTAAGTTCTTGGGCCTGGTCTCTCTGATATGCTTTTGCCACACCCATGTGCCCCTATGATCTCAGATCACCCTGACAAATGTATGCTCCCTTTCTCCTTCCAGGAGAGTCATTCCTCCTTCCGGGATAAACGAGTGCAGTTTGGGGCTCTACCCAGGGTTGACATTCATTCCTTTTCCTCAAAATGAAGTAAGAAGAAGGCTCCTTATAAAATAGTCTCTTCAAGGTAAATCACAGCCTGAAAAAAAAAGCACTATTTCATTCACAGCAGAGAAGCTTAGAGCAGGACACAGCTTGTTCTCAACTCTGATTTTGATTCTTTCTTTGAGCCATTTATTTTTGGCCTTAGTGTCTCTACAATAAACTGTTCGCAACTTTGGCAAAGAACCTAAAAAGACATTTGTAAAACAAAACAGCATAACAAAAACATACAAATGGCCAACAAGTTTGTGTGTGGGGAAAGTCCAGTCTCACCAACCATCAAAGAAATGCAAATTAAGCCCACTAAGGAAGACACGCGGAGTTACTGTAGACGGAGGAACATCTGCCCTGTTTCCCCAGAGTGGACTGAAGCAGTCATTGGAGAAAATGCAGACATTTTGTTTTGGTTTTGAGATCATATTCCACGTCGAGGGGTTTGTTTATGCTTCTGGTAACACTGGAAGAGAAGTGCTGATTTTCTCACTTGTGAAAAACGAAACCTAAACATGGGTCACCTAGTTTATGCTGGTAACATAGGCAGCTGGGTAGACCAGGCACTCTCAGCTTCTCCACATCACCCACTCATTCCTTCACCCGTCGAATTAACTTTTCTCATTGTGGGGACTAAATATGTGACAAGAAACAATTTAAGGGAGGAGAGGGTTCTTCTGGCTTACAGTTCTAGGGGATACATTCTACCATGATGGGGAAGGCGCTGGGGAAGGAGTCTGGCTAGTCACACCACATCTGCAGTAAAGAAGCCAAGAGTGAACAGGAACTCATGATGAGACCATGAAGGAACACTGCTTACAGCTTCATGCTCAGCCAACTCTCTTACACTGTGTGTCTTATTGCTGTGAAGAGACATCATGACCACAGCAACTCTTATAAACAAAACATTTAATTGGGGCTGGTGTACAGTTTCAGAAGTTTAGTTCATTATCATATTGGTGGGAAGTATGGCAGAATGCAGGCAGACACCATGCTGGAGAAGGAGCTAAGAGTTCTACATCTTGACATACAAGCAGCAGGAAGTGAACTAAGTACCACACTGGGCATAACTTGAGCATATATGAGTCCTCAAAGAATGCCTTCACAGTGACTCACTTCCTCCAACAAGGTCATACCTTCTAATAGTGGCATTTCCTATGTGCCAAGCATGTGAACAAGAGTCTATGGAGCCATACCTATCCAAATCACTACATAGTCCAAGTCCATCTGCCTAGGTATTATGTTGCTCAGAGTGAGCTGGGCCTCCTGATATCAGTCATCAACCAAGACAATCCTTCACAGATCAATCTGACTTAGGCAAGTTCTCAATTGAGACTCCTTCAGATTATTCTAGGCCATGTCAAGTTGACTGCTGAGGCTAACCAGGACAGTCATCCCTCTTTCTTATTAAACTGAAAACACAGAATACTAAATTTACAAACGAGCTAACCCCTTACTGATCAGTTTAGCATCCTGAACATCACCAAGGTTTCAAATGTTGTATATACAGGATCTGAAGATTGGTCAAGTGTTTACCTACCATGCAGGAACCTCTGGCTTCAGTCACCAGCACTGCATAAAAGCTAGCATTGTGGCACATGCCTATATCCCCAGCTCCCATGGCACATGCCTATATCCCCAGCTCCCAGGAGGTAGAGGCAGGAAGATTAGAAGCTCCAAGTCATACTCAGCTAAACAGGAAGTTCAAGGCCAGCTTGGCTGGGATACATGAGACTGTCTGGGAAAGAAAGGGAAAAAATTAGGCAAAGATTCATAAGCTCAATTTGAAAGTCCAACTGGTGAGTCTAAGAGGAAAAGAAAGATGTTTCTCAGTCATAGAGAATATCATCCATACAGCCTATGGAAAACTGTTGCTCTGGTGGTGCCCAAAGAACCAACCCCCAAGATTCATGCTCCTGTATAGTTTCCTATTAATTCAGCCCTTAGCCATGAGAGTAACTTTGGTCAGTGAGTCATAAACAAGAGTATTCCAGCTGGATCCTTGAGCACTTTCACAACAGGCTTTATCTTTCTGGAACATTCCTTACTAGAACCCACCACGTTATGAGAAAGCCCAGACAGATACAGAGAAGCCCATGTAGAAGAATACGGAGGCCTCTCTGGCCAATAGTCTCAAATAACCACCAAATCTGCCACCAGAACTGGCCTCCAAGTGTGGGAGTGAGGCCACTGAAGACCTTCCAGCCAACCCACCATTGTGTCAGAAAGAACAACCTTCTGATTAATAAGCAACAGCATGAAAAATAACAAATTGTTTCAAGTGACTAAATTTTTTGTCTAATATTCCCACTTTCATTTTGGTAATGAATAAAGGTATTTATGAAAGATAAAAAGCCCTATTGTTTTTAGATGTGGGTGTCACTATATAGTTCTGACTGGTCAATGACATAGAACAGGTTGGCCTCAAAATCAGAGCTCCTAAGTGCTGAGATTAAAGGAATATACCACCACACCTGGCTAGAAATCTCAATTTTTAGATCTCTAGGTACAGATAAAAACTTAATGAGCAGTTCTGGCTTGACTGCCTGCTTTATCCTATGGCCATGGTGGGGTCTATATGCAAAATGTAAGTCACATCTGTTCTGAGGAACTTTCATGGGCATTAGTTGGTGAAATGTGTTCAAAACACTTAGCTTGCCTGAATACAACTGCCCAGAAATGTCAGCCTTTGTAATAGTACTCAATCAGTTGTATTATTGGCTTTGCTTTTGTTCTGAGAAATTCTGAATGGATTTAAAATGGGACAGGGGCAAAGTTTACCAATTGAGAGAAAGGGGAACAACATTCTGGAAGTTCAAAAGGCATTATATGCTGTGGGAGGTCCTTCCACTTCTTCAGCCAATAGACTAAGATACAAGCCCACTGGGGCGTGGTCTCTTATACTTTAAAAAGCATCAGGAACCGGGCAATCTCTCTCTTGCTTCTGGCTCCTTTTCCGGCGGCTAGATTTTGTTTCCTGTTCACAACGAGAGGATTATTGCTTGGGATGGTGATCTATAAGTTCTTCCCCCTCAAAAAAATAACCTTTTTTATTATACATAATTCTTAACTGGTGTGGGATTGTTTTGCGGCTTCAATTATATGCTCAGAACTTTCTCACAGGGACAAAGAAATGGAGGCCTGTCAGAGACCTAAGATGCACAGGACAAATCCTGGCTACTCAAAGACCTAAGAGACAGCCATACATCCTAGCCTCTGGGCCTAATCTGGATCTCTCACCCAAGTGACTGCACTGGGCATCAAAACCTAAGAGATCAGAGTCACTGAGATGAGCAGAACATGCCGTCTCCAGGCTGCCAATTGTGGTCAGAAATGAAAGCCAGACGTGAACTCTTCCTAAGTCAAGGGAAAGAGCCCTAACTTTCATCATTAGTTGAGGGAAGCAAAGAAAGTAGGCAGGACCACCACTCCCCAACCTACCTTCTCTCAAGAAAGAGTGCAGTGTCGTGGGGTGATGATCCTGCCTGAATGTCCTCATAAAGCCACTCTCAGCGGTATCCCCTACAGGTGTCATTGACACAGCTGGTGGATTTCTGCAGTCATGCTCACTCAGCTTGCTATGGCTATTGTTCCCTACCCCCTCCCCTAGTCTAGTGTGGACTTTAATGGAGCCAGAAAAGGGGCAGCAAGTTCAGTCCGATAGACGGATTCATGACTCATGAGACTGAAAAAGAAAGGAAGATTTATAGGCAAAGATCCATAAGCCCAATTTTAAACTCCAGCATGCAAGCTTAAGGGAAAGGGGTATTTCTATGCCATATAGACTATCATCCACACAGCCTGGTAGGCATTGCTTTGGTAGTGCTTACACACCTCACAAATTCCATGCCCTTGTGTTGTCTCCTATGCTAACTCAATCTTTGAGCCTCTTGTCTTAAACTAAGACAGGACACAAAATGCTCAGGTCTGAAATAGGGCCCCTGTTAAGGAAACCACTGTTTCCACAAAGTAGCACATTGTCCTGATACAAACTTTCCCCTCACCCGTAGAAGGTAGAGGAAGGCGGCTCCTCAGAAGCTCAGGCCAGGGTGTGGGCTGGAGGTGTATGACGTAGTTCTATGTTAAAGAAGTTCCCTGGTGGCTTTTATCCACAGGGGAGGTCCTTCACTTCACATTCCAGCCCTTCCTACACTCTTTCTGTGCTTTCAGCCATAACACTTAGATCAGTGGGTCTTAATGAGACTGAAGCAGGGGTAACTGCTCTCTGAAATGTCCTCCCCTCAGAGAAGCCCATGCCCTCTGTGTCA
>JAQHUG010000008.1:12101966-12117213 GCA_028555095.1 Dicrostonyx torquatus
TCCATTCTTCAACTCCATCAAAGACTCCAGAAGGATATAATATTACCTAAGTAAACAAGAAATAAGCAAGTTCCAAAACTCTAGAAATGACAGAGACATCTTGCTGCCTGGACAGTCACCCAAAGTTCCTCTGTATCATTGGGGCATCCATCTTCAGCCTACAGACAGGCCCATAGTGTCCAGCAGACATTTCCATGAAGCAGGAAAATTCAAAGACAGTTCAGTCACTTTCTTTTGTGTGCTGCAGAATGTCTTGCAGACTCTTTTACGAATCAGGAACCCTGAAGGATCACATGGTGTCTCCCTGACTCTGCCTTCTTTCCTCCGCTATCTGCTTGGAATTCCTATCTTACTCTATTCTGCCCTGTTATAGGTCAAAGCAGCTTTATTTATTAACCAATAAAAGCAACACATATACAGAAGGACTTCCTGCATCAAGTATATGATAAGGTTGAAGAAACCAGACATTCAAATATCAGTGAAGAAAGTAATGAGCAGGACTACAGTATTCAAGAATCAAGAGGCCAAAGTTACGAATCTGTAAGATAAAAAGGAGCTGCGGTCAAATCTGTAAAGGCAATGAGAATCTATTCAACAAAATTATAGCTAAGGAAAAAAAAACAAACTTAGGGAAAGAAACAAACATCCAAACACAAGAGACATTTATAACCTCAAACAAACATGGCCAGATCCTCTCCACCACATAGTGAGGAAGCTAAAATATATAAAGCAAAGAAACAATATTAAAAACTGTAAGGGGAGAAAAAACACCAACTCAGCTACAAAGGTGAACATATAAGAATAACATCCTGACTTTCAGAAACAACACTAAAAGCTAGGAAGGTGTGGAACAATATATAACAAGACCTAAAAATAAATCACTCCAACCACGATTGCTATATCCAGCACAATTGTCTTTGAAAATCAGTGCTGAAGCCAAGGATGTTGTTCAGTTGGTAAATTTCTTGTCTAGTGTATACAAATCCCTGGATCCTGTTCCCAGGACCACATAAACCAGGCATGGTAGCAAACACCTCTAATCCCAGCAGCTGGAAGGTGAGGGCAGGAGGATCAGGAACTCAAGGTCATCCATGGCAATGTAGCAACTTGAAATCAAACTGAGCTACGTAACACCCCTATAAAGAAATCAAATTCATAAATTTAATCATTCTTGAAACGGGGACCTCTCAAGTAAAAACAGTTAGTTCGCGACCACCAAAGCAGCATTTAACAGAAGAGGCTTAACGGGATTGTGAGAATGCAGACAGAATAAACCATGAGAGGAATGTGAGTAAAGAAAATCTAGGCAGGAATCCACCACATAATCCCTTTGTGTAGATGTGTCGAGAAAGAAGAGAGCAAACAGTAATCCAACAGAAAACCAACCAACAAAATTAGAGGCATTAGCTGCATGCTGGAAACATACAGAGCCATAAATGTTGCTGGCAGCATGGCTGGAGGGACAGAGCTGTCAAGGGCCTTTGAAACCATCCCCTGAAACTGGCCACTGGATTTGGTGTTTTCCCTGCTGTATTTCAGTCTGCTTTGGTTGGATTTTTCCTCAATATGCCCGATTCCCCCCTTTTGGAAGTGTAATATTTATTTCTGTGCCATTGTATGCTGGGAGTATGTAATTTGCATTTTTGTTTTACAGAGGGTCACAGTTCAGGGATTGCCTTGAGTCTCAGGAGAGACTTTGGACTTCTGGACAGTGTTGAGACTATTAGAGACTATAGGACTTTTGAAGTTGGACTAAATGTATTTTACATCATGAACATTTTATGCCATGAGCCTGCAGGGACCAGGAGCAGAATGCATGGCTTGAATAAGAAATGCCCCCATAGATTTGTGTATTTGAGCACTTGCCCCAGTTGGCGGTGCTCTTTGAGAAGGCTGTGGAAACTTTAGCCTTGCTGGAAGGTAAGTATCGTGGCAACAGAAAAGTAACCAAGCCAGACCTCAATGTAAAACCGCAGAGTCTGAAACTGCTACAGAAAAACACAGGCAGAGTGCTTCAAGATAGAGACAGAGGCAAGGACTGCTGAAAAAGATTCCGAAAGTGTAAGGGATGATCCTAAATAAGACTACGTAACAGTAAAACCTTCTGCGTAGCAAATGGAATGCTCAGCACAGCGAAGACACAGCTGGTAGAATGGGAGAAAATCTTTGCCAAATATACAGCAGATAGGGGATTACTATCTAGAACCTAAAAAGAATTCCAAGAAGCAAAATAATCCAATGTATAAATGTGCAAATGAATCAGACAGTTCTCAAAAGGAGAAAATACACGTTGTCAGTAAATGTGTGGAAAAGGATTCCCCAACCTTCACCGATAAAGAAATCCCAATACAAAACAAATAGACACTGAGATTCCAGCTCGTATCTGTCAAAACAACTGTCATCAAGAAAATAAACAGCAATTCTGGTTCAGGGAAAATGGACCCTTCCGCACTGCTGTTGGAGATGTAAATTAGTGCAGCCACTATGGGAATCAGTGCCGCAAAACAAGTAAAAAGAGCTACTGTGTGATCCAGCTCCACTCCCAGGTATGTACATAGCTGAAGATTCTAACTCAGTACGGCAGAGATGATCGCACACCCATGTTCGCTACTATACTGGTCACAGTAACCAAAGTAAGGAACCTGCTTGCTTGCCCGTCAATATGAATACAGAAAGAAAGCATGCTGATCTGATGGCTCTTGGGAGGCTGAGGCAGGAGGTTTGCTGAGAGCTTGAGGCCTTCCTGGTCTAGCTAGGCAGTTGCAGTCTTGCCTGGATGATGGAAGGAGTGAGCCGGGTGGTGGTGGCACATGCCTTTAATCCCAGCACTCAGGAGGCAGAGCCAGGTGGATCTCTGTGAGTTCGAGGCCAGCCTGGTCTACAAGAGCTAGTTCCAGGACAGGCTCCAAAGCTACAGAGAAATCTTGTTGAAAAACCAAAACAAAAGAAAAAAAAATACTGGCTCAAAAAAAAAAAAAGCACAGAAAAAGAAAACAGGATTTATGTATGTACACAATGTACACAGTAGGATTTTGTTTTTAAACCATGACATTTCCAGGAGACTAGATGGAATCGGAGATCATTATTTTAAGTGAAATAACTCAGACTCAGAAAAACAGCATGTTTTGATTTCTCTCATTTGCGGAATGTGGATTTGAATATGTGTTCATTCAAATGTATAAAGGTCATGAAACCAGAAAGAGGACCATAAGACTTAAGGAACCGATCCTGAGGTGGAAGGTGGAATAAGGAAGGAAATGGAATACTTGTGACATGATTGCAGAAGAGGGAGACCATGGGGTGGGGACTAGGAGGGGACCGACAAGAAGGGGAGGGGGAGATGGGGCTGCGCTGTCAGGGAGGGAATGAATAAAAACAATTCAACCACAGATGCTGTAGAAATGCCACGATGAAACCCATTACTTTCTATGCTAACTTTAAAAATGACTTTTAAGATTATTGTTTTAAAACTAAGAAAAAAATATTAAAAATAATCAGGCACAGTGGCTCATGTCTATAATCCCAGCATTTGGTAGGCTGTGGCAGGGGAATTACCATGAATTCAGGGCCAACCTGGGTTACAACATGGCTGGCTAAGTTCCAGCCCAGCTTGGCTGAAGAATAAAATGCTATCTCAGTCTCCCCACCCCCAAATAGTAATAATAATGATATATCATTAAACAAAAATTTGAAAGCATAAAAATACATGAAAGTATACTTGTTCTGTGTCTGTATTCCCCAAAGAATGTGGCCATAAACTGATAAACCCAAGTCGAGGGGTTTGCAGAGAAATTGAAATACCTTTTATCATATTCCCGAAACAAAAGCGTACAGCCAGTAAATACAAAATACTAAACAGTTTGCACATTTCGAACCATGGTGCAATAAAATTGCTAACAACCAAAACAGAATCGAAAGATACTCAGCTTTGGGAAAGTACTAAAAATATTGTTTTAAATAAATAAATCCTGGGTCAAAGTTAAAATCAGAAACACAAAATCATAATGTTTGAATACACATACTGTCAAATATTTCCACAGATGTGTTGGGCTTGTTAAAGAGTTCTCTGACTCAAAAGCAGAGTCAGAAAGTGAGCAGGTTATAGTAATTAGATGCCAGCACTGCCCTGGAGTCACTTAACACCATCTTACTACAAGTAGACCCAGCGGTGCAGGGATATGTAATTCCTGCAGACACCAGTGTGAAATCAGAGGCTGCCTTCTGCCGAGCACGAATGCCACATTACACACCAGGTCCTTCTGCAAACCACCTTGGGGATGAGACCCAGACTGCCCTCCTGCAGCAGAGTGGTCCCAGCCTGACTGCAGCAGTAGGAACCAGTCTCTCCTGTGACTGGTCTGGGTGCTCCATGTTCCCAGTGTGATGGTATGGAGATGAGACCTTTGGGACGTGATAAGTGGGATTAGTAGCCTTCCACCATGCAAGAACACAGAATGCACCATAACAAGAGAGAGACTTCACCGGACATAGCACCTTCCACTTCTTGGCTTTCAGAACCATCAGAAATAAATTTCTGTTGTTTGTAAGGTCTCCGGTCTGTAGTGTTCTGCTATAACCCAAATGAACATGGATCAGTAAGATGGCTTGCTTACCTGCACACCTGACTTCAATTTGATCTCTAGATCTTAAAGAGAAAATTGACTCCTAAAGGTTGTCCTCTAATGTCCACATTCATGCCATGGCATGCACATATCCATGCACACATACACACATCCATGCGTGCGCGCGCACACACACAGAGTAAATACAACTTGAAAAAAAGAAAAAAATATTAAAAATATATGCGGTATTTTTAAGTAATAAAATAATAAAAACATAGGTAAACAATATATTATGAATGATTAACAATTTTAGTGAGTGTTTGTTCATTAATAAAAGTATTATGTGAGTCAAAAGTTCTTTTAAAAAAAGCCTCAAGTGAATTGTTCTTCTGTGTGGGGAGGCAAAAGTCTAGATTTGGCAAAGACCACTTATTTATTTATTTAATTTTTAAACTTATCTTCTCTCATATCCCAATTGCAGTTTCTCCTCTGTAGGCAGAAGTTTCTGTACCTGCTCCCAAATAACCACTCAGAAATTTAATATTAATTATAAATGCTCAGCCAGTAGCTCAGGCTTATTACTAGCTAATTCTTACATTTAAATTAACCCATATTTCTTATCTATGCTTTGACATGTGACTTGGTACCTTTTCTCAGTATGGCATGCCCATCTTGCTTCTCTCTGAATCTGCTGGCGACTCCAGACTCCTCCCTTTTTCTTCCCATCATTCTCAATTTGGCTCTCCCACCTAGCTTTATCCTGTTCAGTTATTGGTCAGTCAGTTTCGTTATTAAACCAATCACAGCAATATATATTCACATAGTATAAAGGAATATTCCACATCCCTCCCTCTTCTTCTCCCAGCAACCTCATCTATTCCTCCTTTTCTTTTCGGAAATGGGCAGGCCTCCCAGGGATAGCAACCAAAAATGGTACATCAAGTTGTAAAAAGACTGGGCACATCTCTTCATATTAAGGCTGGACAAAGTAACCCAGTAGGAGGAAAAGAGTCCCAGAAGCAGGCAAAAGAGTCAGAGACAGACCCTACTCCCTCTGTTAGAAGTTCCAGAAGAAGATAAAACTACACAACCCTAACATATATGCAGAGGAGCTAGGTTAGGCCCATGCAGGCTCCCTGATTGTCGGTTCAGTCTCTGTGAGCTCCAGTGAGCCCATGTTAGTTGATTCTGTGTTTTTTGTTTGTTTGTTTGTTGTTGTGTCCTTAACCCCTCTGGCTCCCACAGTCCTTCCTCTCCCTCTTCTGCAAGAGTCTCCAAATTCTGCCCAATGTTTGGCTGTGGGTCTCTGGATCTGTTTCCATCAGTTGCTGGATGGTAGGGATATTTTGTTTATGTTTTAACAAATAAAGCTTGCCTGATGATCAGAGTGCAGAGCTAAGCCACTAGAGGCCAAGGAGTGGTGGTGCACATGTTTAATCCCAAGATTTGGGAGACAGAGGCAGAGGGACATCTGTGAGTTCAAGACCACCCTGGACTAACAAGATTGAATCTGTATAAAAGGGAAACAGAGCTCACACAAAGGTGATCCCAGCACTTGGGATCGCATGTCTTTAATCCCAGCACTAGAGAGATGGAGACAGGAGTGATATGACTGGGCAGAGAGAGGAATATAAGGCGGGAGGAGACAAGAGCTCATTGAAGTCTGAAGTTTGGTGGAGACAGTTGCAGTCTGAGGAGACAGTATGAGGACAAGATTCTAGACAGAAGTTTCTGTCCCTCCCAGTCCCAAAGTTGTTCAATCCCAAAGAAACATACAGGGGCTTATATTAATTATAACCTGTTTGGCCAATGGCTCAGGCATATTTCTAGCTAGCTCTTAAACATCTTAAATTAACACATTTCTATTAATCTATACATTGCCATGAGGTTGTGGCTTACCAGTAATGTTCTGGCATCTTTCTCCTTTGGCAGCTATATGGCATCTCCTTGACTCTGCTTACTCTCTCTATATATCTCTGTTCAGATTTCCTGCCTGACGTTACTCTGTTAAGCCATTGGCCAATTCATTAACCAATAAAAGCAAAGGACATCCCATTGGACATCCAGAATGCCATCCCACATCACAGGATCATGCCTTCAGTCTGAGCATTGGTAGAGGTAAAAGAACTCTCTAGTGGCTGGCCACTCTGCCTCTCTTATCATTAGCAGTAACTCCTACATCTGACTCTGGGTTTTTACTATTAATACCAATTAGAATCCATGCTACACTGGTTGAAGCCTCCTTGATGACAATTATGCTAGGCTCCCGTCCTCCTGTCTATGAGTATGGCAGAATATTATTAGGAATCATTTCATTGACTTTTTTTTGCCAGTCATGTTTCATTCTATCTAGGTCTCTGCGCTATCCAGCTTCTGGTTCCTGGTCCTCTAGGTAGTGTTGGGGTAGGTTCCCCCTTGGGGCATGGGTCTCAAACTGCATCAGTCATCGGTTGGTCACTCCCATAATTTCCGCGTCACCTTTACCACCATGCATCTTGTAGGCAGGACAAATTGTAGGTCAGATGTTTGGGGCTGATGTCACAGTTTCTCTACTGGGAGTGGCAGGGACTATTTCTGAAGACTTTCAATCTCATGCAAAGTTTTATTTATTAAGCAAGTGATAGATTTATTTTTACCATATATATTTCATATACACATAACTTTGTATGTATGAAATGGTTCATAATTTTAAATGTTAAAGATGATGGGGATGGCTTACTTCCTCCTTTGAAGTGTAAAGTCAGTGGCTTTTAGTATAGTCACAACCTTGAGGACATTGTTGGTACCTCAACGGAGGTCCACACCCTTTAGTTACCACCTCCTCATGTTTCCTGGCAGCAAACAAGCACTAATCTCCTCTGAGATTTGTCTTTTCTGAGCATTTCACATAAGAGTGCAAGGATTCTTGTGACTCTTTCCCTTAGCTGTGCCTTTGAGGTTATGAGCTTATCATTAGCGTGCATCAGTACTTTACTTATTTTTACAACTGCCGCAATGTGTGTGCATGTGTGTGCGCGTGTGTGTGTGTGTGAATTTTTGTCTTGAATGTTGTATTTGAATAAAAATAGAAGGAGGTGAGAAAGACTAAGCTTTCTTCCCCTATAGGGACTTCAGTGACTTCCCAAACTGGGGGTGCTAAGCTATAGGTTGGATTTTTGGTTTCTAGTGACATTAAATGTGGCAGGAGTGGGGAAATACTCATTTTACTGTGGGCAGGGCACAAAAATGACTAAAGAGCTACAGAGGAAGATGGAGGAATGGAGGGAAGGCAGCTCCTGTTGCAGACTGAGCAGGGAAAGGCAGCTGGAAAGGGGCAAGGAGAGCTTGGTGTGGGCTTGAGGGGAGGATGGGATGGAAGAACAGAGACAGGATCTGGGGCTGGAAGTCAGAGGGTATGTCTCAGGAGGAAGTCAGTGGACAGGTGTATCTGCAGATGCCTGCAAGCCCTCAGCCTCAGGATGTAAATCTCATTGTCCTTCATGTCTACTAGAAGTATTCATTTTGTGTGAACCAACAGCCTCTCCCCTAGGAGTTTGCTGTGGGATAGACACTATATAAAGCATCAAGATGTAATATCCCTGTTCCTGTTTTAGAGAGCTTACCATCTCATGAGAACAATTTTTGTTATTTCTTCTCCATCTCACTGCAGTTCCAGGAAGTATAGTCTGTATAGAGTGGGCAAATTACAATCATTGTTGGTGAATAATTGAAGAAATGAAGCATTTTATACACAGATTTTCTTTACAAAAATGCAGCCTCCAAGCGGCTAATTTCAGCTTTGCTGCATGAAAAGGTTTGCGGCATGCAGAACTGTGGAAATCTCTTAACTGCTAAATTCTATGCTTCAAAAAGGCTAAGATGGTAAACTTCTATATTATGTGCATTTTGTTACAATGAAAAAATTAAATGCAATATCATAGGTGTTGGCTTTTTAAAGTGAACAATACAAACCAAATAGAAAATGAAAAAAACTAATTTTCTAATATTGATGCTCACATTGATGTTCACGGCAGGTGTATTGTTTGGGGCTTTGAATCCTTTATTCCTCTTGAGTTCAGCCATATTCTGGAGCAGCCATCAAAGCATTCCAATATTTGGACTGGGACTCACTGTCTGAAAATGTTTTCCTTTTTCTTTTTTTATTGGAGAAGCAAAGCAGGAAGGTCCCTTGAGTAAGCTAACTTTGGCTATTATTCTTGCTCTCCCAAAAGACTATGATTTGTTCAGTGTGTAATAGAGTTTTGCTTGCTTTCTTACCTCTCAGCCAGTATGGTCTGAATTCAGCACACAATCCCCTCACTGGTACATGGGCATAATCTAAGACCCAGTGTGGACCGGGACCTTGCTGAATTGTTGGGAATTATGCCTGCTTTTAGTTATGAGTGTGTGAGCATAACATATCCTTTCACTCCAGCCTCAACTCACCAAGTTCTTTCTCTCAATTATGGTCTGAAATTGGTATTTTTGAAGTGAGAAAATAAAAATACTGATATGCCAAGGAAAGAAAAATCCTGTGGGTTTTGAGTGCTGTGGGTGTAATGTTGGCCTTTTCCCTGGTCACAGGGAAGAGAATCTTTGGAAAAGAAAACTACAGAGACCCACAGCCAATCCTTGAAACACTTGCAAAATTAACTGCTTTGGACCAGACTCTCATTGGATCTTACATGTTTGTAAGGTGGCATTTATAATGGACATGAAGATATTATATGTACTTATTGACTTAGTTGTGCAATATCTTTTAATGTAAGACATATGGTTTTATTTTCTACAAATTAACGTAATTTCCATTTTGGTCCTCCATCCTAATGCTAACAACAGAAAAGTGGTACTAGCCCATGAGGTTTGCTCCCTCTGTCCTGATTTTGTCACAGTCCCAGGTAGTGCAGGTTCTCAGGGACATACTGAAGTCATCCACTCACACTGACTGGCCTTTGGTAAGCCGGACCTGTTTTGTCTGGTTTGGCTCATTAGAATTTACAGGAATAATGAGGGCTGGGTATTCTGAGAATGGCTGTCTCACACTGGGAGAGGCCAATAACACAGTTTCTCAGTACATGAGGCTGGAGGCTGGATAGCTCAGCGATTCCAATCCGTTACTACAGGAGACTTGTCTGTCTTCAGTCTACATGGGAAACCTGAAGAAGCTGGTTCTATTATCAGCAAAGCAGTGCAGGAATGGTAGCAACAGGACAGTGGAACTTGCCAACCAGAGTGAGGACAAGCAGGCAAAACGAAAGGCTTCCTTCTTCCATCTCCCTTTTAGCTGGGTCGGTACCAAAGGTGATCTGAGGGGCTCTGACCTGCACCCACTTTAGGGAGATAACCTCTCCATCCTTCCCATCTTTCCTTGGGCCCACAGGGAAGAGGCGGCATCCCTGAGGAACTGAGTAGGAGGCTCCAAAGGTGGGCCATTCTTTCTCTCTTGCTGCTGGCTATAGCCTATTCTCTTTGCCCAGGGACCTGAAGAACAGTGGCACTATCAAGAGGGGACCCCATCTTCATTTCATCACTAGAATTTTGGTGTGATTGGAACAGATAAAAAAAACTGACTTTGCAGTTTTGTCTTGGAGCCCTGCTGGATAGAGAGAGGTTGTCTGTTTTCTCCCACAGGGTGCTGTATAGTTGAAACTCCAGTCACAAACACACATGCCTGCATGTGTTTCTTTATTATTCAAGAAACTGGACTTTAAAAAAAGAAAAGGAAGTCAGTAATTGTTGGGTACTCATTGCCTGCCAGGGAACTTGTAATCAACATGCCATCAAATACTGGGATCCCATCCTGCATGTATTAGTTGGTTATTGCTGTATAACAAACTAGTCTGAAATTTATTTAGCTCGTTTGTGTGTGTGTGTGTGTGCGCGTGCGTGCGTGTATCTGTGTGATCAACTATTGATTGTCTAGGTAATTCTACTTCTAGGAAACCCTGATTCTCCTCCCCAGGATATTTCACCCTTCATGGGTTTCTTCCCATGGAGATGAGATGGCAAAACTTCTGGAAAGAAAAAGCAAGGAGCATTCAAGGCCTCTTCTCACAGTCATATCTACTTCATTCTCTTGCCCAGCAGAGGGTCATCTCAGATATAATGCGGGGGAAACACATGCTACCCAGAAATGGGAACAACTGTGAAACCACATCACAGATAGCACAGGAACAGGCGAAGAAGGAGAAATATTGGTTTGGGATTTGATGTCACCAAACCTCCTTGGCGGATGAAGCTTAAATAATATTCCAAGTGAAGTCTGAAACTTCACAGCTAGGAAATGACTGGGCTGGGCTTTAGTTCTATCAGATGTGCCTGGCTTCAGAGTATGTAGCTCTACACTCCATCACGCTGCTAATGCGGGGCTCCACGTGGGTCTGGAGAGAGCCCCTTCTATAAGAGAAGCGTGAGTCATGTACTCCTCACCACTGGGATAATCTTACCAAGAGAGTGCTGAAATATCTCACAAGGACTTGGAATAATTTAAGGAAAAGCTGAGGATGGAGTTTAGAAATTAAGGACCAAGCAATATACCTTTCATTTCTAATCATTGGATAAATCTGAAACATGTATAATGCATTCCACATGTTTTCAAAGTCTTTTCATCTCTCTCTGGTATGTGTAGGCTGCTTATGATTTTTGTTGCAAGCTAAACCAAATGGAGCCTGAGACAACCTCAGAGTCTGAAAGCAAGTCACAAAAATCACACTGCTGAGAAGACATCTCCTCCTGTGGCAGTTAGCCAGTGGCTGAGGGTGATTTGACTGAGTCTTGGGCAAAACTGGTTCCCAAGACCCCGAACTGAGATGCTGCCTGGAGCAAATCCCCTCAGCACCCGTGCAACCAACATATTCTTAACCCTAAGTCGGAGCTTCTCACTGAGGGCTGTTCCTTACAAAAAGCCTTGAAAGTTGCCAAAGTCCAAGGAAGGAAAAACCAGTTCAATCAGGATCCTTGGAGTGGGACTCGGGCCTACGGCCATTTTAAAGCTCTCCAGTGATTGCAGTGCACACACAAGACAGAAGACTGCCACTTTCAACCTGCTTGTCTTAGGGAGTTACTTACAAAGTTGTTTTCAGTTGAATAGAAAACATCTGCTATTAAGTTGTAGCCTTTCAGGCTTTCCTGCAGGGTCTACTTCCTGTCTTTGCACAGACAGACCTCTGCTGCTGCTGATTTTGTTCATGTCTTCGACAAGTTGGAGAGCTTATGCTCATGTGGGTAGGACACTGATAGGTGCTGTGACCACAAATGAGTCATCTGCCATCTTGAAAGAAAGTACTCACTTAGTATTTAAACCTTTCACTGGAATATAGTATGCGCTGATAGTTCAACTCTTAGGATCACCTAAGAGACACGTGTGTGAATGTGTCTACAGGGGTATTTCCAGAGACGTGTAACTGAGGTGAGAAGAACTGATTGTGGGTGTCACCATCCATGAGCTGGGGTCCTGGGCTAAAAAAAAAAGGGTTAAAGGAAGTGGAGCGTCAGTGTACATCACTCTCTGCTTCCTGATTGTGGATGCTGGATGACCAGCAGCCTCACACGCCTACCACTGTGCATGGTGGACTGAAGCCCTTCAAACTGTGTGGCAGAATAAACCCGCCCAGATGTTGCTTTCGTTCAGTAGTTTGTCACAGCATTAGGAAAAACTAATTAATACAGATGCGTGCAGTACAAAATAGGATACAATGCAAGTATCTTATATTGGTGAATTATTATTAAGTGCATATAATTACAGAACTAAGAAATAGAAAAGCAACTTCTCTAGGCACCATTTTCTTCCTTCTCTCAAAGATAGCAAAGATTTTTTTCATAATTATTATTGTGTGTGTGTGTGTGTGTGTGTGATTGTGGTGTTTGATGTGTTTGTATGAGTGTGGGTGCATGTGTGCCACAAAGTCTGTTCAGAGGTCAGAGGACAGCTCTGAGGTGTTGTTTCTCTTCTTCTACCATTAGTTGCAAGAACTGAACTCAGGTAACCAGGCTATGGCAGCAAGCACTTTTACCTGCTAAGTCATTTCACTGACCCGTAAAAAACAAAAACAAAAGCCAAGATCCCAAGACCCAATATTGTATATTCATTTTGTTTTTACGTTTTTACATAAAAATTAGACATATATGAAAACAAAACAAAAGAATATCTTTGACATCTCACCCAATTTCAAAAATGAGCAATTATTTACTATTTTCTTTCAGCTGTACTTCAATCCAATCTCCAGACTGTTGTGTAAGCTTTGTGTCACTATAACAGAGATGCATGGTATAATGTATTGTAGATAGAAGAAGTTAATGTTGACTGACAAATTGTAGAGATTCTAGTCCACTATGAGTGACATACTGCACTGAGCTCATGTTGAGGCAGGACATCATTGTGGAAATGAATGATAGAGCAAACCAATTTGTTTCATTTCCAGGAAGTGAAAAAGAGGATAAGGTACTTTTCAAACACAAAAGAAAAAGAAAAGAAACACTGCAAACTCCTTTAGTGAAGCTATTACTGCCCTCATATCAAAATCAGATAAAGATACAACAGAAAAGAAAGTTTTAAAATGATCTTTCTGAACCTAGAAGCAGAAATTCTAAATAAAATATTTGCTGACTGAATTCAAGAACACACTGATAATATCATTTGCTATAATCTAGTTGGCTTCATTTCAGAGGTCCAGGGAAAGCTCAACGTAAATAAATCAATGCATACAACACATAAATGGGCTTGGGGTAGAAATCACGTGACCATCTTAATAGATGCAGAGAAGGTATTTGACAAAATCCAACTGTAAAAGAATTGAATAAATTAAGAATAGAAGGAATATATCTCAAAATAATAAAGGTTATATATGACAACCTATGACCAGCAGCATACTAAATGGAAAAATACATGAGAGCATTTACTAAAATCAGGAACAAGACAAGTGTGTCTACTTTCTTCATTCTTACTTAATGTACTACTTGAAGTCTTAGCCTCAGCGATAAGATAAGGAAATAAAGGGAGAAAAAAAAGAAATGAAGAAATCAAAGTATCCATATTTACAGATGATATGATCCTATACATTACAGAATCTAAAGACTCCACCAGAAAGCTCATAGAACTGGTAAACTTTTTTTTCAAAGTGGCAATACGAAATCGACAAAACTCAGTAGCCTTATACTTTACTAACAAGCATCTTGAAAAAGAAATCAAGAAAACAATCACAATCACAATTGACTCAAAAATTATAAGCCAGGCAGTGGTGCTGCACACCTTCAATCCCAGCACTCAGGAGGCAGAGGCAGGCAGATCTCTGTGAGTTCAAGGCCAGCCTGGTCTACGGAGCAAGTTCCAGGATAGCTAGGGCTATTACACAGAGAACCCCTGTCTTGAAAAACAAAACAAAACAAAAAGCTTGGAATTAATCTAAAAAGGAAGTAGAAAATCTTTACAATGAATACTTTAAAGCCCTGAAGGAAAACAGTAGAGAAGATTCTAGAAAGCAGAAAGATTTTTCCATGCTCAGAATGGGAGGAATTACTAGTACAGGTGATTAGCTCAACATTGCTTCTCTCTGACTCATTCTGAAATTCTTTGCAGCTCTACCTGAGAAGAAATCTCCAACAAGAACTCCAGCTGCAGTTAGCAGCTTTGAGATGCATTCCACACTTGTAGGGTCTTGTGTTTTGTCCTTCAGGCAGAACAAAACACTTATCATCTTGAAATCAGAGAACCTGTGATTACCCACATATTAGGCCTATTAATATTCCCTTGAAGGAATGGAATACATTTCTGTTGCTGAGATAAAGACCATGGTCAAAAGTAACCTGGGGGCTCCTGCAACCTCAGTGGAACTCTGAAACACAGTTTGCTCCAATACTGAGGGGACTTAAGAGGTGAGTGAACAGCCACATGGAGGGATGCTCCATGCTCTAGGACCTCCACATGGGACAAAACCCTGGGCCCCTTCCCCAACTCCCTCAGCTTTTCTAGCCAGTCAGCAGGGAGTTTCCTGTGGCTAGGCTCCCCCAAAACCCAAACCCATCCAGCGGCCATCCAAACTACTAGCCACACTCTGCCCCAAACCCACCTATCCTCCTGCAACCCCGGGAGAACTCTGAAACACAGCTTGAATACTGAGGGAGTAAACAGCCATGCAGCAGGACATCCCACTATATAGGACCTCGAGAGTGGGACAAAATCCCAGACCCCTTCTCCAACTCCCTCAACTTTTCTAGCTAGCCAGCCAGCCTAGCCTGCAGCTAGGTCCCTCCAAAACCCATCCACTGGACCCCCAAGCTACTAGCCATACCTGCTATAATACTGAGAGGACTAAGGGCTTGCTACAACATGAGAGAATTAAGAGACAGGACCAAGAGAGAAAACCAGGAGAGAAGACCAAGAAAACAGGTATATAGGGACCTCAGAGGCTTTCTAAGACAGACATTGACAGTACAGAGTAGACCAAGAAAAATTCCCAAACACTCAGACAGCCACAGCAAGGATTGGATCAAGACACAAAGACACTGCCAGCCTCATTTGAAGGAAGAGATGGGTAGGCGCCAATGCAAGAATTCCTCCAACAACATAAAAAGTGACACAGTAACACCAGAACCCAGTGGTCACACAACAGGAAGACTTGATCATTCTAACCCAGAAGAAGTAGAAGAAAACAACTTTAAACATAACTTTATAAAATGATGTAGACCTTTAAAGAAGAAATGAAAAACTC
>JAQHUG010000008.1:12122659-12139976 GCA_028555095.1 Dicrostonyx torquatus
AGAAGCATTTGCTCAACTATGTTCATAGCAGCATTATTTGTAATAGTCAGAACCTGGAAACAACCTAGATGCCCCTCGACCAAAGAATGGATAAAGTAAATGTGGCAACTCTACACATTAGAGTACTACTCAGCAGTAAAAAAAACAATGATATTTTGAATTTTGCATGTAAATGGATGAAATTAGAAAACAATATCCTGAGTGAGATAATCTAGACACAAAAAGATGAATATGGTATATACTCACTCATTAGTAGATACTAGGCTGGGACATCACTAAATTTGAATTAAACAGCACATTCCTATCATACGGTTCCTAATACAAGTCTAATTACCATGTGGGCAGTTAGGGGGGAGGAATCTTCTGCAGGAAACTATATCAAGGGTCACCCTAGAGATAAGTCAGGTATCCAGGCCTAGAGAGCAGGAAGCCCCCACTGGGGGAGAGGGAGTCCTCCATATTGCGCCAACCAAGCCTAGGGAAAGCTGCTAAGCTATGGTAAACTTCAGCCTCTGACCTGTGGGGCCTCCCAGCAGGTGCATATTGACAGAGGGTGGGGAGAGAACAAGCATGCTGCCCTGGGAACTGGGAACTTCAACAAAGATGGTGGGCAGGGAGGAGGAGCTCCAACCCCATCCAGCCCATCACTACTGGAGCCTGTCATGGGGGGAAAGACTATACAGAAGGGTCCTGCAGAGTTGCATAATGGTCAACAAGATTTAAAGCTAGGCTTCAGGAAAATGCTCTGCGTCTTTCTGATCAAGGGTCAGGAACCGTGAAACAGTCTGTGTGACTACCCAGGACTTCTCTGTCACTGTCACAGAACTTTGGACCAAGTGAAGCCCAGACTCCAGAGAGCTACACATCAGAGCAAAGGGCCACAGAATAAGATGTCCTCAGATGGTCCAAAGGAAGAGATACTGCTGCATTAAAGAGTGTGGACCAAAGTCCTGTGGGCTTTGTTATTTTGTGATAGTTGAGGTAGCAAACCGGAAACTGTCACATTGGAAAATGTAGGCAAACTTCTAATTGTCACCATGTATTCCCAAACAGCTTTACAGAAGCCCTGCCCCATGAACGTTCCCACCCACAATGCACGAGAAGGCACCTTTCTAACAAGTTCTTTCCTGATGTGAGCAATTGTGAGATTTTTTTTCCATTTCTCATGATCTGTTCCTGATTGAATCTATGCTTTTAAGTTTTGTTATTATGCTTGAAATAGTTTCATGTTTTTCTATACTCTTAAATTTCTTTTTAAAAGCTGCCTTTGGGGGAATGAGAGCTGGTTCAGTGGTTAGGGGGCACACTGCTCTTACAGAGGACCCAAGTTCAGTTCCCAGCACCCACATCAGTCAGTTCACAACCACCTGTAGCTTTAGCTCCACGGGGATCGCATATTTCTGGGGATCCAGTATTTCTGGCATCCATTGGCACCTGCACTCATGTGAACACACAAACACATATAGATTAAAAATAATAAAAATCAATCTTAAAACCCTGTCTTTTCTTAATTCTTACTAATAATTTTTCCCACCAATTTATTCACCACACATGTTGCAAGTGTTTGGTCATTTGCCTTCAATCATTCCTTATGCTACTCCATAATTTCGCACAAACATTATAAAATTCTCCTCAGAAAGCATAGGCGGGCACCTTCATAAACAAATGGGCCATGTTCTTCACAGCCAGTAGTAGGACCGAAACCTGCTGAGGAGCCTGTTGTCTGCATTGCCGGAAGGGTCTGTGTCCTGCCCTGAACTAGCACAAATGCTCCCGGCTCCTGCTCTGCGGTGGCTGAGTGACCCACTGAACTCCTGAAGACTGCACACAACTGAAATGGGCCCTCTGCAGCTTGGCAGGAGCCCAACCCAAGTTCAGTGACGAGGGCATGCTAGGCAGTTCCCCATACTGGATGGAAGAGAAGGGGTGGGGCTCACTTTGCATCGGGCAGCAAAGTTAATAATGCATCGCCCTGGCAACTTCCTTGGCTCTGCCATTTAAGTTGGAAGTAGAATTACTTTCAGAGCTCTGGCGTGCAGTGTGCCAGCAGTTGCCCTGCATTTTCACCGAGGGGAAGGAAACATTTGAAAAGCATCCACCAGGGCAGCCAGCTTGGAATGGGATGCGATATTCAAAAGGAACTTCTGCATTGTGGATTTGTGGAGACGCCACATCAAATCCCCATTTAAAATTAAAATGATCAACCAAAACTAAAGAGGAATATTGAACAGAAAAACCCATCTTCTATAAATGCTCAAAATGTGCACATCTAGGTACATAAGAAGTGCAAGGGAGGGGGGCTGGAGAGATGGCTCAGAGGTTAAGAGCATTGTCTGCTCTTCCTAAGGTCCTGAGTTCAATTCCCAGCAACCACATAGTGGCTCACAACCATCTGTAATGGGGCCTGATGCCCTCTTCTGGCCTGCAGGCATACACACAGACAGAATATTGTATACATAATAAAAAAATAAATATTAAAAAAAAAGAAGTGCAAGGGGCAGATGTTTGCCAGCGCTTCTAGCTAATGCCTTCCTGTGGAAGATGGCTGTCTCTCCACAGTCTTAGGCAGAAAGGTGACCAAGAAGACTTATGATCTAATCTTGGTAGAGGGCCAGGTGACACAGTAACCTCCTGGAAGGGTGTCCTATGACAGGCGGTCAGCCAAACTGAAAAGGCCAAGGAATTCAATGTATTTAATTGTGGCTGTGAACAGACAGATTTTCTCATGTATCGTTAGGTTTTGGATATGCACTCTTCACACGCTGGTAAATGAAAACTCATCTTCCAAAATGGCAGAACTGCCTCTTTGCCATGTACAAAGCACTTGAAGGAAGCAGAGCAGGAACTGAGAAAGGGGACTGGGAAATAGCTCTGATCTGAGTTCAAATGCCCAACACTCACGTGAGAAAGCCCGTTACGACTGGTGCAATTAGTGAACTGCAGCTTACGGGCGACTTTTGAGTTGGATTTGAGGCCTGCTCCACAGGAGAAAATTCATGCCAGGTACTGTAAAGAGTCAGAAGTCCATGGCTGGGGATGTCATAGGCTCGGATTGCTGTTGTCTTGCTAAATGGGTAGGTTGTCAGACTGCCTTCTAAATCTCTGTTTCTGCTGCCCCCGCCTTGGCCAGAGATAGCTCTCTCTGCAGGCCTCAGAGTTAGTGCAGGCTTATAGCTGGGCACAGCTCTGAGAGTAAGTGGCTTTTGAGTGTCCAGCCTTAAGCGGGACATCTGAATCAACCCCCACTGAGGCTCAAGAAATATCAGGAAAGAGGGGACGGAAAGAATGTAAGGGATGGAGGACAGGGAAAAGCAGTGTCTCTTGGACACAACATGGCTGTTACACTGCCATCTCCCAGCCACTTGAGTCACCTACACAAAACTGACACGCTCAGTCGACATTCCAGCAGGCAGCACCAGCTGGACTCAGTGGGTTAAAAAAAGAAAAAGAAGAAAGGCAAGGACATAAAATGTAGGGGGCACTAGGGGGGTGGGAGGGGAAGTGGGGGCGGATATGATCAAGATGCTTGTTTACATGTATGAAATTAACAAAGACTAAATAAGTTACTCTCTTTAAAAAAAAATTCAGGTGTGATTGCACATGCCTGTAACCCCAGCATTCGGGATCAGAGACAGCAGGATCCTGGGAGCTCAGTGGCAAGCCTAGCTGAAGGGGCAAGCTCCAGGTTCAGTGAAAGATCCTGACTCAAGGGAGTATTGTGGAGAACAGTAGTGGAATACACCCAACATTCTCCCCCGGCCTCTGGATACACCCATGTACGTGCACACAGGTGTGCATACACACACACACTGCATATAATACAGACCACAGGAAAAGATTTTTTTTTTAAGGACTTGGAAAGGAAAGGGATGGCTGGAGAGAAGCAAGAGGGTCCACACAGCCATATAATGGAAGGAACTTTAGCAAGCATTTGATAGAAAATCAGTCTTTTCTCTTGAAGCAGTCTCTATAAAGAGCAGTGATGGGCAGGCAAGGAGAACGGGGGTGACATAACCAATAAAACAATCAGGAAAGAGAAAACAAGTCTCGGAAACATGTTGCCACGCGGTTCCACACAGGTAAAGGATGTGAATAATCCCTGCTCCTCTGAATGATGTCACAGTCCTCAGAAGGAGGAACTGTCCTCTCTTCCTGTAGGTGTAACAGTGACAAGCCCAATCACTTTGCTCCAGCCTCTCTGTAGGCCCACAGGAAACCCTGGGAGATTCTGGGTGGCTACTCCTCCTCCTAGAATATGCATTTTAACAGAAAGTCGGAGTCTTCAAGACTGACAGGCACAAGTCTCTTATTGTATAATTTGGAGAGACACCAGGTTAGAAAGGATCTTTTCAGCATTGCTCAAATCTTAACAAGAACAGCCCTGCCTTCCCAAGGTCAGCCTTGATCAGCTCTGTGTACAGAGGTAAATAAATCCCAAGCCCTTCACCATTTCTTTGAGTCCAGTAGCACAGCCTCACCTCAAATGGCCCAGTGGGTCTTCAAAATAAAGAACAGAAAGAAAACACAGAGCATAATGAAAGACATATGCTGTATAATTAAAGTGTGAAGAATAAAGAAAAAAAATTCCTTAAGAGAAAAAAAAAAGTGTATTTATAAAACACAAAAATAAACCAACCAGAATTTTTACATTTGTTAACAAATAGATTCCCTTTTGTATCCTTCTGGCATACTCTGAAAAAACCTTTTGTAACAAATACTTCTAATTTTCAGTTAAGGATATGTAGCTGCTTAAAACAAAAAGCCTGGAAACAGATGAATTATAAGTTATCTATTTAATTTTATGTGTCTATGTGTGTCTAATAGTATGTATGTGTGTCGTGTGTGCAGTAGGTCAGAAGAGGCATCAAATTCCTAGAGCTGGAGTTAAAGGGTTGTGAGCTGCCTTCTGGGTGCTGGGAACTAAACCCAGTTCTTCTTCAAGAGCAGTAAGCACTCTTAACCACTGAACCACCCCTCAGTCCTTGGAATCATAATTTTTAAAAGTTGATAAATATATTGACAACTGGCCAAGTTGAGTGGCAGCCTGGAGTCCCAGCTACTTGGGTAGCTGAGGTAGGAAGATTTCTTGAACCCAGAAGTTTGAAGCCAGACAGGGCAACATATCAAGACTCCATCTCTCAAATGAATTGGTTAAGTAATTGGGAAACACCTTCGGAGTGCTCAGTTTTTGACAGAAATTGTAGACCAGAGCAAATCATGGCCCAAAGAGGGAACTGACCCAGAGCAATCTCCACAGCTCTCAGTAACAAAGAGATGGGTAGTGGGGAACACTCATGATAAGAGAATAGTTCCAAGACATCCTAAATCTACTTGTGAAGATGTACAAGGTAGAAGAGAGGAGGACAGGTAAATAGGTCCAGATATAGTTGGAAGTCAACAGGACAATGTTCCTGCATGTTCAGATCCAGGCGCAAGCACCCAGCTAGTGCACCATGCAAAGACAAATACAGCTGTCCAAAAAATATATTTCTTTGCAAAATACTTTGGTACGGATGGGGAGAAGGAGCAGTGGGTAAAGCACTTGTTGAACTAGCATGAGGACCATAGTTTGGATTCCCAGTACCCAGCATCTGCCTGTAATACCATGACTCAGGAGGCAGAGACCCTGCCTCAGTATATAATGGCAAGAGTCATCAAAGACACATATAATCTACTACCAGTAAGCACACATGTAGAAAAGGCAAAATATATTTCTTATATACATTATAGACTCAACAAGTTGTAACATGTCCTTAGTCAAAATATCAACCACAGTCCTGTGTCACTTAACGGTAGGTCATTCTAGAAACACATTTCTATTTCTTCACTGTGAGGGCAGATTTTTCTGTATTAGAGATTTGCCCTAGAAAGCAACTGTCCTCCAAAAGCTAACTGAAATATGTAAAAATCCTTCAGCCATCTGCATGCTAGCCCTAGCAGGCTTGCCACTCATTCTCATGTGCGTATCTAGCCATGATTCTTGAGGCATTCAGCTCACCCAGAGCTAGCCTGAAATTCAACAGATCTGGCCTTTACTTTCAACATCACAATCTTTTTTTTTTTTTTCACAGCTTATAATCATTATGGTGCTGAGAGGTGTGTCCGTCATGGTTAGGCCTATGTGTATCCATCATGGTGCTGAGAAGTGTGTCTGTCATGGTTAGGAGCATGCGTGTCCATCATGGTGCTGAGAAGTGTGTCTGTCATGGTTAGGAGCATGCATGTCCATCATGGTGTTGATGAGTGTGTGTCCGCCATGGTGCTGCTAAGCATGCATGTCTGGATCTGGCCTTTAGTTCTCACAACTGAACATTTACATGTGACATGGTCCTTGAATTGTGTTCATCTCATTGGCTTCAGTGAAGCAGATCCTCTGTTTCTTTGATTATTCTTTGTGTTATCAGTGTTCAGCGATCATGATTCACTCAGAAGCAATACCTTCCTAGTTCTGTCCTTTCATTCCCAGTCAAGGTCGTAGCCAGGGTGGAATGGACCATGCTCGCCTGACAAACAATAGCCAAGGCCGACTCTGTCTTCATGGTCCTTAACACTTCTTATTTTGTTTTTTTTTTTATTCTTATTTTGTTTGCAGTCAACGTGGTCTCTTTGTGCCAACTCTGACAGGAGGTAGAATTCAGCTGAAATTAAGTACGAGAGAAAAGGATGTGGTCAAGAGACACAATAAACACAAGGTGGATGAGGCAGCTTCTGGTGTGGCACAGCAGACTGTTCGACAGAGAGATTTAAGAGAGCTTTTGTTTTATGTGTAGGAAGGGCACACTGTAAATTAATGGTCAGAAGTGCAGTGCAGTAAATACATGACTAGCAACATGTGTAATTGTCAGCCTGTTACATTTACGTGTGATACATTGTACATCTGGAGGCACAGGAGGTGTTTTCACACACATCATCAAAAAAAACCATGAATAATATGACATCATGACAATGGCTATGACATCACTAGGTGAGAGGAATTTTTTGGCTGCATTGCAGCCTTATGGGCTCACCATCATATATGCAGTATTTGTACACTCATAGAAAGGGATACGGTTATGAATTTTATTTATTTATGTGAGCATGTGGAAGACCAGGGAAAAACCTGTGGCCTCAGGAGCTTTCCAGCTTTCTTTCCTTGAGACAAAGTGTCTTACTGAACTGGAATTCGCCAGTGAAACCAGGCTGGCTGGCCAGGAAGCCCGAGGGATCAGCCTGTTTCCACCTCCCTGGGCTGGAATTCCAGTCAGGTGCCACCATGCCCAGATTTTGTTTAACTGGGGTTCTGAGGATAGAACTGAGGTCTTCATACTTGCAATCAAAAGCATTTTTCCAACCGAGCTATCTCCCCCGCCTGTAAGTTAATTTTAAATACACAAAATATATTCCTTAAGGCCAGAGAGAGGGTGTCTCGGGGAATGAGGTGGAAGATAAATACATTCAAATCGTTAGTATATGAAAAATCACAATGAAACCTCTTATTTTGTTCAATTAATATATACTAATAACTTTAACTTTTTTTGAGATAAGGTCCCACCATGTAGCCCTGGTTGGCCTGCTGTATAACAGTAGGGCTGGCCCCTGCCTCTGTGAGTGCTAGGATTAAAGGTATAGACTCCCATACCTGGCACTAATAGAATGCTTAAAAGCAAACCACCCATTTCCCTCCTTAGGGTATCTCCAATTCCTTTCTCTACCTCATCAGACTGAGAGGAGGCAGGGATATAGGGAGACTACCCTGCCAATCACCACCCTCCACTGTGGCACTCTGGGCCAAGCCCCTCCCGAAGCTGTAACATCAGAGGCTGCAAGTCTACCAGAGACTTGGTACCATCCCTCAGGCTAGGTAAGGTCTCCACACGGTAGTGCATCTGCACCAATCACGGCTTAATTGATCTTCAGTGCAGAATCTGGGCTTTAGGACCTCATATCTGCTACATCCTCAGCCGCCTGTTTTTAAAAATTTGAGGAACTAATCTACTATATTGCCTTCCATGGTGGCTGTACCATTTAATGTTACCACCAGTGGCAAATAAGGACTCATTTGTCCACACTGTTCCCAACACTTGCTGTACGTGTGTGTGTGTGTGTCTCCTTATGGGTGTGAGGTAGGATATTTTTGTGGCTTTAGTTTGCATTTCCTTCATGATTAGTGTTGTTGAGTATGTTTTTGTATGTTTATTGACCGCTTGTGTATCTTCTCTGGAGAAGGCTTCATAGAGTTCCTGCACATTATTGAATCACACTGTGTGGGGTTTATCTGCCGTTTCCTTGTTCCTGTTGTTGGGGATCAGATCCAATGCATCAAGTTCTCTACCACTGAGCCACACCCAGTAAAGGTTAATAATTTCACTGGGTACAAAACTCCAGGGTGCGGAATAATTTTGTTTTTCTTCTTTGGTTTTGTTTTTGAAACAGGGTCTCACTGTGTAGCTCAGGCTGGCCTGCTCATCGTGTAGAGCAGGCTGTTTCTCTCATGGAAATCCGCCTGCCTCTGTCTTGAATGCTGGGATTAAAGGTGTGCACCACCAAACCTAGCACGACTTTTTTTTCCTTTGTTTGTTTGCATGGCATAAGAAGTCTGATGTAACTCTCTTTTTTTTTTTTTAAAAAAAAATCTGTTCTATTTTACAGTTTCTTACATACATAGTACACTTTAATCAGCTCCTCCACATTATCATCTCCCAACAAACCCTGCTCTTCCCAGAGAGTCTCCCTCCTATCTTCAGGTCAGTTTTTAATGTGTGTACCCACTGCATTTAAGTGGGGTTACTTTCATGAGAATGGATGGCAGCTTATTGGCTTGAGCAAGGGCGACTTATCAGTGGCTACAACACTGAGGACATTTGTCTAGGTTTCCAGTAGCAGGCATGAATTTTCTCCTGTGAAGCAGGCTCAATCAAACCCAAAGATGGTTGGCAACCCCACAACATTCATGATGCTATTGCACCAATAGACCCATCTTGCTTGGTGGGTTGGCATTACAGCTTGCAGGGTTCACAGCTGGCTAAAACCACTGATGGCTTCTCTTCTCTAGTAGCCTGGACAGTAACTTCTGGCACTACGAAAGCTGGTCTGAAGTGAAAAAACTTCCAGCTCATTTCCAGCTTGATTTCTCTATGTCCTGCAACAACAGGGTCTTGTGACCTTGTTCTGGTGACAGCCAAGAGCAATGTCAATAGCCTGGGTTGTTTTTGGGCCTAACATGACAACATTTGGTAAGAAGTGTGTTGTAAATAGGGGAGAGGAGAGGTGCATGTTGTGTTCCCCAGCCGCTGGCCCGCTCAGCTGCTGGCTGCCTGCACCCCAAAGAACCACAGGAGAACGGTATTCATTTAAACTCTGCCTTGGCCATTATCTCTAGCCTTTTCTTGGCTAGCCCTCACATCTAAACTAACCCATTATAAAAGTCTGTATGTCACCACGAGGTGGGTGACTTACCGGACAGTCCTAAGGTACCTCCATCTCCGACGGGAGCCTCATGGCATCTGGCTCACTTTCCTTCTTCTCCTCAGAACTTCTCTTCTGTCTACTCCGCCCACCTAACGGCTGACCTATCTTATAAGCCAGGCAGCTCTTTATTCAACCAATAAGAGTAATACAAAATACAGAAGAACACTCCCACATCAGAAGTGCCCTATTTAGGCACTGGGATTTATGTTTGTTTTATCCACCACGGAAAATACCTTCCTTAAAACTTCTTTTCAAGTCGTATTTTTCAAGTGGCTTACAAAACAGTTTCTGTTCTAGTTTGGTTTCTGTTTCTGTGATTAAAATCATGACAAAAAAGCACCTCGGAGAGGGAAGGGTTGATTTTATCTTACAGCTTGTAGTCCATCACGGAGGGAAATCAAGGCAAGAACTCCAGACAGGAACCTGGAAGCACGAGCGGAAGCAGAGACTACGGAGGAATGCTGCATATTGACTTGTTCTCCATGGGCTGCTCAATCTATTTTCTCATTTAACCTCGGGCCATCTGCTCAGGAGTGCACTGCCTGCAGTGGGCTGGCTCTCCCAGATCAATAGTTAATCAACAAAATGTCTCACAGACATGCCCAAATGTCAGTCTGATGGAGGCAATTATGCAGCTGAGGTTTCCTCTGCCAAGATTGTGTCAAGTTGACAGGAACTAACTAACATAATTTCCAGATGGCTTTCTCATACGTCTTTAGTTTGGGGTAACACTCCCCCTACCCTTTCCTCTCCTTACTCCCCATCCCTATCCACAGGTAAACCTTTCCACTCCAGCCTTCCTTCTGCTTTCACACCATGTATTCTGCGTCCTCCCTTCCCCAATGCCCCTTTCACCGCCACCGCCCTTCTAATGGCCCCTTCTAGCTTCCTGGGCCCTACAGGAACACCAAGATTTGTCTTTCTGGGCTTGGTTTACCTCATCTAGAATAGTATTTTCTAGTCCTATGTATTCCCAGTAAGCATCATAACCTCATTTCTTACAGATGACTAAAATCACATGGTGCATATGTACCACACTGTCATTTTTCATTCATCAGTTGATAAACATCTGTGATGATCCCATTTCCTAGCTGTCCTGAATAGAGCACCAATGAACATGAATGTGAAAATACCTGTGTAGTTGGATAAAGAGTCTTTGGGTGTGCGTAAGAATAGTATAGCTGGGTCTCACAATGGTACTATTGGTTAGCTGTTTAGAAACCTCCAGAAGGACTTCTACAGTGGCTGCACCAGTTTGTGCTCCCATCAACAGTGGGTAAGGGGTCCCCTTCCCCGTCCTCACCAGCACTTGTCAGTGGTTTTCTTGCTAGTGTAGCTCTCACCCTTGTCCCCCTACACTAAGGTTAGGGAAGCTGAGGGCAGGCTTTCCTCTTGACCTCCTGGTTTCTTCTCTTTGGTTTTGAATTTCTGTAGTTTTACCAAATGTCCAAATGCATAGTTTTTTTCCCTGGTATTTATCTGCTTATTCTTCCCTGAGTTTTTAGAATTGGTAAGGCTTGTTGTCTGTTACCAATTCTGGACAATTCCCTGCCATGTTTACTTTCCATACTTCCTTGCTTTCCTCATTGTTGGCATTCCTATTGACATACGCTCTCCTTATAAAATTACTCCCCAGTGGGATATTTATATTCTGCTTTTAAATTGTTTTTAGGCTTGTTTGTTTTGCTTTTGTGTGTGTATGAGTATGCATGTATGTGCAGTGTGCAGAGTTCTTAGAGGTCAGAAGAGGGCATCAGATCCCTTGCTACTAGAATTGCAGATGGTTATGAGCCATGTAGGTGAGAACTGAAACCAGGTACTCTGCAAGAGCAGCAGAGGCATGATGACAACTTTGTGGGGTTCTCCCTGTCCACGTATACATGGGTTCCAGGAATGAAATTCAGCTTGTCACATCTAACTTGCAAGCACCATTACCTGCCAAGCCATCCCTCTAGCTCTTAAAATCCATGCATTAGGAACCAGTGAGAAGACTTCACAGTTAAAAGGGCTTACAGCCAAGTCCAGTGACCTGAGTTCAACCCCAAGACCCCATAATAGATGGAGAGGACTGAGTCCTGAAAGTTGTCCTCTGTCCTCCACACTCATACGCTTGCATGGGAGGACCTGGCATGTACACATGTGTATCAATACACACACACACACACACAGAGAGAGAGAGAGAGAGAGAGAGAGAGAGAGAGAGAGATTAATTAATTAAAAAACTTTTTATATTTAGGAAGTAGAGCTTGGATAGTTACATGATTACAAAAATTCTGAAAAAAAATAGATGAAAAAAATTAAGCCAGGTCACAGGAAGGTTTTAGAGGTCACTGACAGCCAAGGGATACCTGTGGCATCCAACACTGCAGTGAAAGAGGCCTACTATAAAAGGCAGAGGATTTCAGGGAAGGATGGGAGGAGCTAGGGGAGCAAAGTCTCTCTCCCTTCCTCCTCCCTTCAGTTTGAATACAGTTTTGAGTATCTCTCATATTGGAGGGAAAAAAAATCAGCCTTCAACTGCACCTTAGATCTGCCACAGCTTTGCAGTGCAGCAGCAGGAATGCCTTAATACATAGTAGATAAAAATCTCACCCCAAAATAGAACCTCATGCACCTTCTCCCTGTAGCACTGGTTGCTGTTCTGAAGTTAGCCCATAGCATGTGCTGTTGATAACTTGACAATATTTGTCATCAGAAACCTAGATCTTGACCTAAAAATAAAATCAATAGCTTAAGGTTTATGGCTAGGTCAGCACATGTACAAGAAGAAACGGGAAGAAGCCATGGAGGTGTCCAAAGCAAAGCTGAGTGATGGAGCATGCTCAGTAGGGTAGATGCCTGCACAGAGTGGGCTGGGGCACCAGGAAAGGCTCCACATGGGTTTATGTGCACATGTACACAGATGAAAGCCTCCATGGTTGATTCGTGTGCAAGGAGCTAAGGGAAGAGGACATTTTTAGAAGTTCCACATTGAAGTCAAGTGGGGTGTGGCAGGATGGCCCACATTGGGTGCTCAGTGTCCCTGTAGGCATAGCTAGGGAGATCATCTTTGTGGCTCTCTGACACATCCTCATCTAAGCTACCCCTTCTTCCCATCCTCTGATCACCTCCTGCATGCCTAGCATAAACGTGAAGAGCTTGTTTCTGTCTGGGGAGAAATCACATTTCTTTACATCTTCAAGCATTCTGGTATAGTTCTGGAAGAGGCCTGGTCCTGCTTTGGGCATCTGCCCTGGTCTCTGGGGAAGATGGTCACCACCTGCACACCCATGTGGATACAAAGTAGACCTGGTGGAGTCTGAGTAGCTTGGACAGTCCCCCTGCTTCTTTGTTATTAATTTAACTGGATTTTTACTTCTCTTCACACTGTTTTTTCTTTCTCTGTTTTTGATTTCTTGTAATATGGTTGCAACACTTTGTAGAGAAAGACCGCCAATTGTGGTCCGGTGAGGACGATGTGGTCCATAATCTTTTACATGTTAAACATGTTCTCCAAAAATTAGGCTCCTTCACTTGAGGTTTGTCACTCGTAATTACAACAGATTTGCTAGTATAACCATGCCATCAAGGCTGCTGTATCAATCTGGCGTTTTTGTGGGACTTTCCAAGACCTGAGAGGAACAGATGGAGTTCTGAATTGTTTCTCCAGAAACAAACTGTGTCAGGCTTCTCAGAACTCTCAGGGGTTTATAGACATATCCCCAGTGAGCCTAGATTTCTTGAAAATATTTTTAAATGTTGTATTTTAGATGTTAGTCTTAAAAAATAGATAAGCCTATTCAAAACCTTCTAAATCACCTTATTAAGAAAACAATTAAGTCGGGGCTGGAAATAAGGTTCAGCTGTTAAGAGCACTGGCTGTTCTTCCAGAGGACTCAGTTTGATTTCCAGCACCCAGTTGTAGTGGGTCACAGCTGTCTGTAACTCCAGATCCTCTGGGGTTCTGATGCTTCCTCTGGCCTCCACAGGGTGCATGCACATACACAAAGCCAAAACACTCATACACTTAAATAGAATTTAAAAATAATTAAAAATTTAAAATTCAAATAAAAACAAGTCATGACTAGTCATGTCTTGTGTCTTTGGTCCCAGCACTCGGGAGGCAGAGCCAGGTGGATCTTTGTGAGTTTGAAGCCAACCTGGTCTACACAGCGCATTCCAGGTCAGCTAGCACCACATAGTGAGTTTGTCTCAAAGAAACAGAGAAACAAACTAACAGAAGTAAAGTCATATGACTTCTATGTCCAGAGTCACAGTCAGGAAGAAAAGTGACTGTGGGTTACCAGGGATCCCAAGCGAGGTAGCAGTCTCCTCCCAAACCAGTGGCCTGATTTCTCCTGGTCCCTCAGAAATATTGTCTGGACAAGGGCTTTGAGCTCTTGTGCCTACTTACCAGCAAACCTACAAATCACCTGCCAACCTTGAACAATAATTGACATTGTTATTCCTTTTGAACATGAAAATTGTCACAATAAAAGTAAGCATAACCTTCTAAATATCTACTCCAATCTTATAAATTGACCAATATGGTCAATATTTTAATTTCATTTGATGAAAAAGTATTATCCTGAAACTGAACTCAGCAACCATCCTTTCAAAGCCAGGAGGAAACTGTCCACGACATTGAGTACATTCAGTATATATCTGTGCTCCAGTCATTGTCAAGACGGAGCTGTCTGTCATTCCAGCACTTAATGGTAGTGGCATGGTGACTGTCAGGTGAATCTGACTGCGGGTCCAGCTTCCAATGACACAGAGCTCAGAAGCACCTAGGTGGGGAGCTTGAACTCACCATTTGAGATTATGATACTGTCTCAATTGGGAGTACCCTGGAGGAGGAGGCTGCATATCTATTAATCACATACAGACATATGACCCTGGGGGCCAGGGTGGTCATAAACCATTTCAAAATACAAAAGCAGAATTGGGTGACCATCAAAGATGTAAATCTGTAAACTGGGAGTGGCAGCACACACTTGCAGTCCCAGAACGTGGGAGTCAAGAGGCAAGGGGACGGTTGTAAATTTAAGGCCAGCCCAGACTGTTCGGTGGGTTACTCAGTAAAGCCTCATCTGCAGAGTCAAGATGGCACAGCTGGTAAAAGCACTTGTTGCGCATGCCTGATGACCCGTGTGTGATCCCCAGAATCACGGCGGAAAGAACCAACTCCCAAAAGTTGTCCTCTGACTTTCACAATAATAATGCAACGAATAAGACAGTTTTTAAAAAAGAAGCAAAACAATGAGATGTCGTGGAATGTTATTTTAAGTACATAAAAGTGTGTTACATTTGTTCATGCTGTATTTGTTTAACGATGTAAAGATGTGTTGCTTTGCCTGCTTAAGGCACCCGATTGGTCTAATACAAAGCTGAACAGTCAGTTGCCAGGGAGTAGAGGCATAGGTGGGGCTGGCGGACAGAAGAAGTAGGAGAAGGAATCTAGGCATGAGAACAAGAGGAGGAAAAGACAATGGAGAAAGAGAGGGAGGTGCCCAGAGCCAACCAGCCAGGCAGTCCCCAGTCAGCCAGACACGGAGTAGGACATACAGAATGAAAGAAAGGTCCAAAGTCCTGAGGCAAAAGGTAGATGAAGAAAACCAGGTTAAGTTATAAGAGCTAGTGGAACAAGCATAAGATACCTCCGAGCATTCTTTTTTTTAAAATTCTTTTTGTATTTTTTTTAAGACAGGGTTTCTCTGTAGCTTTTGGAGTCTGCCCTGGAACTTGCTCTGTAGATTAGTCTGAAGGCTGAGCATTCTCAACTAATAATAAATCTTCCTGTCATGATTTGGGAGCTGGCTGGTGGCCCAAGAGAAAGCCTGCTGCATGAAAACAGCAGTAACAGTGAAGTTGTAACTATGAGTGGGGGCTTACTCAGGAAAGTGCTTGCTGCACAAGAATGAAGGGCGTGTGTGCACCCCTGCACACAAAGCACATGTATGAGAGGCGTGTGTGCACCCCTGCACACAAAGCACATGTATGAAGGGCGTGTGTGCACCCTGCACACAAAGATGCAAGCTCATGTCCCACTTCTAGTGATGCTAATATGGTGGATGTTTTCCAGCAAAGGCTGTGCTGAACTTCTAGCCTCAGTCTCTTCGTGGTTTGGAGATGCTCTTCACCTGTTGACCTGGAGGCTGACGCTTGGGGCCACTGCTGTCCAGGAGATGAGCAGCAGATATCAAGCTGTATTTGACCCGAATTCCAGATGTTGATTGGTGTACCATAGTGGGCAGCGTGCCCTCCCTGATGCTGAGAGTAGCTGGAGGGAGCCCCCTCCTCTCCTCCTGCCTGTGGTTTGGGTCTAAACAGAACTGATGTAAAGGGTGTCTCTGTGAGGAGCCTCAGTGAATCTGCTGAGGGAAGTCTGACTGGCAGGAGGGCCCTTTCTTTCCTTCCTTCCTTCTTTCCTTCCTTCCTTCCTTCCTTCCTTCTTTCCTTCCTTTCTTCCTTCCTTTCTTTTTTTCTTTGAGGAGTTGTCTGGGAAAACGGAAAAGGTGTGCAAGAGAAAGGAAGCATGAAGCACCTCTGCTGATGGTTTAAAAAACTTCTTTGGGCACAGTGTGACCCACAGCTGGCCGAAAGCTGGGGTTAAGGGCCACTTGGAATTGTCCAATTGCTGATGTCATTGAATGGGTTCCCGCACACCGTAAGTAGATGACCTTCAGCAGGTCTCTGAGGCTTAATTGTCATTCCGCCTCTCACCTTACACTTCCTTGTTTGAAAACATGACGAGGACAAATGGTTGATTAAATACTCAGAGATGTTGATTAAAGCTCAGAGAATGTGGAGTACAGCTGTCACTCTGCTTCTGGGATGTCCGGCAAAGGCTCATGTGTCAAGGGTTTGGTGCTCAGTTGTGAACAAAAACCAGAATTTAAAAAAGGAAAGGAACATGAAATATAACTGCTCCTCGGGATGGTGGGGGAGAAAGTTTTTATAGATATGTGGGAGAGCATAGCCAGAGGTGGGGACATCTGGGAAAGTCTAGAGTGAAGAGAAACAGGCTGAGCTGGGCCATGTGGGGAAAAGGTTAAGGGAAGGGAGAGGGAAGAGAGGGGGACCAGGGGCGGCAGACAGGGGGCCAAAGGTTCACAAAAGGGTGAGTAACCAAAATGGTTTGATTATGTAGGGAAGAGCAGCCCAGTCCCTAGGGCTGGAGAGTTCATTGCAGAGGGCAGGATATGCCAGCTAGGAGAGCCCTGTAACAGGTTGGGGCTGAGGGATGCTGGGAGAACCTGACAGCCAGGTCTGCTTTGATGTGTTAGATAGGCACCTCAGTGACTGAAACCTGACAAGTTGGGATTATCTGGAGCCCGGTGGGCTCAAGTGACTATAGATGACATCACTGAAACTGCTGGGAGGGGAGGCAGATAGGAGCTTTCTGACAGCTAACAGACTCACAAAAGGCGAAGGAGCTGTAGCCATAGTTGTTGGGGCAGCAGCAGAAAGGAATGAAAAGAAGCAAAACCCTGGCTCGTGAGCTCCCCTGGCTGAGGAGGGAAGGAGGGAAGCAGTTGGCAGCCTTTAAAGGTCCCTGTAGCAATGGCAACAGACAGAAGCTTTCTCCCTGTTTTCTCTCTGCTGCTGAAACAGAGACCTGGAGGTCTCATCATGGAACTTTTAGAAACTTGGCAGGCTGAGTTCTTCCCCTTCCCCACCAGGGTTGCCAGCTCTTCTCTGACTGGTCCTACTTTTCACCTTATTTGCACACTTACTGTATCAGTCACCTTTCTTCTGCTGTGGTGAAACAGCATGACCAAGGCGACTTACAGGAGAGCTTATTTGGGCTTATGATTCCAGGGGTTAGAGTCCATGATGGTGGAGTGAAGGCATGATGGTAGGGGCAAGAAGCTGAGGGCTAGCTGGG
>JAQHUG010000008.1:12146976-12158279 GCA_028555095.1 Dicrostonyx torquatus
CCTGGGCAGTGGAGGAGAGGATGCCTGAACTGGCCTTGTCCTGTAGTCGGATTGAAGACTATCTTCATTCGGTCTGTACCAGCCTTTGTGCTGAGTCAGAAGGCGTGTTTGCTGTACTTTCCTACCTGCCCCTCTCCCATCCCCTCCTGTGCTTCATCCTTGCGGTTAATCAGAATCCTCCCAGCACATCAGAGATTTCCTTGCAGACTCTCTAGGGCAGTGGTTCTCAACCTTGCTAACACTGCAGCCCTTTAATACAGTTCCTTCTGCTGTGGTGACCACCAGCCATAAAATTATTTCGTTGCTACTTCATAATCGCAATTTTGCTACTGTTATGAATCATAATGTAACTATCTGATCTGCAACCCAAGGCGGTCGCGACCCACAGGTTGAGAACTGCTCTCGCGGCTCTCTCTAGAGAGAAATCGGGTAGAATGCTGAGGGACTGTGGCCCTCAGTGTTGCTTCTTTCATAGCTTTCCGGCACTCTGTCCCTTGCCTTCACCAGCTCAGGCTGGGGAGCAGACATTCCCACTGCAGACACGCCCACCCCGGTTTACATGTTCCTTCTCCCAGGGACCACGAAGAAAGCTCTGTCCACAGCTCTTCGGTCCCTCTGCCTCCTGGTGACACTGATGTTTCCCCTTGGTGTGCCTTGGGAATGGTGATCAGGAAAGGTTTTGTTGTTTGTTTGTTTGTTTGTTAGATTGGTTTATTTTATGTGCATGAGTGTTTTGCTTGCATGTAGCCCTCTGTACCCTGTACCTGCCTAGTGCCGGAGGTCAGGAGAGGGCCTCTGATCCCCTGCAAGTGGTGAGACAGACCTTAGTGAGCTGCCATGTGGGGCTGGGAACCAGATCCAAGTCCTCTGCAGGAGCAATAAGTGCTCTTAAGCACTGCACCATTGCTCAGTGGATAATAAACTTGCTGTAATCATCTCTTTGGGGAGAGTGGTAGAAGAGGATCACCATGAGTTGGAGGACAGCCTGGGTTATTTAGTGAGAGCGTCCTGCTTTGATGCCTCTCTCTCTCTCTCTCTCTCTCTCTCTCTCTCTCTCTGTCTCTCTGTCTCTGTCTCTCTCTGTCTCTCTGTCTCTCTCTCTCTCTCCTCCTCCTCCTCCTCCTCCTCCTCCTCCGTCTCTGTCTCTCTCTCTCTCTCTCTCTCACACACACACACACACACAGAGAGAGAGAAGAGAGAGAGAGTCTTCTGTTATCCTTACTGAACCTCAAGATTTCTATTTTATTTTGTAAGCTGATACAGTGAACAGGCTAGTTTAACCTAGGGGTCTAATATGCCGCTAGTTGGCGCTTTAATCCTCAGAGATAGACTAGGAATGGGGCGCCACCTGCTGGTGATTATATTGCGCTGCGGTTCCAAAGTTCTTCCTTCTGCCATGTGTTGCATGGAATTAAATAGTGGTGCTCAAAAATCAAGTCCGAGAGTTATTTCCGGTGTGGCCATGCTGGCAGAGTAGAGAAGGGTGAACTGTGGAGACAAAACGCATAAATGCGAGGCCAATGAACTCACAGCAGAAGTCTGGGTTTACTGAGTGATGGGCAGTGGCATGAGACTCATTTCCTCAGCAAGGAAAAGCTGAGCTCACTGTTGATCGGAAGCCCCAGCATTCAGAACCAACGTTCTTCAGGTGGGAAATCTTTGGAGTATTTCTGAACCAAATGAGTAAGGACAGTTGCTGTTCTCAGCCCTCATTCCAGGCTTGTGTCTGCTCACTCGGATGTGCAATCAATTTGTACGCTTATAGGAGGTGGCACAGGAGAAGCCTGGAGGTGTTGTTGTTGTTGTGGGTGCTTTACTCTTTTTGATTTTGGGGGGCCTGCCACCCGGCTCCCAAATAAATCACACACTGAGACTTATTCTTACTTATGAACGCCCGGCCTTAGCTTGGCTTGTTTCTTGCCAGCTTTTCTTAATTTATCCCGACTACCTTTTGCCTCTGGGCTTTTCTTTTTCTTTATTTCTAGATACCTCTCTTTCCTTCTTACTCTGTGACTGGCTGGGTGTCTGATCTCTGGTGTCCTCCTGTCCTTGTTCTCTTGCTCCTTGTTCTATTTATACTCTTTGCCTGCTAGGTCCACCTATGCTTGCTTCTGCCTCACTATTGGCCATTCATCTCTTTATCAGGACCAGCAAGTGTTTTAGACAGGCAAAGAACCACAGCTTCACAGTTAATCAAATGCAGCATAAACAAAAGTAGCACACCTGGAAATAATAGTCTCCAACATTTTGTGGTTGTCAGCTTTGATGTGGGCAACACCGCAGATAGCCTGCGTGTCCAAGCAGTGTGAGAATGGTAGAGAGTGCTGGAAAAACAGGGCAGCGTAGCTGTGCTTGTAAAGACAGATACAACTGGGGAGGGCTGGTGCTGATTTATTTTATTTTTGTTTTATTTTGCTTTGCTTTGCTTTGTTTTTTGAGACAGGGTTTCTTTGTGTAGCCCTGGAACTTGCTCTTCTAGATCAGGTTGGCTTCAGATTCACAGAGATCCGCCTGCCTCTGCCTCCTGAGTGCTGGGATTGAAGGCATGCACCACCACCGTCCAGCCCAAGACAGGGTTTTTTTTTGTGTGTGTGTGTAGCCCTGGAACTTGCTCTGTAGACCAGGCTGGCCTTGAACTCCGAGATCCGCTGAGATTAAAGGCATGCAACATCACAGGCGGCACAGTTTCTCTCATTTGGTCCCTCCCTGGTGTCCAGACGCTCTTTATTTTCTTCCCATGATGGCCTGATGGGGCCTAATGGTCTTGCCAAACAGTAGAAAGGCAAAGTTTGTCATGTTTTAAAGAACCAAGTAAAAAATATCTTACATGAACCAAAAGGACAAGTAAGTTTACAGGTTTAATTACAAACGCCCCCAACTCAGGGACCGTCAACAGTCAGGGGGAAAACACTCAAATGAGCACTGTGTGCTAAGATTCGGGCTTTCCCACCCCATTAGATGGACATGAAGGAAGTAACAAGTGTCTTGGGAGCCCTGGGCAGTCTCGAGAAATCCTTGGCTGTTGGCTCTGTCCTTGACCCTCCACAGATTGCTGTAACTCACACCAGGCTGGAGGTCTCTTCCATATGGTGCTGTCCTCAGCCATCCAGTGACCCAAGCCACATGGACCAAAGCCTGAAGACAAGATAATGCGTGAGGTATTATGCATGCACCAAAGGAACAGTTAACTTGAATACAAAGTCAAACCTCAGCAACAAGTCCCGTGAGCCGGTGCTGATAGCAGATGAAAGCTTCAAGGGCACATTTCCTTTCAGAGCTGTGTGAGGCTAGCAGGTGGTGTGTACATTTGCCGCAACAAATTGAAATTTCAGAATCCGCTCATGCAGCAAAGACTGGCACCTGCTCAGTCTGCTGTGGAATGTCTTTCTATATGCTGTAAATATGTTACTCTTATTGGTTGATAAGTAAAGCTGCTTTGGCCTATGGCAAGGCAGGATAGAGCCAGGTGGGAAATCCAAGCAGAGACACAGGAGAAGAAGGGTGGAATCTGGGAGACACCAGCCAACCACCAAAAGAACAGCATGCCAGCAGATCAGTAATGCCACAGCCCCGTGGCAATACTTAGATTGATAGAAATGGGTTCATTTAAATGTAAGAGCTAGCTAGCAATAATCCTGAGCTATCAGACAAACATTTATAAATAATATTAAGTCTCTGCATGGTTGTTTTAAAAAAGGTTTGCAGGACTGGGCATGAGGAAAAGCCTCTGTTTACATCAGTCCATCTAAAGGCAAGCGGCAGATGATGGGGCGGGTCCAGCTCTTCGCACTCCTGCCTGCTGATTCACATGAGAAAGGTGGATGGTAAGGCCAGGATGGAGGCTGAGCACTTGCCCTCAGGGGAAGCAGTGATCTTCTACTGTAAATTTTGCTGTGTTCTCTTCAGTGAGTATTTCGATACTCTTCCATTCACTCTTTGCCTTTGGCACCTCCAAAGGGACACAGTACACCTTTCTGGGCAGACTGCTAAAAAAAATGCCAACAACTTTGATGGTGCATGCCACCTTTACTGTATCCACCTTCCCACATATGCCCCAGACTCACATCTAAGAGGACATCATCTTGGAGCTCACAGCAGGAAAAGATGTCACTTCAGACAGGACTATCCCAGCCCATGGCCACTATTGGGGATGACACTGCCCCTGCCACATTAAGGCCCTCAATCAGGAACATCAATGGTGTTAGCCTCCTGAAGCATCCAATGGACATGGAACATTGGTTGTATTTTTCTTTTGTGTCCTAAGTTCACCGTTGGTTTAACCCAGGATCCTGACCTCTTCCTGTGTTTTAGAACTCAAGATGCACGCCATATCTTCTCTCACTGGGAGAGACATTAGTGCCAGCCAAAATGATTGCAGGTTATTGCGCTCTGCAGAGACATCAGTCTCAGGTTTGTGAACACTCCTCTACTCCTGAAAGAGAGGACCACCCCTTCCAGTGCCTTCTGCTCTGTCTTCAGCTTCCCATACAGTCTCTGGCGGAATATCCCAAACTGTGACCACCACAACTGCCCATTGCTTATGTCTCAATGCAGCAGCACTTGGCATATGCCCTCCTAACTTACCAGCTCATGGTCTATTATTGTAGAATAGACAACCTCATCCAAAATATACATATTTGTATTGCATAGTTGATGCTCTGACACAGTTTTGACATGATACTTTGGAAAACTCAGAACTGTTTTTCTGGCTAATGCCGTATAAATGGGCGACAGTCAAGGGCTGGGGTGCAGGAATCCATACACTTTTATTTGTGTTCCTCCTTCTTACTTTCAGAACAAGATGTTTTCGTGCTATCTAGGGCAAATTATACTCTACTTTCTAAATGCCTCCTCTGCCATAACTCCAAAGATTTTGTATGAAATCTCAGAGCTGGAAAGTATAGTAAATGAGATGAAAAATTCACTAGAGGGTGCAAAATGCCACTCTGAACAGACAAAAGAGTCAGTGGACATAATAGAGACTTGAAAGATGTTTTAAGTAATCATAAGAATTATGACACCTGTTAATTGCTTTGTAACATACTTACAATAAATTATGATTCCCCAAATGCTGCCATTTGGTAAGAGATTGATGCATTGAGTCTATGTTAGTATAATTTAGCTTTATGTGTAGAAAACAGATTTTAAAATACACTTTCAGTTTCAATATTTCATTACACTTCCTCCAAATGAACATCTTTGCTAATAAAGAATAATCTCAAGCTCAGGTAATGAAAACTTCTAACCACACCATGGCACTTTGAAAAAAATTATTTTCATTTTTGAGATTATTAAAAGTATCCACCCATCCATGACTGGTAAATACTCTGCTATTAGAAATTTGATACTCTTTGGCACTTATTTCAATGTAGGATCTAGCTGGGTAGAGAGGTTACTGAAATTCTTTTTAAATTCTTTTACACTAAAAATTAATTTTCAGCCTAGCTAGGGCTACCTAAAGCTAGTGAGACTTTATCCCCTCTCCCAATTAACTTTGTAGGTTAGCTGACAAAATAATGTGGTATCTTCAAAGTATATGTCACTGTATTTTGTTATAATCCATTCCTCTCTCTCAGTATTCACCCACATATATATGCCCTCCCCACTTCAGCTGACTTCCTTTCTTCCCCCAGTTTGCCCAGATTCTATTACTACCTCTCTCTCTTTTTTAAATATTTATTTATTATGTATACAATATCCTATCTGTGTGTATGCCTGCAGGCCAGAAGAGGGCACCAGACCTCATTACAGATGGTTGTGAGCCACCATGTGGTTGCTGGGAATTGAACTCAGGACCTTTGGAAGAGCAGGCAATGCTCTTAACCACTGAGCCAGCTCTCCAGCCCTATTACTACCTCTCATGATCCTCTTTTTGTTTTTGTTTTTCTCTCTCTCGGTCTCTCTCTGTTTCTCTCTCCCTCTCATACACACATACACACACACACACACACACACACACACACACACGTACACACACACAACACCCCAGCTACTGTCATTTTATCTCGTGCGTGGAGCCGTGCAATGTACAAGTTGTATTTTGATTATGTATAATATAAAAACAGCAAATGATTTCTCTTGAATTTGGTTCTCAGACAGTGCTGGCTGTTTAGAATATGACGTGGTCAAGCCGTCACCCCAGGGTCAGCTGCACATGATGGGAATGAATAGGAAGTGTCGCCATGACCAGTTTCTGACAGAAGGGCTCCTGCGACCATTGCCTTCTCTTTCCTTACCAGAGAGTGAGCCACACACTGGTGCCCTTTCCTCCAGTTCTGTAGAACACGGAACCCAGAAAATGAGAATGGCTGGCTGTTGGACAATATCTTTAACTTAGATTGAGGCGCAGATGCAGAGTAAAGGGACGAAGAGAGGAGGAACAGAGAGGGAAATGGAAGAGGTAAGAAGGGATAGGAAGGGTCTGGGCAGGGTGAGGTCTTTTGTAGGTGACTGAGTCCATAAAGTGGAGTCCTTGTGAACTGGATTAATCCAGGACCCCAGAGAGCTGGCTCACCCCTGCTGCCATGGACACTGTGAGCTGGTGTCGTTCATGGGCCAAAATCAGCCCCCATCCGACTTGAATCACAGCTCTCTTGATTTCGTGCTTCTCCTCACCATGAGCAATGGCTCTGCTGTTCATCGGCGCTCAGTCTGTGGCACTTTGTTTGGAATCTCACGCTAAACGGAAGAGGACGGCAGCCACTTTTTATCAAAACAGCACCACGCCTTTGTGGGAAAAATATTAGAGGGAGCAGATTTCTCCAAAAATCCTAGGCAAGGCTCCTCCCATTTAGAGCAGACAAAGAAACGGAGCTTGCCGTAAATGGCGGCACAGGGTCATGGCACGATAAACATTCATTAAGGCAAGATACTGAAGCCAGAATCCCTAGGCTGATTTCTTTGTATGGTCTCACCACTTCATACTCCCCACCCTGAACATCCTTGTTTGGATAGAGAAGGCTTCAAGTTCTTGACTGCTGTCTCAGGACTGAGTCTGTACCCACCCTTGAATGCTGATGTGAGCCCTCACGGAAGCAGTTTCTTTAAGGTCGTTCCAGTGTGAAATCTGATACCGTCTGGCGTTTGCACATTCGGTTACAACTGGCTTATCTTGCACTGACCAAGCACCGTGCTGTAACGTCATCCATCCATCCTTTGGGAAATGGTGTTCACTGAAAAACACTGACCTTACAAATTTCGATGCTGATCATTACAGAACACACATTTCCCATTCCTTTCCTGTCGACGTCAGGGTGAGCTTTTAAAGCCATGAAGCTGTCGAGCTGTGGTACACAAAGTATTCCCAAATTGCCTCTTCCCCCCAAAGTTCAGATTTTAACATCAGCAACACATGTTCCAGTTGCTTTCATCCAAGTCAGAGGCTCACGTGGATCACTTAAGAAAATATCAACCAACACTCAAGCTAGAATGCTCTGAGCTTATCTGCCATTCATTGCAACAAAGAGAAAGCAGCCAGCTCAAGTCAGACTTGGTAACCAAGCCCTACCCTCCAGGTGACCATCACGCTTTTGGAGAAGTGGCTCACGTGTGCCTCCTGTTCCCACAGAGTGCTCAAGGCTTGCACACATGGTTGATGCTGGTATATAAATCACTTCCATTGTTTCAGCCGGCTGATCTTAAGTAACCTTAGCGACGTTTTATCATGCCATTCCTCTATTCTATACCACCAGCACAAACATCCAGAAGTCCATAGTGCACACGGTGAATGGGAAAACAGCTTCAACCTCACCCTCGTATGACACCACAACGAGAAAGGCTTGTCCTAACTTGTATGGATTGCAGGAGCTGCGTGTTTTTCCCGAAGGGGGCGCTCAAGGCTCAAGGCCTTTTTCCTTCCTGCCCTGCTTTACTTTTCTTTTAGGCCAGAAGAGGACCAGATGGGAGACTGAAGGGCTGTCCTTTGTATTGGAGGTCTGAAACTGTAAACACCCAGAGACAGAAATCGGGGTTCAAGCTGAAGATCAGAAAAGCAAAGCACCCAGCCACTGGCTCTCACCTCCACCTCAGACTGAAGTGGGCAATCCTGCCTCCACGAATCCTCTGACTGGCACTGACACCCTCACATCGTATATTTCTCTCTAGTGCTGGGATTAAAGACGTGCACCTCTACCGCCTGGCCTCTATGGCTAATTAGTGTGGCTGCTGGGATGAAAGGTGTGTGCCACCACTCCCTGGCCTGTATGGCTGACTGGTGTGGCTAGCTTTTCACTCTGATCTTCAGGCAAGCTTTGTTTATTAAAACACAAATAAAATACCACTATATAAAGCATTTGGTAACAACACACCTTTATCCAATCATTACGATTTAAATTTATTCAGTTACTTAGAAACACTTTTTTCGCATTAAGTTCCTGATGTGACCACTGAAGTGGAAGCCATGGAAGAACCCTGCTTCCTGGCTTGCTTCTCAGCCGGCTTTCTTACAGCACCCAGGGCCACCTGCCCAGGAATGACCGCACCCTCAGCAAGCTGATCCCACCCACACCCATCATCAATCAAGAAAGGGCATCACAAGACAATCTGGTGAAGACATTTTCTCAATTGAAGTCTCCCTCTTCCAAAATGAGTCTCGCTTCTGTTGAGTTGACATCAACACAGTCGGCACAGCTGGATCCCTGGAATGAAGAAAAGGGAGAGACCATGGGCACCACCATTTGTCTTTGTCAGCTTCCTGACTGGATAGGATGGGACTGCTCTCAAATTCCCACTGCCGTGCCTTCCCCACTGTGGTGGATGGTATCTCAAGCCATGAAACTAAACCCTTCCTCAGTGAGGTTGCTTTCACCAGGGATTTCACCATAGCAAAGAGGAAAGCAACAAATACAGCCTCATACCCTTGGGACTGTTCAGACGAGCAGGAGATGAGCAACCCTGGGGTGTACCAGGCTTTTCCTTTTGCCCACCAGCCAGCTCCCAAATCATGACACAGAAACTTATTATTAGTTTTGAGTGCTCAGCATGGATTAGGTTTGTTTCTGGCTAGCTCTTTTAACTTAAATTAACCTATTTCTTTTTTTTTTTTAATCAATTTTTGCCTCTGGGCTTTCCACTTTTCTTTCCTTCTGTATAGCTTACTTTCACTGCTTTTCGTGTCTAACTGGCTGGTGGCTGCCTGGCTTCTTGCCCCTGGCATGTCCCTAGTTCTCTCCTCCTTCTTCTCTCATTGTTTCTTCCAAATATTTCACCTCATATTTATTCTCTCTGCCTGCCAGTCCTGTCTATCCTTTCTCTGTCTAGCTATTGACTGTTCAGCTCTTTATTAGATCAATCAGGTGCCTTAGGCAGGCAAGGTGAAAGAAATGCACCACATAAATTACATAATTAAATTACATAAACACACATCCTTACATCATTAAACAAATACAGGATAAACAAATGTACCACATCTTTGCCCAGTTAAAATAATATTCCACAATAGCGGTGCTTGGAAGGACTGCTTCACAAGAGAAATCACTTCTGCTCTCATTACAGACAGTGCTTTGGGAAAATGCTGGTAGATGCATAGACCCGGTTGCTGTAGTAGATTTGTTAGCTCAGGGTGTTTGATTGCAAATGTTGATGGGCCTGGGCGTGCGGATTGGCAGTACAACTCCTGCTTGGCATGCAGGAGGCCTGGATCCTTAGCACTACAGACAATGTTTGGCCCCCAAAGAAGGCACTTTTTGTCATGACTGTTAGAAATAGTGCCATGATAAATACTGTTATGAATGTCCATCATCTTTTCATAGAAAGTAATTTATTCACCATGTCATTTTCAAACTGTGGTGGTTTAAATGAAATAGGTCCCATAGGCCCTTAGGGGGTGGCACTATTATGCGATATAGTCTTGTTGGCGTAGGTGTGGCCTTGTTGGGGGAAGTGTGTCACTGGGGGTGGGTTTTGAGGTTTCAAATGCTCAAGACAGGCACATTGTCATTCTTCCTGCTATCTGATGATCCAGATGCAAAACTCTCAGCTACCTCTCTAGCACCATGTCTGCCCGCATGTCTCCATTCTTCCCACCATGATGATAATGAACTAAATGTCTGAACCATAAGCCAGCCCCAATTAAGTACTTTCCTTTATAAGAGTTGCCATGATCTTGGGTCTCTTCACAGCAACAGAAACCCTAACCAAGCCACATACCTTTTGTGGTATTATACTTTGCTAACTTCCTAAGGGATAGGGAGAAGTGGTAGTAGGTAGTAGGAATATGGTATGGGATGACCTTCTGTATTTTTGGTTGTGAGACTAGCTTTTAATGACTGAGCCATCCCTCCAGCCCGGGGTGCCCTTCTGTATATGTGTTACTTTTATTGGTTAATAAAGAAGCTACTTCGGCCTTTGGCAGGGCAGAATAAAGCCAGGCAGGATATCCAAACAGAGATATAGATAGAGAGTAGATGGAATCAAAGAGACACCATGTAGCTGCCAAAGGAGGAAGACACCTGTAAACTTTCCTGTAGGCCACAGTCTTGTGGTGATACACAGATTAATAGAAATGGGTTAATTTAAAATGTAAGAGCTAATTAATAAGAAGCCTGAGCTACTAGGCCAAGCAGTGTTTAATTAATATAGTTTCTATATGATTATTCAGGTCTGGGTGGCCAGGAAACCAATGCACTGTCTCCTTCAACAAAATGTCAGCCATACGTTTGGTGCTAACCCACATGGCCAGCCACACACTTTGGGTCCAGGTGCTTGTGTGCCCACTCAGGATCGGGAGGAAAGTAGCTGAGAGCATGCCTGCCGTTCAGCATGCCCACCCGCAAAAGCAACTGGATTGGGTCTACTAGGCATGCACAGGCAGGAAAGCATGGCAGATTTCTGCCACCATACACAGAGACATTTCCAGGCTGCATAGCATGCTACATGGCAGATTTAGCTTTTACTTAGACAAGAAGGGTTTATGTACTGCATGCACTTCCCAGAGCACAACTCCCACCCAGCAGTCCCAGAGCGGATGGTAAATGTACCTCCACCATATTGAAAGGCCAAGAGAGGCAGAGTCAGCATCCAGGGCTGCCGCAACCACACCACTTACCATTTTAAAATGTTTCTTGTCAGGAAAGGATTTCAGGTACACAATAGGACAGATTCAGACATAAAAGACCTCTAAATGGGACACAGTGTGTTAAAAAATGAATGTAGGCTTGGAAGAGAAAGGAAAAAGAAAATAGACAGTTATAAAAAGAAGTAAAGTTTTTAAAGAGACAGTAAAAGTAATATAAAAGAGTATAGACAGTCATAGATTAAAAGAGTAAAAAATAAGCTATGTAAAGATGGAAAATACACAGAGAGTC
>JAQHUG010000008.1:12159594-12172716 GCA_028555095.1 Dicrostonyx torquatus
ACAGAAAATGAGAAATGATGTAGGATGTCCTTCTGTATATGTGCTGCTTTTGCTAGTTGATGAATTAAGCTGTTTGGGCCAATGGCTTAGCAGAGTAAAGCCAGGCTGGAAAACTAAACAGATATATAAAGGGAGTAGTAGGCAGAGTCAGAGAGATGCCAGAACCTTACCTAGCAAGCCACAGCCTCATAGCCAACACAGAATAATAAAAATGGGTTAATTCAATATGTAAGAGCTAGCTAGAAATACACCTGAGTCATTGTCCAAGTAGTGTTTTAATTAATATAGTTTCTGTGTGATTATTTGGGCCTGGGAACAAATGAACAGTCTTGCTTACAGGAATAGAAGTAGAATTTCATGTGGAATGAAGCTGAAACAGGAGCTATCTGGGGGAAGGAAGAGAAGCAGCTAGAAGGGGCAAGGAGAACAGGGAAAAGTTTAATCCAAGTAAGATTTAACTACAGCACACAGCATCAAAAGAGATCTTGGCAAGTCTTAGCAATTTGTGTTGAGAAATTTTAATTATTATAACAATAAAAGGTAAAATTATTAAATATCAGTATAAATTGAATATTAATATAATAATATAATATGTGAGGACTTACATTTTGGGAGAACTAACTTGTTGATACTTGGATGTGGGAACTGCAGAGGCCAATTAACTTTTACTTAGTACAAATCTTACAAAAGGAGCCTGCACTTATCACAGTGCTGGATGTGGGATGGAAAACACGCTTAGAAGAAGCCTGGCATTTTATTTTTCCTTCAGACAGCCTGGCCACATGTCCACACACAGAGTTATTTGAGTCTTGGGTTCACCTATTTCTGAACCAGGGATTTGGGGCTGGTGGTGCTGGCTGCTTTACAGTATTGTGGTCTTTTGTACCCTCATATCACAGGAGGTCAAAGTTGAAGCTCTGGTCTGTTTTGGACTATGATGAAAACATGGTCCCTGGAGAGCCAAGAAAGGTAAATACCGTGAAAGGTTCCCATAGAAGCAAAAGTGCAGAAACATCTGGGACAGGAAGGAGATAGGACTGGGACCATAAACAGTACGAGTGCCACTGTTTACTGTCCTGACTTCAGAGTGCACAACTATTGATCACCGGCAAGTGTAAACTTTAGAGTACAAAAGTGTGATTAGTCAGGAGAAAACACACGTCAAAATACTTGTTTATGTTTCTGATCCAGATGTCCCATGACTTCTGGGCTCCCTTTTGTTGTGCTGTGTTTCTGTCCTGGTGTCTCAGTTCTAGTCTCAGGTGTCCAGAGCCTGTGACTGTTTATTTAACCATTCTAGAAAGAGAACTCTGACACAGAGAGGTCAGAGAGGTGAAGGTGAGGGGAACTAACAATCAACCCTAGCTTAATGAGTACCTACTATGTGCAAAGTTTTATGTATGTTATCAACTATATCAACTATGTGTTTTTCTTTCCTTCCTTCCTTCCTTCCTTCTTTCCTTCTTCTTCTTTTTTTGAGACAGGGTTTCTCTGTATAGCCCTGGCTGTTCTGGAACTCTTTATAGACCAGGCTGGCCTTGAACTCACAGAGATTCCCCTGCTTCTGCCTTCCGAGTGCTGAGATCAAAGTGGTGTGCCACCGCCTAGCTTCAGCTCCATATTTTATGCATTTGTTTATGTATTGTTTCTATCTCATTCCCAGACACCAGGATTTGAACTCACCAAGGGCAGGGAGCTGAGCCTATTTTATTGACAGCTCAGTATCAAACCCTAGGAGAGTGTCTTTAGCTGGGTTTGCAATCAGGAAGATTATTGCAAATTCAAGGCCAAGGCTTGATGTGAAAAGGACAAGGAGAAAGGTGGGGAGAAGGAGGGTGTGTGACTTTTGTGTGTGTGTGTGTGTGTGTGTGAGATTATTGCCTTACACAGCTGGCATGCAATGTGTTAAATTAGTGAAGGCATTGTGCTAAATAGTAATAGTAGCAAACAGTTACTGTTCATCAACACACACAAGCTCCATAAGAAGCAATCTGCACACATTTGGTTTCTGTTCACAGCACCATGAGCAGGCACTATCATTCTGACTTACTGCTAGGAGACCACAGCTCAGGGCGTGTGTGAAACTTGCAAGCCTGTTGCACTGTGGTGTAAACTCTGGCCTTCGGCCTCCCAGGTTTTTAGTTCTGATAAAACCTCCTGTATTACACACTGGGGAAATCACAAGGGCCAATGGCAGCAGTGGTGGTGGTAAAGACAGTGTGGTGATATTGCTGTGATTTTGTTGAGGTCATGGTGTGGTGGTGATGGTGACGGTGATGGGAATTTGCTTGTTTTGTGGTGGAGTTCTCTGATTAAGCAAAATTTTAGGAAATTCCAATATGTAAAAAAAATTCAAATTCTCAGCTAGAGATGGAGCAGGGCCCAGAGCCCTGCTCTCCCAGCTTACATCCATCCAGGAGTCTCTAGGATGCTTTTCAGAAAATAACTTAAGGCAGCAGGTTGGTAGTATGTTTGACATCAGGCATGAGTGGTTAGGAGTTTGCCTCATACCTGGTACATATATGTGATTAACATCAAAGCAGGGGTGGGCAAAACTCCTTCATCAGGTAACCAAAGGATTGGAGAAGGGTCATGCTGGATGTCAACAGTGATCTAGAAAGGAAAGAATGGACATGAAAGACACTATGACAGCAGAAAGAATCAACGTGGAAATGAGACTGTGTGGCCGAAGGCAGTCAACAAAAGAAATGAAGCATTATAATGAAATCAGGTGCAGCAACAATGAATGCTACACCAGCTTTTCATTTTCAACCCTATTTTTAAGATCATGATGAAATATACAGGACATAATATTTTTACCTGATTTGCTTTTTGCATTTTCTGGAGCTGCTAGGAGCATTTTGAAAATTGAGTTTACAAATGTTACAGGTCTTAGAATGTTTAGGGCATTCTGTCACAGCCAGGACGTTCTGCTTGATACCAATGGCTGTCTCATTGAGTCGTGGTGGGTAAAGTGTTTGCTGGGAAAGCATGAAGGCCTGATTTCAGATCCCCAGTGACACAGTGGTGTGTGTCTATAATCTAAGCACTAGGAGACAGAATTAGGAGGGTCCCAGGGTTTTCAGGCCAGCCAGTCTAGGCAAACTGGCAAGGTTCAGGTTCAATGAGAGACCCTGCCTCAAAAAATAATGTAGAAGGCAATTAAGAAAGGCCTCTGCACATGCGTGCATACACAGGCACACACACATTAATATAACACAAATACACACACATATACAGAGAGAGAGAGAGAGAGAGAGAGAGAGAGAGAGAGAGAGAGAGAGACAGAGCTAAAGCTAAAAAAAAATAAAAATAAAAACCAGAACCATAAATTTGGGGATTCAACACATGACAACACATTAGCTCTGGAGGACTGGGCATCTAGAATAATCCACTCTCTCTCTATGCCTTCAAGACCCATTACTGCTTCTAATGATGTTCCTAGTCCCACAAGGCTATGCAAGAGGGAAAGAAATGAGCATTTAAGGGCTGGGAGATGCCTCAGTTGGCAAAGTGCTGAGGACAAAGTGTGTGTGTGTGTGTGTGTGTGTGTGTGTGTGTGTGTGTGTGAGGGGGGTAACCAGCACAGGATGACCAGCAGGCCTTAGCTGCATTAGATATCATCCAAATCCTAGCTCTCTTGGCATTATTTTCTGAGGTCTTAACCAGTCCCTTGGTTCTATCAGGAGGCATGTATGTGAGTCAAAAATGATTCAGACAAGTAAGATCATGCTTTATCAAATTCATTACAAGTTTTACCTCAGTTGTGTTGATAAATGGAGCCTAAAAAGCTATACAATTTGACCACCTCAGGTCATAAGACATTCTTACTCCCAGAAGTTGACATTACTGCATTTAAGCCTCTTGAAAAAAAATCACTGTTACTTTAATCTAAGCAAGTTAATCTGCTTCAAAAAGCTAAAGAAAAGCTATAAAAATATTTCTAAAATGTTCCTACTCCTTAAAAAGTGAAAAATTACATTATTAAAGAAATACTTAGCCAAGCAGTGGTGGTGCACCCCTTTAATCCCAACATTTGGGAGGCAGAGGCTGGCAGATCTCTGTGAGTTCAAGAGCAGCTTGGTCTACAGAGTGAGTTCCAGGACAGCCAAGACTGCAAATGGAGGTTTGTTTCCCACCCACCAGTTCTCAAATAACCACTCTGAGGCTTAATATCAATTATAAACTGTTTCGCCTATTAGCTCAGGTTTATTATTAACTAGCTTTTACAACTTGAATTAACCCATTTCTATTAGTCTATATTCTACCACAAGGCTTGTGGCTTGTTACCTCATATCTTACTTCCCTGGTGATTGCTAGTGTCTCTCTGACTCTGCCTTCTTTCTCCCTATCTCTCTGCTTGGATTTGCCACATAGCTCTTTTCTACCTGGCTGTTGGCCAAATCAGCTTCATTACAAACCAATGGTAATAAGACATATTTACAGAATACAGAAGGGCATTCCACATCACAAGGCTACACAAAGAAATCCTGTCTTGAAAAAACAAAATAAAACAAAGCACAAAACTTGTGCTAGGTATGGTGGCACAGGCCTTTTATCCCAGCACTCTCAGAAGGCAGAGCAGGCAGATCATAGTGAGTTCCAGGATAGCCAGGGCTTTGCAGAGAGACCTTGTCTCAAACAAAAAAACAAAACAAAACAAATGTTTCTGAGTGTGGTGGCACACACATTTAATCCCAGCCCTTGGGAGGTAGAGGCAGGTGGATCTCTGGGAGTTCAAGACCAGTCTATTCTACAGAGTGAGTTCCAGGACAGCCAGGGCTTTGTAGATAGACCCTGTCTCAAAAAAAAGCAAACAGAAAACAAAACCAAAACAAAAATGCTTTGACATATTATGGATAGTGTCGGATAGGAAAGATTTTTACTCTCTTAGGAGCTTTGATTCAGTCTGAGAAACTTAAAAAAGACAGTTTAACAGACAGAGAAGAATATGCAACTTTTAAATGTTTTTAATCTATTTATTTTTATGTATGGACATTTTTCCTACATGAATTTTTGTACACCACATGTTTAGACGAATATAGTAGAAGGGGATGTTGGGCTTCTGGGATGAGTAACAAGCTATTGTGAGTTGCCATGTGAGTGTCGGGCCCCAAGCATGGATCCTTTCCAAGGGAGCTTTATTAATATGAATATGTTTATATGTGCACAGAGACTGCATGTGTAAGAAATGGAGGCCCAGAGAAGTGGATGGGTCTGGGAGCTTATGTGCCTTCTGTGTATGTGTGTGGTATATACATGATCAAATGTGTGTGGATGCATGTGTGTACACGTGTGTGAAGATCTGCCTGTCTCTGCCTTCTCAATGCTGGGATTAAAGGCATTTGGCGTACCACCACCAGGTGATATTCATGTATTTGAGATAGGGTTTCACTATGTAGCCCTGAGTGTCCTAGAACTCACTAGTGTAGGCCATAGTGGCCTCAATCTTACAGAGTTCTTCTTGCTTCTGCCTCTGAGTGCTGGGGTTAAAGGTGTATGCTGCCACATCTGGACTTCCATGTTATATATTGAAGCAAGTTCTCTCTGTGTACTCTTGGGATTCACAGTTTATAGCTAGACTATCTAGCCAGCTTGCCCTGGGGATCCCCTGCTGGGATGAAGGCAGCAGCCACAAACTGCTAGGCTTTCCCATGTGTGCTGGGGATCTGATCTCCAGTGCTTTATCCACTGGGCCATCTCCCAGCCCTCTGGAGTACCATTTTAACAAAGAAAAGTAAAGAGCGTGCCAACCACACCCTCATTGCCTTGACTATTTAGATTGTTTTCTTTTTTTTACCTTGGTGCCACATACATTAAAGGACAAGTGCAGCTTAAGGACACAGAGTGACAACTGCAGTTCTCCAAGTTGAAGTTGCTCTAAGGCTTTTGTTATTGGTCGCACTGACCTCGGCAGCTGTAACAAGCCCGTCCAGTTTTCACTGAATTTACTCACTCGTAATTTCTGGTGTGAGGCAGTATAATCAGGTGAGCAGCTGACTGTCCCGGTTGCATAAGGGTGACCTGTGACCCAGCTGAAACTTTCGGTGGTTTGGTTTGAGGATGTCAGCCTTGGCTTCAGACCACAGTGTGGGACTGTAACCTTGCCTCGTCATTTTTGTTTTTAATGCAAAGGGTAGTTTTCTTTTCCACTGACTTTCTTTGCATCATTTGAGACTTCCCAGGCCCCAGACTTGGGGATCAGATGACCCCAGCTCCAGCCTTTTAGGTAAAGAAAGGAAGATCAAAAGTTTGAGGCCAGCCTGGACTATGCAGCAAGCATTCCTTAACCTCTACAAAACAACAAAACAAAACAAAAAACCTAGGAATGCCTGGAGTAAATACTTTAGCAGCTGAGGTGTGTGGTCATGTGATGTTCATGACTGACCTAAACACATATCTATCGACTAGGGGGTATAAATTCAAAAGGCTATTTTGCACTTAACCACAGCTGTGCTCCAGTTTGCACCGGGGGTTGGTTCCAGTACAGCTGCCATATGCTGGAATGGCGTAAGTGGAAAATGCATTGAGGGCACCTCATCAACTACACGCTTTAGCTCCCAGAATTTAGACAATGGGTTAATATAAGTTACAAGAGCTAATAAGAAGACTGAGCTAATGGGCTAATCAGTTTATAACCTAATGTAGACTCTCTGTGTGATTTTCTTTGGGGCTTGCCGGCTGTGGGGTACCAGGTGGGACAGAAACCCCAACGAGCCAGCCCTCATGTTACAACTAAATATTTATAAAAAGCTCCTTTTGGTAACACCTGAGTTTATGCTAATTGGTCACTTAAACTGGGTCCCCTAGGACAGCCAAACTAGTTGGCTACCAGAAAGAAGCAGTGATTAGAAGCTGACCTCCAGGAAGGGGAGGGAGGCTGGAGTTTCTAAACTGGAGCCTTTAACGTGTGGATCCGACACTGAACTCCAGGTAGACAGTGTCTTGCACTGTTAGATACCCACTTTAGACAAGGCACTGTTTGGTGTGAGCAAAGGTCCAAGTTTAATCTGTCCCAGTGAGGGGACACAATTCACTCCAACCTCAAAACCTCCTTGAAGTTCCTAGTCCACCTTTAAACTCGTTTGTGAATACTGTACTCAGTACCACAACATAGCAATGTCTATTTACGTGTGAAAACAACATCCTCTGAAGTAGACCTCAAAGATGCTTGAGGGGAGGGGCAGTCCAGCTGGATCTGAATTTTCTTGGGAGCCCCAGGCCCAAGTTGAGCTGTAGTTATAGAGTTCTACGGTGGGCACGTAATGATCAAAAGATCCCAGCCAAGGGACCACCAGTGTCCCTTCCTTAAAATCCATCAGGCTCGTGGGCCCTAGAATACATTTCCCAAATGCCTGTGGTCAGACTTGACTACAGCCGAGTGTGGGGAGTCCTTCGTTGCCTTTATGTGCTACATCCAGAGCAAGAGCGCTAATATTCCTGCTTCACAGTGCACATAAGATCAACAGGAAGGACCCTCAGCCCAGGGGAGGGATGGGCAGCCCGTGAGCCCTTAATAGATACTAGCTATGAATATGATTCTTGTCCTTCTCCCAATATGCCCAAAGCCCTGGGAACGTTAATTTCTACCATATTATGCTTAGGGATAAAGCCACAGTGGGGAAAAAAATGGGTAAGATAGTTTTGGTTTTTGTTTCCTGATTAGTGGATCAATGTTTCTAGAGCCCCTAACTTTATTTTTTCTGTTTTTTTTGTTTTGTTTTGTTTTCTGGGCAGGGTTTCTCTGTGAAGCCTTGGCTGTCCTGAAACTTCTGAAGAACAGGTTGGCTTTGAACTCAGAAATCTGCCTGTCTCTGTCTCCCAAGTGCTGGGATTAAATACGTTGTGCCACCACTGCTGGTCCCAACTTTTTATGTAAGCAACTGTATACAGAACCATGTCAAGTAGTTAGTCACTCCTAAATGGTGCTCCCCAGAGCCCAGTCAGCATCTTCTTGTTAGAAATCCTCTCAGGCACTGCCTGGGACCCTCTGAGTCAGATATAGGGAAGGAGAGGGGTATGTGTATGGTGATGTTTGGTCAAGTTTGATGGAGGCAAATTGTCCTGAAGGTAAAAGAACAATACAACACTTTAGGAAGTCTCCAATGCCAGGGTAGAGTGGAGTGCTCTCCTGTAGATCTTCCAGCGATTGGGCTTTGGCCCCACGCCCCACCAGGACTGAGCTACATTAGACTCACTGGTCTGGGATCCTTGGGGGAGGATCCTTGCGGTATGCGCAGGCTGAGGAGTATGTGTTGCCTACTGTGGTAAGGCGCCCAGCCTGGGAGGGAGGTGCCAGCCCTCTTCTACGCCATCCAGATCTGCGGGCGGGACAAGGGCGGGGGTGGGGGGGGGGGATCGGGGACGTGCTCTCATGCCAGGCGCGAATGGCCTCCGGCTGCTCTGGACTGGCCGCTGTGTCCGCTCCCGGTGTGTCTTCTTTCTGTCCAGTTGCAAGCCCACAGACAAGGTCATGGATAGGTAGGTGGAGGCTGCAGCTCAAGCCTCCCCGCTTTCAGGAGCACTGAGGGACAAATACACGGATGAGACTCGGGGGTGCCTGAGGTTTAGAGGGGAGAAAGGATGAAAGGAAAAGGATGTACCAGGCTAGCTTCAATGACATGCTTGCTCCGCGAACTCCCTAGGCTGTTGGCAACAGGGATGTCACTGCGGAGCGACAATACTTCTCCGGAAGACTAACTTCACAGGCTGGAAAACTTTGTCCACGCTCCGGAGGTGCGGCAGACGCCGCTCTGCTGCCGGGAGAATCAAGGCTCTCAGCCAGCCCACGACCTCCAGAAAATCTTAGTTTCCGTTCGGGACCAGGTTCTCAGGTGTTCTGGAGGCCGCGTCTCCCCGCCCCTAATCCTCCCCTTGGGATCTAGCCCCAGGCCATCCTCCTCCCTCTCGTTCCTGGGCAGCCGCAGCTAAAAGCTGGAGGTTCCAGGCTGAATCTGCTCTCTGCTCTCTGCTCTCCAACCTGGATAGACTGAGCCAGGGAAGGCAAGCCCAGCGGGCGCTATGCGCTCCTTTTGTTGTGGGAATAGATAAGTTTCCATCGGAGTCTCCAGCACCGCGTTTGCTACCGGACGAGTCCCGGGGCTAGATGGTGTCATGGAGCCATCCGGGGAGCAGCTGCAAAGTTCCGGGGCCCCCAGCTCTACGCCTTCTGGAGAGCCCCCGCCGGTGGTGCAGCTGTCGGTTCCCGAGGTCCTCTGCGTGGAAGGCGGCACCTCGGAGACCCCAATCCCTGAGGCTCAACTCCAGGACATGCCCCTGTCGCCGCAGGAAGAGGCGGCTCTCACAGAGCAGGAGCTGCAGGAATATCGCCGCCCTCGTGCACGCTCCTTCTCTTTGCCGGCCGACCCCATCCTGCAGGCCGCTAAGCTCCTGCAGCAGCAGCAGCAGACCGGGCAGCCCGGCGCGGAGGGCGGCGAGTTCCCGGCCCGGGACTGCTGCGCCAAGTGCAAGAAGCGCGTGCAGTTCGCAGACTCACTGGGATTGAGCTTGGCCAGCGTGAAGCACTTCAGTGAGGCGGAGGACCCGCAGGTGCCGCCCGCAGTGCTCTCACGTCTCCGCAGCTTCCCGCTGAGCGCCGAAGACCTGAAGCAGGTCGAGGGGTTTCTGGCCGTGGCAAAGGTGCCCACGCCCTTGTGGGTCCCTCGCGCCCAACTCCGACCCCTCTTCCAGCTCCCGGAGCTGAGTGCTGTGGAGGAGCGTTTGCGGCGACAGCGAGTGTGTCTGGAGTCCGTGCAATGCTCCCAGCCGCCCGGTGCTGAGGTGACCGGCTCGGGCCGAGTGATCAGCTGCCCCGGACCCAGGGCAGTGGTGGTGCGCTATACCTTTACCGAGTGGCGCACCTTTCTGGACGTGCCGGCTGAGCTGCATCCTGAGTCCCTAGAGCAGCCACCTCCTGTGTCTTCGGGGCTCTCTGGACCAGGGGCTGTGGATAGTGAGGAGGAGCCAGTCACAGAGCGTTTCTGCTTCTCGCTGGGTCTGCCACCAGGTCTGCAGCCTAAAGAAGGGGAGGATGCTGACGCGTGGGACGTCGCTATCCATTTTGCCATCTGCTACCGCTGCGAACAGGGCGAATACTGGGATAACAACGAGGGGGCCAACTACACCTTGCGCTATGTGTGCTCCACAGACTCGCTCTGAGTCCTGGAGCTTTGAGACGTGGAGAGAGGCTGACCAGCACGTGAGGTTCCAGCAAGGGCTCTCGGGGAACTTTGGCTGAGCGGTGCAGATTTGGCATTTAAACCATAAACTCACAGCGCAGATACACAGACCAGTAAGCACAGCTCTGACACTCTTTCGACTGACCTTTCTACTTGCATTCTAGAACTCCCAGCCTGTAATGGAATAAGAAACACCCTAGTCCCCCAAGCAAACACTCTTTTCAAGAAAAGGGCTTTGGAACCCTGAACCAGGACCTATGACCTTGGGGATTTTTTCTAGTAAGGCATGGTCCTTACAGCTTGATGAAGACCTGCAGGGTAAGACAGGGCACCCCACCTCCCTGTGGGAAAGGAAGGCCTTCACTCGTGGAACCTTCACACCCAGGCTTGATTCTCAGAAGGCTCTGTGGGTGCTGTTCAGCCTTTCCTTTTAACTGGGATCTGGACATCTGCCCAGACACAACACTTATTTTCTTCTGTGATTGGATACAAATGTCCTTTTAAAAAGTAAAGGCCACATGCGCATACTTTCACTCTGTGCTTCCTGTTTTACCTTCTGAGAGCTTGGGTTTGGGGAGGCCTTGGCAATCAGGGGATGCTCAGCCGATGACAAGGGCACGGGGACAAGCGTGAAACAACAGCATGGATACGTTTTCTCCCTGATGTGAAATAAGTCCAAGGTCCCCACATTGGGAAAAGGGATCTTCAAAATGTACAAAAAGTGCTCTGTTCCTTGTCGTAGTAAAAAATTGGATGAATTAAAATGCCAAAGGCCTTGGCTGTGAGCTGCAAGAACCCATCACATTTGTCCCAAACCCTTTTGTGCAGCAGAGTTCCTAATAGCGGTGGCACTTTCTGGGCCATTAGTAGTCAGAGAAGCTCAGCTCTTTCAGGCTGCACTCCAAGTACAGAGGCTGGGGACTGCACAGGTGGCTTCTTCCTCCTCTCAGAGGCACAAGGATGAGTAGAAACTCGATGGTAACAAAGCACACTTGCAAGTGCTGCTCAGAAACAAACGGGACACTGCATAGCAGAGCCCCAGGCATGGGTGCAGGGACCTTCACTCACTGTGCATGGCTCCACGCGCTGAGACCTGTCCAGGTCTGAGTGGGATTGCACTCTGGGTGAAGGCTCAACTCCTTTCTTCCTGCTTTTCCTGAGTAACTCATTTTCTTTTAAAAATTATTTTTCAAAGTGTCCTATTTTCTAGCACGTGACTAGCATAATTCGAGTAAAGTTAAGGGGAAGATGTTTTCATAGTTCAACAGCACAGTCACCAAAGACCAAACGTGGCCCAAAGTCTGTTTTCATGGAACCAGAGACTTTATACGTGACTTTCACAGGCTTAAAGTATTATTTTAATTTTAAGGTATTATTTTGTGACATGAAAATTATATCGAAGCCAGATATAGTGGAACACGCCAGTAACCCCCTGCATTTGGAGGCTAAAGCAGGATTGTCCAGAGTTTGAGGCCAGCCTTCGAGACCTAGAAAAACTATATCAAGCAAAAACCAAGGCTGAGTATGGTGGCTCATCCCTGAAATCCCAGGACTCTGGCAGCTTGAACAGGATGACCACAGCTAATTGGAGGCCAGCAGAATGAGATCTGGATTAAAACAAAACCACCCCACAAACAAAGGATGATAAGGAATTCATACCTCACCGTGGTCCACAGATATTTACTGGAATGGAGCCATGAACTCACCCTGCGGATACTCTTCCGCACCTGCAGTGGAGTTAAATAGATGACAGTGTCAAACACTTCTTCTCTGGCCTTCTCTAGACAGCATGCTAACCCTGCTTACTATGTTTAAAGCTACATGTTGAGAGTTATAATTCACAAAACAGTTAACTTTTTAGTGACTATTGCTATTTAAAATAGCAAGCACGGTCTGAGTGTGGTTCACACACCTATAATCCCTGCATTTGGGAGGCAGGTGGTCTCTGTGAGGTTTAGGCCAGTCTGGTCTACATAGTGAGTTCCAGAAAACCCAGAGAGATACTGCCTCAAAGACAAAACAAAACAAAAACCCAAACATTTTAGTTGTTGCGGGGATAAAACCAGAGTATGTATGTATATATTTATATTTTATTTTATTTTGCAACCCAGGGTTTTATATATTAGGCTTATAGGTTAACAGATCAGTATCTCTAACACTGTGCTACATTTTAGCCCATAAGAAACACTTTAAAATTTTTTTTTTTTACTATTATGAGCATGGATGTTTGCTAACACGTGTGTCTGTGCCCCACCTGTGTGCCTGGTGCCCTTGGAAGCCAGAAGAGGGCATGGGATCCCCTGGAACCAGAGTTACAGATTGTTGTGAGCCACCATGTAGGTGCTGGAGATCAGCCCTGGATTTTATGGAAGAAAAGCCAGGACTCTTAACTGCCGAACCATCTCTCCAAACCCGAGGAAATATCTTATTTTATTAATACAAATGAAGCTAAGATACCTTTTTGTTTGTTGTTAGAATTTTTGTTTATTATCAAAAATTGTGGGTTTTTTGTTAAAATTTATGTTTATTATTTATTCTGGGTGTGGAATAGTTGACTACTGAAATCTCAGTACTAAGAAGGTGAGGAAAGAGGGTAGGGGGTTCAAAGTTATTCTTGGCCACACAGAAGCTTCAAGAACAGTCTGAGCTAATGAGAAATTGCTGTGGACCGGCTCAGAGAAGCTCTGCAGACCATGGGGAATCAGGGCTCTGGGTCCAGGAAGGCACGAGTTAGGCGAGTGACAGACAGACCAACACACAAGAGAGTGATTTGAATCTGCTGCAACTGTACTGAATTTTCATTTTCAATATATAGTTTTCAAACAACAATTCAGAGGGTGAGTTGACAAAGTGAGAAAAGCTTTTGGTGATTTTTAGGGAGAGTCTAACATCCAGATGCTAGGTATTAGATAAGGTATCTTTAGCAGAGGAATTCTTGTCTTTG
>JAQHUG010000008.1:12183889-12201121 GCA_028555095.1 Dicrostonyx torquatus
AGTCAACAGCAACAGGAATGGACAGTCAGCAACAGCAACAGGGACAGACACAGTCAACTGTAATACAGTCAACAACAGGGATAGACAGGCAGCAATAAGAGATAGACACTTTGTAGAAACAAGCAGTAACACTGTTGTTCCCTTGAGCTCTTTGGGTCACTCATCAGAAGGTACTGCTCCATCTGAGGATGGTCTTGTCCCTTAGTCCTTTATGGAAATGTGCTCACAGACCTGTCCAGAGATGCATCTCTTAGTTGATTCCAGTTCTCATCAAGGTGACAAGATTAAACTCTACAGATCTCAAGTGAACTTAGAACTACTGTAAAATAGTTGTTTCTAAACTAGGAATTTAAAAGATTTTTATGACCAGGTGTGGTGGTACATGCTTTAATCCTAGCATTTGTGATTAAATGTGTTTCAATTTAGGAAAGGACCTATGTAAGTCCCTGTCTGGATCCTTGAAGGTTTCTAGAATGATCCAAATAAGGAAGTTAGTAGTTATCACATACTTGCTCCCTATCAAACTCAGGGAAGAACTTTGTGCTATATATTAACTTTATAGGAACCCACAGGGTTTAGCTGTAATGTTTAGCTCTAGTTTATGGAGTTCAGAGACTCTTTACCTTGAGATCTTACTACCTAAAAGAGCAGGGATGAAGGAGAAAGAGATGGATGACGTTTCTAGGCCAGGCTGTCTACAAATGGGGGATTCTGTACCACTTGTCATAATTAGCAGGAACCAGGATTTGGGATACATTCCTGTTTGAGGGCACACCTGCCCCTGTGCCTGCCCACAGGCCTCTGATGGATGTTTGCAGTGTGCACTGTTCAAACACATGACACTCCTGAGCATCAATGAGACCCAGAGATCTCTGTGAGTTCTTCCCAGGCTACACCATTCCCTCCCTCTCAGAGCTAGTGCAGTACTTGGTCATTTTCTAGTTATTTTACATAAGTTGTCTAGTCTCACCAACAATGAACTAAGGTTCCCCCTGGCAGGGACCCAGTTATGCTGGACCTCAGTATGCCTCCACCCAACTGCCTACTTCTCAAATCATTCAGAACTTTGACACCTATGTACACACACACACTCATTCACATTCAATTTTAATTCTACATTCTACAAGTAGGAGAAAAAATTGTACATTTAGAGCTAAAAAGCATATTCCTGTACTTACCTCTAATACTAACTCAGAATATTGAGGTGGGTGGATTGCAAGTTCGAAGCTAGCCTGAGTTACATAGTGAGACCCTGTCTCAAGCAAAGAACCCTCCCCAAAGCTGGGTGGTGATGGCACATGCCTTTAATTGCAGCATTCGGGAAGCAGAGGCAGGTGGATCTCTGTGAGTTTGAGACCAGCCTGGTCTACAAGAGCAAGTTCCAGGACTGACTCCAAAGCTACAGATAAACCCTGTCTTAAAAACAACAATAACAACAAAAATGAACCCTACCCAAACCAATCAAACAAAATATCATATTCCAACTGAGAAGATATGCAAGTGAAAAATTACTCAGAAAGCAAGACAGTCTCCCCTTTCTTTCCAATCAGGTCTAAAATATACACAGTAACATGGAAGACACAGAAGATAGAAAGTTCTAGCTTAGAAAAATCAGAACTGCACTTACTGGGCTAGATGATGGCCCAGGGGTTGTTGTAGGAGGCTGCTTGTTTGTTCCCAGCTGCCTAGAACCAAAATAATCACACAGAAACTGTATTATTTAAATCACTGCCTGGCCAATCACTTAAGCACACTGCTAGCTAGCTCTTTTTTCTTTGGTTAACTCTTTTCTATTATTTTATATTTTACCATGAGGCTCATGGCCTACCAGCAAGGTTCCAGCTAATGGCTTGTGTCTTTCTCCTCTGGTGGCTCCATGGTGTCTCCCTGACTCCATCTTCTTTCTCCCAGCATTCAGTTTAGTTTTCCCCGCCTAGCTCTACTCTACCCTATCACAGGCCAAGGCAGATTCTTTATTCATTAACCAATAAAAGCAACACATATACAGAAGGACTTCCCACACCACAGGGGCTGCTGAGAAATCCGAGGAGTTAAGGCTTCTTCTCATAGGAAGTCCTTTGCTGAGGCCATGTGTAGTGATATTTATTTTTACAGTGCAGAACTAAGCCACTAGTTAGCCATAGAGGCCAGGTGGTGGTGGCACACACACCTTTAATCCCAGGACTCAGGAGACAGAGGCAGATGGATCTCTGTTAGTTCAAGGCCACCCTGGGCTACACAAAATTGATCCAGTCTAAAAGAGAAACAGAGTTCACAAAAAGGTGATTCCAGCACTTGCCTTTAATCCCAGTACTAGGGAGGTGGAGACAGGAGTGTTCTGGCTGGGCTGAGAGAGGATATAAGGTGGGAGGAGGCAGGAGCTCAGATGCAGTCTGAGGAGCAGTCTGAAGAGGCAGTCTGAGGAGCAGTCTGAAGAGGCAGTCTGGACATGCAACCTGAGGTTTCATAGGGACAGGATCTCCCCTTTGGTCTGAGCATTGGCAGAGGTAAGAACTCTATTGGTTAGCCTCTCTGCTTCTCTGATCCTTCGGCTCCCCCAGCCCAGATAGTTGACTCCAAGTTTTTATTATTAAGACCAATTAGAATTCATGCTACTTCCATGTCTGAATCCTCTGTGTAGTTGATCTCAGGGGTTGATCTTGTAATATGGGTCAAGGTGATAGGTACAGTCTGTCTCCAACAGAACCCAGCTTTCATGGAGATGAGACACTACTGCTGTTGTATGCCTTGAGGATTTCATGCTAATATCTGTAAAGAGGCCTTCAAGTGTAGCACCCTTCATTTTGAGTAGAATTGCAGACTTATGGAGCTAGAAATTCAGACGCCCAACGGAAGGAGCAGAGGTCCCAGCAGCGAGGGCTCTGAGAACCAGTGTCCCCCTGGACTCAGAGTCTCCATACAAAGGACATTCATTCCATCAGGCTGTCCTAGCCTGGTGACTGACTCTTGTCCACCATTGAAATAACTCTCAGAACACCCTACTCTATGTCTCTGATTTTCTTTAAAAAGATTTACCTATTTTTAAAGATTTGTTTATTTTTTATGTGAACAAGTGTTTTGCCTGCACCATGTCTGTGCATCACATAAATGTAGCGCTTATAGAGGTCGGAATAGGGAGGTGGGTCCCTTAGAACTGGAGTCACAAACAGGTATGAACCACATGTGGGTTCCAGGTCCTATGGAAGAGAAGGTAGTGCTCTCAACTGCTGAGCCATCTCTCTAGCCCAGTGGTTCCTCATGTTGTGTTGACCCCAACCATAAAATTATTCTCATTGCTATTTCATAACTGTAATCTTACTGCTGTTATGAATCATAATGTAAACATCTGATATCTGATATGCAACCCCTGTGAAAGTGTTGCTTGACCCACAAAGGGGTGAGACCCACAGGTTGAGAACTGTTGCTGGCTCATGATTAATTATTTATTTTTGTTGGGAGATTGGGAGGTGTCTTCCTATGGAGCCCTGACTGGATTTGAACTCATATCTGTCTGCCTTTATTTTCCAAGTACTGGGATTAAGGCATGTACCTCAGATTTTTATTTTTATATCCTTAGTTTATTTACTTTTGAGACAAGGTTTTACTTTTTAGCTCTGGACATTTTAGAACTCACTATGTAGACCAGACTGGCCTTAAACTCTGAAATACGCTTGTCTTTGCCTCTGCTAGGATTGAGGGAATGCACTACCACACCTGGCTGAGTATACTTTTATTTGTATAAAGCTGCAAGAAAATGTAAGGCTGTGCTTGAAATATTTTAATACCTACTAGAATCTCAATGCAAGAATACATTAGCAACTATTGATCAGGTTCCTACCTTTTACATTATAGTTTTTGATCATATATCTTTAATATTCTACATATTAGATGTACATAAGTGAGATGTGCATTAACTCTTCAAAAATAAGAGCTGATCATATTGACACTAATCTTAGATAAGCAAAGTCACGTGAGTTTTCTAGGTAATAGATTGGAAGTTCTAGTGAAATGCTTTAAAGATATGTAAGAGACAAAGAAATTTTCGAATGATGGGCTGATTATGGGAAGTTTCTGAGAAAGCTTAGCATTCTGGTAGAAAGAATCAGGTTTTTCTTGGAAGCTGTTTCCTGTGGAACCAGTTGTTCCTGGAAACCTTGACTCCCTGGGGAAATGCAGGCAGATGCCTAGTAACTCACATGGGCCATACTGTGGTCACCATAGACTTGTTCAGTCAAGACCATTTGGTTATAAAAGCTCCAACATGCGCAATTTCAAGTCTATTTGTGTTCACAATTCATGCAATCCAATTTTAAGACTGAGACACTGACTTTGTTTGCTATCGGCACAGTGGTGACAACAATCCCCTTAGATAAAGACCAGCCAAATTCATCACTGAATGTTCTCCTTCCGGTTCTCTCTGAAGGGTCTTTGGACTTGAAACTGAGATCCTGAACAAAAGCACAACATCCATTGACCTCTGCACATGGATATTTTTTGAGAAGCAATTTTCCTCAATGGCTCCCTGAAGTACTAATAAAGCTTCAAAGATTGAGAAAGGAAGATCTTATAGTTTTCAGGGGGTAGGTGAGCCACTGACCGCATAGATTCTAGGTAGACTTTCAGACAGGAGGTGGGGGACGGTCGGCTTTGTTGTCAAGCACAGTCTCCACTACCAAGTATGTTTTATAACAACTGGCAAAGACTTGGTTAACAGTGAGGTATGTGGATGCAGGATGTGCAGAGGGCTTCCTGTTGGCTGCCTCTTTTGTTTTGAATGATGTGCACCTGAATTAGCTTTGTCATATGGCCTTGCCAGATGCATTTATTATAGTGACCCAGTTGATCCACATAGCTTCTGACCTGTATGTAGTTGTTTGTTTTTGACTCTTTTGGCTCTTTGGGGGACCCACCACACAGCTCCCAAATAAATTACATGCATGGAGATTTATTATTACTTACAAATGGCCGGTCTTAGCCTAGCTTGTTTCTAGCATGCTTTTATTAAATTATTCTATCTTTTGCTTCTGGGCTTTTATCTTTCTCTATTTCTGTAAACCTTTCTTTACTTCTTTCTCTGTAGCTTGCTGTGTAGCTGGGTGGCTGGGTGACTTGCTCCTCCATCTCTCCACCCAGATTTCTCCTATTTATTTTCTCTGCCTGCCAGCCCCACCTATCCTTTCTCTTGCCTTGCTATTGGCCATCCAGTTCTTTATTAGACCAACCAGATGTTTTATACAGGCAAATTAACAGAGCATAAGAGTTAAACAAATGCAACATAAAGGAATACAGCACATCTTTGCATTATTAAATGTTCCACAGCATAAACAAATGTAACACATCTTAAAATAATATTCTATGACACCTTTACTTTGGTGGTTGGAACAAGAACATTCACAAATTTCCCTCAGAGCTTATGGTTCTCCTGTCAAGGTTTGATCACATGTGCTGGGATGTGGCTTAGCAGCAAAGCACTTGCCCAGGATCCCAACATTCATCGCCAGGGCTGGGTGTGTGTGGGGTCATCTGGGTTCAGGTATATTTCTTAAGGGTCTTGACTGTGAGTTAACTTCCCCAGAAAGAAAGAGCTCCCAAATTCAGGGAACATTATACCGAGTATAAGACACTGTCACCTACTATTTTGGGGGGCCTTATCTTCTATTTGACTTTTGTTTATTTTTAATTTTTTATTGATTTTATTGAGCTATACATTTTTCTCTGCTCTCCTTCAACCCTCTTTCATGGTCCCCATGCTCCAAATTTACTTAGGAGATCTTGCCTTTTTCTACTTCCCATGTAGATTAGATCCATGAATGTCTCTCTTTGGGTCCTCATTGTTGTCTAGATTCTCTGGGATTGTGATTTGTAGGCTGGTTCTCTTTGCTTTATGTTTAAAAATCACTTTTGAGTGAGTACATATGATATTTGTCTTTCTGGGTCTGGGTTTCCTCACTTAATATGATGTTTTCTAGATCCATCCATTTGCCTACAAATTTCAAGATGCCATTATTTTTTCTGCTATGTAGTACTCCATTATGTAAATGTACCACATTTTCCTTATCCATTCTTCAGTCGAGGGGCATTGAGGTTGTTTCCGGGTTCTGGCTATGACAAACAATGCTGCTATGAACATAGTTGAGCACATGTCCTTGTGGCACATGACATCCTTTGGATATATACCCAAAAGTGGTATTGCTGGTTCTTGAGGAAGGTTGTTTCCTATTTTCTGAGAAATTGCCATACTGATATCCAAAGGGTTTGTACCAGCTTGCACTCCCACCAGCAATGTAGGAGTGTTCCCTTTACCCCACAACCTCTCCAGCATAAGTTGTCATCAGTGTTTTTTATTTGGTCATTCTTATAGGTGTATGATGGTATCTCAGAGTTGTTTTGATTTGCATTTGTCTGATGGCTAATGATGTTGAGCATTTCCTTAAGTGTCTTTCAGTCATTTTAGATTCCTTTGTTGAGAGTTCTCTGTTTAGGTCTGTACTCCATTTTTTTAATTGGATTATTTGTTCTTTTGATGACCAATTGCTTGAGTTCTTTGTATATTTTGGAGATCGGTCCTCTGTCTGATGTGGGGTTAGTGATCTTTTCCCATTCTGTAGGCTGTCATTTTGTCTTGTTGACCTTGTCCTTTGCTTTACAGAAGCTTTTCAGTTTCAGGAGGTTCCATTTATTGTTTCTCTGTGTCCTGGCTCCAATACCTAAGACGTCCTTTAATCTAGAAGGCAATAGCAGTTGGTATGAAGTACAACTGTCCCTTGGTATCTGCAGGGAACTGATTCTAGGAGCTCCGATACGGAGCAGAATCCACAATGTCAATTTTTACATAAAAAGCATTGTATTTTCATAGAACTTACACACTCAGCTGGGCAGTCGTGGCACATACCTTTAGTCCCAGCACTCACGAGGCAGAGGCAGGTGGATCTCTGTAAGTTCAAGGCCAGCCTGGTCTACAGAGCAAGTTCCAGGACAGGCTCCAAGCTACACAGAGAAACCCTGTCTCAAAAACACTCCTGAAAACAAATCAAAATAAAAAACCCCACAAAACCACACAGTGTTTTGGTTCTGTGGTCAGTAGACCCATGGATGTGAAACCTTGGACGAATGGAGAGCAGACTATGTGCTCCTCAGAGATAGGAGGCCGACATGTAGCTCAATCTTCCACAACCATTGAAAAAAATCTACCCTCTTTTGTTAAACATAGAAAACATTCTCTCTCCAAGCAGTGGTGGCATATGCCTTTAATCCTAGCATTTGGAGGCAGAGGCAGCTGGATCTCTATGAGTTCGAGACCAGCCTGGTCTACAAAGGGAGTCCAGGACAGTTGGGGCTACACAGAGAAACCCTGTCTTGAAGAGAAACAAAACCAAATCAAACCCAAACCCAAACAACCAACCAAAAAGAAAACATCCCTGTAGGCAGCTCTCCCTACAGGTGCATATCTGTTCTACAGAACTACAGGTAAACTGTCCCTGTGCTCTTTCAAACTGTTTTATGGCATGATACACACAATGCTGCAGCTCCATGACAGAGCACTTAACCCTAGCACGCACAGGGTTACCTGCAGCCCTGGAAAAAATAAGAGCAACATTTCCAATCCTTGGAAAGAATAGGCTCTCAGTGTTGGGTGTGGCTAAGGAGGGAAGGGCTGAAAGTGACTGCTGCAGGACAGCAAGTCTGCAAATCAATCTATGTCACAGCCCAAGGACACTCTCTTAGCGCCACCATCTAGACCACAAGGGCCATCACAGCAACACAGCTTCACACCTGTCTACATACCATTGCTCTATAACCAGACAGGCCCAGCCAATGCCATCTGGAGGTCCAGGAAACGGCTGCTTTGCAAGTGGTTTTTGCCTCTGGAGAGGTAAACTTCTGGTGGCATTTTTCATCTGCAGCTGCTGACACTGAGAGACACTCTCCGCAGGTGCTGGCACCTTGAGAGAAGTTGCATACTCTGGGAAAGTTGAGATGGCCCAGGCAAATGGTACAAACCTCTCCATCACATCGCCTGACCCACCCTCTATAGTTGGGGCTATCAGGAAGGCAGATGGCTGCATTATACAAACATCAGTTAAATGCCACTTTTTCTGAAGCCCTAGAATCAAGTTGAAGTCCTGTGTATTTGCGGGACATCCAACGTGAGGCTCTGCTCTGCCGACTCCTGTGTGTGGGCTTTTCTATCTCAATTCTCTTGTTTTTTGTGCAGATTCCCAAATATGGAGTTAATCTGATCTTAGTTACAAGAATTAGTTCTGTATTATCAAGCCGTGGGCATGTCCAAACTTATTTAGGAGGTTTAATTAACACAAAAGCAGCCAGCTGTGAACGGTTTGTAGAACAAGCCAGGTTTACTCCATGACTGTCTGTGGAAGCGATCCTGTGGGGAGTTTCCCACAGAGCTGCCATTCTGCTTGCAACGTGACACTTTAAGGGGGATGACTTAGATTACACAATACAGCTACTTAAATTGAGAGCACTGCCCATAGCATTGCTCATCTGTTAGATGGTGAGTGACCATTTATGGACGCTCGGTGTAAACAGCAAGCGCCACCTCCAGCAGGGCTGGATGACACTGCTCTACATGTCAGCCGAAAGGTGAGAACACACTTCTCATATCATCTTCGCTCACCCAGGCTGCATGCCCTGCTTCTTGAACACCTCAGCCCCGGGAAGGGGACCCAGTGCTATGAGATTCAAGACTTCCAATGATCTTTACTACTTGCGGGTGTACACGACTTAATTCTGAGATCAAGAGTTGCAGAACTGGATGAATGAGAACAAAGTATGACACACAGGTATGAAACCTGTGATGGTTTGAGTAAGAATGGCCCCAGAGGCTCGTATATTTGAGTGCCTGGTCATCAGTGAGTGGCACTACTTGAGAGGATTAGGTGTGACCTTGTTGGAGGAAGTGTGTCACTGGAGGTGGGCTTTGAAATTTCAAATGCATGAGCCAGCACCAGTATTTCTCTTTTCTTCTGTTGCCTGCAGGTCCAGATGTAGAAATCTTACTTTCCCCCACCATGTCTGCCCGTGTGCCACCATGTTCCCCACCATGGTCACAATGGACAAAACCCCTGAAACTGTAAGCAAGCCCCATTTACATGCTTTCCTTGTTAAGAGTTCCATGTAGTTGGGCGGTGTTGGCACACACCTTTAATCCCAGCACTCAGGAAGCAGAGGCAGGTGGATCTCTGAGTTTGAGGCCAGCCTGATCCACAGAGTGAGTTCCAGGATGGCAAGAGGTTACACAGAGAAACCCTGTTTTGGGGAAAGAAGAAAAAGAGAAAAAGAGTTGCTGTGATCATGATATGTCCTCACAGCAAGAACACTAAGACAAAAACCCATCCTTTTGCACACTAGTTAAAAAAGAGAAGGTTGTATTACAATATAGAACGTCTGTGGGTTATCACCACAACAGAATCTATACCGCAGACACCAGGGTGAACACCTGTGACAGGCTATATGTAGTCTGTGCTCAGAATTTTATGTATAACTACCCCAAACTCAGTGCTCCTGTTTCAGTGTTCAAGTGCATGGATTACAGATGTGCAGCCTTATACCTGGCTCACCCATGACTTCATGTGTGGTGCATGCATGTGTATATGTTCCTGTGGGTACACACACAAGTGTGCATGCCTGTGGAGGCCAGAGGCTGATGTCATTGGGTGTCTTCCTCAATCACCCTTCATGTTAATGTTTGATGAACTGAATCTAGAGTTGACCACTTTGGCTACACTGGCTGGCCCGTGAGCTCCCAGAATTTGCCTGTCTGCCCCTCCTCCTCCAGGGTTACCATGCTGGTGTGCTGAGAATATTAACTCAGGTCTTCAGGCTTGTGTGGCAAGCACTACACTGCAGATGGAGTCACATTCCTAACCCAACTTCCATGACTTAAGGTAGGGTGAGAGACGCTGTACTCTCGATCCACATGAATGCCACAAGACTTAGTGACACCCTGTCTAGCTTCTGTAGTATTTTCACTACTCTCATGCCTGCTCCAACTCTGACGTGAATCCAGAGTCTACTTAGGATTGAGATGACATTCTTCCAGTAGGATAGGTCCCTAGAAACTCCCCAGAAGTTAAGAAAGTTATGTAGCATGTACCTTGTGTTTGGAAGGGAATGGATTTCTATAACATATGATATCTTTAATACCTGGTTGCTGCTGACTGGCTGATCGTCAGAGTCACCCAGAAAATGGTATTTTATTTTTATTACTTTTAAAAAGAATTTTAAGGTTTATTTTTTATGAGTATTCTGCCTGCACATAGGGCATCAGATCCCTGGAACTGGAGTTACAGACGGTTGGCAGCCACCATGCCCAGTACTGGGAAGAGAACTTGGGTCCTCTACAAGATCAAAATGTATTCTTAAGCACTGAGTCATCTCCCCTGTACCCAAGAACTGTATTTTAAACATTCCGCTCTCTGGACACTTCATTCCCTGATGACTTTAAGGTGCTAAGTGGAGTAGGTAATATACATTCATAAGGCACTCCCGGTGTCCTCAATGTCCATCGAATCTGGGCTGCACAACTACACATGGCACTTCCCAGACTTCAGCTTTCATGGCCTCCCCCAGGGATCGCCAGAACTAAGATTTCAATGTGCATAGGTTGCGGAGAGGCGTGGTATTCTGTACTTGTAGATCTGAGTGATGGGGCTGTACCTGTGCTCATCTCGATCTGCGTCCTTATTGCCTGTGTCTGAAATGGTGCCTGGACTTGCCTTCACTAAGGCAATCTTCAGCTGATGGTGGAGCCTTCTTTTGGGTTCCCAATTTTACAGTCCCAGTCTTGTCAGGAAATAAATGCACATTTATTATAATGGGTTTATTTGGTACAAAAGGATAGGGAGGTAATTCTGTTTATTTTTAAGGACTAAGACACAAAGTCTGCAAAAGCTCTACACATAGGTGATCTGTAAGATGGCGGGGATGGAGAGGAGACACGACAACACATGGCATTATTCTGAGTGGCCTCCAGCTCTTCATTCTAATGCCTGGATTGAGGAGTCACAGCCATTTCTTCACATTATGGCTGTGACAGGATGCAAATGTGACCCAGTTTATCAGCTCCTACAAGGCAGGCAGAGCAGGAGGCCATGTTCAGCCAGTACTGGGAGGTTCCACACCACACAGAGCGGGTGCTGAAGGTGGTCAGTTCTGCTGCTGGAGGCTGTTTCCAAGTGTTGGGCTCCTATGTCCTGGGCTTCTCTTGATTCTCAATGATAAGCTTGTCAGTTGAATACAGCTGGCCAATATGGACCTGAAAGCAAAGACGAGATGCAGGTCAAGAACTGTTGGACTCTGTCAGCTAATTTGATTTGAGACAGTCTTGCTATATGATTTAGGCTAGCCTTAGTTTGGCCATCCTTCTGATGGCCTCCCAGGTTCTGGAATTATAGATGTGTGCCATCAGCCTGGCTTCATTCTAACAACTACGTGCAGGTGCTTGCCATGGCAGGTTGGTTCCTCTGGAAACTGTGCTACAGGACACAGTTCATCCCCATGTGCTGTTGCTAGTTCCCTTAATATCTGCCCCTTAGGCTCCTTGCAATGGGAGGTGAGACCCTCATATTCCTCTCACATGTCACCATGGCCAGTCTTGGTATTTGGAGCTGGCAAGGTTATCAACCAGGCTCCCTGGCTGCTAGCTGCAGAACCATTCATGTGTAGAGCTCTTACCCCATGGGAATTTGTTCCTGTACAGGGAGCAAGCAGCCTGTGCTGTCTATGCTGGGGTTGTCAGTTTGTGTTCGCTGCTCCTGCTCCATCTGTCCTGCCTCTTTTCTTCTGTTGTGACCTTTTTAATGAAGTGTCTCTGTTGGTATCCCAATGCCCCCATTTCCTCAGATGCTGGAGCAGCAATACAGGGCCGTCCCTTTTCTAAAACAAAGAGTCGTTGTCATGGTTTCCCACTAAAGACACTTCCTGGGCAATATTTTAAGGAACAAACAGACCAAGGAAGAAAGTGCTGAGCATTAGGACGTCTGTCTGGATCTCAGCACTGGGGCACTCTCTATGGACCATCTGGGGCGAGAAATTGCTCTTTACAAAGACAAATGAGAGCACACTCCCAAAGGCCAGGGCTGCTACCCAGAGTGGTCACGTGTCAGAATTCAGACTCTCTCAAGGCTTCTTCTCTCCACCCTCCCTATGAGGCAGGATTTCTCTTTGTAGCTCTGGCTGTCCTGAAACTTGCTTTGTAGTCAAGGCTAGCCACAAACTCAGAGGTCCGCCTGCCCCTGGCCTCAGTGCTGGGATTAAAGGTGTGCGCCATCACACAGGTCCTTTTCCTGCCTTAATGCTCTAGCTTAAAGAGGGTGTCCAGGGGAAGGGAGTATGTTGTTAGCGAGGAACACAGTCAGTGTAGTTTGCTCCCACCAATGGTGGCAGCTGCAGAGGGGCTCCTGAATTCCCGTTTTCCCACACATTTGTCTTATCCTTGGTCTGGACTCATCAAGCACCCACATAGGTAACTTAATGGATACATTACCTAAGTACAGAGTGTGGAAATGAATATCAATGCAGGTGGCTTCATTTGCCAGCAATGAGTGCTTTAGAATCATTTCGAGTGAAATCACAGTGGTAAGTTTCCTTCTTTGTCTGTGGTCTTGTCACCAGCACAGAGAATGCCAGGTGAATGAGACCTGGGACGGCACATTTTTCAGAAGCAGGACTGTTCATGCATGGCTGGGACCTTGTTCAGTCTGGGATTAGCTGGGTAGGGTTTTTTAATTTTTTTTTATTGCTTTTGCTCATCTATCCATTCATTTTCTGGATTTCTGAGTAATCCTATCATAATCCTAGTGAGTGGAGCCAAGGAGTAGATTGGGGGTTCCCACCTTGACACCTGAAATAACTGCTGGTGTTCTGAACCATGTCTTAAGAGAAAAACCAGTGCTTTTCTCAACCCTGAATATCTGTGATATATATTAGTAAGTTGGAAAAAGTATATATTAATGAATTTGTAAACTCTATTAGTAAAATGTTTGGTGCTGTTTAACTCACTGACAAGCTGGCTCTGGAGGCTGGGTTGCCCCTGTCCAATTTCAGACCAAAGCATGTTTATGTCAGTGTGTCCTCAAAAGACCCCCTTGTCTACCGAGCCCTATGAGAAACATAAAGGAGAACAGAAAACAGTCCTCGGGAAAAGGAGAGCAGCTTGTGAGAATAAAAACCGCATGTCCTTGAACATAGCTGGGAGGTAAATCATTTCCAGGCACCTTCCCAAAGCAACTCTGGTTTTGTGAGACAGGGTCCTGGCTGCCCTGGAACTCACTATTGTAGACCAGGTTGGCCTTCAACTTACAGAGGTACACCTGCCTGAGTGCTGGGATTAAAGGTATGTGCTACCACAACCAGTTTAACAGGTGCCCTTCTAACAGGCGCTCAGCTTCTGCTGTGAAAGTATTGTCATGGCTCAGTCCTTTGTGAATGCCTCTGGTAAAGCTCTGTGATCTCAGAATGGCCCTGGTTTGGGTGAGGGCTGGGGCACTGGGCCATAGTCCTGTCTCTATTTGTAGGGTAACATTCTCCTTGTTCTCCCTCTGGTCTCAGCCTCTGTACACTGTGAGGTCTCTGAGGCAGTGTGTACCTGTGCTGGGATGTCAGTGAGCTAGTGAGGCTCCTCTATAGTGTAAGGGCTCTGAACACTGTGAGGTTTCTGAGCTACTGGGGCACCTGTGTGATTTTAAGGTTCTGGAGCCAGGTGTTTTTCTGTAGTGTGAGGTTCCCCAGCCAGTGAGGTACCTTTGTGGTGTGAGGTCACTGAGGTAGTGGGGTACTTGTGTGGTATGAGATTCAGTTATATGTTTTCCTTATAAAAGTTGCCATGGTCATAGTGTCTCTTCATAGCAACAGACACCCTAACTAAGAGTAAAGCGAGTGCCATTAAAATGTGGGTAGCAGAGGACTGACCCAGAACTGCGCTGGCAAAAACCTGTTTCAGATCCATTTCTACTGTTATGATAAAATACCCAAAGAGCAATTTTACTACTTCCATTATTATTATTATTTCTTTGAGACAGGGTTTCTCTGTGTAGCCGTGGCTGTCCTAGAACTCGTTCAGTAGAGCAGGTCTTGGACTCAGAGACTCACCTGCTTCTACCTCCCAAATTCTGGGATTAAAGGTGCTCGCCACCCCCGCCTGGCAAAAGCACCTTACTTTATCTCACAGTTATAGTGCATTTTCTGCGGGGGAGTCAGGCCGATGGAACTTGCAGCAGCTATTTCAGTCAAGAACAGAGGGGAAGTTTCTAGAAGAAGAGTTACTGGGAGTAGGTATGACATTCTTAGGGATCCCAAAGAACTTCCAAATGGCTTTCAAAAGAAGTGTGCTTGGTTTTCCTACTGATGCTCCCTCTGGTGGTCTGAAGACTTCAGTGACACAAGACTGAATTCACTTTGACCTAAGTATCAGGTTTTTAAAGTCCAGTTAAAATTTCAGTGCTGGGATAGAATCTAGGGCCATGTGCATGACAAATGTTCTACCCTTGAGCCACACTCCCAACTCTTAAGTAAATTCATTCAGATGTGTAATCTTATGGCTTGGGCTGTGGTTTATGCAATTGGATCTTTACAACATAAATAGTGTTAAGTAAGTAAATGATGAATGAGATCTGCCGTCTATAATCTTGTCTGCACATAGCCCTCTGCAGCTGCTCACTACCTTTGTCTGTAAAAGTTTCACACACTGCAATCAGACTGTGAGTCTCTGACTTCTATACCTTTCTGCCTAGTATTCTCTTTCAAGAGAGATTCCATTGATGTCCACCCCAGCAAAAGGCAGCAAAGTCTGCCCATCATTTGGGCTTCCCTGGTTGAGGCTTCTCTGGTCTCTTCTGTAGATGGGTTCTCTTCCTGAGAGAGCGTGACAGAGATGGTAACACTCATATATTCACATGCCCTGCACTGGCTTCAGATGAGCCCACATCAATGACTGATGGAAGGAGAAGGCAAGAGGGAATGAAACTACTTTACTGTGTTGCTTTCCTATCCACAGCTCATGACAGAACAGGCAAGTGGGTAGTGTCTAGTCAGTACCACCACCTACCACATGTCCTACATGATGGTGGCCCTTTAACATCATATTGCCTAGTGGCACTGTAGCCACATTAGTTTGTACAAACACACTCTATGATACTCTCACAGTAATAACATGGGCTAATGACATATTACTCAGAACATATCTATCTATCTCATCAGTATGATGCACAACTGTTATTTGGTAACTTGCAGCCTGTGACCATAAGATTCTATGCTAGCTCTGCTGCGATTGAGTGTAGAAATACAGCCCCAATGAAGGCAAGCCAATAAAAACAGCAATAGGATGATTACTTCCTGAAACAAGAACGTCTACTGATTGTTGAACAGAACCAAGCAGTTCAAAAATGGTTGAGCAGACGGTTTTATGCCATAGTCCAGAGTTATAGGAATAACCCAAAGCAATTACAGAAGAGGAAAGTGAAGCACTGAGTTCACACAGGGAGGGAATTCCAAACAGCTATGTGAATGAGTGCTACAGAGCCGAGCCCACAAATGTACACCTAACTGTCCTTTTGTATTTTTCAGGCCTGTTCAAGTCATCAGCACACTCAGGAGGCTAGTGGGATGAAGGCTGCAGCACTGAAGACACAGCATGCCGCCACTGGGCTGCAGGTTAAGGGAAGTAAGGAAGTGCAATTAACAGCCTCAATTTACAGCCTCCCCAGAACCACAACTGAGTTCCACAGCCAGGCCAGACAATTACTGTGCATAAAATGGCCATTAAAATGGATCACACTTTTTTTTCCTTATAAGGTTTGGAAGTTGGCATTAGAGTCTATCAGAAAAATACAGATTATTCAACTCCAAGTAGGTGGGTGAATTGAAACATAGACAAAGAGGCTGCTGAAGATGAAGCAGAGGATCCAAGAACACAGAATAGATCTTATTAGTCTTTGAGGTCTTTCCTGTTAACTCTTTAAAAGTGATGTGCAATCACTCTCCATCGCATCTGAGACTCAAGGGCAGAAGAGCTGGGCTCAACAGCTGGAGGTTGGGGAGTGTAGAGAGACCTGCGTTTGGAATGGATCTGCCCTGCCAGGAATCCTAAACCTGCTCCTGCTACTTCTTCCTTGTTTCATGGAGTAATAGGGAGTCAAAGTAGATGACAGGTATGGGGAGCACTTAGCAACCATTCTAGCTGTTCCCAGAGCCCAAACACAGGGAGTAGTACATGGCAAGTTCTTGTTAAGTGCTCTTATGTGCACGACCCATCTCAGTCACGATGTGTGTCATAGGGTCCTAAGCCCTAACTTTAGGACTCTTGAAGGCCTCTCTCTACCTGTTAGATAGCTCTGAACTGATTAAACTTAGGCCATGTGGCTTCGACTGTGGCTTCTCTTTTGTGGGGAGGGAGTTGAACTTGAGGAATGACTGCTGGATTGGTTCTTGTCTTCCCTAGGGCTACGGTTTCCTGCCCAGCAAGAGCCCTTGTACTTCCAGCTGGTGTGGGCTTGGTGAGAAGGCAGTGCATAGACACTGAAGTTAGAGGGGAAGCTCAGGGTAGAGTGCTGCTGCTCACTTCCTGGAGGTTAGCAAAGCCAGCCAGGTGGGACATTTCCCGGGCAAGTGGCAAATGTGCCTCCAAAGCACTGTTGACGATACCATTACTGCCCATGGTGAAGAAAGTCACAGCGACATCTAATGAGCACTTGCTATGTGTCAGGCACTGCTCTATGCATTTCATTTAAGAGAACATAACTTGTTTTGCTTTACTTTATATTTTTTGGAAGGAATATCCTTGCCCTGATGAGCATGCCCTTTCATTTCACACACCGAAGCCAGTACTGCAGTGATCTATCCTGCTCACACGATAAAGCTAGCATTGTACCAACTGTCACACCAGGATGTAACCTTAAGAAGAAATGTGTGGTGTTGCGGAGGCGGCTCTGTGTGTAAAGGCAACCTGAGTTTACTCCTTTAGACTCACAGGGATGGAGGGAAGAAGAGATCTTGCATGCTGCCCTCTGATCTTTAAATGCATGCTTGTAACATGAGTCTGTGTGACACACACACACACACACACACACACACACACAAATATAATCATATTTTAAGAAACAGAAAGAGCCGGGTGGTGGTGGCGCACACCTTTAATCCCAGCACTCGGGAGGCAGAGGCAGGTGGATCTCTGTGAGTTCGAGGCCAGCCTGGTCTATAAGAGCTAGTTCCAGG
>JAQHUG010000008.1:12211280-12239080 GCA_028555095.1 Dicrostonyx torquatus
ACAATCTGCTATATACACAGTTGTCCTTACGGCCAATTTCTGGCATGTTTTGGTTGACATTTGGTTGACACTGTTCTCAGCAGCAAGAGGAAGAAAACCCTGACCCCGGATCTAACTCTGACAATAATGCCTGCCAGTGTGATAAGTCCCTATTCCAGGATAATTTGTAGAGATGTCAAAGTCTTTGCTGTACTCAGTTTCTTCACTGCAGTGACATGTTCCTATCACTTAGCTTTGGGACTCTATTATGAGTGCCTTTAAAACCCAGGATTTTCTTGTTGTTACTGATAGAAATATCCTAAATTGTGCTAAGGCTAGACAGTGCTCACCCAAAGCTGCAAGAACACAAATGTTCCTCTCTATTGGAAGAAAGTGGTAGAGTAAGCCCTTTACATCCTTAGTCCTTGGGAAGTGTCCTGGACAGAGCTAGGCCACCAGTGCAATTGATTATAATTCTCAGGGACTAGAAATAAATCTTTTAAGAGAATGGGGAAATCAGCAATGCAGCTGGTATAAATATTCATACATTCAAGGAATGCAAACTACAGAAAGATACAGGCCAAAGAAAGATATGTAAAAATAACTATGGAACAGTAAGAACAGTGTAAGGATGATTTTCTGAGATTATACTTCAAAGAAATGGAAATGGACACATATACTCACATAGAAAGTATCCAAGGATGTTGACAGCAGCACAACTCACAGCCACAAAGCAGCAGAAAGAATCCAAGAGCATATTAAAGGTGGCATTCACATACAGACTAATATTACTCAGTCATAAAAGGAATGAAATTTAGACATAAGTTACAACATAGATGACCCGGATAAACTAAGTTAAGTGAAAGAAGCCAGACACAGAAGTCACACATTGGATGAATTTGTTCATCTGAATTAACTAGAAGATGCAGTCTGTAAAGACAGGATAAAGATTATTTGGTTGGGGATGGATAGATAAGAGCAGAGAATGAGGAATAACTGAATGATTGTAGGGTTCTTGTATGGTATCCTGAAAATGTTTTAAAAATGATTTTGGTGATTGCTGTATACAGACTATTCTAAAAATAGGAATATACTTCAAATACATAGATTTTGTGGCATGATGAATCTCAGTAAGGATGTAAAACATATTAAATGATTTTGCAGTTATTGCTCCAATGTCATCTGGACTTTGTTGTCTTATGTCACATGAGGTCATTGCATACTTGACACATGACTGATTAAAGTTGAGATGCTCTGTGAGTGTAAAACACACACGGAGTTTCTAAGACTTGTTTTGGATACATGAGTTAAAAATAGCAGAATCCTAAAACTAAGTTTGCCTGATTTTAAGTAAAATATTGTTACTAAGTAATTTAAGATTCCAAGGCTGGCTTGAATGTATACCATACATTATATTTCTCTTGGATAGTTCAGATGATATCTCTTTAAATTAATTTTTAATTTGTAATTTTTTATTTAAATATAGTATGTAAACTACACCTTATATTATTTTGCAATTCACCATATTCCTCTTGGCTTTTGTTTTTGAAAAATATACACATGTGAACTGAAAGTTGACACATGTAGTATGGAGAGGGCCTTTGTGCTCCTTGCCCTGTTTCTATTTTCCTGGTGGCCACACTTACGGAACTATACAGTACAGTATGCAGACCAGAGAAGTGACATTTACACCATTTAAGTTTTTCTGTGTATCACCAATCAGCACTTGGTGAGGGATGTCTGGGGATGTACTGGGAAGCAGTGTCTGGAGGTTGTTGATTCTCAATAAGATAAATGGGGTTCCTCTAGGAATAATAAAAATTAAGTAGAACCCAATTCTCACTGCATGCAAAGTGCTATTTTATGGAATCTGTCAAGGAATCTTAGAAACAGTATACCCATCATTTCACATACCCATGCTCCTAGCTCAAATTGGGGGTGTCATGGACTTGCAGAATCAGGACACCCAGGGGCCTTGTAGACACGAGCCCTGTCTCTAGCTCACCAATCACTATAGGCTAAATGAAGCTGTCAGGTTTGACAGTAGTTGCACACACTCCCTTGGAGAAAAGTCAAAGTGACAAGGTTTCGTGGCTGATTGACAGCCAATAAAAATGACTACCCTTAACTTTTGCCTTTGTAGGGAGAGAAATCATGTGTGAAGATTTTATGGTCCACTTTGAATGAGCTGACAGTCACAAAAAATGATTTTGAGACGATGCCCCCATCCTCTTTTTTATCTCCAGAGCTATCTTCCAAGAACGTGTCTTCTGAACCTTCTTTGTTCACATGCCATGCCCGGAGTCCTTAGAAAAAAAGCACTGTGTGGGAGAGGATCACATTCACTGACTCTGCTTTCCTCCACACTTATATGGGGTTATATACATGTCTGTAACTTACCATTTATGAACACTTGTAGAAATACTAATTGTTAAAAATTCTAAAACTTTTGTGAGGATTCAGCAGGAAATCTTAAAATTCTTGTCAAACTAAAAACCAATCATGTCATGATGAGTGATCATTTTTAAAAAATATATATATGTGTGTGTGTATATATATGTATATACACACACACATATATACACATATATATATACACGTATATGTGTGTATATACGTGTATATATATGTGTATATACACACACATATATATGACTACCCTTAACTTTTGCCTTTGTAGGGAGAGAAATCATGTGTGAAGATTTTATGGTCCACTTTGAATGAGCTATATATATGAATATATGTGTATATATATATATATATATATATATATATATATATATATATTTGGTTTTTCGAGACAGGGTTTCTCTGTGGCTTTGGAGCCTGCGCTGGAACTAGCTCTTGTAGACCAGGCTGATCTCGAACTCACAAAGATCTGCCTTCCTCTGCCTCCCGAGTGCTGGGATTAAAGGTGTGCGCCACCACTGCCCGGATTTAAAAATATTTTTAATGATTTATTTAACTTTATTTTATGTGCATTGGTATGAAGGTGTCAGATCTCGTGGAACTGCATTTTCAGACAGTTGTGAGCTGCCATGTGGGTGCTGGGAATTGAACCAAGGTCCTCTGGAAGAGCAGTTAGTGCTCTTAACTGCTGAGCCATTTCTCCAGCCCCAAGTGATCATTTTTTATCTCAGGCTTTCTACAATTTTATTTAAAAAATTTAAGAAAATGAACATGCTGGACAGCAGATTTCAGATCATCTTTGCTGTTTGATAGTTGCTGAACAGACAAGGATGGGAATCTTCTAGAAGCAGACAGACTGGCATGGGTTCAAACACGGCACAGCACTACCACGACTTACGAAGTCTCAGAAAAAGCCCTCCTGCAACTGGACTTGTGTCTCAGTGGTGAATACTTGCCTAATATTTGTAATGTCCTTGCTTCCATCCCTAGCATTGAAAAGAAGAAGAAAAAAGAAGATGAAAAAGAAATCCTCATCCATCCTGCCTCCATGAGTGATCACAACCCTCCATTCCACGCAGGAAGGACTTCAGACTGCTTTGATGCATGGGTCACACAAGAGACTACGGTTCATTTGATCTGAGGCACTGTTTACACATCAGATTTTTAAAAATGCACATAACCAATAACCTACTTTCTGTCTCTATGGATTCCCCCATTTTCAAGATTTCAAATGAATGGAATCATTCATGTGTTACATTCATTTAGAATGTGGTATGTATCAGTTGTTCATAACTCTGAGATTTTGGTATGGACACTTGGGTTGTTTCCACCTTTAGACCATTGTAAGTAGCACTGCTCTGAACATTTACACACAAATTTTTGTTTACACACCTGTTTCTGTCTGTTCTGGAGTATGCCTGTTGGTCAGACAGGGTAATTTGTTCATGAAGTGACAAGCTGTTTCCCACTCATCAGGACAGTGAAATCTCCCCAGGTGGATCTACTGCCTGGCCAGGATTCAGACCCAAGTTGGTTAATTAAGATCAACCATCAATTTTTATATAACCCAAAACACCACCACCATACCAAAAAAACCAAATCAGCAAAATCCAGACACTAAAGCTATCACATTAAACTAATTATAAAGAAAAGGAGAGAAAAATATGTAAGCAGAGCCTACAGATTCCTTTTAAAGACATTTGAAAGACATTATCACCTGGACCTCTCTCTATTTTAATCCTAATCAAAAACACAATTGGGGAAATTATATTTGTGGTACAATGAAAAATGTAAACATTTGCATATTATTACATTAATATGGTGATAATCTTAAAGTTATGCTTTATAAGAATATTATTTCCAGATATGTACTAATTTTCAATGGAATGATAAAATCATCCTCAAAATGATAAAGGAATATGTGGGCAGATACATAGGTTAAAAAACAGTCCTATTCATGTAACTGGCAAAAGGTGCTAGAGGGGTTACATGGCTTATTAGAGTATTGCCTTCTATAAACTCAAATTCTTCAGTAACAGAAAGTTTAAAAAACAAACTCTCAGCTATTGGAAAGAAGTGAACTGGAAACCCTCACCTCCTTCTCTGTGTTCCCAGGACATTGCAGAATATAGATTCCCTACAGGTAAGATTTTTATGGTAATCAATAGAATTAGCTCCCCTGGAGGGGCTCACTCTATATGCCTCAAGCCTTCTTTCCTTCAAAGATAAGACTTTTCTTTCAAGTTTTCCTGCTGAATCCACTTAAAAGCATTTTCTACCCTTAGAATTTGTTTTGTTTTGGTTTTGTTTTTTCCCCGAGACAGGGTTTCTCTGTAGCTTTGGAGCCTGTCCTGGAACTAGCTCTTGTAGACCAGGCTGGTCTTGAACTCACAAAGATCTGCCTGTCTCTGCCTCCTTGAGTGCTGGGATTAAAGGCGTGCGCGCGCCACCACCGCCCAGCTACCCTTACTTATTACCTTTCAAATTGAAATAAACACAATACTACTTTTTGGGTGTGTCTATATGTGGCAAGATGTGTATGTGCATAACTATACAGTTCTAGGGCACTAAGAGTTCCACACTGTTGTGTGGCAAATGTAGCATGTCCCTACAAGCTCAACTGTTAAACTCCTTGATCCCCCACTGGTAGCTCTTTTGGAAAGGTTGTGGAGCTTTTAAAGTGGAGCCTCACTGGCTGAAGTGTGACCCTGGGGGCAGGGCAGACCCCTAGTCTTTACAGCTCAGCTGTGTTTCCTGTCCCCTCTCTGCTTTCTGAGCACAGAGGCAGTGTGGCCACTGCACCTCCTGTTTTCCCTGCCATGATGGACTCCATCTCCCTGGAACTGCAAGCCACTCTTTCTCTCTTAAATTGCATAAGTCAGGGCATATTTGATTGCAGCAACAGGAGAGTAACAGGACAGTTATCAGCATTACACACTCCAGAGCATCTCACCCTCACTAACTGAAACTGCATCTCTTCAACACTAAGCTCACTTCGTACTTCTAGGTCCTTGTGGCCCCCATCCTACTCTTGGTTTCCAAGTCTGGAAACTTCAGGTATAAGTGGACTCACATAGAATGTGTTCTTTGTGACTGGTGTATTTCACTTGGCATAGTATTTTCAGGTTCACTCATCTTGTAGCTTGCATCAGAATTCTTTCCCTCTGAAGGCAGACATTTTACTGTGTTGCCAGACCACTGTTCTCCATCCACCTGCTGATGGACTGTTGAGAATGATGCTGCTCTGAATACCTGTTCAGTTCTCTGAGGTATACATATATATATATATATGTGTGTGTGTGTGTGTGTGTGTGTGTGTGTGTATGTATGTATGTATGAGATATGGGATTATATGGTAATTCTATTACATATACTTAGGTTTAACTTGCTCAAAGTTTCTTGCTGTCGTCTGGAATAGGACTGGACTGCAGGAGGAGAAGCTCATATAATATCATAGAGAAGAGTATGGGCTTTGTCTGAAGCAAAGATGATGACAATGCTTTCTCTGTCAATTTCTGGGTATATCACTTAACACTGAAGCCTCAATACAGAATGAGATAATACTGTGTAGAAGTAAGATGGTGTTTATATATCAGTGGCTGGAAGGTGGAATTCAGTAAGTGGCACCCCTGGACAGAGTCCTTTTTCTGCAACAGCCCTTGGGGTTGGAGAGGAAGTGACCGCCACAGGTCCTTGCCACAGCATCTCCTAGTGGACAGCTACATGGCTCTGAGGTCCTGTGCTGTGGGGAGACTGGGCCATTTCTCATTCTAAAGTAATCTTCAAAGAAAGACCTTTACTATCCACTTAAAGTACAATGGTAAATTCACACTTGTGCATATATTACCATAATTAATTTAGAACATTTTCATTACCTCTGACAGACTCATAACACTTGTTACCTGGCATCTTACTACAGTTCTAATACATATGTTTCCTCAAATAAATGGAAGTTTTAATCCCTAAATTTTTCATTGAATGGTGGCAAAAGGCTGGAAGCCTAATCTAACTACCAGCAGTACACAAGACCTTGGGCATGACTGGATGTCATTGGGTGAAGGTCCTGTAACTATATACGTACTTCCTGATTATGCTATCCTGGTGAGGTACTGTTTTGTCAGAGTCTGGGCCATACTGTTTATTTCCAGAACCATGAGCCAAAATATACCTTTTTCATCATTTATATAAAGTAGCCTGACTCAGGAATTTAGTTGTATTATTAAAAAGCTGACTAATACTTGACTCCTCAGACTTCCCAAATGTTCTCATCCCTGTCAATGACTAATCTCTCTGATTCTTGTCTATTCTGTTCATAAAAACAAAACTATACAGTAATAGTCCTTTGTGGTTTTTTTCACACAGCATCATGTCTTCAAAGGTCATCTTTGTAACTCTTTTAATCACCAAATATTATTTCATTGTATGAAAAATGATCCTAAGTTATTTTTACTAATTTAATACTCAGCTATCCAAAAGAACGATGATTTTAAAATATATAATTTCTAAATTGCCACAAAAAACCTTATATAGAATATGGTAATGGTTTATATTATATAAGAAACCCTACTGTATATCCTATTTAACTCCAGAGAAAATATCAAGGTGTGATAGAAAGCAAGCCTGTGCTAGATATGACCATAGGCTTTAAGATGGAGATGAAGTAAGAAAAACAAATACAAGCCAACAAAAGTTCAGAGTTAAGAGAAGGAGATTTTGGGACACCACATAGGAGCAAGTGCCAGAGGAGTCAGAGGAAAGCTGAAGGCTAGAAGCACCTACACCTTCTGCTCTCCGCAATCAAGCTCGGACTCTAAAGTGGTAATGAGTCAACTACATTCTAGACACTTAAGGTAGGCACTTGAATTATAGAAATTAATGTCTTTTAACATTTAACAATAGGAACGAGCTATTAATTCCTATGTATATGCATATCTCCCTTTTGTATTAGTTATTTTTCTGTTGCTATGATAAAATACCATAACCCAAAGCAACTCATAGTTTATTTTGGCTTATAGTTTCAGAGGGGGAGTCCACAATGGTGAGGATTGCATGACAGCAGCTGGTCACAACAGGAATCTGGCTGATCACATTTTAATTGCACACAGAAAAAAGGAAGAAAGAAACAAGTTGGGGGTGTGCTAGTTATAAACCCTCAAAGCTGCCGACTCCCAGTGACGTACTTCCTCTAGCAAAGCTGCACTTCCTAGAAGTCACATAAAATTCCAAACAGCATGACCACCACCACATCCAAATCCATAAACCTATTAAGGATATTTCCCATTCAAACCCCAGAGCATTCATACACTGTGGGCACCTTGGCTGGCCCGCTGGCTGCTATGAATGGTGCTGTAGTGACCATGTGGGCACAGGTGTCTCTCTGAGGTGCTGATTTCATTGACTTTGGGTCTGTACCTACAGAGCATAGTTGGACCATCCTGAGGACTGATTTCTAGTTCTTGAAAGAACCTCCTTCTTCTTTCCTATAGGCTGTCCTATTCACATTTCTAATAGCAATGAGAGCGTCCTCTCTGCACCTTCATCAGCATTTGTTTGCCCTTTTGAGAATAACCACTCTAACTGGGCATGAGATGGTACTGTGGTTTCCATTTGCGTTTTTTGCTGATGACTTCTCATGTTGAGCATTTTCCACACACTTGTTGGCCATTTGTATATACATGACAGGACACCATCAATCCATAAGAAGAATGATATTCTCTGATTCATAGCAACAGGGGTGGGACTGGAGGACATTATGTTAATTAAAGCCACCTAGTCAAAGACAGGAAAATATCATGTATTTCCATTCAAATGTTGAAGCTAAGAGTTGATCTTGTGGGAGTAGAGTAGAATACAGTGAGTATCAGAAGCTAGGAACGGTGGGTTAGGTAGAGAAGGGCTGGGTAATGGGTATGAACATACACCTTGACAGGAGGAATGAGTTCTATTGTTCTATCACACAGCAGAGTCACCATAGTTTATAACAATTTATCTCAAAAAATGTATGAGTCTGAATGTTCTTAACATAAAGCTTATTTTGATCATTACACACTGCACACATATATCAATCTATCTGTAACCTGAAAACATGCACAAATATTTGTAAATTAAAAAAAACAACATACTAAAACCTCTGAGTTGGAGGACTAGCAAAGTTGTAAGACAAAGTTGTAAATAGCCAGCTCTGAATGACGACAGTAGGTGACAAGCAGAGCTGGCCAGACAGGCCTGCTGGCCCTGTGCACATGACCTTCCCAGGCACCACACTGCACTTTCACCTCATTTAACAGAGAAACAGAGTCAAAGTTCAAGTCCTCTGCTCACCAGAAGCCTAGCAAATGGATTGTTTCTAAAATGCTGACCAACACAAGGCAGACTGCAAAATCAGTCAACTGAATATCAGGTCCTACCTGTGACACAGGTTACTCTGCATTTTCAAAAACACAAACTGGAGCTGGAGATTGAAGAAGATTAGCTAAAAGCATGCCTTTGGTTGGCTTTATGATGTTAGTATTGACTGACATTTTAATGATAATCACAGCTAATATTACACATGACTTTAGTTTTTAAAGGCTTAACAGATACTTGGTAGGATTTATAGCATATTATCTAGAGTACAAGAAATTTGTACATAAATCACAAATATCCCCAAAGCACACAGGTGTCAGCACAGAGAACAATCTTTTACACAGGTTATACAGGCTTAGACAAACAAGGATGTGGGCTCTGGGATTTAAAGATAAGAAAGTTTTCATATTTTATAGACATTTACATTGCTGTCTGGTGACCCTACGCCCAAAGCTTCAAAACATGCTCAGAAATGACACCTAGTTTCACTTACTTGCTCTTGTGTATATGAAGGCCAGCCTCTCTTAGCTGGTTGCTCCCGGGATTCTAGATCATTTACCTAAAGTCTGGTAACAATGTAATATAAAACTCAAGAGGATTAAGGTGTCAGAGTCTATGTTCTGTGAACTTTAGCATAAGTAATAATAAAAGAGTGATAAACTAAACTTTTTGCTTATACCGTATCCTGGCAGGAAAGCTTTCTTTCCTTCTGCTGTCTTCCACTTCCTACATAATTAGCTCCCTAGATTAAAAGCTGATCAGCATGCTTTAAAAATAACCAGTTTTATATTGAACTTCCTGGTCTTCACAGAAATCATATCAAGAACCTCCATGTGTGATCATGGTTACTTCTGTTTATAGCATGTTGAACTTTTAGTCTTCCAATTTAGAGTTTTTATGTATGAAAACCTATGCTTATAAAATTAAGGGCACTTAATACATGTGAACGTGCACACTGCCAGGGACACTGGGCTGCCCCCTGAGACTATAGGAGAAGGGAGAGGTAGGGGACTGATGTGGCTCAGGTCCTCATGGTTATATATCTTCTGTTAAAAACAGATCACATGACTAGTAAAGTACACAGCTGTCAGGAATGGAGTTTTGGCTTCTCCTGCCACTTAACTTTCCCCTTGACTTTGGGCAAGTCATTTTTCTCATCTGTAAACTGCCAGGTGTGATGGTTTCAAATGCCCAGCTGACTATAAAAGCTACTCCATGTATCTAAAGTTCCATGAAGAAAATGTCTCAAGAAGGCAAGGCAAGAGCCTCTGAGTATAGGGTTTCTTCTTTTGCAGGCTCTTACACTCACAGTAGCCAACTGCAGAAAATGCATACTGGCTGCCATGGGACACAAGAGGCCCCTAAATTTTACAGAGTAGGAAAGTGAAATTCAGAAAGCTAGGATGACCACCATATCAATGCACATGGGAGGGACTTTAGAGATCATGAAGGCATTTGGGGGAGAGGGTGTCTTAGAATTTGATGGAGGTTTTTCCCAAACATTCCAACACTCTAACAGAAATTATACACAGCACCACCACTGGGGCATTTGTGTAAGTATAAAGACAGGATCATGACCAAAGCTCAGTCTTTTTTTCTTCCTTTCACGCTGGGGATGCCCATAGCCTTGAACATGTCTGACAGGTGTGTAAGCCACCACTAATGGAGCTCCAATTCCTCACTTTCTCTCTTCAAATGGAGCACGTGTGGAGTTCAAGGGACAATTTGTCAAAGTTGGCTCTCTCCCTTCACCATGTGAGTTCCAGGCATCAAACTATAGTTTTCAGTGAGTGCCTTTACCAGTTTCTCTCTGGGCCCCAGTCTTTCTCTTCCTAGGATGAAGAAAATAAGAATAAGAGAGTCTAGGACGTGATCAGACTGCTGATTGGGGAGGGCCTGAAACTAAAGCTGTCCCATTGCTCCAACCTGTTATTCACTGAGGGCCTGTGGCATGTTCTCTCTGGCTATCCATGTGTGCAAGGAGTCTACAGTAATGTATAAACAAGTCTGGATGGACTTGCACCCTGTACACTCCTCTTCCACTTATAGTGTGACTTGAACATTCATGGAGACACTTACACTGAGCCTGGAAGGTCCTGTGACTCTGACCCATACTCCCTGACAATAGAAGTGATACTGTATGACACTGGAGGTAATGTGACTTCTGCCTGGCTCTTTCTTGGAATTCCAGACCTGGGAAGCTGCTATGTTGTGAGGAAGCCCAGGCTACGTGGAGAGCTCATGCTTGTGTGTTTTGGCTGAAAGCCCTGGCCTGTCCCTCAGATGCAGGCCAGCACCAGTTGCCAGAGAAGTTTATAAGGAGGGTTTTACTGCCCAGCTTTCAGGTCTCATAGAAGACCCTGGTCTGTAGTGATGTTTCATTTGTATTTTAATAAATAAAACTTGCCTGAAGTTCAGAGAGTATAACAGCTGCACTGATTAGCCTTACAGACCAGGCAATGGTAACACACACCTTTAATCCCAGTAGCCACATTAGTTTTCCACAGAAACCAGGTGGTGCATGCCTTTAATCCCAGCACTAGAGACAATTCTACCACAGGCTCAGTCTAATTCTGAGATTCTTGGAGGCAGGATCGTCATTTTTGTACTGAGTCCAGGTAAGAGCCAGTGGCTGGCTGCTTTGCTTTTCATATCTTCAGGCTGAACCCCAATTTCTCTCACTGAGTTTTTATTAATCGCGCTTCACTGGTCATCACAGAGTAACATGGGGCACCTCTGCCATGTTTGAATTTCTGACCTGCAGAAGCAGAGTGTGGTAGTAAATGAAAATTATTATTTCAATTCACCAAGTTCAGACAGGTAGTTTATTATGCAATGATAATGGGTATGTAAGATCCTTGGGTTAATAGTCCACATTAAACTTCTTATTTTCACTTCTACTATTCTTCTTATCCATACATTCTTCCACTTAATGGAGAGGGAAAAGCCATCTGTTTAAAAAATTTTCCCTATAAATTTGAAAAATAACATCCTTTGTATCAAAAGACAATGTTACATCTTTTTGGGACTATAGCCATACCCAGATTTTATAGGTGCACTACAATGGTAGCGCAGTCACTTTCTGTTTTACAAAGTCTTTATTTACTACAGAATCCCTAGGCAATGTACGCCTTACATGCAACCACTCATACCTAATAGGCTGCATGGCAAGTGCCATCTTCCACTGTGTGCCAGCATCCCTTTGCTCCTGTTCTACCATGGCTGCCATGGTCTACATTTTGGGTATTTCCGGCTTACTATTTCAGGATCCCCCAAGGAGCTGAGCAGCCACACACGTTGTTTCAGAGCAGAAAAAAGACCAGCATATTGCCACCTCATGTTCAGAATGGCATGGGGAAATCCTGACTGACTTCAGAATGCTCAAGTGGCATCTATACATGCACTAAGGCCTTTAGTGGTCACACTGAAGAGGCCAAGAACTATACTGCAAGCAGACCTTTGGTGGCTAGTTGTAGGTAGGTTTTACCGGTGATGTTCAGAATTCTGAGCTCACTGATGTAATACGTTGGTGATGGTAGCGCAAAGTTACGGAGAGGTTCAAAGTTACAGCAATGGGAACCATTTCTAAGGACAAACTGAGTAGAGTCTTTGACTTGAGATGAAGGATGGCATAGGGTCTTAATCTAGAGGGCTCAGAAATAGCGCACAGCTAGAATAAAGCCAACAGGGATAAAGTGCCTTTGTCATCATTTTCTGTTCTATCATATTTTCAGAGTCCTGATATGTCTCTCAGCAACCCTTAAACACAAGACAATTAAGTTTTAGTGGGGGTAAATTTTTCCTTAGAAAAACCAGAATGTCAAACAAATGTGGATAGGTTGTGGTAGGGGCACACCCAAAATATAAGAACAAACCAACATAAAATAATGTTTTGGCCAGCAGATGGCAGTAGAGGACCTTGGAAGTGATTCCAGGAGCTGGTTCTGAAATGCTGGCAGGTAGCTCTTAACAGCTATTGTATAAGTGATTTATGTATTTGGATTCTGCTCAATGTTATATATGCATTACTGAATAAAACATTCACAGTGTATTTTCCAGCAGCAGCTGAGCTCTAATTCCAGGGTTCTGAGGTCTAATTCCCAAGGCTCAAAGGAACCCCTGACATCAAATTGCTTTTCTTCCCTGAAGAGCTGCTCCATACCCCAGAAAAAGAAATGCTTAGAGCTGGGGAGAGAAATCTGATGTGACCATATCGTCAGAGTGGTCTTACAGAGTACGCGGGAAGAAAAGTAAATGCCTGTCAGGCAATTTCCTTGAGGATAAATCATACGGGGCCTCCTCAAGCTGGCAGTTCCTGATTTCCTTCTGCCTGAGCCTTCTCAGCACACCTAGCATCCTGGCCTTGGGAGAGAGACTGCCTGACTCAGTTTTCTCCAGGAAGAGTGGCTTATTTGTGAGACTCATGCCAAACAAACTTCTCCTTCAAGATTTTCTCCATTTTTTCCTAGAGAATTCCAGCTGCCCACAGCCATGGGGGCTGGGGAAATCTCTTCATTGTGTATAATGCAGGAGTATCTAGCTATCCATCTGGGTGTTGGAACGTGGCACTCACTCTGAGGCTCAAGGCCTTCCCCATTGGCCTGCACCAGATGATGGGATGTGAGGGGATGTGATGGTCACAGGTGCTGGAGCAGGCCACCAGGCCATTCTGGTGCTCTCAGAGAAGGAAAAGTATTTTATTTAAAACAGTGAGAGGCAGAAAGGTAGGCTCTCTCTTCTGGCAGGGACACAGCATCTAGAAATCAGGGGAACGCCAGGTTCAACCCTGTGTGAAACACCAACTGCTATTTCAAACAGGAGGCCAACTAACAGGCGAGTCTTTCATGGCTCACATATATTTATGTTTACACAAAGGGAAGACAGTGCAGTTATGGTTAGCAGTGCTAACAGCTCACATCTGACCATTTCCTCTAGGTCAAGTGAATGCCAACCAGTCTTAGTGCATCATGGCATGTAGCTTGTATGATTGTTCTATTCAGTTGGTCTGTTAGCCTCCTTTTGTAGGAGAGGAAACTGAGGTCTAGGAGACGCCTTAATTTTATGTGGCTGATACTCAGGAGCCAAGACTGAAATGGGGTGAATTAAGACCCAGAGTCTTCCTGACTCCTGCCAATGCTCTTCATCACCATGACAGGACAGGTGATAGCTGTGGTATTTCTCAGTGACAGCTAAGGCTTTCTTGTCCGCAGAGTTAAAAAAAAAAATTCTACAGGGAAGCAATTGGTGGGGGAAGAAATCACAGGAAAGATGACAGTGAAAGAGCAGAAAATTCATTTCATGCCTTCATTCCTCATGCATATTGAGAGGCAATGCTACAACACACCAGAAACCCACCAATATGTCTTTAATAAATATTTACCACCTATGGTCTCATTTATCCCCATGGCTTCATTACCAGTGCTCTCACAGTATTGACTGTTAGATCTATAATGCTTGACCAGAACTATTTCTTGACCCCGTAACCCAGCATAATCAACATGTATATTATCCCTATCATCCACATGGCCCCTTGCTTCTACCGTCATTCCCTTCTGCCAGCACTCAATGAACATTGGGTCGTCTACCTGAATATTATGCCTCCATTATTACAATTACATTTTCTTGTTACCACAATCTCTCTAACACATACATTTCATTTACCACTTTACTACCTAAAATATTTTAACTTTCTCCCACCGTATATGGTGCTTCCAACACTGTATTCCGACCTGTCTGCCTGGTCCTGCCCGCCTCTGTATCACTGCTAGGTAGTTTAATGACACAGTGGTAGTGTCCTCACTTTTTCAGTCCTAGTAAACAAATGCCTGCGACATTGCTGAGGCTGCATCTACCAGGCCCTGCCCTTAGGATTAGATTTTACTGGGAATGAAGGCCTGTCAGATACAGTATTCACATGAAAAATCCTCAGAAGGAGATACCACGCTCTTCATTTTTATCAGTGAAAACTGAAATGCAGAGGTCTTGCCCAGGATGACAGAGCCATGATCAAAATCAAGTGTATGCTTCACTAATGTCACCAGGTAATACCGGGTTGTACGTGTCGAATGCAGGTTCTCGGACCCCTTGTAAAAAGGCTCACTCTGGCAAATGATGTTGTTGATGACCTGTTCCAGGCTATTTCCTTTCTCTTCAAAGTGCTAGGATGTTCAGTCACTTCCTTGTGCCCCAGGGAAGTCCAGTCTCTGTGTAGCAGTGTCTGCAGTCTTGACTGATATGATCAGAGTGGTTTCCCAGGGACTGGCTGGGGCACAATCCTGTAACACAACAGCTAACAAAACTAATGTAGAGGGCTCTGGAAAAGCTTTATCCTCCTTTAGAGGACACAGTCATGCTTTAAAAAACTACACAGAATATATATGTATTAAGATGTCACATTGTACCACATAAATAAGAATGAATACTGTGTGGTATAGTGGAGCAGTTTCTTCTGGGTTGGGCAGTGCTATAGCGATGACCAACACAGACTGACCAGGCATGACAATGAAATAAGCAGAACCATATAGTTGACAGTGGGGTCTACAGCAAAGACAAGGCTATTAACATTCTCTTGTGGATGAAATGGGCAGGTGAGGAGACCTCACTTGGGTATGGCTCCTTCCTGCCCTAGCTGACCGCAGAGAAGCTGCTGCCAGAGAACATGGGTGTAAGGCTGACTGGGGATTTCTTCTTGGTATAGCTGCTTAGGTTGTCCATGCTCCTGTAAATAATCATAATAAACTCATTGGTTCACTAAGCTGGATTTGAACAGAACCCTTTCTTGGTGTGTTGCTGCCCTCATTATTAATGGTGAGTATGGATCCCCAGGAAAACTTGGATAATGTGTCAATTAAAACAAATAATAATAAAATAAGACTCCAGTCACAGATTTTTCTGTTCTGAATGATGGATATTGCCAAATTGAAACTATCAGGTCTCCAATATTAACCATACCGAGATTTGATCTCATATAAAACTGAAACATCCTTATATTAGGAATTTGATGGAGTAGAGGGAGAGGGCAGAGCACAGTCATTTTGGACCAATTTGCAGAAAAGCACCAGAGTCATTGTGAATGCTCCTGGCATCATTTGTCCACTGTGGAATCACACTGTGACTTGCTCTGAGTTACTGTCCTGCTCTAAGTTATTCTGAATTGTGGGAAAAGAGTGACATCTTAAAGTGGCTTTTAGGCTGTGCCTCTCCCTGGTTGACTCCACTTTACAAAGCAGCAGTTGGCTCCATTTTGAGTGCAAATGCTGAGCAGAATGACTTGTTTGTGCAGACACCATGTACAGTGTGAACCACAAGGAAGTGACTGATGAGAAACTTCTTCATGTAAGTAAAAGTACTACCTATGAACTACCTGAAGTAGGCTGGTGCTATTAAAATCCTATCAGCAAAGATCCACGAGACCAAGGCAGGGCAACTCCCTCACCTCGATAGCTCAGAAAGAGGAGTCTCTAATAATGTGCTAGCAAGAGCCCCCGCCAACCTGTCATCTGACCATCTGGTGCCTGGGTCAAGGCACTGACAAGCAGAGAACTTCTGGCTGTCCCCAGGGCTTCAGCTCACTATGTTCCCAGTGCCTAACGTGGCTCAGCTGGCTTCTCACAGTCCATTCACCTATGAACTGTTACTGGACCTGGTACTATGTCTTGCCTCAGTGGTCCTGCATTTCAGGCTCTGGGTACCTCAGTAACTCTCAAATTGAATTCCTCAACTTATAGGAAGCCATCTTTAACCCTTTCATAGCCACTCACTCTTTGTATCATTGTCTGAGATGTGGGGTGAAGGGTTAACAACAGTAATTAATATAGTAATAAAAGAATCCGTGATTGCTAATGACCATAGTATCAAGGGAAATCTAGATTACTTGGTAAACTGCAGGCATCAAAACAAATGTAGTTTGTGAACTTACTGTTAGTCAATGAATTCTGACCTTGTGGAGAAAGACACAAGCATGGCTATCTGTATTTCTGACAGTGCGTGCGTAACAACCTCTCAGAGGGACTCTCCCTAGTCAGGACACACAGTCCAAAGGCCAGATGTAAAGCCATGGCCACTGGTTATCTGAATAGATTTTAGATTTTCTACTTTATTGATATTCTTAACTGGTGGTAGGAGTTAAGCTTCGCAGAGATATTTGTGTTTGAGGATAAAATCCTGTTTATTAGCAATTTAAACACAGATTTACACTCCAACTGAACTCATTTGATTTTCTCAGGGAAACAAGGCATTGCTAGGATTTTCTTCTCTTTAACCATGTTAACTGCTCTGGAAAGCAAATGTGTAGTCATGGTCTAGCTGCCCATAGTTATAGCACTGCTACCTGCTGTAACATTACTTTCTCATTGGTATACCAGCCCATGAACAACCACACAGAGACTTATTATTAATTATGCAAGCTCGGCCTTTAGCTTTGGCTTGTCTCAACTAGCTCTTTTTTTTAATATTTATTTATTTATTATGTATACAATATTCTGCAGGCCAGAAGAGGGCATCAGACCTCATTACAGATGGTTGTGAGCCACCATGTGGTTGCCGGGAATTGAACTCAGGACCTTCGGAAGAGCAGGCAATGCTCTTAACCACTGAGCCATCTCTCCAGCCCTCAACTAGCTCTTATAATTTAAATTAACCCATTTATATTATGTTCTGCCATGTGGTGTTAACTCTCTTCCATCTTTGCATCTCCTGTTTCCTCTCTGTGTCTCACAGGTGACTCCACCTTTCTTCTTCCCAGAGTTTTCTATACCTCTTGCCTAGCTATTGGCTACTCAGCTTTTTTATTACACCAATCACAGCAATACATCTTTACACAGTGCACCTAATTAGGCCACCTAAACGATCATTTCAAAATGTCACTGCAAATGTCATGACCAGTAGTGCTGTTGTCTTCCTCTGAGAATCAATATGAAGTTATAGGGAAAGTGTGGGTTATCACTGTACACAAAATACACCGTCCAGGCTAAAAAGTTTTGGGACTTGTTTAACCAACCTTTATATCTCATTTGTTTTATGACTGGGTTCCTCTAAATCCTTTAAGAAGACAGAACACAGGCTTCACCAGCCAACAGGGAGTCAAGTCAGAGAGTGTCAATCAGGGATCAAATTAGGTCCTTTGTGCCACCTTTTCTTCTTTGTTTACTTTCCCAGGGAAGTAACAGCATGGTACTTTGTTAAAGTTTGTTTCCCTGGAAGCTCCAGGTCTCATTAACAGTGCACCGATGAATGATTTCTTTAGTGAACTGGTTGGTAGCCACAGGCTCTAGAAAAACATTTCTTCCAAGTGGAATAGGAAAACAAGACAAGCATTTTCTTTAGTTCCTGAATTGGGCCAAGTTCTTCCTTACACAGGGCACCGAATGTGTCCCTTTCCAGGGTACTTGTCCGTCCTATGCTCCTCACCACCTCTACTTATTATGTCTGTTACTTGCTCAGAAAACAGCCATTCAAGGTGTGTCTGAGGTCCTCTCCGTCCTCCTCCAGAGCACTTACTGGTGAGAGATTTGCTCGCCTAGCCTGTGTGTAGAGAGACCCACTCTGTAGTTAACCACTCAGTGTCACAACACTTACGGACAACATCAAGGAGAAGCAGTTCAAATCCCACACCTGTGCTTAACAGAGTTATGACTTCCTGGTGAGGCCTGATCTGGGCTAACATTTGAACAAGCCTCGAGTAAGGCCAGCTTTTCTAAATATTCCGAGGAGCAAAAATATGGATGAGAGAAAAAAAGAAGGAAACCTACAAGAAAAACCATTAAAAATTTCAGATTAGGTGATAATCTGAATAATAATAAGAATCCTTGCTGGGGTCTCTCTCTCTCTCTCTCTCTCTCTCTCTCTCTCTCTCTCTCTCTTTCTCCCCAGTCTCTAGATAGAGGCTGGACTTACACTGAGCATTCTACAAAAGCCAACTCACTGACTAGAACTTCAGTATGGTGGAGAGGTTAGAATGTTGCAGATCTCAAGTCAAATTACATTGTGGTCTTTATCCTCTTTAGCGCCTACTCACTACTCCCCTGTCTGACCTAATATTCTCTGACGACCACATGAAACCTTTGGGGATGCCTCAGTAGAGCAACACTTTCTACCAACCCCAAAGCCAAAAATGTTATTAGGTAAAGTCTGAGTCCTATAGCAGAGGTTTCCCACTTTGGTGTAACCACCCTGCCTCCTTGTCCTGTGCAAGATGAATGAATGCATTTGAAAAACATCTTTATTGGTGTTTCTTTCTTTTGTAACTACTTCATGAGACTGTTATTTCCCTGGTACATGAAAATTGTGGTAATCTAAGTCTGAGCCATGGTCACCTAAATTTGACTCCAGCATAAGCCATATCTTACTCCCTTTGAGGTGAGCGAGAGTTGTGATTTTTACATGACCATAAACAATCAACTCTGGAACGCACAACAGAGAACCCTACGTGCCCTGTAACATTCTCACTCTCTCACTTATAATTTAAGCTCCAGGGAGATGTAATACTCTTTTCTGGCCTCTGTGGGCACCAGGCACACATGTAATGCACAGACATACATGCAGGTAAACCATCTACATAAATATTTAAGAAATAAACAAAAACTTAATCTGGTAACAATGACCTACTCTTTCACTCTTATCCGCATCTCTCCACCTGGCAGCTGCTGAGATTTCTAGCTTGCTTGTAATGTAGCTTTTCTCTCAAACTAATAAATTGTCCTTGAGTTAAAAAAATATCAGCTCTTCCCAACAGCACCAATGATAATTCTTGAAGAGAGTTTCTCACTTGAAACCTTCATTTATATGCATGTGAAATAAATGATGAAATGGCTGTCAATTACATCAATAAATATATATAATATAAAATTATCTTTCCGCTTACAATGTTTCTCAAGGATGGAATAAAATGTGTCTTGTATTTTTTTCAGAACTCAAATTTTTATTTTTTGACCCCCCCAAAAATAGTTAAGAAAATTTCATTTTTTGACATGATGCTTGTCTGATATTTCAATATTGTACTTTAAACCAGAAATTTTCCATTAATTGCTGTATTTTTAGGGCTTTAGAGTGACACATTCCAGAGGAGTCATTGGGTGAATACTATCTAGCCATTTTAGAGTGCATATTACTAATGAAAGAAGCTTCCATTAATCTAAGCGATGTTTTAGGTTTAGAGTGAAATAGGTGCTAATGTAGTGATGGTCGTAAGAGGAGGAGCTGAAGGAGCCGGCACTGGGAAAGGCACGCTGGGAAAGAATGCTGCATTGGAGGCTTCTTGTGAGAGGATCTTCAATCCACGACAGAGTACCTGAGCATCAGCTCACTAATTCTCAGAGGACTCAGGAATTAAGGATGGTGTCTGGTTCCTTATCCCTCTGAAACCTGATGTGCACGAGATCTTGAATGGCTGGCCCAGGCCAGAATAGGTATGTTGTAGGGCCGAGATTCAAACTTTAGACGTCTGCTTTCACAGTCAACTCACACCACTTGTCTTTAGTTACTTTAGAGAGACATTCCCCAAATCACACTATAGAAAAAGAATCCCTAAAGGTCCTTGGGAGCTGTAGAAATCAGGATATCCCAGGGGCTTATCTCTTAAAATAATGTGGAGTGGCCAGAGTTTCAAATAAACATTCCTCTGAGCTGTGACTGAAAGAATAAAGTCATGATGTAATGGAAAAATCTGGAGCAATTTATATGTAACATATAAAATTGTCTGTATATGTAAAAACCAGGTACCCAAACAATCCTATCTAAAATCACAGATAAAAGTGTGACGCTGTCTTGCTAGCTCATCATGGAGGTAAGCTGGTCAATCCTATACTATGACTGATTTCCTATAGTAAAACACCATCTTTTAACAATAACGCCAACCTCTAGGATAAATATTAAAAAGGGCAAATATTAAATGCAAAATCTGCACAGAAGTGATGAGCAGACCTCTGCTATCTCTGAGTCCTTGCTAACTTTCAGATATTAACCCTCATTTCAGGCAATGTGAGGTATTCAGAGGCAGTAGCATGACACAGCAATCTGTTCTAAAGCAGCTCAATGTGCGAGTTTTGTGGAAATCAGGTGATTATTAATAGTGGTAAACCCATTATTGTAAATAACTCCATCCTCAGTCCTGAGTCTCAGTTACCAATGGCAAATGAACACCATCAGCCAGGTCTGCTCTCTTTGCAAGTCTCTTTTCCAGTATGGCTCTGTTCCCTCGCAGCACCTCATTTTCTTCTTGCCTAGTAAAGCCTGGGGATCTGAAGGACATAGCACCAGTGCTCTAGTTGTGTGACCTTGGTTATGTAACTTTGTCCTGTTTCTTTCTACATAAAATGGAGGTAATTCTAGCACCCATCTCCTCTGAATGGGAGGTGAAAGGTTATGTGCCTAGTGTATTCAGACGCTCACTGTTAGCTATTAGCATAATTATCCTTTCAATAGTCTGCCCTTCAGTATCTGCCACAAAAACTATGAGCTACCAAATACCCATGAGAACTGGAAACAGCAGAGCACCAGCTGTCTGCTGAATCAACTACCACCCCCAGTCCCCAGGTCTCCTCTCCAAAAACATCCCCTACTCAGGCATGCGTGGGCTGACCCTAGTTGGCTCTGGCCATTTCCATGAAATCTAGAATTGCAGTTTAAAAAATCTTTTGCACTTTAGAGTCACCAGAACTAGAGTGCTCACTGCATCTCACAGGTTGTTCCTAAGATTGGGTTTGGTTTTTTCTTTTTGTGTATATGTAGGCTGGGGTGTGTGTGCACATGTGTGTATGCATGTGTGGAGTTAGAGGCTGATGCTAAGTACAGCTCCAAATCACCTTTCCATTTTCACTTTTTTGAGACGAGATAGCTCACTGAGCGTGGAACTCACTAATTAGACAGACTAGCTAGTTAGGGAGCCCTGGGGATCCTCCTGTCTGCCTCACCTGGCTTAAAACATGGATGCTGCAGATCTGAACCCAAGTTTCTTATGCTTGCATGGCAAGCATTTTGGCTACTGAACCATCTCTCTAGACCATGTTTGGTTTCTCTGAAGACACCTTTATGAGAATGATCTATTTCCCCTTCCTTTCCATTCCTTTCTGCTTAGACAGCCATGTTACATCAAAGACCCCCTACTCGATTCTTGTCTCTATCAGCACTCTTGAGGCATGGCTGGATGTGACTTCCACATCTTCATTTTCATACTCCAGATAAACTGTAGTGGTTCCCAAATATCCTATAAATAGCTTCTGAAGCCATCACCTGGTCCACAGCTGCTTCCCCATACCCCTTTTACCACTGCCCTTGCCTATAGAAACACATCTGGGCTCCCACCTGCCCATGGCCTTTGCTCCCCAGCTCACACATACCATTTCCACCCATTTAAGGTTCTTAATCAAACACTTCTAAAAAGTGTTTTCTTTATCCTGGATAGTGTATGTTGCCACCTGTTAACATGTATCCCAGCATCTTCCCAGGAAGGAAGCAGCATGACCCGAAAGGAGAAGCGTGTGCTTCAAACCAGGAAAGCCTAAGTTCTGCCTCCATGCATGAGCTGCAGGAGAAACACAGCACTCGTTCTTGCAATCTTTGATTTCCCACCTGTAAAGTCACATTAACTATCTCTTGGAATCCTATAATTAGATCACATGTACGCCAAGCATCAAGTAAGTCCTTAGGGCACTGAGACAGACTCAGTACACAACTGCCTATTTATCCATGTCCTTCCGAATGGTGTTTCACACTTTGAACTTTCTGTGAGAACTGTTTGTGCTATTTCACACTAAGGTTCAATGTGGGAAGAAGGCAAGATCTTTGTGGGATTCACTGTTGTGTTGCACAGGACCCTTAGCATGTAGCAGAGGTAAGATTCATGCAATGCGTGAGTGAAACCATGCTTACCATGTTACCAGAAATGGGAAAGAAAAGCCACAAACCCAGTGGACTTTGCTTTCATAGTGAGTGACACAGTATCTGAAAAAAATCAACTTAGAAAGGAGCCTTTTTTGGCACAAGCTTTCAGGAGTTTTAGAAACCTCTGATTTTTCTCTGTTGCTTCTGTGCTTGTGGCAGGAAAACACACTGAGGCAACAGAACACACCATATCAGAGAAAATCTGTTTAGTTTATGGTGGCTGGTAACGAGAGTCAGGATGGGGCTAGGATTTCAAGATTCCCTTCAAAAGCACATCCCAAAATAGTTTAACTTCCTTCTATTAGGCTGTACTTCCTAGAGGGTCCACCATCTTTTGATAGTACCATGGTCTGACAACAAACTTTTGGAGAAACAATGCTATCCAGAGTTACAGCAAGTGAAGAGTGGAAGACAATAACTCTGTGTCTCCCCTGTGCCACATTTCCTAAGCAATAGAACAAGGCTGGCTGTTTTGTGATACAACAAGCATTTCTTATAAAAACAGCTACTTTCCCATACCCCAAGTCACTCAAGGAGGTATCCACAGACAACAAGCAATTTGTAATCTGACAAACCAGGTACTGAGTCTCTAGGACTCTTCATGGCCTACTAGGTGAAGCAAGGGATGAAAACAGTCATTTAATAATCTGCTATCCTCCCAACTGAAGAAAGCAAGTTTATCTTATTCTATCTCAGTCTGGCTGGCAGATATGAAGGCTTGAACTATCAGCTGTTGTCTCTGGCCTGGCTTGTCACCTCTGGCTAGGCTGTCCACTCTTGTATTCCCTTCTCATATCACCACAGAGATCCTATATATGGCTTCTGAAGATGAGGACTGACAATTTTATTATTCAGCTATTTGAATGTGGGAGACCTGTCTTTCCAAAGTCTGCTTGTTTGGGCCTGCTCTCTTGGGGGTGGCGGGGTCTACTTCCCAGGCAGGTCAGGCAACTGGTTAATATGACAGGGCTAGCACTGTATTCGCTAATCTGTACTGATGAACTTGTTGATGGTATGAAGATCTGGTTACTAATCTCTAGACCAAGAATATGACAACTCATGTTTACTTGTGATTTTTGGACTCTCAGGCTCCTTCAATGGAGCATTCACTTAATTTTGCTTCCCCATGTTCCCACTATTTTTAAAAGTTTTGTTTTTTTATTAATAATCTTAAATTCGGTGAAGAGCCCAGGTCACAACTGCGTATCCTTGTGCCTGATCACCTTGGTAGGGAAACTGGGCATCTAGAACCAAACAGACGAGATGCATTAAGTGTGACCTTGGGACAGCTTATCTAACCTGCCAGAGCCTCAGTTTTCTTCCCTGTAAGAGGGATCACCAACATCATACACTGTGCCTGTTATCACGGGTGGTGCAGAAGCAAGTGAAGAATGATAACATTCCCTTGGGACCCTGTGCTTTTGAACAGGGGGTTCAACAAGATCATCCCTGTAATGTCTTACACGTACATTCTAAGGCAAGGTCAGAGTTGGAAAATACTGTTGTACAATACTGAACAAATTTAAGAAATTACTGATATTCTTAGAGCCACTCATGAGTACTTGAATGAAATGACCAGGTACCCAGTAAATGCTGAAACAAGACAGATTCTAATAATTAAAAAAGAGGAAGCAGAACACTTGTTCCTTAGAAGCATAACATCCCAGACATATATGCTAAATTGCAGCAATAAAGCTGAGACCATCCTCTACAGAATGCACCAATTCTAAATTATTGGCTAAATCTAGTAAGGAAAATTACCTGCTTGAATGTTATCATAAATGCTGGAGCAACAATATTATTTTTTTTAACCTAAGCCCTAGAATAAACCATAAGGGGAAAAAAACCCAACCCTGCAAAATTAGATATTCTAGATCTTAAAGCCACTAGTTTTAATCAATATCAGCCTGAAAATTTTAAATGACTTTCTACTGAACTTCTCCACCCCCATCAAGTAATTATCAGAAATATTGATTCTATTCCACATATTCAATCTTACAAGTTCATAAAACATTAGCTTATTAAGTTAACATAAAAATGCAGTTTAGTAGAATTAAACAGCAGAGGGAATTTCACATAAACACTGCAAATTGGGTCTATATATGGTTGACATCTTAATATATTACCTATAACTCATCACCAGTCCCCTGGCCCTAGGTGGGTGACAGAGGTCATCCTCAAGGAGAGGTATATACTTAACAAAGAATAGCTTGCATAAACTTAAGATCACACAGGACTAAAATGAAGAGGGAAAAAAACCTCAGAATCTCATATGACCTCTTTAAAAACTAACACGTTTACAAGGTTGCAGTATACCCTAAATCAAACTGTAAGAGTAAGACATCGCAATTCACGTTCCCACACACTAGGCCTGTGATTTATCAGACAACCTCATTCTAATACATTGGTTGAATGTATGGATGGAAAGAAGGATGACGTAGAAGTCTTGCTTTGACTCTGTGGGGGATCATTATATCTCCTATGTTGGGGATCACAAGACTATCATCAAAAACAACACTATAGAAACACAGGACATGTATTCAGAGCCATCTTTATGAGGCTAATAATGAACTCAGCTACCATGATTGCAGACATAGAATAGAAATTACTGATGCTGGCAAATTCTATTATTTCTCAGTAACTGTGTTTTAGTGGCTGTGTGTGTGTGTGTGTGTGTGTGTGTGTGTGTGTAAATCATGCATATGAGTGGGAATCCTACCTGACTTTCAAGGCTGGTTCTGCTATTCCTTTCTTACACAGTGTCAGACCTGCTGTCTCATCTCAAAAGGTACTAATTGCTTATCCCAGCTACTGTGAAGGTTATAATAATACACAGGAACATACTTAAAAAGGCTTATAGCATTAAGCCAAGCAAATGCCTAATTGACATTTTATAGTTCTCACACTTTTGTATGTTCCAAAGTATCATACATAACTTGATCCCTGTGAACATATTTTATTTTTGTGGTGAAAAGAAACAGGCAAAGAGAAAAGTCTTGAGATTGGGTTGGAGGCAGGCTGGGTCAACTTGAGCTACTTCACATGCCATTCTCCAGAGGTAACCATGCATATTTATAATCTTGCATACTCAGATGTGAATGTTTCAACAGGACTGTGCCAACGCCCTTCTAGAATTTTTGCTATGGAAGGCAAAGGTAAAGAATGAGGAATTCCTTATGACAGCTAAGGCACTGGGACAGTTTTGTTAGTTCTGAAGAAGACCACTGTGCTCCACAGGTACAGTCAGAAATCAAGAATGGCAGCCATCTCCGGAGCTAAGGAGCATGATTCCTTCTCTATAGAAAGATAAAAGATGGCCCCTTCCATGGTTAAGACCTCAGGTTCAGGTAGGAAATATACAGGTCCTGGGAAGGTGTTGAACCAAAGGCACCTGCTAACAGTTCAGGTCTCTCTAAGCATGGAGTGGGGGGATAGACACTGTGCCCAAGGAATATGTGTGTCTGTGTGCACTGCTCATAATGAGCTTGCCGAAGAAGTATTTGAAATGGAGGCACAAGATGATATGGAGATCCAACAGTAGGAAATGTATGTATGTAGTCTGGAGTTGTCGTCATGTCTTAAATGAGTTCTAGACAGGGTGGGTGACCTCCTGAGGCTCCTTGCTAAGCTCAACATTGTTCTAGGAATCTAGAATAAAACCCTATGTCATAAATATATACTTCTATGTCAATCTCCCCACCCCCATACAAGGTTTTTGTTTTTGTTGTCTGTTTAACAAAAAACTCTGGCTGTCCTGGAACATACTTCCTGCCTCTGCCTCCAGAGGAGCGCTGGGATTAAAAGCTTACACTACCACCAACAGGCTCACACTTTGGGATCTTGACAGGACATAGAAAAACATCATTACAATCTTTTAGAACTGTAATCATATATGCTGATTTATAAATAGACAGTGTGTGAAAGCTCCCCACCCCTCCTCTTTTTCACCTAGATCATCAAGAATGGCTGAGTGGGTCAAAAACCATGATATAATGCATTAAATTTCTCTCTGATTATTTCATTCAGAAGCCCACGTCTGTATGAACGAGGACTTAGAAGCTTGCTGTGGACTCTGATGCAGTACTCTGATAATTGGTGTTTTTAAGACAGGTTCCAAGGAAGCTTCTTTCACTAGTGAAGGGGGGTCTACAACAAACTTCCTCTCATGCAATTAGATATTTATAGTTGTCTACATTATCAAATGTTCTCTGTGTAAGCTCCGCTTATAAAAAGGAAGCAACTAAATGGTGTCTTTGTGGTTTGGATAAGAATGGGCCACTTAGGCTAATATGTTTGAATATTTGGTCCCAAGTAGGTTAAACTGTCTGTAAGAAGTAGGAGGTATAGTTTTATGGAGGAGGTGTATTACTGTGGAGGGCTTTGAGTTTTCAAGAGAGCATGCCATTCCCAGTTAGATCTCTCTCTGCCTTGTGCTTATGGTTCAGAAAGTTCTCAGCTATTGATCTACTACCAGGCCTGCTGCTATATTCCCCACTGTGATGGTCAAGGACTCTAACCCTCTGGAACTGTGGTCCCAAATTGTATGCTTTCTTTAACAATTTGCCTTGGACATGGTGCTCTGTCACTGCAACAGAAAGAGAATGTCTAAAGCTAAAAAGCAAAAAACAAAATCCTAAACATTGAAATTTACTATTTTCAATTGTATGCCTTAACTACAGAAGAAATGGCGCAGTTTACTTTAAAATAGAAACAACACATGATAATTCCCAGAAGAGTCATTTAGATATGAGATTTGATTTTCATTTCACCTGGCTTAATAATGATAACATGAAGGATGGCTCCCAGTTTCTCCAAGATCAAGACATTAGTCCCTTACAGAAATGCCACAAGAGGCCACTCCTACTTTTCTTTAGAAAACAGATTTCATTTATTTGTTGTTTAAAATTGAATGTATCTCTCAATTTTAAAAGTGTGTGAGTCACAACCAGGCAACATGAGTTGGATTTAAATGAAGCCTGTAGGCAAAAACTGCAGTGGGACCTTCCAGTCAGTCAACTGCTGGCCAACCTCAGCACTGTGGACATTTTCAGTGGGTTCCTATATCACCCAAGTCTGATGAAGAGAGGATACAGCCTGTGTGTGTGTGTGTGTGTGTGTGTGTGTGTGTGTGTGTGTGTGAGAGAGAGAGAGAGAGAGAGAGAGAGAGAGAGAGAGAGAGAGAGAGAGAG
>JAQHUG010000008.1:12243145-12265170 GCA_028555095.1 Dicrostonyx torquatus
AGGGTGGATATTGGAGAAGGGAATAAGATACCTACATTAACGGGAGTCATTTTAAGATTTGCAAGAGACTTGTCTCTAGAGGGGATCCCAGGTATTCATAGGGATGCCTAAGACCGAACTAGGCCCTCTGCATGTGGGTGACAGCTTGGTCTGTTTGAGGGTTCCCCTGGCAATGGGACCAGGATCTATCCCTGGTAATGAGCTGGCTTTTTGGAGCCCATTCCCTATGGTGGAATACCTTGTGCAGACTTGATATAGGCTTGAGGGACTTGGTCCTGCCTCAATTTAATGTGCTAGGCTTTGTTGACTCCCTATGGGAGGCCTTACCCTTTCAGAATAGTGGATGGGGGAGGCAGGGGGGGGTGAAGTGGGAGGAGGAACTGTGGTTGGTATGTAAGATAAGAAAATATGAAATTAAAAATAAAAGGAAAGCTCTGCTACTTTTGGCCCTTGAATTTTCATGTCAATTCCTGAACAAGTGATTCAGTCTCAGAAAAATTTCTAGCAATTTGACAGGGCTATGTTGGGAACATTAACAACGTTATTGGGGAATATCCATCCTGCAATACATATGTCGAAAGGTGCTCATTGTCATGAGTTCTGATGGAATTCAAATTTAAATCTCAACAAGTAAACACATGTGTTTGTGCTGTTGGCTTCTGTGTGGGTCCTTGTATATGTGTGAGTGTGGAGGTATGTAGGTATGTAGGTCAACTTCAGGTGTCATGATCAGGAATATCAGAATTTACCTCAAGACAGGGTCTCTGTCTTGCAGCTCAGGCATAAATCTATGCTGCCTGGAAAGCGACCTTCAGGGATCCCCTTGTCTCTGCATCACAGTGCTGGGAATCCAGCACATATCACCATGGTTGGCTTTTTTTAAATTTTATTTTTATTTTTTAATGTGTGTTCTGGGGATCAAACTCAGAATGCCTCATTTTTGTGAGGCAAACACTTTAATTACAGAACTATCGCCCAGCTCTTAAATTTTCCAGTCTAAGAAGAAAGGGATTAACATACTGGGGATCAGGACCAGGAGAAGGTGGATGTAATCAAAGTACATTATATATGGGTATAGTTTGGGCTGGAGAGATGGCTCAGTGGTTAAGAGCACTGACTGCTCTTCCAGAGGACCCGGGTTCAATTCCCAGCACCCACATGGCAGCTCACAACTGTCTGAAGATCCAGTTGCAGGAGACCTGACACCTTCACACCAATGCACATAAAATAAAGTTAAATAAACCATAAAAAAGAAATGTCAATATAGTTAAAGTTCATTATTGCGTACATTAAAATGTCATGGAGTCAATCATCTTATTTTTTAAACAGGGTTTCACTTTATAGCCAAAAAAATTCTATACAGGTTTCCCACACTGTACATCAGTTTAAAGTTCTTAATGCATTTTTAAAGTATTATATATTTATTACAGTATGTCAATCTCTTTATAGGCAACTGACTGGAAATGCTTTCTATTTTATTTAGATAAATTAATAAGGGCTGGACATGTTGGTGTACACTTTTAATTCCAGTACTCAGGAGGCAGAGACAGGCATATCTCTATGAAATTGAGGCCAGCTTGGTGTATATAGTAAATTCCAGGCTAGCCAGGGCAACAAAGTGAGATGAGACCCTGTCTCAAAGAAACAAGGCAACAATGGGGCATACACGTTGTTTGTGGTAGTGGTGGTGATGGGGTGGGGTGCTGAGATCCTCCCAATTTCAGTTTACCTAATTTTTCACTCAAGTGATTATCTCTTCCTACCCATTTTAGTATCTTATCAGGAATTTACAAATAGACATGCACTGACTGGTTTTGTGTGTCAACTTGACACAAGCTAGAGTTATCAGAAGAAGGAGCCTCAGTTGAGGAAATGCCTCTTGATGAGATCCAGCTGTAAGGCATTTTCTCATAGTGATCAGTTGGGGAGGGCCCAGTCCATGGTGGGTGGTGCCAGCCCTGGGGTTCTGGTTCTGGGCTTCATAAGAAGGTAGGCTGAGCAAGATATGTGGAGCAATCCAGTAAACAGCTACCTTCCTTGGCCTCTGCATCAGCTCCTGTTTCCATGATCCTGCCCTGTTTGAGTTCCTGTCCTGACTTCCTTCAGTGATGAAAAGCAATGCTGAAGTGTAAGCCAAATAAACCCTTTTCTCCCCAATTTGCTTTCTGGTCTTGATGTTTCTCATTGCAGCAATAGAAACCCTAACTAAGACAAGACACAAATGTTAATATAGTTATTTTGGTGTTAAATTTTGGAAATTACATGGCATCTATAGAGATTATTTCAGTTCCATTGCCCTCCTGTTCCCTGAATGGAGGATTGAACCTAGGGCCCCATGCATGCTAGGTAAGTGCTCTGTCACTGAGCCAGTCCTTTCATATATGAAATATGCTTATTTCATGTGGACATGCCATACATTATTTTCCTTGTTAATTAAAACCTTTAAAAAAACGTTTCCTTTAAGGGCTGTAAATCCTAGCTTATAGTTCTATGTTGTTGATCTATGTTCTTATAGTTGCTATTGGTTGATGATCTGATTATTCTGTAAGCCTCACATCATCTGGGGATCTCTTAGTAAGTGAAAATGTTCAGTATGGTGGTAAATTTTGCCATCTTACTGTGTACCATGGGATGCTCATATATTTGGGCAAACATTATCCTGTGCGTTTGACAGTGTTTGTGGGTAAGATTGACACTGAAACCAGGCAGCTAAGTAGACAGTGTTCCCTTATGTAGGTGAGCCTCATCCAATAATTGAAGACTGATGTCTGTATAATATAGAATTCTTCCTGTCTACCTGTACTAGTATTTCATTTAATAAATAAAGCTTGCCTGAAGATCAGAGAGTAAAACAGCCCCACTGGTCAGCTTTATAGACCAGGCAGTGGTGACACACACCTTTAATCCCAGTAAGCACACTAGTTTGCTATAGAAACCAGGCAGTAGTGGTGCACGCCTTTAATCCAAGCACTAGAGAGGAATATAAATCAGAAGACAGCACTCTGAGATTCCTGGAGGAAGGATCACTATTTCTAACTGAGACAGAGTAGAGGTAAGAGCCAGTGGCTGGTTGCTTTGCTTTTCTGGTATTCAGGTTGAACCTCAGTATCTGTCTCTGGGTTTTTATTAATCATGCTACATCTACCAGCCTTCAAAATGGAGCACCAATATTTAATAGACTCAAATTGAAATAGTGGCTGTTCTGGAGTGCTACATCTGCTAAATCACCCACCCTGCATGTCTGGAACATGCTTGTTACCATTGAGACAATTCCTTTCCCCATTCTTAATGGGCATGACCTGACAGGAATACAATGAACACATCCCCACTCCCCACCACCATCATAACCAATTAAGAAACTGCAACTCAGATTTGACTAAACCTAAGCTTAAGTTCATGAGTCAATCAATCACTTGAAATATGCATATGTGTAGTTTTCAAGCAGAATACCCAATGTTTTGATTTCTAACAGTTCTGATTCACAATACAAACAAACAAAGGTCTGGAAACCCCTTTCCTTACAATAGGGTGTCATCCAATCTCTAACCTCATGAGCAACACACAAGTATAAAAATCAAATATATTTTCCCTTCCCTCCAATTTGGCATTTAAAAAATCTTTTCATAACAGGTATAAATTCTGGTCTGTCAATTTTATCTTCAGCAATATATCATAAACAAAAAGCCATCTATATCCCTACCCAGTAATGTTCATCACCGCACTGTACATACCAGCAAAACCGGGAAGTGACCTAAAGGCCCACCATTAGGAGACAAGCTATAGATAGAGAGTGAACTGGGCAGCGCCCTGTCTTGTCACCTTTAAAATGATAATGTAGGCATAATATTTACTGTTTTGAGAGACATTAAAATTATATAGGCTACCAAGTACTAGTAGGATTTCATCAAATGACAGACAGATAGACAAAGACATGGACACACACACATAAACATACCTCTGTAGAAGTAACATTTTGGAAGGAAATAGATAAAGATGACATTGTTTCATGACAAAAAGATTAACACTAGCTTTGCTTTATAAATATTTATTTTTAATTGTGTGGGTGCATACCTGTGTGCATGTATATGAATGTGAAATATGGTGCTCACAGAAGCCAGAGGCACAGGATCTACTGGATCTGGAGTTACAAGTTGATTTATGAGCTGACCAATGTAGGTGCTGAGATGTGTCTTCTGGAAAAGCAGTACCAGTTCATAACTACTGAGCCATTTCTATATCACTATAATTTTTCTTTTTTGACTCTAAATATTATTATTAAAATTGTATATTATTTATGTACTCAAAAAGACAACACTTCCTTTACACTAGTCCTCCCATATCAACAAAATACCTCTCCATCCATCAACATTATATCCCCCTTTAACTTTCTTACCCTGCCAGGCAAAGCACTAACACTGTTTCATGAGAATCCTTTGTCCCTTCAAGTCCTGCATCAATCAGTATGATTCATATTGCTCTTGGCATGCAGCATTTTGGATGATCTATTTTAGTTCACAGTTATACCTCTAATCTGAGAAAGACACAGAAATGTCAAACAAAACATGAATGATTGGGGGTGGGTAGGAACAATGGAGGCTAAAAGAAGACCAGAAGATATTGTTATAAATAAATCAATTAATAAATCAAGAAGTTTAAGCTTCCCACAATCTTGACATAGAACCAATTTGCATTTGTTCTCATTTTGCTGGTGCTTGCTAACCAACCACATTAACATTTTAAGAGACTAAAGTGATGACAAAGCATCTCTTTCTGTGGTGGAGACGCACTGAGCAAAACGTTAGCTTTTCCTCTACTGTCACTATAGGTACTAAAATCAAACACAGCGGATTTATGTAGCATTTTTAAATTGACTTTTTTATTATTACTTTTTGGGTTGAAAGGATAAGGAAAGAATTATGAATGGGGTAAACCTACTCAGAATTCATCAGTTTCTAGTGACGAACACTGTAAATCACCATTCCAACAAACAGAGCCCATAAACCCATCAGTGACATCAGCATCAGTCATGTGGAGGTGTGGACAGGCTTGCTGTGGCTGTGGCTAAGGCCATGCACTGTAACAGCACTCTTGGCTGCAGAATACATAGACCACTCACAAGGAGCACAGACTGTATACAGGAACTCTCTAAACTCCTACAAGGAGTTGTGCAAACATGTGGACTGCCAAGTCGCAGCCCAACCTAGAAGCCAAGGTGGGTATGCACTAACATGCTGGGATTGCACACTGAAATGGCTCCCTACTATAGGAAGAGTTCTGATGAGCAACAACAAAGTTTAGGAAAAGAAGCAGCAGAGGAAGGATAAAAGATTTGCAATACATTTTCAAGCTTAGGAAGACAAAATGCTGACCACCCAAGAACTATGTGTAGGTTCCAGGAGCTGTTCTTTTTGCTTGGGTGCTGAGTCAGCTGCCTATTTCCTAGCTTGTGCAACATGCTGCACTTTCCTAGAACCCAGGTCTTAATCATGACCTATAGGCCCTGTAGGGCTCAAAGTCTCCTCTGTGCAATGAAGACCACAGCCTAACAGCTCTCCAACATCTCACTGACTCTATGCTGTCCATTATCAGGGCATCAACCTGACAAACACTACTTCCCTCTTCCACTTCATCTGCTCCTAAGTAAGCATGCCCATCACTTGATGTTTACAAGACATATACAAGAAGTTCTAGATTCTGTCTGACTTAGCTGCAGATACTACTTTGATAAATGGGGCACCACTGTAGAGAGTAGTTAAGGCTTGTTTTTAGGAATTTGTTGTTAGCCTTGTCTAGTCAATACAGGCTAAAACCAAGAACTCCTCACTTGGAGCTGCTCAGGGACCTGATGGGTGACTTTTTAATGTCAGAGGGCTAAAAACTGTCCTGATATCTTTGCAACATAAGTACTCAAATTTGCTCATATGCTCATAATAAAAACTCCAAGACTGGCTCCAACTACAAAAGGACACTAGGCAGATAGGAATTATTCCTGTAGAGTTCACAAGCAGATTAGCTAAGTCTGTTTAAAGATGGGTTTTTAGAAAGAACAACTTCGCCTTTTATCTTTCCAAAATAGAGGAAAGAGACAATATAACACCATTTTAGTGACCTAAGTGGATAGCACTCTGTTATGTTTCACTCATTGGTGCTATGTGGTAATAAGAACTTCTACAACTGATCCTGATTCAAGCTAGAGAGCAAGTTCTTTACTAGCAGTCAATCTATTTTCTATTTATGCAAAAAGACATGTTTGTCTTTGGTGCAGATTATATTAGAAATACCAGAAGTATCATTGCTTTAATGTGAATTACAGAAACTTGACTCTCCAAGTGAGTCTGACCGATTAATAATACCTCTGACTGTTAATGACTTCTGCAGATATGTAATAGAATATTTCATTGCTGTTTTCAACCATCTGTCCCTCTTTCTTTCAGTATCAATTTGCCAGAGGTGTAATGAAATTTCTTGTGCTTTGTGCCAGTACACATCTGTCAACACCAACACTTCTACATGTGCTATCATGGAACTACTGTCTGCTGGGCACTGCTCGAGAACCAGAACCTTCTGACTGAACAGTCTCTCAGCCAAAGGTTACAACCCATGCAGCAGCATATTCAGGTATGTTCCCAAAGTGCACAGGGAATAAAGTCTGAATCAGTTGTAGAATAAAAATGAGTAACAGCACCAGAGATGTCACACCACAAAGAGAAATGTAATATATAAAGTCACGATTATTTTCTTGTAAAGTAAGGTTATCTATTTTTAACACATTTGAAATTCAACAAATTATGTTATTTAAACAAATGGTCAGTGAATACAAGGGTGCTGTGGGAACTCCTTCAGCGCCTTTAAGATACTGGCCCACTTTGGGCATGATCTCATGTACTATGAATGTAGATGAAAAGCTGCGAGGGCCTCTTGGCTGCTGGATTTGGTTTCAGTTCCCAGTGCACACAGAGGACTGTCAATCGCTCCGCTTTCTGTGAGGTTATCCCAAATAAATATACTCTATTCTGGGCTATTGTGGAACTCTTTTGTATGCCAACACAAGAATAACAAACAATATACCATATCAAATTTTCAGCCTTTCCCCCAGTAATAATCTTACTGTTTAATAATTATCTATTAAGTGCTAATCACTTTTATGGTTAGTTTTGCTGAGTAGGGTTTGTATTTAGCATGTACACAAAAAATTACTCCATCCAGTAACAATGTAAATGTCAAAGTAATGTGCCAACTTTCATCTTTCAATTACAGTAATAATGCATATAGTTCTAGGTCATCTTGGGTTGTCTGGAGAGATCCTAACTCAAAAACCAATGAACCACCACCACCAACAACAACAACACCCCACCCCAAACCTCAGTCCCCAAATCTAAATACTGCTGTAATCTTCTTTGCTGCATTCAACAGGAAGCTATCTTATAGACACCTGGAGATTTCTATAGACCTGAGTGCCGAGGAATAAGACAGTACACAGGACCCTGGAAGAGGCAGATACAAAGACCCTGTTTCAAGTAAGGATAGATAGGAGTTAGAGGAATTCTGGTCTTGAGTTCTAAACAAAAACAGGAGTGGGATCCATTATGCAACCTGAAAGGACCCTCTCCTCTGCAGTTCTTTTCTGTTGTTGCTAGATCCCAGCCTCTCCCTGAATTCTCTGCAAACACCTGTCTTTTCCTCTCACCAGCATCCCTTAAGGAGTCAAGAGTCTTCCATAAATGAATGTTCAGATCTTGTAATAAATTTTGCATTGAGAGCTCTACAGAACATAAAAATCACTACAATCTTTCCTCCACAGAGGAAGCAACTAATTTCACCCCTACAGGGCACCAGTCATGTTACTAAGGGGAGTGTCACCTTTTAAATCAATTACTGTGGTTAGAACAAGGAACATATCTATCTCTCCCTACTCCTGGCTTCAACAGAGGTGCTATGATACAGAGGTGATAATGAATAGCACAGGAGGGAAGAAAAATGCGAGAAAGACTCAAAGATTCAAGTTTCAAAAATGAAAATGAAGATCATTCCCTTGTCTCATCATGTTAGGTGTCACTAGGACATTTCTTCACAGAGCAAACAATGCTTTGGTCAAGAAGCTCAGAAAGACAAAATTAAGTCTTAAAGATCTCTTATACTCTGTCTGAACTACTGTAAATTTTGTCTATTTTGGTTTAGGCTTTAGTCATCTTTACAGTTATAATTGCCATCTAGAAGGCCTCATGCTAAATTAAGAGGCATAGATGGATAGTTTTATTCTCCTCCATTTCTAAACATATATGATTTCAGTAAATACTGGGAAGAGTTGAGAGTATAAAATACAAGCTAGCTTTAGTGTCAAGGTGAACCCTTTTCTACAATTAACCATTAAGAGTATGTTCCCTAGCCAATGAAACTTAGAGACATCTCGACATCATACACATAAATTTTTCTATTCTTTTCTTTTAAGACAAGGTTTTATCCTGTAGATCTGGCTGGCTTGGGACTTACTATTTATCCAAGATAAGCCACAGACTAATAGTTCTTCAGTGCCTAAGCCTCTCAAGTGCTGGGTATACTCCACCATCACCTGGTTCCATACATATAATTAATACATTCACATATATGCAGATGAAGCATGCCGGTCACTTATTCAGAATCTATACTCTTAGATACCTCCTTTGTAAATTGTTTAAGGAAATGCATTACAGACTTCATTGTGAGATTATAAATGTATATTCTTGGATAGTAGCTTGTTTGTTAGTCTTGGGTCTTTTGCAGAAGGGCTCAGAGCCAGTGCATTGACAAGGGTCCAAAGGTTAGCCCACAACATAATTTTAGAAAATAAAGTGAACTAACAATTAAAAAAATATAGCTTCACAATAAAATTCAGTCCCTATACCAATCTAATAGTTCCCCTTAAATCAAACACACTAACACTGCAGTTAGATAGAGCTCACTCCACTAATTCACTGATTTGTTTAATTTTTGATCACGTCTTGTTATATAGACTAGGGTGATATCAAACTCCAGGCACTCTTCCTGCCTCAGCCTCCTAAGTGCTGAGATTATGGCCATGTGCCACCACCCATAGCTAAAAACCCAGGATCCAGAACCTAGGGCGATCCCTTCACTTACTTTGTTACATTTGTCCACATCACCCTTTTCTTTCCTGCTTGACCCATGGATTAAAGGTAATAAATACCAGGTAAGCCCCTTGGCTCTTATCATTGAGCTGCATAGTGAGCAATTTATATGCTGGAATACATGTAGGCAGAACACTGTATACATAATACATAAATAAATCTCTCTCTATATGGGTTTAGAATAATTAAGAACTATTTTTCTGAGGATTCTAGATCAAAAGGCAGATGTGTTGTGGGTAATCTTTCTGTATACTGTGGTGATGTTACCTCTGCTAAGGCACCTTCTGCTTGGCTTAATAAACAGCTGAATGTCCAATAGGTAGGCAGGAGAGGATAGGCGGGACTTCCATGAAGAGATAGGACCTCTAGGAAGAAGAGAGGTGGAATGTTCCAGCCATAAAGAGGAAATGGAAATAGTATACTGAGGAGAGGTAATAAGTCATGTGGCAAAATGTAGATTAATATATACATGTTAATTTAAGTTTTTTTTATTACAAGAAAAATTTACATTTACTCCCCTTATTCCCGGCCCTCCCGCTCCCCCACTACCCCACCGCCCTCCCCCTGCTTCCTTAAGATGGGGCAGGATACCCTGCCCTATGGGAAGAACAAAGCACTCCCCCCTCCATCTCGGTCTAAGAAGATGTGCATCCATATAGAATAAGTTCCCAAATGGCCAATACATGCAGAAGAGATAGGTCCCAGTGCCATTATCATTGGCTTCTCAGTCAGTCCCCATTGTCAGTCACATTCAGAGAGTCCGGCTAGGTCATATGCTCATTCAGTCCTGGTCCAGCTGGATTTGATGAGCTCCCAATAGATCAAGCCCACTGTCTCTGTTGATAGGCCAGTCCCTCACGGTCCTGACGTTCTTGCTCATCTTCTACCTCCCTCTGCTCTTCCACTGTACCTTGGTAGCACAATCCCTTGCTCTGGTGTGAATGTGGGTCTCTGACTCTATCTCCATCCATCATGTGAAATTTCTATGGTGACGGTTAATTTAAGTTTTAAGAGCAAGTTGGGAACAAGCCTAAGCCAAAGCCAAGCTTTCATAACTAATAGTAAGTCTCCAAGTCATTATTTGGGAGTTGGTTGTCCAAAGAAAGTCTGACTACACAGGTGCAACACTCAGGAGAAGAGGTCTTCAACGCTTTTAAAACATGGTCATAAACCCCATGTCACTCCCATTTGGTGGGGGTCTATGTTCCCACTCCTTGAATCTTGTCTTTTACCAGTACAATACCACAGAAGCAATGCTGTGTGACTCCAGGATTGTATCACAAAATGCCATGCAGTTCTGTCTTATTCGATGGACTTGTGACTATATGTAGGAAGTCTGAGTTCCCCGAGGTGCTATGGTATGATGAAGTCCAAATGAAGAAACCAGACACTGACACTTTCAGCAGTGATCACTGCTTAGTCAAGTGTACAATACAGCAAAGCCCAACTCTTAAGAGTTATTTCTTCAGGGCTGAAGAGATGGCTCAGAAGTTAGGAGCACTGGAACCTCTTCCAGAGATTCTGAGTTCAATTCTCAGCAATCACATGGTGGCTCACAACCATCTATAATGATATCTGGTGCCCTCTTCTGGCATGCAGAAATACTTGCAGGCAGAACACTGTATACATAATAAATAAATAAATAAATAAATAAATAAATAAATAAATAAATAAATCTTTTTAAAAAGAGTTATTCCTTCATGGCATGGTCTCTCCACCAGAGGCTGGCATTCTGCATCAGATATAAACCAGTGCCAGAGCACACTGTCAGAATTCCTGACACCTAGATTCTGTGATCATAATAAAAATGGCTGCTGTCTCCTCTGTCCATTAAGTTTTGAGCTGGTAGCAACAGATCTTTGACAGTGTTTGCACAGTACTAAGAAAGTATTTGAAATTATCTTTTTTTCCTATGCTGGATAAGCTTTACTAGAGATACATAAAGCAAGTATTTACCTGTGTTCTAGTTTTATTTGTGTTGCTATTACAAATGGCCTGACCAGAAGCAACTGGGGGAGGGGGATGGTTTATTTCAGCTGAAAATTCTTAGGTTTCAGTCTTTCATCAAGGGAAGTCAAGGCAAGAATGCCAGGCAGGAACTTGAAAGCCTGATTGTTATTCCACATATTACCTCTGACCCAAGAATTCACACCATACCCAAATAAGTCTAGAATCAGAGGATGCCTCTTGCTGGCTAGTCGCAGGCATATACTAATCTAGCTTTCTCTTCTTTTCATTTTTTTGGGGGGCAGTCTCTCACTATGTAGTTCTGCCTGTACAGGAACTAGCTATGCCAAGTGCGGGGATTAAAGGTGTGTGCCACCATGCACAGCAAACAGCTAACTTTCTTATATAGTTCTGTATCACTTGCCTAGAGAATGGTTCTGCCCAGAGTGGGCTGGCTAGTCCCTCCTACATAAATTAACATTAAAGAGAGTCACCTCAAGACATGCCCACAGGACATTCCTCAGTTAACTTCTCTTTCCTGATAATTCTAGGTTTTGTCAAGTGACAGTGAAAGCTATCCAGGAAAACCTGTCAGCAGCCTGTTCTTCTTCTCATCAGGAACTAAGGAAAAGGTTGCCTGGGTACTCCTGCACTGTACTTCCATAAGCAGTGTCGCTGTAAAATACTTCTTGCCTGTTACTTTCTTTGGACTAAAGTGCCAAAGAGTGTTCATGTATTTATGTTAAGATATGACATTTTCTTTTGAAAATGAAAATTTGCTATTCATCATAGAAATAAGGTTAATGATGGATGACTACAGAGATCTTCTGCAATAGTATAAAAGTTAGTGCCTGTGAATTTTAGAACTCCCAAAGAGGGAGCCTTTATCTGTACTGGTGTGTATTACTTCTGATATCTCTTGTATCTTTCTTCAAACTGCCTGTCACACAAAACACAAAACAGTATTGCACAAAGGAATGTATTTCTGTCAATACTCTATAAACTCATTTCAATTGCATCCATTTTGTTTAGGGTTGCAGGCTGTTTGAAAATAGGTCAGTAGATCCTCTATTGTAGGGGTTCTCAACCTTCCTAATGCTGCGACCCTTTAATACAGTTCCACATGCTGTGGTGACCTCTCAGCCATAAAATTATTTTTATTGCTACCTCATAAAACTAATAGTATTATTAGTAACATAATAGTTACTATTAATATTAATAATATTATTAACATATTATGTTACTAGTATCATAATAGTAATACTGCTATTGTTATGTATTATAATGTAACTATCTGATATGCTGGATATCTGATACATGGTCCCTGTGAAAGGGTTGCTTGATTCCCAAAGGGGTTGTGCCCCACAGGATGAGAACCTCTGCTCTTCAATGTAGTTGTCCTAAAAGTGCATGAAACCTGAGAAAAGCACTATGAAGGGGAAGTATGGAAGTGTTCATACAGACTATGAACTGTAGAAGGCCTGCTGAGCCTCCTACATCCTTCCAGTTTAAGGCGGCTCTGTTCTAAATAAGCGGAACCAATGCTGAAGCCACAGAGGAATTTGGAAAATTCTTGATTTTACATTCCTCTGTGAATATTACCATTAAAAAAATTTGTGATGCTGGGATAGAGGTGAGGACTTCACACGTGATAGGTAAGTAGTCTCCCACTAAGCTGCTACCATCCTCACCACCATAATAGCTGAAGGCTTTCTTCAAATGACAAAGTCAATGAGCTTTTAAGAATAGAACAGACCTTTCTTAGAAACACAGTATTGCTCAGGGACAGTCAAGTCACATCTTTGGAGAGGTATCCCACACTCAAAACTATGTTGACTGGAGACCAGCACCAATCCCTTTGGTAAGGCCACAGTCCAGTGGTGGACAAGCTGGTGGTGCCAAAGCTGCGATCAGTTAAGAGAAGGACATCTGATAGCTGACTTTTAAAACACACTCTCTCAAGTTGTCTGGCAAGGACTTATAGTTTCTGTCCTGATGCTCTGACCTGAGAAAACTTTAAATCTTTTCTCTAATCCTTTTATCCATGGCTGTCAAATACGTTCTTATGACAGTAGGTTACTTCAATAACAAAAGTAGAAAATCCAGCAAGAATCACAGATGTACTGATTTGTATTCTCTGACCAGTCCAGGGGCCAGAGGACAAATCATCACCCTGCAGCAGTGTCTGATCTGTACTCTCAAAACAAGTAAGGTCAGACATATTTACACAAAGACAAGACGTGATTATTATGAAATGAAAAGAGCTCTTCAGGTTGCCTCGTACATCCCTCATGATCATCACTTGGGGAGATGCAAGTGCATCCCAGGGATGATGCTTCTGTCTATGGCCAAAGCATTCTAGAAAGATGTTCCTTCCCATGGCTCTGAAGATGTTCTTGTGAGCTGCCCCCATAAAAACTATATAATTAATTGTGTGAATTCTTGTCAGCAGTGTAAGAGTGGAGAATGAAGATGTCTTTTCATCTTATATTAGTTGTGATTGGAGGAAACTCTGGGAACTTGGAAATATGTATTGAGCAGGTAACACATACTCTTTTGCATATTATTCTTTGACAGTTTCATCCTCTAAGGGTCACGCTGCCATTTGGAACCAGTCAGATGTAATTCAGAGCTAGTTGTGGAGACAGGCAGTTTTCTTACATGTACTATAACCTAAAATGGCAGGCCGTTCTGAAAACTTACTGAGTTAACTGGCAGGTTCTTGCATGCAAAAACACAGACTATCACTCAGATGCAGGAATCTCACATGGCTCTTAAAAAACAATTGCTCAGGATTCCTTTTCTAACTAAAAAAAAAAAAAAGCTTCAAAATGTAAATTCTATTTCTGCATGAGTATGTGTGTGTGTGTGTTTCCTGAGTGGACAGTGAAGTACAGATGGCCTTGTATTAGCATGTGTGACAGTGTGAAAGGCCCAAACACTTTCTGTTCTCTCATGTCCTTTCTACTGTTTTACTCTTCAGCTAAAGCAAAACCTCATCTCGGCATGATTAGAAAGACCCAGCCTCTGTCACTGTTTGGTTTATGCTTCTCTGTGGCACTATTTACAGGTAACAGATCAGAGATGATCTTCCCTCTAAATCATCAGTTTTTAATCAGCCATATTTAATATATTTAAATAACAACTTAAAAATTTTCAGTTATTGTATTTTATGTGTATGGGTGGTCTGACTGCATGTATTTTTGTATATCATGTAAATGCCTGGAGCCTGTGCAGGCCAGAACATAAGCAGTAGCTGTTGCTTTGTCCATGCATTTCAGTCTGTTTGAGGGCACTGGAGTTACAGACAGTTGTGAGCCACCAAGCAAATGCTGAGGATTAAACTTGTGTCTTTTGGAAGAACAGTGAGTGTTCTTAACTACTGAACTATCTCTCCAGCCCTCAAATGCTAACTTTTAATTCAAGTAAAAATATGTGCAAGGCTGATCTATCTACTAGAGTCATCTGTCTTCCTCTTCCTTCTTCTCAGGGCCTGGCAAGTGCTCTACCCTAGTTTTCCTTTTCTTGTTAAAGGACATATAATTTATGCATGGTAAAGTACACACAACACTGGTGAGTCAAAGTATGTTTTGAATTGCTTAAAGAAAGCAAATTTCCTTCTCTTATACTTCCAAAAGTGAAAAAACAAACCAAACAAACCAAATTCAGTTGTAATCAGTAACAATTAGATCAAAAATGAGCGAAAAAATCTAAATAAAATATAATCCCTTAAAACAATTTAAGATTTTCACTGAATCTGAAAGAAAAAAAGCTTTCAATAAAAGACCTCATTCAGAAATACTGACTGATTTTATATAGTTCACATGAATGACAATCAGAAAAATCAGAGTGGTCACCTCAGAGAAAGTCACATTTTATATTTAATCAAAAAAATGTTGCTGAGAATTAACTTCAAAGTCTATCTGATCACTCATATCTGCTTATCTATATAGTTGATTGCTATAGCTTTGTATTTTTGTTTTCTTGAGACAGAATCTTGTGTAGTATTACCTTGAACTTGCTATATAGCCAAGGTGAACTTGAATGCCAGATCCTCCTACCTCTGTCTCCAAGTGCTGGGCCCATATGTGTGTCCCAATGCCTGGCTTATAGTTTAGATCTTCCATACTTCCTCCAAGTCACTGTGCTGAAGAGTGTTATCTAGTCAGTAACACTCATGGGTGGTTGGTAAAACCTTAAGAGGTAGGGTCCAGTGAAAGGAAGACAGGTGAGGCTAGGTGGTGGGGAAGCTCTTGAAGGGGATATTTGGACTCCAGACTCTTCCCTTCTCTCCACTTCCTCATCTCCCCCCTCTCCATGCCACAAAAGCGTCCAATGACACAGGCAGAATGAAAGTCTTGTAATTATAATCTAAAGTACGTCTTTCTTCCTCATAAATGGATTGTCAGGTATTTTTGTCATAGCACAGGAAAGCTGATTAACACTGAAACACAGAACCATATTTTAATACCCTAAAATAGCCAGTCCAGAATCTACTCCTACATGTAGTACATTTTTATATACACTCAGTCAGGTCTATTCAAGCTTCTAATTAGAACCATCTTGTTCTAGTTTTACTTCTCATGGTGCTGCTTACCTAATGATGCAAACTGAACACCTGTATTTCTTCTCGATTATGCCTTAGAGGATTCTGATGATGATGCTCCCACCATCCCTTCCTAGTCTGGAACTAATGACCTATATTCAGTCAGGACTTTCTGTACAGGGGACTTCTGAACAAAAGTGTCTCCACATCAGCATGGTGCTCCACTCACATTATTTTCAAAGACTCAATACAACACCCCCAAATGGCCAGTTAAGGATTTTATGAGCTCTGTTGGCAATTCCCATGGACTCTAGGATACTAGTTTATGAGTCATGGCTTATCAAGGAACACTTTAAGACAGGGAGAATTTAATTGAAATTTAGAGCACAATTCCCCCTCCCTAGGCATACACACTAAATGTGAGTGAAATCTAAACTAAAACCACATACTGCTATTATCTAGGTATTGCAGCTAAAATGCCAACAGAGAGCAAGCAGGTTATGAAGGGTATGTATGGTAAGAGCACAGTTGAGAACTGGGGAATTTTTGGCCACAGAAAGAAAGCCTGTATTAGTTATGTTGTCACATATATTTTGTGGCCCAAGGAGGAAAATGGTGTCCCCAAATTTCTGTGAGGCTATGGCAAGCTATTGGTGGCTACAGCAGGAAGCAGAGTTTCTGCAGTGTGGTCACACTACCACTCTACTTCCATCCCACGGGGCTAGCCTGCACTAAACCTCGCTAATAGGACACACATGCTCTCACAGGTTTACCAACTTAAGATGTGGCTCTAATTGAGGCCAAAGAGAAGTCTACAAAGCAGGAAAATTTTTTTTACCAAGCTGTATTGTTAACGTCCAACTTATGAAGGAAAATAATTTGTTTTCGTTCAGTTTTGAAGGTTTCTGTCCATGACTAGTTGAGCCTGGTAGTCAGGACCTGTGGCACACAGTGTAGAGGGAGTACATGGCAGACCAGTCTACTCACTTCATGTTGACTAGAAGATGGAAGATGAAAGTAGGAGTCTTCACCCATCCACTTCACAAAAGCATACGTTGGGTACTAAATGTTCAACACAGGGGAATTTTGAGGGCATTCAAAAACCAAATCATTACAGTTTTTGGAAACTTCCTCTTCCAAGTTTTCAGCTGAAAGAAAATAAGTTGATGTGGCCCCATGGCCACTTTGTCATGCATGGAGGGTATGGGTAAAAAGTTCAATTCACTGGCCCACCATTGAAAACCATAGACCTCCATTTGGATGCCAAATGTAAGAGAGCCCTTCACGGATCCCAGGAATTTTTACATACACTCTGTACCAATACTGCTTAATAAGATAGGTGGGAGTGAATGAAGTGTGTTGGGTGTGTCTTTCTGCAACCAAGGAGTCGAAGGTAATATAAAGTAAATGGCTTTAATAAGATTGATTGGCAGTTTAAACTTGTTGTTCCATGTAAAATGTATGTGCCCTTTTAAGATCAGAAAATGATACAAAGATCATGTTCTTACTGATTTTCTTCAGGCAATTAAATGTACAATTGGAAAAAAATCAATAGGAGCAAGCACCTCTTAGTAACTAAAAGTTGGGGATAGGTTGTTTGCCATTATGTGCACATGGAGGTCAAAAGACAACTTGTATGAGTCAACTTCTCTTTCTTCAATGTAGGATGAACTCATGTAGTCAGGTAGGCAGCAGCTGCCTTGATCCAGTGAGCACTCTAATTAGCTCTAAAATTCCTTTTTATAGAAAGACTTTTTAATGTATCATTCTTCTGTTTTAATTATTCATAAAATAACTATTTGAACTATGACTAGGTATGTAACTCTGTATATTCACACTGTCCTGCTTATTACCACTTCTACTATCACAGAACTACTTTACCACCTCAGCCAGAGCTCTGCCCTCATTACATACCAATTCCTTATCCCCTCTTCCTGCAGGCCCTAGCAATATTGTTCCCCACTATCTCTGTGAATGTGACAACTCTAAGTACCCACTATAATTGTAATGATAAGGTGCTGTCCTTTTGGGAATATTTTATTTCACTTGGCATATGTCTTCTTGGATCACAAATATTGTGGCACATGCCAGAATTTCCTACAATTTAAAGGGGAATGCTTTTCAATGGTATTGTATTACCACATTTTGCTTATCTACACATTCATCTAGCAACACAAACTACCTTTTGGCTATGGTAAAACTGCTATGAGTAAAGGCATACAAGTATCTGCTTATTTTTTATCTGCTTTCAGTTCTGTAAGGCAATATACTCAGAAGTGGAGCTACTGGCCATATGGGAACTCTGAGAGATGTAGCCTCAGTTGGGCTTTATACAATTATGCTTCCTTATAATACATTTTAGGTTATGGCCCTTTTTCCTAATATGTTTTAATTTTTAAATTTTTTGAGACTGGTCATACTATGTAATCCTGGCTGGCCCAGGGCCCAATATGAAGACCAGCCTGGCTTCAAATTCAGAGATCCACCTGCTTCTGACTCCCGGGTGCTGGGGTTAAAGGTGTGCCCACCCTGGCTTCTAGTGCTTTTGAACTGTGCTTAATCAGAGAAGATATGACTATGACAGATGGTGTCCTATTATGTTGGCCACTTAAGTCAACAAGTTTCCTGTAATGTCACAGTTTCTTACATGGAAAGAAGTAAGCCAAGTCTCAACATACAGGCATACATTATAGATCAGTTAAGTAAACTTATTTGTTTCTTGGGTTAACAACCCATGAATGCTGGATTCTCACAGGGGCTGTTCTGAGCAACATCTGAAAAGCAAGGACTCTTAGCATACACAGGCTATTCAATATAGCACAATCCTATTGGGCTACCACATGTGGCAGTGTACATGTGCCCTGTGCAATTCCACACCTCTTTTCAAATGTGTAGCTTTTCTCCTCCCTGTGATACTAGTGCCTGGCTCTATTTTCCTGTGTACTCATTCTTCTGCCTTTATGTGTAGTCTCTTTAGCATCTATGCTAATTATCTTCCCAACACCCTGGTTCATACACAGTATCTAGCATGATCAAACTCAGTAGCTTGTTTGCTTCCCCAATGCTGCAACCTGGATCCCATGTCCAGGTCCAAGGCTTTAATCAGTATTTTGCTTTTCTCAACCTGTCACCCTTGTACTTGGTCTTCTTCTTCAATGTGACTTCTGCTTCTTTGGTCTTTCCCATTATCCTAGCTCTACAGGCCTTGCTGTTCCACTAACCTGGCATTAGTGATGTCCTTAAGTGTGGCCTTCTTCAAATGACTCCTATGCTGTCTTGTCTTTGCTATTTCTAGCTCAGGGAAAAGGTGCCAATTTCTTTATGTGCTCTATACACTGCAAATCAATGTTGGATGCTCTTGCTATCAATCTTGTGATCCAATTTCAACCTTAAAACCAGCCCAGCTGCTTTCCCTCTACCCGTCCTTATTGCGGTTTCTCTCAAATACCTGCACTACAGACTTTCCCGTTTTTTCACACACTATATCTTAATCCTATAACCCAGACTTTACGCAGAGAATTTCACTCTGAAATCTCTGAAGGTATCAGGACCATTTAAAATTAATTTTCTTGTCAAGAAAAAGAAAAGCACAAAAAGGAGCCTTGGTTTATCAGACAATTCTGAGTTTACATTGTTAAACTAAACCAGGATGAAAGCTGGATGACAAGGTTAAGAGAGAAAACAGGAGCACGCTCAGATTCTCGGCTTCAGATTTATCTTGTATGCCTTATAGTCTATGTGCCTCCCCTCCTTCCCTCTTTCTTATCTTCTGTAAAAGGAAATTCTTCACCTGTAGCTCTAGGTCCATGCTCTGCTACATTCTATACTGGACATCAATGATTACTTCCATACCCACTTCATTCTCTTAGTCAACATCACAACACCTTTACTTCTTCACAAACACATATGGACCCATCTGCCCTTTCTAACCAGTCTCTATTCTTTCCTAACAAGCAGTTCTTTCATGCCTTCCCCCTTCTCGTTCCTGCTATTCTGTCTTTTCTCCCTCCCTCTCTTATATGCAACACAGCCTACTTGTACATTTCATCAGCCGCCAAGCAGTCTCTGAGCGGCAGATCTGCATCCTGCTGGAGGCACCTAGAAACTCAAGAACTAGCAACTTGGATTCAGTCTGAAGGGACTTCTCTTTTTGTCCTTTGGTTCTCCTTTGTTCCTTACTGTAGATAACAGCATTCCTCAAACTAAGTGACACACAAACACTCACACTAGTATAAGAAGCCCACTTTGTGCTTAATGGGGAAGCTCAGACTCTGGCAATCAGGTAAAGTGAGCCCCTAGGTCATATTATGGATTATTAAACCCAGACAGGTATTAATTAACATGACATTTCTGAAACCACACAAGGTTGTGTAGAAATAATGAAAAGTAAAGTCAAACCAATGCTGTTAACATTTTAGAACAGGTTCAAGTATAAATGTAGTAATTGGCTTTGTAATGACCATTCCCGCATTGCTTTAGCTAGCCTTTAAGTTGTTTGAATTAAAAAAAAAAGCAAATACATTAGAGGAACAACTGCTTTTTAAATTGGCTAAAGAAACATAGATTTTAGTCAATGCTTAAATGTTTACTAAAGATCCATTTTAAAGTTTAATTTATTGGATACCTAAGATTAATAACATAGTCATTATGTGGGATGTACTTATTCATGGTCACAGCCCTCTGGCTATTAAAAACCAATCAATGTTCAACGTACATCATTCATGTTTTAATGGCTGAGGGTCACAACTTTACCGAGGAGAACAAGGGCTCACAAAGACAGGTCTGAACATGTATATTCTCTGATGAACTGCCCCTTTGAGGAATCACTGTCCAGGTCCACTCTTAATTTGTGCAGAGAGTATAATAACCTCTCATTTTGCTTAGGATCAATGGATCTTCTGTATTCCATAGTTAAAATATATCAATTTGAAGGAAGCTATAACCTGAGAGAGAAGACTATTTCATAATTCAGACACTTATTGTAAGGAGACTTTATCTGCATGCATGCTTTGTTTTTACTATCTAGCATTTACCATAAACAATGGGAGAAACTATAATAGAAGCACAAACCTTAGACTTTGAGTATACTTGACACACATATTTAATTACCAAAGACTTTTGCCTCTGCCACTTTGTCCCATCCTAAGGAGTTTAGTCTCTATGTGGAGATGAGTACAGAGATTAACCAAGGCCCACAGGCAGGATTAAGAAAGGTACCCAGAAACTAGGGCTCTAGTTGGCTTAGTCAGGGCTCACAGGCATGTGGTTGAGAAAAGAAAATCAATCAAATGTACTGAATTGTAATGTTTGTCCTTTTCTTTGCTACATAAAACCAGAGGTTCCCCATGCCCTCTGATCCTATGCCACATCTTCCATTTGCTGCTGAGTAAAAATATCTTCTATACTTAATGTCTAATTCTGCAGCCCGAAGAGGCAAGCATTGCTTGTACTCACCTCTGGTCAGTAAAAATAGTAATAGCATCTGGCAATTCAATAAATGATAGTTATTATAGTAAGTAAGGTTATCCTTCCTAAAGGGGCTGTGCACCAATGCAATAATTCTGAGATTCTATTTGGTAAAAAATGTGGAGAATAAAGTTACTATTAACTAATTCTGATGTGTCATACAGAATCCCCATTTGTAGTGCCACACTGAGTCTCATTTATCTACTCTCCTCTCCTCCCTCATCTTAGAGCCAGGAAATAAGTATTAGTATAGAGGTGGTCAGGGCTAAAAGAAGACAAAAGGAGAACAAAGACTGTGACAATTAGCTAGGCTACTGAAGCTACTGCTAGAATCTGCTATGTCAATGGTAGAGCTCTGTATACTGAACAACTGCGGGGAGAGTAGACCTCAAGGGCACTGATCACTCAGATACATGCAGTAAGGACGAGAAGCCATGGTCATGGTAACTAGTTTGATAAAAAATCATCTAGATAAGTCTTACAACACATATAAATCAGTACATCACACTCCATACTGAAAACACAGAAAAAAAAAGTTGTATCTTTTTTGCGTGTTTCAAAACTTCTGTGTAAGGAACTACGGGGGCAATCTGTTCAGTTTTCTATCTTTCAGATTACTTTTACTAAAGAAATTTTTATGTTTTCTTTTATTGAGGAGATGGGGACTGAAACTAAGTTTTGAAAAAATGAGAACTGAAAGTCTCCTTCTACTACTGAGCTACACACCCTCACACATACTGAACCTAACTATCCATCACTGTCCACACTGCACACCCTCACACATACTAAACATAATTATCCGCCACTGTCCACACTGCACACCCTCACACATAATAAACATAACTGTCCACCACTGTCCACACTGCACACCCTCACACATACTAAACATAACTATCCGCCAGTGTCCACACTGCACACCCTCACACATACTAAACATAACT
>JAQHUG010000008.1:12265796-12304815 GCA_028555095.1 Dicrostonyx torquatus
AACAGATACATCAAAAGTAAGGTACAGAGAGTGTGCACTGAGATCTCACAATAAAGAACTTTACTACAATTAGGTAATCCCCCTTACATGAACTGCTTCTTTCTTCTAAACAAAAGTATTCTTTTTTCTCCCTCTTGGAAGGGAACAGATCCTAAATACTGGGTGCTCAAATGGGACCTATAACAGCCACATATCCACAAGATTAGAATTTTCTGTGGATGTGCTATTAAAAATACAAACACAAAAAGTATTTGTTCACAGTTCATACAGATAAATTTTATTAATGTTTCAATAGATTAACTTAAACCTTTGGTTTTAAAAATGGATCCTATTCTCTACAGAAAATCGACACAGGGTACAAAGCGCTCCGAGTTCCTGCTTCTGGGTGGAGGATGGGCACACTGGCAGATCCTGCTTTCTAATGTTCACTCTACAAACCCTTCCTGAGTATCAACGAGTGAAGTTGCACAATCGATTACCAAAAGAAAATATTTCAAGTCTTCTCAGAAACAACAATCTGACAGATGCCAATTGCAAATATTTTTTTACCAACAGAGCAGAAAGGCTCCTACCAACCTCATAACTAGTTAAATACAATTAAATCTATTGTTCAGAGCTGCAGAATGTGTTAAACCAAGTGAGTCTGAGAAAGTTTCATAGGCAGAGTGTGTGGTCTTGGAAATTTTCAGATTCTAATCTCAAAAAGCAAGAGTTCTGAACCTGAGCCCATTTCTCCAAGAATCCTGAGTGAGACATGCAAAGCATCACCTCTGCATACGTGTGTAGTTGTTTCTGAGGAAAGTGCAACAATTTAGTCTATATACAGTGTTCTATTAAAAAGCTGCCTCATATACTTAAGAATATGTTTTCACACAGTCCAGTACTTTAATAATAAACATTTATTCTATGAAAGCTGCTATCAGGGACACACACAAAGATATTTATGGCAGTATTATAATTGGAAAACCCCCCCCAGAAACTAAGCAAATATTCAACATTTGGGGGACAGTAAACAAGTCATAGGGAACTAAAAAATAAAAAAAACTAGAAACCATTAAAAACCAAGAGACAAAAGGAAACTGAGCCATATGAAAAATGTTGACCTTATATTAGATAATGCAGCTGTTACAAACCCAGCGTGTAGCATACAGGGCTAGAGAAGGGGCGCAGTTCTTGTTCTGTGCACGTTAGTGCTGAAAGCACGTTCAGTGGTATCTCAGGCAGCTCAGGAAAGCCAAGCCCTTTTGAGACAGACTGACCTTCAGGTCCCTGTGACGGAGCAGGGGAATACCAACTCCTAGGTCAGGCTTTAGAATGGGCCAGATCATGAGTCTGTTCAACCACAAATGAGGAGTAAAACAGACTGAGAAATGCAACTGATCGTAAGTCAGGTTATTCTTGCTAAAAGTGAGTCCACAGTGCTATGCAGAAGTTGGTGAGAAGAGAGTGAGAAACATCACCATTTTGTAGTCACTAATGTAAGAATCAACTCAGACATGGTACATTAATGGGTCTGAAGACCACTGGATAAAAGATATTGAGGATTTGTTTATTAAAAATAAATGGATTATTAATTACTGAGAGAAACAGGATTTTTACAGTGGAAATATCTGGCTAAATCCATTCTTACAAATGACCAAGCCAAGTATGAAGCAATAATAGTTCAAATGATATTATAAGTTTCCTGATATAAAGCAATAGCTTACCATATTACCTATGCAGTTTTCTTGACAAGGGTCTAATTCTGAGTGTGTCACTAGAGAACAACCTGAAAACTTAGATGGGAGAACATTTTGGCTTCATGTATGTGTCATAAATGTTAATAAAATTTGCAGAAGCATTCCATGTTAAGACTAAAGAGATATGATTGCAAATGCAATGCTCAACTCTTGCATGAATTCTCGGTTAGAATTAGTATTGAGCCTTATGTCCTTGATAGCAACACGGATTGTTCTTTCTGATACCTGAGTGTCCTCTTGGGTTTGGTTAAGTTTGTCTTAAAGGATCACAAGTCTACTCAGATGGCTCCAATTTGAACCTAGTCCTGTAAAGTCACTGACTCTGGGCAAGCCATTTAAGCAAATAGGGCCCACTTAATTTCCTCCCTGCCTGACACTTCAGTTTCCTCCCTCAGTAGGGGGAGATACATTTGCATTCAGGACAAGGTGCTGAACTCTGTGGAATGGACTGTGGATCTCTGGAAAACAGCTATTTAAATTGGCATGACTGGTTCTTTAACTTATGGCCCTTTGGCAACATGGGCTCACCTTTCTGTCCTGCTGCACAGTTCCTCCTTTCACAGGCAAAATATTCTCAGAAAAACAATTTACAACACATCAAATATTGGCAGGAATCTAAAGCCTTAATGTCTGAAGTTATCTGTACATATGATTTATTGTAGATGTTTCACTGTTATAACCTGGTAATTAGGAAATATTGATAAATGCAAACATATTATTGATGTCAATTAAAAAAGCACAAGATTGACGAGCTTCCCAAAGTGCTCCGACAGCAGCAGTTAGAGTAATGTCCATCAATACACATTTAGTCACCACCAAAGCAGAGAAATTAGGCTGCCAGGAAACAATGCTTTCACATTAAAAGTGAGATTATTCAAACAGATAAGCAGGGAGTCAAGAGGAAGCTCTATCAGAACTTCAACTGCAGACCTGGCATAAGAACAGACAGGAAGACCAATGGAACTGAATCAAAGACCCAGATATTAATGTACACACCTATGAACTTCTGATTTTTGAAAAAGCAAAAAATATCAAATGGAATAAAGAAAGCATATTTAACAAATAGTGCTGGCATAACTGGATATCAACATGTAGAAGAATGAAAATAGATCCGTATCTATCACCAAGCACGAAACTCAAGTCCAAATGAATCAAAGACCTCAACATAAAGCCAGGCACACTAAAACTCATAGAAGAAGAAGAAGTGGGAAGTACATTTGAACGCATTGGCACAAGAGACCACTTCCTAAATATAACCCCAGAACACAGACACTGAAAGAAACAATTAATAAATGGGACCTCCTGAGACTGAAAAGCTTCTGTAAAGCAAAGGACACGGTCAACAAGACAAAACGACAGCCTAGAGAATGGGAAAAGATCTTCACTAATCCCACATCAGACAGAGGTCTGATCTCCAATATATACAAAGAACTCAAGAAATTGGTCATCTAAAAGAACACATAATCCAATAAAAAAATGGAGTACAGACCTAAACAGAGAACTCTCAACAGAGGAATCTAAAATGGCTGAGAGACACTTAAGGAAATGCTCAACATCCTTAGCTATCAGAGAAATGCAAATCAAAAGAACTCTGAAATTCCATCTTCTACCTGTAAAAATGGCTAATATCAAAAACGCTGATGACAACTTATGCTGTAGAGGTTGTGGGGAAAAGGGAACACTCCTGCATTGCTGGTAGGAATGCAAGCTGGTACAGACCCTTTGGATGTCAGTATGGTGATTTCTCAGAAAACTAGGAAACAACCTTTCTCAAGACCCAGAAATACCACTTCTGGGTATATATCCAAAGGATGCTCAATTGTGCCACAAGGACATGTGCTCAGCCAGGGTGGGATTAAAATGAGTGTGGGTTAGTTATGGTGGCACTATTCACTAGTCAACAGCATTGCCGTTTCCAGAGGATTGGTATATATTTTAGCCTGAGTTCAGTTGATATGACTGGATTTTCTGATGGGAAACAGAGGAGCAGTGGATCTGGGGGATGGGGCAGTTGGGAGGAGGAAAGGAGGGGAGGCTGCAGTTGTGGTGTATTGTATGAAAAATAATGTATTACTATTTTTTTTTAATGAGAAGGCCACCCAAAGTGTCAGGTTTCCTGAAGGCTGGCTTAACAGTGAGAATGGTAGGAATGTGTAGGTCCCTTTCTCCTAAATATCACCTTTCCTCTCTTAGACAAGAGGATAATATGTCTGTTCCATAAAGCTTTTAATGAGAATGAAGACATTGTACCCAAGCACTGTGTGGTTCTGCACACAGAGTGGCACCAGGAAGCACCTCAGACAGATCAAAGGCCTCAGAGAGGCAGGACCAGGTGGGGTGTGGCTTTGGGTACCAAAGGGCCAGTGGGACTGTCCGTCTCCCCCCTACCCCCATGCCCTGTTCCAGTTGTTTCCTGGTTATCCATGAGTTCCCTTTTAATAAAGAAAAACCTTATAATACCCCATTCGGAGCTAGTGTGGGATTATTTGATTTGTGTTCCCCCATCTGACATGCTCTGCTTCACATCACCACAGCACCACCTTCTTTCAACATGACCCTGCTGCTTTATGGATGAAGGAAAGTGGTAGACAAGCAGCTTGCACCAGATCCTGAGGCTGAGATTCTTGCCTGTGAGTCTGCAATACTCACCACACAGTATTGCTTCCAGGATGCACCTGTGCAAAGACAGTTCTTCATGGAACACCAGGAAACATGGGAGGCAGATGGATGGACAGCATTATAAAAATTCCCTAGTGAAATTCCTAGCCAAGTCTTCTAGACACAGCAGCAGCACATGCATCCATATAGGGCACTCTGTCTGTGGAATGGACTAAAGAACCACTGCTGCACAAGAAAGCAAGCTTCTTCCAGACAGGAAAGGGAGTCTTGCTGTATGCTTGTCCATTTTGGAGGAATCTAACATATAAGCAACCTGAAGCAGATGAGAAGCATGTCCTTTACAGGACTGCCGAATTGGGAAGACAGCTGTCTCAGACTTCAGGCTTAACTGGAAATTCCTACAGAAAGTAGGAAGGCAGCAAATTAGTCTAAATTCTCACTAAAGAGATATTTTTATAACTTTAGAGCAGCTATATATTGAACAAACAGGAAGAAAAAGGAATGTTCTATATAGGCCAAGCTATAAAACTAAACAACCCTTCTTGCTGCTCTGTTTTCTTAAACTTCAATAGGGGACTGAGGATTCTTTCATTCATAAAGAAAAGCTCCACATATATCCAAAAGACACATGGTTCATGTTGGGTGCAATTCTGCTTGGTCACTGTCTATATGATGTGGGAGTGTTCTCCTGTATTTTGTATTACTCTTACTGGTTGAATAAAGAACTGACTGGCTTATAAGATAGGCCAGCCCTTAGGTGGGCGGAGTAGACAGAATGGAAGTTCTGAGGAGAAGAAAGGAAGTAAGCCAGTTGCCAGCCATCTGGTAAGTCACCCACCTCGTGGTGACATACAGACTTTTATAATGGGTTAGTTTAGATGTGAGAGCTAGCCAAGAAAAGGCTGGAGATAACAAGCCAGGCAGAGTTTAAATGAATATAATTCTCATGTGGTTATTTCGGGCATAAGCAAACAACCAGCGGCTGGAGGCTGGGAGTTGGGTGCTGGGAACAAGCAACCCACACCTCTCCCCCATTTACAACATCTATAAATTCATGTTGCATTTGTGAGGCTTTTTATTGAAGTCCAAGACAGAGTGCGGCCATCCCCTCTGCTGCTGACTGCTTTACTATCACTTTTTAAGTGAAGATTGATCCTTGGAGCTAATCTCAGTTGATCTATTTAGGTATAGGGGAAAATGTTGCCAAGTTAGGATTTTTTTTTAAAAAGAAGATTCTTATTTTATATGGATGAATGTTTTCCCTGCATTTATATCTATACTGTGTGCATGCCTGGTGCCCACATGGGCCAGAAGAGGGGAACGGATTCTCTAGCACTTGAGTTAACATATGTTGTGCTATCTATATGGGTGCTGGAAATGGAACTTGGGTCTTTTGCAAGAGCAGTCAATGCACTTAATGGCTGAGACATTTATTCAGCAACCAGGATAGGATTTTTAAATTCTGCTTCTGTTGTAGTGAATGAGGGAATTGAAAAGATCTAGATCTGGGAAGAACCTCAATGAAAAACGACTTCTACAAATTTCTGATGGACCTCATAATCGATCTCAAGTCTGTTTTCAAAGAGCTTATCAGTTATGTGGCATGGGGCAGGTGTTCAATAAACATAAAAAGAAAGAAAATATGCATGAAAAACTGTAAAATACACAATGCTTTTGATTGAGGTAGCAAATGTGTTTAATATAGTTGAGAAGCCAGTCAGGTTACATGGACAAGTGAACCCAAGAAGAAATTAATATTGCCACTCAGGAAGTACTTGGGAAAACATTTCAATCTTTCTCTTGTCTGAAAGTCTGTACTATCAACAATTTGTTTTATTTTCTGGCAAGAAAACAGTTCGGTTATATTTGCTCCGGTCCTACTAAGATTGTTCTCAGGAATAAAAAGAAGGATAACAACAGAGATGCTGGCAAAGTGAGAGAAATAAATCAATGTCCAGCAGAAGTATTATACCAAGACAAGACTTTGAAATTTATGATGAATAAATATTTGTGTATAGCTTGGCTCAACTACAGCCTAAACTCAGCAGAATTAAGTTCTTTGTGAATTATGCTCAGTGAGATCTCAGCACAGATAAGTTTACTTGAAAATGTATCAGTAGTTTCTTCAGAGACAGAGGGGACAGACATTTATGAGAATCATGAAAGCTGAGAACTGGAAGTAGTTGTAGAAATTGGAGTATAATTGTTTTGTTTTTCCCAACAAGCCAACTGAAGACTCAGAGATATAAATCCATTAGCTCATGTTTCAAATGACTTTAGGTTCCTATTCTCAAATGCATGTACAGAAAACATTGGATTTTATTCTTTCTAACTAAAATTAAGTGGCTAGCTGAAATTTACTTTGGGCATTTTTAATTGTGAAAAAACACCTAACATAAATATATTATCTTAATCATTTTCAAGTGTACAGTTTAGTAGTGTTAACTATGTTCAGAGTTTTGTCAGTAAGATCTCAAGTATTTTCATCTTCTGAAATCAAAACTGTGTACCCATGAACAATTTCTCTTTGGGCCCATGGTTACCGTTCTGTCTCTGCTTCTATGACTCTGACTAGTACTTCACAATGCCATCACACAGCAGTTGTGCTTTCATGGCTGGTTTATTTCACAAGGCAACCATCCTCAAGGTGTTCCTATGTTTAGTGGGGATGACTCAGTCTACTTAAGGTATAGGTCACATATCTAGCCATCTATCAATAGACATTTTTGTTACCCTTTGACTTTTGTAGACATTGTAAAATTCTTTTATTATGTGTTACAATTATCCCTGATGTAGAAATCCTTCCTTTAGTCCACCAAAACCACACCTAAGTATCCTTTTGAAATTCTCCAAATATTACAATGGTACTTAAGCAAAATGCATGCATGTAAAAGACACAAGCTGCACCTCTCTTTTTCTCCTGCAGAACCTAAAATAACCCTGCCCTTTTTACAGGTGTTCTGTAGTGATGGGAATTATTAGGTAGATTTCACCTTTATTCTGGCTTTCCCCACCACCCAGGGTACTGGCGCGGACAGGGACAGATGCTGTCTCAGGTAATGGCTGCTCAGTTCACAGCAGCACACTCAGCTGCTGGGGAGCATTGCTCTTGAATGGTCTTTAGAAATAGCAACAAAGCAGCAAACATATATGGTTTGAACTTCATCTACTACCACTCAAAGTACTCATAAATTGAGCAACTTAATTTGCTTTTCGTAGCTATAGAAATAATTAAGTGCTCATTAAGAAACACTGAAAATACTTCACCCTGTATGCATATGAGCTCAGAGTAACCAAATTCCAGCCAGCCCCTGTATCTTTACTGTAGCACATTCTGGCTGCACTTAATGACTTCCACAATAGGTTTGTAATTCTAACCCTTCCACTGTCTGAACTGCATAGTTAAAGAAAACAAGTTTAAGAAGAAACACTGGAGCAGAAAGTAATGACTACTGGAAAGCTGATGCTAACTAAGACTGTTATCATGACATATCTGGACTTAGAACATTTCCACTTTACCTTAGTGTACAGTTGTATGCAGTACTAATGTATTCCTTCATACTAATACTTGGTTAATAAGAGAAACTGTTCTTCTGGTGGCTGTCTTTCCATCACTATCCTTGATAGGTTACCACGTGCTTTTTGACACATTTTAGTGCTGATTTCAGCAGTGCTGAAGCTAGTGGCTGGAAACATCCCCATGCAGAACATTTTCCTTCCCTACAAATCACAGACTCATCTAGTTTACCACATTACTTGAAAGGTCTGTGAAAGACTTTCTCTCCAACACTGCACCACAGCCAACTTTTGTTACCTAGGCTTTCTGCTCTGGGAGAACCCAGAACTGGAGAGTCAGTTCACTCTAAATACCCTTGTTGGCATGATATACAAATGTCATATGTACTCACTCATAAGTGGCTTTTAGACATGAAGCAAAGAAAATGAGCCTACAATCACAGTTGCAAAGAACCTAGACAACAATGAGGACCCTAATAGAGACATACATGGATCTAATCTACACGGGAAGTAGAAAAAGACAAGATCTCCTGAGTAAATTGGAAGCAGGGGACCATGGGAGAGGGTAGAAGGGGAGGGGAGAGGAAGGGAGTGGAGCAGAGAAAAATCAATAAAATCAATAAAAAAAAAGAAAAGGACTTAAGCTTCTTTGGCTTTCACTAGTTTTCATGCAGAAGTGTTAAGATTCTTAGGATTGAAATGAACATTCCTAAAACCATGGGATGATATTTTTTTAGATGAAGTCAATTTTCCAAGTTTCAAGTAGAGGTACCATCAGTCAAGACATGGCTGGAAATTCCTGAAATCATGATCATATGCACGTGTTCACATGACACTTATCAATACAGACTCTTAAGCCTGTATGACTGTTCATCCTGGTGTCCATTCCCAACAGTCTCTTCTTCTGTGTGATCAAACCAGAAAGAGAACAAGCCCAGAACTTTAATTCACAATACTTAGAAACTATTTCCTCTATGATGAACACATGATCTTCGTGAATGCCACAGGGAAGAGGCCCCAAGTGTTCGAGACACTGGGGGTATTTTGCCACCCAGAGTAGCAAGGGCTAGTACAAGGCAAGTAATAACCTAAAACAAGGTACTCCACATTACGTTCCCATACAGAAAAAGGGGCAGGTAGGTGTGGTGGCACACACCCATAATTCTAACATCAGAGCTATATAGTGAGATGCTGTCTAAAAAATGAACAACAAAAGCAAGAAAACCCACCATCAAGTGTGGAAACTGCAGACTGTTATCAATGAGGATGATTAAGTGATAGCAATGGTAGTTAATGCCTTATAAGTAGTACCAGAAGGAATTCTGGAATTTCTTTAGCAGGGAAAGACCCAAGACAGATTTGAATCTGGCTGACTTTCTTGCCGCTTGCGTATGGTAGAAAGATGGGCAATTCTTTGCTGTCCAGGAGGCTGCCTGTGAGCTCCTCACCCAGGCCGATCCACAGTACACCCTCACTGCCTGGCTCTATCTGGTGCATACCCTAACTCTTACCCAACCTTTCTGACCCTCCATGAAGAACAAACAAGGAAGGCAGATTTAGTGAGGGCTATTCCAGAACTTACTGCTTGGGCCAGCGTGTCTTCCCAGAGCCATCTCATATGGATAGAATGGTAGTTTAGCAGAAGGTGGAGGAATATATTTGATGGCTCTGATATACAGTATGGTGCATATAGCTAAGATATTTGAGACTGGTACACCAGACTGCAATTTTCAGAAAGAAAGTTGGCCTAAGGATGCCAAGAAAAAAACAAGTGCATGTGGGGTCATAATTATGGAGAAGAAGCAAGAGGCGGACTTGTTCACTGTGAAAGAAAAACAATCTGTTTCTTCTCAAAATGAGAATAATCATTACAGCTGTGTGAAGGTTAGGAAATGCTGGTGCCACTCTGAATCCCTCAGTGTTGACACAATGAAGATTCAATATCCTGCACATGAAGAATGTGGAAGAAGAGAGAATGACCTGAATAGGGGCTGAGCTAGGTAAGTGATATGCGTATCATTCTTGGAACAAAAAGGCAGTATGACTTTTATCTATTAGTTTCTACTGACTCAAGAGCTAATAATGTCCTTGAACTTCCAACTTTGCTAAAGACTGAGGAGATCTGAGCTCATGTGTGGCCTTTTGTCCTTGGAAAAGACATTCAGCTTTCCTGAAACCTTGGTTTTTGTTTGGAGAGTTCTTTAAACATTGCGAAATCTTTGGTGTTTGGTGGCTTCATAATATCCAGGATGACTGAAGTGGCAGAGGAAGCTGTGTTGAGAAGGGTAGCAGGCTACATTATATGAGGTGGGGGGGGATTTCACCTGGGGTGTTGCTTTTAGAAACAGTTTATCTGGCAGCTGGGCTGGTGTTCATGGCTTCTGGTTCAGAGAACTGAGAGAAAATATGACGGATTTGGTATACAACCTGGGGTGCCTGAGGTCCATCAGCTCCAGTAGAAGGGATTAATAGGAAAAAGATAGAATGGTTGTGATAGCTCAAGGTCCTCATGAAATCTCCCCCACTGTTTCACAATTTAGGCTTCTAAGAGTAAGTTCTAGGTGTCTTGGGTTCTGAGTTGAAAACATGACAATTTTTGTTAGACAGGTCCTTTGCCTGAGGTGATCTTAGGACAAACTGCATATTTTCATTTAGGTCAGAAACCCTGGGAGTCAGTTCTATATGAGACTGTTCTTTTTATGTGATAGATAAGAATGGAAATACTTATCATGCACTAATATCATTTTCAGGGGTTTTTCACATATTACCTTATTTGATGCTTGCCACAACTCCACTATCCTCACTTGTACTTTCCACCAGGCACCGAGGGGTTAAGTCTCATACCCGGTAGGCCAAGTTTGGACTTAATGCAGATAGGCTCTTGTAGAAACAGTGACTATGACACAGGTCAGATGCTGCTTTCATGGCATGGGACAAAACAGATGAGGCTCTAGTTCCAGTATGTAAGGTGCTGATGAGTGCTATGAGGAATAAGGGGCAGATAGCTGCTTTAAACAGTGTGGCCAAAGAGGAAAATTGTACCTTGGGAGTCTGGCTGGATTCCTCTGGGTGAGGGGGATGAGAGCAGTGAAGGGCCTCTGAGGACCTCTTGAAAATTTCATGTTTTATTGTCAAGGAGCTTCTTTGAAGCCTCTGGGGGGCATTCAGCAGGACAATCACTCAGTCCAATACTTTCTTTGGAAAAAGATCACTCTAGTGTATGAACAGAACCCAGGGACACACTGAAGAAAGTGACAGCAATGACAATGACTAACATACAGAGGTGAGACAATCTAGTTTCCTCTCTTACTTTAGATTTGCTCTAAAACCAACTTATGCCAGCTTGTAGCAAGTTGGCCAGTGAGTATTCTACTATAGTGAATGTGGCACTTGGATACAGAACTCAGGTATAACTGGCTCAGTGCAGTGAGTTGCCTTAGTCAGGTCTCCTAAGGTGGGAACATGTGGCTCTAATGGATACCATGGAAAGGTTGGGAGGAGGCAGTATACATTTCTCATGAGGAAAGTGCAGTCACTGGGATGTCCTGAGATGGGCACCATCATCTTGCTCACTATCTATTTCTCCTGTTGTCGCAGCCTGTTTTCAGTGTATATTCACTGGGAATGTTGGCTGAAGGCCACATTCTGTCTGGTCTTTTTCTTTTTCAGTTTTCTCTTTGTAGTTTTGGGGCTAGAACTAAAGAGCTTTGCACAGAGTTGGCAAGTGTTCTACCATTAAGCCATGACTCCAACCCTGACTTATCTTTTGAGAGTAGTTTTAGTATTTCAAACCTTCTGCGGGATAATACTCCTGTACCCTGTAAAGATGTGTCACTTGTATTGGTTTAATAAAACGCTGATTGGCCAGTAACCAGAAGTATAGGCAGAGCACCCAGACTTGGAGAACTTTGGAAAGAGTAAAGGCTCAGTCTGCAGTCACTAGTCAGATATGGAAGAAGCAAGATGAGAATGCCTCACTGATAAAAGGTACCAAGTCATGTGCTAACACAAACAAGAATTATGGGTTAATTTAAGTTGTTAAGAGTTAGTTAATAATAAGCCTGAGCTAATAGGCCAAACAGTTTATAACTAATATAATCCTGTGTATGTTTATTTGGGACTGAATGGTTGCAGGACCGGGTGGGACAGAAACTCCATCTACACAAAGCAAGAGGCAATACAGACAAAGACTAGACATGATAAATGGTGGCAGAGATTACTTACAAGTTCCCTTTCCAATGCTGTTTGTGTTCTGAACATGTTTTCCAATTTTCTACACAGAGAAAGTGCCAAAGAACCAAATCATTGTGCATTTATATAATATATAGACTCAAGCTGTGTATCTTCCTAAGTTTTACTGCTAGAGGATCCCATGAAATGATCTAATCACCAGTGATTAAAAAGTGCCATCAGCTGCAGGCAGAGACTGCTCATTTGTTTCCTGGCCACCCAGACCCAAAATAATTACACAGAAACTATATTAATTATAACACTGCTTGGCCAATGATTTAGACATATTCTTGGCTAACTCTTATATCTTAAACTAACCCATTTCTATTAATCTGTGTATCACCACAAGGCTGTGGCCTACCAGTAGACATCTTTCTCCTTCGCAGTTGCATGGCATCTCCTTGACTCTGCCTACTCTCTGTATAGATCTCTCTAGCCTGGCTATATTCTACCCTGCTATAAGCCGAAGCAGCTTCTTGATTAACCAATGGTAATAAAAGATATTCAAAGCATACAGAGAGGAGTTTCACATCAATCATCCTAGAGTTTTCCAAGTGACATATGTATTTGTAGCTCTCAAGTATATGAAAATGTGCAGACAGGCACATTTTCCTGGTGACCTTATGACCTTTTCAGGCCTTTCACTGCCGATCATTTCTTAGGCATGTCCAAATGTGGCTTGATTATTCTCTGACAAGTGTGGTACTCAGAGGCTTATCAGAGTCTGATACTACTGTTGAATATAGTAATTCATTATGTAGCCAACAGAATCAAATTTAATCTTGACATAAAATGTAAATTTCATTTTTAGTATCATCTTTTTTTGTTTGACTTATATTTTGAGACAATTGTGAAAAGAGCCAGGAAAAGACTGAATCAGAGGCAACGTCAGCCAAGTAGGCATCTCCTAAATGGTAGACCCACAAATCCCTTTCCAGAATACAACAGAACTTTGGAAATGTACCCCCTCCACACTTCATGAATATATTTTCTATATGAGAGAAAACAGGTAAAAAGAGAAATTGAGCTGTGCCAATTTGAAGAAAAGATTAGGGCAGAAAGTCAATCAATAGAAAACTACATCAGTCCTTGACACTTTAATTACTTTGGAAGACAGACATTTCACAGGACCATGCTGCCACAAGTATGAGCTCTAGAAAAACAAGGCTGAGTCAGGGTGACTCCTGGCACTGATGCAGAATGAAATCAGAAACACCTCTTGGGGGCCCGAGTAGGTTAGCATGTAAGCAGATGTTCTCTGTACCCTGCACCTGCAAACACACCTCCCACGGTAACATAATTCATGCTTATAAACCATTCTATTCATCTTAAATCCTGATGAGAAAGAAGAGAAAAAGGATGACATATTTATGCTGTGATATGTGCCACATAGCCATGTAGAGTACATCCTAAAAACACTTGGATTAAAAAGCAGTTTTCCCCAGTTTCTCACACTAAAGGCATCAACTTTAGCAAAACATGAGAGCTCAGTTTCCCTGAAGAACCAGGTCCTGGTATGTTCCTGTAGGATGTCCCTGGATCTGGTGACAGGATAGTTCATCTTGCATGTCTGCACTAGGAAAGAGGACAGTGCCTCACTAACCTGGTGTAAATCACAAAAACCAAAGCAGTGACGTTCATTCAAGGAAAGAATGTCACAGCTGAAGATGCATGATGAAAAGCAGTCTGTCACTGGACCATCTTACCTGTCTGCGGATTATTTCAAGGTCTCTTTTGGCTTTATTCACCAGGGCTTGAATTTCTACAGGATCCTTTACACTCTTATTTTCTCGGAAGGCATCTTTTATCCTCCTGATTGCATACATTCTAACGAATTCAGAAAAAAACAAAAAAGAAAGATGTTAGCAGGTGTGAGGGTCTGCTTTTAAATGAATTTAAGGAATTTTTTTCTTTAGAATTAACTGTTATTTTTCTACTGATAACCCAGTTTGATCTTTGCTTATCTGTTCTAGGATGGCTAAGCAAACAGCCTTAGGAAAGTAGTCTTTCCCAAACAAGCCATATACAGATGGCAAAGTTGCTAAAATGATCCTTAGATCACTGGCACTTTGGAGTTATGCATGTCTGGCTTTCCTCCATTAACATGGATAACTGATGCTTTACTGTACCAATCAGGAATTCTGAGGACAAATGATGCATTTCATATGCATCTACAAGGACAGTGATCAGCCTTCTAATTCCTGCCCATTAGATGACAGCTGGGTAAGCAGACCCATGGGCATCTCCACTGAACTTTTATGACAGTGTCTCTGTTCCTCATCACAACAACTTTCTCCTTCAAAGCACCTTCTTTTTTATGTTGATGGAAATCAAAAAGGCATAAAATTTTAATTCTACTTTTTTTTTTGAAACAGAGTTTTGTCATGTCGGCCAGTTGGTGTAGAACATGCAACTCTCCTAGCTTAGCCTCAGCAGTGTTGAGAGTATATGCACGTATCACCATTCTTTGCTTAATTCTAATATATTTTTTCTTTTTTCTGGGGGGGGGTCAGGACAAGGCTTCTCTATGTAGTCCTGGTTGTCCTAGAGCTTGCTCTGTAGACTAGGCTGGCCTTAAACTCAGAGATCTGCCTGCCTCTGCCTCCCAAGTGCTGGGATTAAAAGCGTGTACCACCACTGCCCAACTTAATTCTAATATTTCTTTTTTTTTTAAAATTTGTTTATTATGTATATAGTGTTCTGGGCACCAGATCTCATTATACATGGGTGTGAGCCATCATGTGGTTGCTGGGAATTGAACTCAGGACCTCTCGAAGAGCAGTCAGTGCTCTTAACCTCTGAGCCATCTCTCGAGCCCTTAATTCTAATATTTCAATCTATATGCAAAACTGGTTATGTAGTCGGGCAGTGGTGGCGCACGCCTTTAATCCCAGCACTCAGGAGGCAGAGGCAGGCAGGCAGATGTCTGTGAGTTCGAGGCCAGCCTGGTCTACAAGAGCTAGTTCCAGGACAGGCTCCAAAGCCACAGAGAAACCCTGTCTCGAAAAAAAAAAAAAAAACAAAAAACCAAACAACAACAACAAAAAACCCCAATCAACCAACCAACCAACCAACCAAACAAAAACTGGTTATGTAAGAGGACCTGATTTCTACGTGTCATGTTTTTCTTGTGGCTGCTGCTTGACTACTGAGTTCTGCCAGCATCCCTCAACCATTGCTTTAGTTCAGGATTTATCAGAACTTTTGTCAGAACAACACAGCCTACAGGAGTCATTGATACCCTGATTATTTTTTTTTCTATTAAGAATGGGTAACTGGTTAAGAACACCTTAAAAAAAAAAGATTACTGCACAGAATGGAAATAAATGCAAAGCTCCTCCCCCCGCCAAGTTTTAGAAAACAAGAGAGTTCTCCAAGTGCTCTACAATTTATACCAATTAAGTTCAAAGTTGAATTCGGAATATTTTGCTCTACATCTCTTTTCTTTTCTTTTTCTTTTTAAATCTCCTCAGCTTTCCAAAGGCCTTAAATAAGGAAATTCAGCTCTGACTCTCAGAATTTAATATGCCAAAGCCAGCTGGTGAGATTGCTCAGTGGGTAAGGGCATTTGCTATTGAAGCCTGCCAATCTGAGTGGATCCTTGGAATTCACATAAAAGTGGAAAGAGAGAATCAATCCCACAATATGGCCCTCTGACCTCTATACAGGCACTGTGGGCCACCTTCCTCAATAACACACACACACACACACACACACACACACACATTAAAAAAAAATCTGTTCAACACCTATACACACTTTTGAAATGACAACATGATGGTGCCCTTCTCCTTTTACTTTTTAAGAAAAGACAGTCATTGGCTCAGAACCACAAGATGCTTTTGCGTAGGTAATTTCTTTTCCAGTTATGTGCCTATATTTCACATGATCAGTTTGGGGAAGGTCAACACAATCTAAATAATTCCTCATGTTGTGGGAGAACTAACCACCAGTTATTTTAACCCTGCCTCACTCTGGCTTTACTCTCCTTCCTCTTTCCCTCCTTTTCATTTATGTATTTTTACAATGTAAAAATCATCACAAGTTTTAATACCAGCACTCAGGACACTAAGGCCAAAGTAAGTTAGTAAAGCATACATAAAAAAAAAAGTAGCCCCGAGAATAAGGCAAAGGTATACAACATGAATACTGAGGATGAACAAACCAAACTGTTTAGGAAATTAAACATTTCATTATATGAAAGGAAATGTCCCAGAGTTGAGTATAAAACCCTGACAAGACTCACCAAGATTTAACAATACTAAGATATTTACTTCGACTGCCAAGTCCAAGGTTGGAAAAGACAGTACTTTTAAAGGAGCAAGAACTCAAAATAGAAGATAGTGAAAGTGACCCAGACATGTGCTCAGATGCAAAATTTTAATATCCAAAGAGAAAGGCTGCTCCTCATATACGCCAGTCCAAAAGGATAAAGCATTAATACTCAGAGTATAGTACCATAAAGAATACAGCACCTAATAGCCCTTTTCTAATTCAAGTCCCACATGCTGTGACTCAGAGAGACTGGACCCAGTGTGTGGCAGAACTGGGCTCTGAACTAATCCTAAGTCATTCCACCCAAGGTTAATAAACTATCCAGTATTTGATAAGTGCCTGGCTAAGCCAAAACAAACTGATATTCATTTGAAAGGCGTTATAAAAACATCTCTGGCAAGGAAAAGCTTAAAAAGGTCATCTTCACTCTCAATACCGTGAAGTGCTCCTACAAGCAGTTCAAGTGTCGAGCCTGTCCTACAAAGACAAGTGGCTGAGAGCCTTAGCGGGAAAGAGCTGTTCATGTAAGCACCACAAGTGAAATAATTAGGTTTAATTGTTTCAAAAGGAAGCAATGACAACTGAAGAGTTGTAGAGTGAGGTGGCTAAATTACCACGAGAAAATACACTTTAGGGACCAAGGTAAAGTTTCTGAGTTCTGGGGTAGCTATGAATAAAACCTATTATACTTCTGGGTTCAGAATTCTCTCATTGTTTTCCACCATCTGGAGATCAGGGTCAAATGGTTTATCAAAGACTCAGGATCATCTTCCATTCCTTCGAGCACCTTCTTTTTTGACCAATCATCAGTCATGTGGGAAAACATGCAATTTTCCTCGGTTCTCTGCATGAGGCTAGCTAGCTTTGTGTACATGAAGTGTTCTTTTGCCAGAGATTTTTGGACAAACTCAACTCATTTCTAAAAACCTAAGTCAGTTACAAACAAATATCAGAGAGGAGTAATATCCTATACTTGAATAAATATCAAATATTAAGCCAAGCAAAAGGAGAAAGTAGGCCAACAGTAAAGACCATGGTAAATCAATGAGTAAGAAGTGTGAAACAATACTTTATAGGAGGGTACACAGAGACTGATTCTAGAAAGATAGAGCTGTAGGAATGGCCAGGCATCATTCAAGAAATATATACTCAAACAAAGAACCGCTTTTCTGGTCTTTAGTTAACATATTTAGCCAAAGTCAAGGAACCAGTCACCTTGCTGGTGAGAATAGGAACTGCTACTGCAGCACAATCATGGGTAATAACTCCTCAAGTGTAACCTGTGAAACCCACCTTTGCTGACCTATCCCTTACAAGTAAACTGGAAGAAGTTACATGCATAATGTTCATTACAGATATATTTGCATTTGAAATAGAAAAAAATTACATGTTCAACACTGAAGAAGTGGTTACATAAACTAAGACACTGTGCTTTTGAGAGAAACATTTTCTTTTCTTTTCTTTTCTTTTTTTTTTTTTTTGAGAGAAACGTTTTCAAAAAAAGTCACAGGTCTAAATGTGTGAAGTGAAGACTTGATCCTTTCTATTCTGGCCCTTTAGGCAACCAACATTATTTTTTTTTTCTTTTTGTATTTTTATGTTATTTTTTTTGTTTTTGTTTTTGTTTTTTTTTTTTTTGAGACAGGGTTTCTCTGTGTATCTCTGGCTGTCCTGGAACTCACTCTGTAGACCAAGCTGGTCTTGAACTAACAGAGATCATCTGCCTTTGCCTCCCTGAGGTAATCGACTTTTTATATGCAATCAGTGATCAGTTTCTTACATATCTTCCCAGAGATCCAAGATCCTAGAGACACTACTAACATTGGGGCAACAAGTACTGTGTCCAGCGGTCTCCAGAAATAAGGCTCCAGAGCTCAGGTGAGATACAGGCTGGTAAGTACGTCTAATTTACTGACCTAACGTGTGAGGCAACTGAAGGCCAGAAGAGCTTTCCCAATGAGAACAGTAGACGTCAAAGAGAGGCTGGCCTTGGACGGAGCCCTGGAGATGTTCTACCAATACAGAAGAGTAGACATGGGAGAGTCCATAAAGAGAATGGGAGAGAGAGGGCTCAGAGACAGGTGCAAAGTGAGGAGATGCACATGAGACAAGGCAATTGGTGCAGGAGTTCCTTCTGTATTTCTGTTGCTTTCAATGGTTGAATAAAAAGACTGCCTTGCCTTTTGATAGGGCAGCCCCTTAGGTGGGCAGAATAATAGACAGGACGGAACGCTGGGAGGAAGGGAAGTGTGGCAGATCCCATGATTCTCTGGCCTGAGATGGACGTAGGTTAGACTCATGACGGTAAGCCACATTCCCGTGGTGATACATAGACTACTAGATATGGGTTAAAGCAAGATGTGAGAGTTAGCCAATAAAAGGCTAGATATAATGGGCCAGGCAGTGTATTAAATAAAAACAGTTTCTGTGTAATCATTTCAAATGTAAGCTAGCCCAGCAGCTGGGAGCCAGGCGGGATGGAAGAAAGGGTCCGCGCTCCTCTCAGGTGCTGGGAACACAGCCCGCACCTCATACAACAGGCAATCTTTCCAGAGAGTGGATGAGACCGTCTGTGGGGATTCCAACAGTGGCATCCAAAGGAGCAACACCATCACAATCTAGAAAATAGAATAGCAAAAGCCCTAACTAACCCTGGAAGCACATTTATGAATAACAATTAGGACTAGAAAGAAATTTTTAACACAATTAAGAAAATGTCTTCAACAATAAAAATATGTGAAATCTCTGGAACACAGTCAAAGCCGTACATGAAAATTAATGGCTTAAATATTTTTATTTTATTTTATTTTATTTTATTTTGGTTTTTCGAGACAGGGTTTCTCTGTAGCTTTGGAGCCTGTCCTGGAACTAGCTCTTGTAGACCAGGCTGGTCTCGAACTCACAGAGATCCACCTGCCTCTGCCTCCCGAGTGCTGGGATTAAAGGCGTGCGCCACCACCGCCCGGCTTAAATATTTTTATTAATAAAATACTAAATTCAACAAATTAAATACTTCCTTACATTCTAGAAAAACAAAATTGTATAATCCCTATGAGAAAATAAAAAATAATGTATTCAAAATTAGGAAATTTAAAAAACCAGGTAATATTAGCAAAGATAGCTAAGTTTTTTTTGTTTTTGTTTTTAATAATGCTATAGTATCTGGCTTATATATCAGGAAAGCAATTACAAGAAAAAGTGAGGAAGTTGGAGGTTTGAAAAATATGGCTTAAAAAATTATTTCAGAATTAGTGTGAAAACTCTTCAGAACTCATCAAGGGCTGTTAGGAATGGCAGGTATGCTCAGCTGCATGGATGAAGACAGGTATACAGTAACACCAGATGCAGTCTGGACAGCAGATATAACACCAGGACAAAGAAGGAGAGACTCTCTCCACAACTCAAGAGATGAAGGTATGAATATTTCCCCTCCATAGTCACTCAGTTTCCTTTGGGAGATTCAAGTACTAATCTAAACATTCAATAAACAAATGAGCAAGCTAACAAATCCAACCTCTAAAAAGTTACAGTAGATTAATGAAACAATAAAGTTGTACAAATATGAAAAACTATGTACAAACCAATGTGGTGCAGGAGGGTTCTTCTGTATTTTGGATTACTCTCATTGGTTGAATAAAGGACTGTCTGGCCTATAGAATAGGACACAGCCTTAGGTTGGCAGAGTAGACAGAACAGAAGGCTGGGAAGAAAGGAAGTGTGCGAGACACCATGATCCTCCGGCCCAAGATGGATGCAAGTTAGAATCTTCCGGTAAGTCACCACCTCGTGGTGACATACAGACTTTTATAATGGGTTAGTTTTAGGACAATGTTAAGGGAAACTAATTCTACTGAAGATGCACTATGCAGGGTAAGTCTATACTGATGCACAGAATTCTTTTCTTATTAGAGAATTTGTGTTTAATGAGACATCAGTGATAGGCCTTTGGATAAAGTCCTACACATGAGATACATAGGTTAAGACAACAATCATATTTTTAAGTATTTAAAAGAAAGTTCAAGGGTTTTGTACATAATCCATATGTTACTCAGCCAAGTTGACTTGTTTTTCCCCTTTATAAACAAATAATTTAGGTAATTTAATTCAGTAAGAGCAGTGAAGTGAATACGGATATTTGGAGAACAATAAAATATTAGTTTTATGATCCTTTTTTATTTGCTATAGATTTTATGAGATAGGAAAAAATTAAAATTTTGGCCCCAGAGTTAATCCCAGTAGCAGAAAACTAATTCATTAGAATTCCAAACTTTACAAGCAAATTCAACATATTTCATATAGACAAACAGAGCAACATCTTGAATATAAGTTATCTATAGTCCTATGCTATTTACTGGAGTTCAGAATGTATTCATTTAAATAAACCCTACTCAAACTTTCTTGACAAATTTTAGCTGTTTTGGGAAGAACTGTGCTTCTGTTAACCCTTTATGCTTCTTTTTATAGTCAGACTGGGGATAGAGCAAGACATCGTGGTTGCTGCATGGAGGATGCCTAACACAACCAAGAGCTGGTACAGAGTGACATACAGAAATTGTACAAAACCAGCTAAAACCCAACAGCTGACAAAGATCATCAATGTGAATACACAGACATCCAGTAAAAGGAGTATTTAAGAGAGATTTTAAAGAAAAAGACCGTATGACTTCATACAAGATCAGGAGAAATCAGTGTGATTTCCAGTTTAATCAGTGAATATCTGGACCATGACAAAGAGGGCCAAGCTTGCTGATAAGGTACAACAGATTAGGTGGGGAGCAACATTAGAGTTCAGATCTGCTCAATTTGAGATGCTTGTAACACACTCAGAAATGCCCAGGAGGATCTTAGAAAGAAGAGGACGTGGTTCAGGAGACAAAGATTAACTAGCAGGAATCATCAAAACAAACAGGGTGGAAGCCACAGTTACTAAGGTGATTGTGGGAGAATGTGAGAAGGTAGAGATGGAATATGAGGGCCTCCATTGTCAAAGATAAAGAGGCAGGAGAGGAGGAGAGACATTACAAGGGGTGGCCATAAGACAGGGGACCCTGCTTGCCTTACAAGGAAATGCCAGAAGAAGGCATTATACTAACTGAGCCCAAGACAAGAGTAATATGAGGAGTGTTAAGCCACACTGTGGTGGAGTGAGGAGGATGAGACTAACAAGGTAGAGGCTGTAGAGATCATTCCATGCCAGCATCCCAAAAGCACAGGCCACAAGTTGTTTTTAAAAGGCTCTTGGAGAGTAAGTTTTAGAAGCTCTTGGGAGAGTAGGGCCATGTCCCAACAAAATCTGGCTTTCTGCTCTAAGGTTCCTTGGATACAGTTCCTCTGCGGCATCCTCACCATTCCCATACAGATAGAACCCAGCACAAGCACAGAGAAGTTCTGGGGAGAAGCTCAGCACCTCAGCAGGGAGGAAGTGCACACTGCTGTAGCCAGTCAGGCAGAGGCTGTAGGCTATGGTCCAGAAATTTTTCCTCCAGGGAGGGAAACAGGGTCACCAGCAGTAACCTTTCAGAACTCCACCTGGTTTTGCCACGGTAGACTTGGCCAGTATTCTGCCACTGAGCACATAACTTTTCCAGCTTTGGGCTACTCTTCTAAAGCATGCACATTTATATTTATTCTTTCTCTGAGAGATCTTGACTCTTATCCATCCACTTCTTGGTCACCCATTACAAGTACAATGTAAAATATTTTTTCTTTAACACTACTCTTACTCCTCTGCTTGTATTTTGAAATATGGCAATGTAATCAAGTTAATTTATTTTCAATTTATAAAAGTGCACCCTTTGTGATAATATTGCCATAGGGTATTCACACACAATTCAAAACATTTACTTAGGAACTCTTACAGCAGAAGAACAGCTGAGAGCAATATCTATTAAAAGATCAACTATGAAATGATTATGCTTTACCCTCTCAAAAAGGTGAATGTAGAAAGAGCTGTCTAGGGAGGGAAGATCCAAAGCTGAAATGTCCCGACAACAGTGTACAGGGGCTTGACTCTCCCACAGATGGGCTGTGAGCTGCTAGGAGTGGTTCTATGGTCACTATAGGTCTTAGCTTTGTAAGCAAGGCCACGGTAAGGTTAAAAAGTAAAATTATTTAGGAAATACCGACTGAAGAGTCTAAATTTTGACCTGTACTTTAAAGTCAAGGGGTAGAAAGTACAGTTACTCCTCCATATCTGCAAGGCTTTGTATCCAAAGATTCAACCAACCAGTAACAAAACTGTATAAAAAGAACAAAGCCAAAAATGACAACAAACAAACACCAAAAGCAAAACTGTGCACAGATTGAACATGTACACCTTTTCTTTGTTATCACTTCAAAAACACAGGGATCCCAATTTCTGCAGAGTTTAGAGTTTACTATAAGGGTCTTGAAGCGTCTGGGGATTTTGATATTCAAGATAGGTCCTACAGCCAGTAACCCATGGAAACCCAAGAAATACTGCGCAGAAAGCATTCATTGAAACTAAGCATGGCTCCAGAGCAGGGCTTCTCAAATGTGTTCGTATCCACCCAGGATACCACATCAGTGTGTCTCTTTCACAGAGAAACACACCCCAAGAGGCAGAGGGAGGCCGGTCTTGCATATGGCAATGACTCAAAGAATAGAGAGCAAGTAAAAAATATTTGAAACATAGTTTTCTCTAGGCTGACAAATTAATTTATAGAAGAATTATGAAATTAAAATACGCTGCACTGCAAGGTGTACTCTTCCCTCTATTCTAAAAGAGGAGAAAAATAGAGGACAGAGGCAAAAAGCATCATTATATTGGTCCTTACTCCCTAGGGCCAGGAGAGTGCAGGGCAGCAATTCCCTTTCAAGAGCTGTAGATTAACATTAATTACTATGGGAATGCTACTACTACAAGATGACTGTGTGAGAGCGGTTAGCAAGAAGCAGCTCCTGCATTTCAGTTTTCTAATTAATTACAAGAAGGAAGCATATTTTTCCACACATTACCTTATAGGCTAGTTCTTTTGACCATTGAAAACTGTCCAGGAAACAGATGGCAGTGTCTTATTAAAGTCTGTGCTATTATCAGAGTAAGACTGTGGAGGATAAGGACTCATCTTCTCATATCTGATTTGGCAGTCATGTGAGTGGTCTCAGGATTTACAGTATCCCTTACCTCCACCTTTCACTTTTCACAAAAGAAGCATTTTTTTTCCCTCCAGGGAGGAGGGTTGCATATGCTAAGCACATGGCCTACCACACTCCAGCTTCAGGATATGATGTCTAAGAAAGTATATTTCCAACACATCTTACTTCCTGAATTGATTAATTAAAGCACAAACCCTATTGGCATGACATTTCTACTCCTCATTCAGGGGACAGACCAAATCTAAAGGACTCATAGAAAGGTAAGCTGAAGGTAGGGATGTTGAGAAAGGGGGAGAGGGACCACTGTCTGCAACAGCTGGTAGGTCAGGTCAGTAAGAACACAGGAAGACTTGGTCCTAAGTCCTAGCCCTTCTGACTGAGTGAGCAGTTCTGTATGGCTTCAGGCAGAGGAATGGTAAGTGTCTTATATCCAGGTAGCAAGAGTCATTGAGACAGCCACAGTCACAATGACAATATGATGGATAAGTTAAAAGTGGCAGTATGAGACTAGGGAGATAGGTCTGACATTAATGTGCCTGCTGTGTGAATATGAAGACTTGAGTTCAGATGCCCAGCTCCCACATAAAAGCCAAACATGGTGGCCTGTCCCTGTAACTCCAGCACTAAGACTTCTAGTGGTGGATCCCTGGGACTTGTTGGAAAAAGCCTAGCAAAAACAATGAGCTCTAAATTGAGAGAAGGGAGTGTGTGGGAGGGAGAAATAGGGAGAGAGAGAGATTGATCTCATTTTAATTAGTAAGTTGATGTCAGTGCCTTTAGCACCAGTACTAGGGAGGTAGAGGCAGGTAGATTTCTTTGAGTGCCAGATTCAAGTTCCAGGTCAGCTGGAGTTACACAGTGAGACCTTGTTTCAAAACAACAACCTCAAAATACATGAATAAGCATACAAAATTAGATATAAATTACAGAGGAAGGCACTCCAAGTTGACTTCCGGCCCCAACATGCACAGGTGAGTGGAATGTGCCTCTACCCATACACAAAGCATCAGTATGCATAGGCAGACATTCAAACCAGGAGGCAAAAGGCCGTCATGTGTTGACTGCAGGCTGCAGTGAAGGGTCCATGTGGCACCTTCTGGGAATGGAGTACAACAGGAATGCAGCTCTGAGGAGATGGAATGGCTCAGGGTGGAACTGGTTGCAAAGGCTACTCTCCTCCTGCTGCAGCCCACTAGTGGTCCTTTTCAAGGTCAGTAACGCTGGCATGGAAACTGTCCTATTGCTATAATGATGTGCTTTGATGGCCTGCAGATCCCAACAACAAAGAAATCATGCTGATTTCATTTTCAGGAAAATCATTTAAAAATAAAACAAATGGACTTCTGGGAAAAAAATCTGAATTCTATCTTAGAATTCTATAAAATACCTCTATATTTGGTTAAGTGATAATGAAGGAAGACAAATTATTACTGGGCTCTACACACTCCACCCTACTAGTTCAGAGTCAACACTGATGCTCAACTCAAAGTTGACATAGTCTTTACAATCTGAAAGTTGACATTCTAGTGGAAAGGAACTGTTAGGGAGAACTACTATGGCAGAAGGTTGCACACAGTATCTGAAAGTCAGGGATAGCATCATAAGAAGAATTCATAAATTGCTAAAACATCCCGTGTCTGTTCTCTAAGTAACTGTCTATGCTGGGGTTAGGGTTAGGTTTTAGGGTTAGGGTTAGGTTCAAATTCAAATCTCTTCTGCTTCTCATGAGGTCTTAACAAATTATCTGATGGCCACTCTTAGCCAGGTGTACACCACACCCCCTTTTAGACTGCAGGGGGAAAAACCCTAACAATCTTAAAACATACAAGCGTGAGGACTGTAACCCAGGGAGGAGTGTGAGTCTGTCATACCCCGAGTCTCATCCTTAGCACCCAGACAAGGAAGGAAACAACAGCAAGAATACACAAAGAACACCACTGCACTCACTAACCTGACTGCACATGGATGGGCTCTGGGGAGCTCTAATTCAGTCAAGAGGGAAGAGGTGAGAAATACCAGAGGGATGGAGTTTCCCATTATCAGCAACTGCTGTGTAGCTGGAAGCTGTGGTTTGACAAAAGATCCAAGGTTACCCTGGAAGGCTGAAGATACCTCTACAGAAATGTAAGTTAGAAACTTCACAGAGAGGAGGGCAGGCACATAGGGGATGAATAGCACCATATACGAGCAGATATCTAGGCAAGAAGTCAGGATGGAATGGCTAAGGTGGTGAGCCAAGGGGAGGGGGATGTGCCTGAGAAGGGTCCAGGGAGACTATAAGGAACCGGGGCTAGGAAGGAGTCCTGGATGAATGAATGTTCTTGTTAGTTTTGTGAGGCAGGTCTGATGTGGTTGTAGATGCAGGGATGACTTGAAGACCAAGTCAGATGCAGAGGCTGGCTGCAGTTGAAAAACTGTGGATGGAAGGAGCACTACTCCCAGAAGGCTGCTAGTTAAAGGGGAGCTGTAGGCTACTGTTCACCCACAGGGTTTTCCTTCCTTCCCAGGTCAAGCTCAGGGCCAATAAGCAGACAGTGAAATCTTCACTAGGTCATTCGGTATTGAAGGCACAACACAGGGCTGCAACAGCTGTCCTGTCAGGAGAAAGGATCAAACCCTCCAAACTTCATGTCAACTGAGTGCTCAGTAACAATCGGTTGAACTAGTGAAGGATGACTGGACGGCACTGGGATCAGTGGCTCGGTCTGCCGCCAATCTGTCTGTAAGGAAACACTTGCTCATTTAATTGTGCCTTTTGATTAGTCAAAGGTAAAGATAATTTCAGATGAGATGTTTCTGTTTACAGAAGTGGTATCTGGTAAAACAGGATGATTCTTAGCCATTGGAGGTAGGAGAGAGATAATTACTTAATGAAAATGGTGGTATGGGATAAAACATAAGAAATCATTAACAAACATAGTAAAGAGTGATGTTTATCATCTATAATCAATTGATAATATAAACAACTGAATAAATCAAGCTAAAGGGAGAATTAAACGCACGTCAAAAATTACCCCAGGAACAAAACACTAAAGTATAAGGGTAATACATTAACAGCACTGCATGTGGCAGTAGTCATTTATTAAATAAAACAAATAATTACTGAGATCAGATCAATCAAGTCAATGAGAACTGATGAACATTAGCAGGAAGATTAATACCGCCAAGGCATATAATGCATAATTATAGAAAGAAAAGTGAGAGAAGGTAGTGAGGGCTGAAGATGACACTAACACCCAGATCAAAGGGTGGTGAGTGCTCTACCGGACATCCAAGTCAATGCTAACTGCACATACACTGAGGTCCCACAAGATTACAGCCAAGCCCCACAAAACTGTGATCTACTGACATGGTAGCCATGATTATGTCACTGTATTACCACATGCTACTCCCATCATTGTGGTGATTCTGGTGTGAACACCCACTGTACTTCCAACAGTATAAAAAGTATAACAATATAATTATCAATAGTGCACCATACTTGGTAACAACAAACCATAATGTCATGGTCTTGCATATTCCATACTTTTCATAATTTTTGAGTGTACTCATAAAAAAAAATCACACTGGCTGCAGTATCCTCTAGTTGGACTTTCCAGCTCTCTTAACTGCATCAGGTCACGTAGGGTCACTGTCATGGAGTACTCTGGGTTTCTCAAAGTGCATTCTTATATTTGCAAGACATGTCTCTTAGGCCTTAGATTTGCCACCATTGACACTGGGGTTCACACTTGTCCCCAATTCATGTATATTTAAGTATACATGAATTGTGTCCAGGTGTCTGTGGTATACCACAGGAAGGGTCAGCACAAAGATTCTTCCTAACAACGTGCCACAGGCTATGTATGCATGAGCTCAATTGCATGAACTCAGAATAACTATTAAAGCATGATCTCCAAGGAACTTAGAAAATTTAATAAGGCAATGATTTTCTTTTAAAAACTATATTTTTGTATATCTTGCAACAGAAAATGTAGTTTTCACTAAGATGTTTTATTTATCCAGCATTTCACAGTAAAATTTTTAATTGGCTGCTTAGAAGAGAATCGTATGTCTTCTCCACTAAGTCATGACTTACATATGTCTTACAAGCATTATTTCAAGACTTACAAGGTGAAATCTCCCCTTTTAGACTGCAGGGGGAAAAACCCTAACAATCTTAAAACATACAAGGGTGAGGACTGTAACCCAGGGAGGAGTGTGAGTCTGTCATACCCCGAGTCTCATCCTTAGCACCCAGACAAGGAAGGAAACAACAGCAAGAATACACAAAGAACACCACTGCACTCACAAACCTGACTGCACATGGATGGGCTCTGGGGAGCTCTAATTCAGTCAAGAGGGAAGAGGTGAGAAATACCAGAGGGATGGAGTTTCCCATTATCAGCAACTGCTGTGTAGCTGGAAGCTGTGGTTTGACAAAAGATCCAAGGTTACCCTGGAAGGCTGAAGATACCTCTACAGAAATGAAAGGCACCTTAGTGTCCATAAGTTTCTAAGGCAGAAATGGCATGTAGAATTAAGATAAAAATAGAGCTGAGTTATGTCCAAAGGGTAAAAATGAGCATCACAGTGTTATCAAAGCCTATTTTTATAACAGTGTAACAAGTGGCAGTCAAATCATCAATAGGAAGTGTCTCCTGGAAACCACTCCATGATGCAATTCATCACTCAGGTTTCTGAAGTAGTCCTTATGCACAGCCATAGCATAATCTCTCAATAGCAGGGCCATTCTGTTTAGATTCTACCTATTCTCAGGCCCTGCGCTGTTACACACACACACACACACACGCACGCACGCACGCACGCACACAGAGTTTAAGAAATATTAGGAATTTCTCGTTTGTTCTAAGGGGGAAAACTATTTGGTACCAGTGCCTTCTGTTTCACCTTTTTCTTTCTTGTGTTTGTGTACAGGCCAGAGGCTGATGTTCCAGGGTCTTTTTTAGTTGTTTTCTTCATAATTTGAAACAGTGTTTCTCACTGAGCCTGGAGCTTATCACCTGTATCACCTGGATAGACTGGCTAGCCAGTGTACTTCAGGGACCCTCCTGTCTCTACCTCTCCAGTGCTTTGGTGTGGGAAAATTCTGTATTCTGTCAATTATGTTTTAAATAAATGCTGATTGGTCAGTAGTCAGGCAGGAAGTATAGGCGGGAAAACTAGACAGGAAGTAGAGGTGGGTCAAAGTGAACAGGAGAATTCTGGGAATGAGGGAGCCCATTCCTCTCCAATCCTGTCCAGACAATGAAGAAGCAGGATGTGACCTGCCCCGCTGAAAAAGGTACGGAGCCATGTGGCTAACATAGATTAATATAATGGGTTAATATAAGCTATAAGAGTTAATCAAAAAGCCTGAGCTAATGGGCCAATCAGTTTATCATTAATATAGACCTCTGTGTAATTTCTTTGGGGCTTACTGGCTGTGGGAACTGGGCAGAACAGAAATCCTAACAAGCAGACCCTCATGTTACAGTGCTTGGATTGCCGATGTATGTTACTGCGCTGACTTTTTCCCTGGGTGTTTAGGATTTGAACTCAGAATCTCATGCATTCATAGCACTTTATGCACTGACCCACACCTCATTCTTGTTTTAGAAAGTGAAAGGTTTTGTTTGGTATTGATATGATTTCTGACAGGCTCATTCCAATTCATTTTGGTATTCTTGATCTGTGGGCATATGGGAAGAGGAAGCAGTGAATCATTCCTGTATCTATTAAGTGCAGGACATAGGGGTCATGATGGGCATACAGATGGCATCAGCTACATGGGGTAGTGCCAGTAGTTAAGACACATGCTCTACTAATAAGGTTCCCTGACAGCAGAGAAAATCCTAAACCTAATGCCTCAGAAGCTTTGAGATCAGCGGTGCTACTCCCCTCACTCTTCTATAACTTCACAGCCTTCTAAAGTATATCCCCAGATTTGCTGATGCATCAGGGACCACCAGACATGCAGAAATAATTGAACAGTAAGTATCTCAGAAATAAGGGAACCTATGTATGAACCCAAGAGGAAATAGAATTTATCTAATATAAAGGTCCAGAATGATCATTGTGGCTGCTATTTCTCACCGATAAAAGTATTATCTTTACAATAAAGGTCTTCCAAAATGATGAGAAACTGCATATTAAACAACCTTAATAAATATTCTGCAGAATGAATGAAGTACAGAAATTCTGGATGGCCACTTGTCTCTCCTATTTTATGTATCTATGTCAGCTTCTCCACAAGTTGATCTGATTACACTTAGTAAACTCTACATTTTTAAAGGTTATAAAAGAGAAACTGCAGGACAGAGCATTCTGGGAACTCTCCCAGAGCCACAGACAGGGTGGTACAGGATGTTCTAGTTCGGGGGCTCCAGGGACACAGACTGTGATTACTTGCTTCTGCAGGGTGCCCTTGGCTCCATTCACACTTGGGGGATATTCCCAAGTGAGTGAAAAAATCTCCCCACACCAGCTAGTTCTTCACTGTTTTTGTCAGTTAATGGAAAGGCACCTATGTCTTTCCTTTTCTTGGCCTTAACCTGATCCACACTCTAGACCCTCTTTGATGTTCTTATTTTGGTACCTGTGGTAGTTTGAATAAGAATGGCCTCCATAGACTCATATATCCAAACGCTTAGGAAGTGTGGCCTTGTTGGGGGACAAGTGTCCTGTAGGTGAGCTTTGAGGTTTCAAAAGCCAGGCCCAGTCCCTCTCTCTTCCTGCTGCCTGTGGATTAGGATGTAGAACTTTCAGCTACTGCTCCAGCACCATGTCTGCCTGTGTGCTGTCAGGCTCCCTGCCATGATGATAATGGACTGACCCTCTGGAACTCGTTAAGAGGTGCTTTAAGAACTGCCTTACTCATTGTGTCTCTTCATAGCAATAGAATAGTGAGTGACTAAGACAGCATCCAAATAGAGTCCTAATACTCTCCAAACTATTTACCAAAAGTCTGTTTTCTTATTTCCTCTAATTTCTTCTCTGCACTATTACAATCAACTCCCATTGATGTCTTTACTTCTAGCTCAAATTCTCTAATCTTGCTGCCCAAAGGAACTTACCTAATCCTCAGGTCTAGTTGTCACTTGACAACCTGAAACCAGAAAAGAGAAGCTTGGCTGCCTGTTACAAAACCCAGAATCCACAGTGGAGACAACAAGCCCTGGTATGTGTTACCCTTTCTAGCCAGCCAGGTCATCTGTCATCTGAGCTGCAAGAGTCTGAGCTTCCGCTGCTCTGCATGCAGCTGATCTGATGCCAATGTCTGGGAGGTCCTCCAGCTAATTCTATACCCTGCACAAGCTTCTGTAACAGCAGGCTGCAAATTACTGACAGAACTTGGGTTGTCAAATCCAAAGCTCTCATTTTTGGAGAGAGCTGTTTAGAGGTTATAACATAACTAGGATATCTTAAAGGAGAGAAGGAATTCAGGATAGGGATGATAAGGGATGTGCTAGACGGAGTAGAACTTTCAAAAGTCTGAGGACTAAAGGACATGGTACACTTAATATATGACAAATGGCTGCCTTGTGTAGATGCCTTTAATCCAAGCATTGGGGAGGCTGAGGCAGGTGGATCTCTGTAAGTTCTAGGCCAGTCAGTTACTCAGTGAGATTCTGTTTAGAGAGAGGGTGTGGGGATGACAAAGAACATAGGATGTGTGAGTGAGGCTTGCTGGTACAGGTCTTCCAAAAAATATTTCAGTAGTGTCATTACTTTAGATACCAAAACTTCAAAGTTGTTTAAATTTCTTTTCCCATTTTGTTTTTGAGACAGAGGATCATGTAACCAAAGCTGGCCTGGAACTTGCTGTATAAACAAGACAGTATTACAGTTGTGTCCCACCATATCCTGGCTCCACACTGCTCTCTGGTTTGGTTATCTAGCATCAGCTTTGTAACTTTTAAGCTTAGCATCTCTAGAGCTCGGTTTTGATTGGCTCATAAAAATAGTTGTCTAAAAGAAATGTGCTAATAAAGACAAGGAACAGAAAACAGTGTCACATGGAAGTAATGAATAGATACTCTCAGCGACTGCCACAATGACAGTGTCGGGTTGGGAGAGGAGGAAGTGGCTAGTCTTGTATTCTACAGAGCATTGTAGAGGCAGCCATATTTGATGCCAAGCAAGCTTTATTTTCATGGGACATGATAATGCTGGCAGGGTTCTCAGGTTTTGGGTACGTGATATCTGGTGACCACCAGAGTCCTGTGGAAAACACAAGTGGTGTGAAGGAGAAGCACAGAGTACTCTCTGAGTCATATCAGCAGAGAGTCGCTTGCACTAAAGCTCAGTTTTAAATTTCTTTTAGGCATCGTCTAGGTTTTTCTGTTCACTCCTATGGAGATTGAACACTTTTGGTGTACCGACTGGACCAAGTAATGCAATGACTTAGTTTTGCCATGAAGAAAACTGAATGCCAAAGGCAGAGGTTCCATATGCTGTGAGGGCTGTTCCCTGTGTTTTATACTCTGTTCCCAGATGTTCCCTCGAGCGTGACTGACCCTCTGCTGAGAGTAGTCTGTGTTTATTCCACCCATGTTTGCTCTTGAGATAGAACATCTTCTAAAGTGTGGGGAACACTCCAATATTTACTTCATAATTCCTGTGTTCCATCAATGACAATTAATTAGCAGTAGGTATTTACAGAAAACCCACCTGTAGTGGATTATACCTTCTATCCTCGCCAAAGGCAATGTCGTCAAGAGAAACCACATTTCATTTAACCATGTGTGTAGTGGGTATGAGCTCTCTAGTACAACCTATGCTGTTCTCAAGCTCATAGGACAAGCAGGTTTTCTCAGCAGGCTTCTAAAATATGAATTACTGCTGGAGAGGTTTGGTGCACTGTCCACAGACCGGGGTTGGGCATGGCCTGTCCACCACAGGCCCTTGCAGCTCAATTCCGAGCGGAAGGTGCCCCTAGAACCAGCTCTGTTTCAGGAGTTAGCTGACACCAGGACACCTAGCCCATAGACTAGCCTAAGGGCACAATGTCCATCATGTCAGAAATGACTAAAAGTGAAGAATAGCTTGTGAAATAATCCGAGCACTTGGGAAATAACTGTAAATAAGTAACCCATTGAAGACAAATGAGCTGTTTTCATCAGATTCTTGTTTTCAGGAGAATGCTTTAAACTCAGAGGATTCAGGTAATTAATAAGAAGACACCACTTGTCAGAAAATCCTTGAGGGCACTTCAGAAATGGTGGGTCAAAGTTTCAAAGAAGCAGAAGCTGAGAAGGTGGGGGGCTCTGAGGTCGAGAACTTCCTAACAAGTGAGTATACAGGACTCACTCACAAGTAGGGGAATGGGCCAGGCATGGAAAATAATTGGGCTGGCTTAAAAATGTAAACGAGTTTTACATGAAAGTAAAACTTTACATGACACCTCATTAACATGTATATTTTTGTGTGTTTATGTATAACTTAAATTTAAGCTATAAATTTCCTTTTTGGAGAACGTATGCTCTTGTCCTCTTGGTGTTATAGGTCCTAGAGTCTAGAACCTTGAGGGAAGATCTCAATCCGGCGAGGCAGGATAAACTGCCATTTTAGTTTCTGAAGGCTTAGCGACTCCTTTTACTTTTTAACACTCCTTGTATATGCACCCCTCTCCTTCAACCCTCTAGTTCAGTGACCTTTTAATACAGTTCCTCAGGTTGCGGTGATAACCATAAAATTATCTCGGTTGCGACTTTATAACTGTAATATCTGTGTTTTCCAATGGTCTTAAAAGGGTCATTTGCCCAGACCGGGGGGGGGGGGTGGTCGCGACCCACAGCTTGAGAAACTCTGCTCTAATTAGGCTGCATTTGGTATCGTGAATTAAAACACCGGTATAAATGAAAAGGGTGGGGGTTAGAGCAAGCAGGCAGCTTTGTGGTCACGTGGTCCCGAGCGACCGCTTCCACTCGTATTCTCAAGGCAAGTTTCATGTATGGCACATGCTCGCTTGTCCTAACTTTTCTCACGTCCATCGTTTCGTTCCGCAGAAACAAGACGCTGACCTAAGGTCCTAAAACACTAACTTGGGTGTCAGTCAGCTCAGGAAAGAGGTCCCAGGACTTGAAGGGCAAGCCCTTGACTCCTCCCCTGCCGGGCTCCGAGGGTCACACCTGGGGTAGACAGTTGCACGTGGAGGTCAGGATAGCGGATCCTGTCACTAACGCAAGCTGTGAGCGTCTGTACCGCGATCCCAGGAGACAGACCTGGGCACCCCATTCCCGGCCATCCCCCCGGGTCACCTGTAATTGTAGGCGCTGAAATGCTTGCTCTCTCTCAGCATCGCCCGGTACAGATCTAACACTTGTGCGCGGCTGGAGGCTGCCATGCTGGAAACAAACAAAAAACTTAACACCCCAAACAACAAGTCCTTCTTCGAGGAGGTCCCGACTTTATCCGAAGGCAAATGTCAAACGATGCAAATAGCACGCAGGAAAGCAGAAGCAGCGGCTCGGCCTGGCTTGAGGCCTGGGGAGCGTCCCACGGGCGCGAGGAGGCGGCGCAGGCAGGGCGGCGGGCAGCTAAGGGGAGGCGCTCGCGTCTGGGAGGCACCGCGCTCCTCACGGGCGGCTCCGGCGGCAGGAGGCCAGGCCGTCCAGCCCCAGGCACACTCCTCGGGAGGACGATCACGGGCTTGATCAAGGCAGCTCGTCGCTTCCACAGCCTACACCTTTCCGCACCGCCCGGGGGCGTGGCCGAGACCCTGGCGTCTTCGGACACCACGCCCCCTACACCTGCCCAGGCCCGGTTGCCCGGGTTACGAAGCGCGTGCCGCTGCCCCGCCCCTATCCGGTGAGGCTGTCTTCAGCGCTGCCTGATCAGCTGTGCATGACTGCGAGGGTGAGTTCGCTCTGCCTGGGCCTGGTCCGCAGCCTGAGATCATAGTGGCATCTTTGCTGGGGGACGCAGCTCCGGAGGTGCGGACTGGGCTAGCTAGCGACCTCCTGGAGCACCGGCTTCTCTCTGGGCGAGGGGCGCAGGGACCTCCGGCCCGGGCCTCTTTCCGTAAAGATGGCGGCGCCCAGCGCGTACTGTGGCTGCTAAGTGAGAGGTGAAGCTAAGTGGCTGCATAGCAAGTGTGTGGTCGCGCTGCTGACTTCGAAACGCCCGCGGTCTGCGTTTCCCGGCGAACGCTGGGTGAGTGCAGCCCTTGCTGCCGCACAGAGGTGTCAGGTCGCCGATTGTTGTCACATGTCGTTTGGCTGTAACTTTCTCCCCTTTCTGGGATTTTCATCGAAGGTCTGGACTTTTTCTTTTCACTGTTTACCTTTTGTTTTTGGAGACGTGGTCTCATTTGGTAGCCCAGACTGTCCTCGAGCACTTAGTCGAAGCCTCCCAAGTACTGCTGGAATTAACAGGCGTGGGACACCATGCAGTTCTTGTTTTTCTGCTTATTAATGCACACTTTTGTAGCATGCAAAAACGAGAAACGCTGAAAGTCTGTTCTTTGGATGTCGTGTAATTAGGGAATCCTTAGGACTTAGGGATTTCCGAAGCATCATTGCAGATCCAAGGCAAAATTTTTCTCTTGAGGGTTCCCCTCCCCGCTCTCAGAATTCAGCCTTTACCGACCATCTTGCTAAAAGTTCTAAAGTTTTTGCTCTGGTCCTTGATCTTAGGGTTCTGCGAAGAGAAGCCTCTGCTAGTTCTGGTCACTGTGTTTGGAAAGCACTGATACTAGTTTTTGAATCTGGCTTTATATAAAGACGTTGCCACGAGCCCATCCTTTCATCTTCCCGGTCCCCAAACACAGCAAAGAATAATTTCAAACGATAAGACTAAGATAAATTAGCACATGTTCTCATCTGGTTTTGGTGTATCCAGTTTTGAAATGATGTGTGCTCTATGCGAAGCAACTTGTAGTTTTAGGACCACTAAGGCGGAAAATTCTTTAGTGTGCTTGCAACCTGTTGTGCTTGAATCTAAATTAAAAAACCTACTAGTTATGATATAGTTGCAATTACAAGTATTGGCGATATAGTGCTTTTTATAAAAATACTTTAAGCTCCCTGTCTTATTCGCCCCCAATCAAAATAGGCTTTTAAAATTTAATTTAAATTTTTTATAAACATACTTGCCTCACTTTGCTCCCTTGCTTTTTAGTCAGGTCTTTGCCTCAGGTTTAATGAGGTCCATTAATACGTTGAGTTTTTCTTATGCAATTTCTTAAATGACTGATGAGCATAAGGTAGGTTTTCACATTGTTACAGAGTAAGAGCAGAGCTGTGTTTTCTTGAGGTAATAAACTGTTGATTGCTGTTGATATAAAAACATTGGGTGCTAGGAAAAACTACACATTGCAAGTTACAGATATACAGAATTACCAGAATGAGAAGGTAAAATGTTTAAATTGTTTTGACTTGTCAAAAAAGAGTGGGGAATACATTTTGGCGGTATTTTACTTTCATCTTAAAAGTCAAATTAGAATAATTACTGTGTGCAGCTTATGCCTGATTACAAGGGAATTAGTTAACTAATGTGCACAAAAATAGGAACTTCTAAATGTCTTATCTTTGTTATGATCAAATACAGCTTACAGAATTTGCAGAGTTAAAATAGTTTGTTTAGTATATCTGCCAGTTCAAGGAGTGGTTGAGATTAGGAAATTGATAGTTTCTTAGTGTTAAGTCAAATTTTTCAGAGCCTGTGGAATTGTCTTGGGTACCACTAGTGAACAAATAGACTAATCTAACATAGAGTTTGATCAGAGTAATTAAACATTATTCAAGAGGTCGTATAACCAGTAATACTTGTTGCAAGTTATTGACTAGTTGACTTTGTTGCTTCCAATGGCATTTCAATGCTGTTTCCATTTTCTGTAAATGCTTTCACACTGCTGGAGTTCTAGAACCTACTTTGGTTTAGGAGCTGCCTGATTCTCATGGCATTTTCTTTTTCTTTGTTCAAATAAACTACCAAAATTATTGCTGTAACATAATTAACATTTGTCTTTATAAATATACTTTATTTTGTGAATTCTCATTTTGCTGGTTTTCATTGTTTTGAAGGACTAACTAAAAATAAAAAAAATTTTCCCAAACTAAGTCTTTGTTTTTGCTTCTCTTCACTTCAGAAGTGACCTTTTAAATTCAGTGACTCTACTGAGATGGTAGGAAGAATTGGCCCAGAGGCTGAGAATGGACCTTGCTCATGTGTTCTTTCATTATGTTTTACAACAGTGTTTTGTTAGATAATAACTATAAAATATTGGGTACCTATCTACTGTCATTAGCTCTCAAAATATAAACATTTTCCTTAATACCTGGTTATGAATACCGTAATTCTTGTCAGTAAATATTCTTACCAGTAAATAATCCATGATGACTGTTTCTTACTTTAAGCTATTCCTCTTGATGAAGTGCCTGTGCAGGTTTTAAAGGGAAACCTTTCTTTCATTTTAAGGTCCCAGCGTGTTGTCTGTGGTCCCCTTTGTAATGCTCCCCCTTTAAGGCCTATCATGGCAACCTTGACCTTTTCCTAATAAAGCTCTTTTCTAAAGGGTAGTTTTATGTCACCTTTCCTGAGCCAACTGCTATTCTGGAATATTACTTTAAGTTTGTAAAGGTGTGTTACATTTGTATATGCTGCATTTATTTAACTAGGCAAACATGTGTTACGTTTGTTTATGTTTCATTCTTTAATTATGTAAAGATCTATTGCTGTTTTACCTTGCCTGCCTAAGGCATCTGATTGGGCTAATAAAAAGGTGAATATTCAATAGATAGGCAGTAGAGGAATAGGTGGGCAGAGAGAAGAAGTAGGAGGAGAAATCTAGGCTTGACAGAGGGAGGAGAGAAAATGAGGAAGAAAGAGAGGGAGATTCTTGGGGCTAGCCAGGCAACAGTTATCAAGACACAGAGTAGAACATACAGAATGAAAGAAAGGTAAAAAGTCCCTAGGCAAACCATTAGTAAAGGAAACTGGTTAACTTAAGTGATAAGAGCTAGTGGCACAAGCATAAAATCAATCATTCTTAAGTCTTCGTGTCATGATTTGGGAGCTGATTGGTTGCCCCAAAGAAAGCTTGCTACAAACTACAGCCATGCTTTTTTCCAACATTGCAGTGTAGCTAGATGTTTGTGATCCATTCTCTTCAGTTGTTTGTTTGATCTTGGCATGCAGTCTTGTTGTCTTGGACCTCACTATTGTGGAATATGGCTATCCTCAAACTTGTGAAGATCCTCCTGTCTCTGCCCACAAGTGCTAGAATCGCAGGCATGCACCACCATACCTAGCTCAACTAAGATACTGACCTGCGGGAAGGCGATGTCATAGAAGGCAGTTGGAAAATGAGTATGGGTGTGGGAAGTTTGACACTAGTTCCTGAGGAAGGCATGGAAGGAGGGTGGACAAAATTTATGTACACACCTTTCTGTGATTTGGAATAGCTGAAAGTGGGAAATAGGGTACCTCTGTCATGCTACAGAAGTGGTTAGCCCTGTACCAGCTTTATTTTAGCTATATTTCCTCTTTCTGCACTAAGTCGTTTATTCCGCTATGTACCAACAAGTAGAATGTGACAGTTGACCTAGTGGAGTGGAATTCATCAACACAAGGTACTGGCGACTTGTTTTATTCTGAAGGGGCCTCAGAGTTAGCACAGAACACACCCAGATACTATATTCTGAGCACAAAGGATATTTTCTTACCATGTGGGGGGTGCAAACGGGGTTGAGGGGTGGGAGGTGGGGGTGGTTGCCTCTGAATCTGGCAGAGACAGCAGTAGTAGTTTTTAAGGAGAAAATGGTGAGTCTGTGCTAGGGTGAGTTGGTAAGTCCTGACTGGATATAATAATCAATGTAGCCAAATAATAAATTCTGATTAATTAAATTTGTATGATTAAATTAATTTGATTGTTTAAATTATGATGGACCTTGATGTTTTGATAGTTGATCTTGGTGTTCAGCCTCAGGGATGAGTCAGGCATAGGAAGTAGCCAGATAAGAGAACTGACCGTAGTGGCTTGCTTTAGGAATGGAATCTAATGGGTTAGCAAGGGCTAGGGAAGGTGCAAGGGAAGACCTGCTGGCATCATGTTTGCCACTCCTGGGCCCGTTAAGAGCTCTTCGTGGTCTCAAGACTTCAAATTCTGTACTCCAGGAGCTCTGCAAGCTTCCTTTATCTGTATATTTAGCAGGAAGCTGATTAGCCTGCTTCTTGTAGTGACTTTGTTATCCCCAGATCGCGGGGTCCCCCCCAACCCACTACAGAGTCTGCACTCGTATGTAAAAGTAAAGAGCCTCTATTCAAGCTTATGCTTGGACTCCCCGTCTGTCCGACACTGTAGTAGCAGGCTGCTTATTGGTTCCTGGCTGGCCGGCTAGCTTAGACCTGAGCTTTTTAGGTTTTTATGTGGATGTAGTTACCCATGTTGGTGTGCCAATTTGTTGGAGGAGGGCTGCTTGTTCGTCCTGGCCGCCCAGAACCGAAATAATCACACAGAAATTGTATTATTTAAATCACTGCTTGGCCATTAACTCTAGATTCTTAATGGCTCTTTTTTTTTTTTTTTTTTTTTTTTT
>JAQHUG010000008.1:12315558-12360345 GCA_028555095.1 Dicrostonyx torquatus
GCCCTCTCCAAGGGCTTACCTCAGTCAAAAGGGCCGATTTCTCCTCTGGTGGGGGTGACTAGATCCTACTGCTTATTTTTTTTTTTAATTAGCATCTTTCTACCCTGAGTGTACATTCTTTTCCAATCGCTTTTTTGCCTTAGGGTTGATTATTCTGTATTCTCTTTGATTCTGTGTCTGAAAAATTGGCATTGGTGTGAATGTGTGTGAAATCTATGTGATTCTGTCTGGGCAGTTCAGCTGGCTCTGCTTCACTTCTGCATTCCTGGTTGAACACTCGTCAGCTCCCTGTGCACTAAGGAGACTAACTCCTCTTGCCTTATTCAGCATCAGTTGCTGGTTTTGTGCTCATGTTATGTCTATAGTGCTGTGTTTGGTGTTCCTAACAATAAGAGGTAAAGATGGGATTTTAAGCTAAATGTGTTTTATTGAGCAAACTTCCTCAGACATCTCCATTTTGAGCATTTTGCTTACTGTGCCCTGGCATTGCACCAGAATCTGTGCTCCCACCACTCTACTAGGACTTTGGGTCTGTTTACCTTCCCATGTGTACGTTGTTCTGAATCTTACTCTTCCCTTCTCTCCATAGCGAGCTAAGATTCTGCATTATGATAGTTACTTGTCTTGTTGATGTGACAGAGTGCTTGATAGAAACTCCTTAAGGAAGGTTGGGTTTATATTGACTTATGTTTCAGGTAAACAATCTGTCTTACTTTGGCTTTCTATTGTTGAGAAGAGACACCGTGACCATAGCAAAGCCTATAAAGGAAAACATTTAGTTATTGTAAGCTTACAGTTCAGAGGTTTAGTCGATTATCATCATGGCAAGAAGCTTGGCAGCATGTAGTCAGAATGGTGCTGGAGAAGGAGCTGTGAGTTCTACATGTTGATCTGCAGGTAACAGGAAGTGAACTGTGGCACTGGGCATGTCTGGAGCATATATGAGACCTCAAAGCCTGCCTCCATAGTGAAACACTTCCACCAACAAGGCCACACCTCCTAATAGTGCTACTCCCTGTGGGCATTCAAACACATGAGTCTCTGGGGGTCATTCCCATTCAAGCCACCACACAGTCTACCATTGTGGGGAAGATGCATGGTGGGAGCTGGTTGATCACCTTGTATTTTCAGTCAGGAAGCAAAAGGCAACAAGTGCTTTTCTTAACTAACTTTCTGCTGTCTTTCACTCTGGAACCACTCACAATCCAGGTAGGTCTTTCTGTTTCAATTAACCTACTCTAGATAGTTCTTCACAGGCCTGTCCAGTGATTTCTTTCCATGGTGCTTCTAAATCTCATCAAACTGACAATCGAGATTAACCACCATATCATCACTGCTTTTTAATATCTTCATAATGGTCTTTAGACTAATGCAGCTCTCATTCCTAGTTATTACCTTATTCTACTTTTTTTCCTTGCTTTTGTTAGTAGACTTGATTACAGTGTAGGGATGATACCCTATACATACATCTGTCTATGTCTGTGTCTTTGACTACTTACCATAATATTTTGTCTGTTATTTGGTGATGTATATTTAATCCTTATGTTGAGCACACCCCTTCCTCCGCACCCAAGATGTATATCAAATACAACCCACCATCTCAGTGTCTGCTTAAAACTGCCCTTAGTGGGGGTAATATGCTCCTGGTTGAAATTTGGTTTCTTATCCATGCCTTCTAAGGACCCAGCCATGGAGAATGGTGGTGGCATATAGTTATTTTGTATTTTTTTTATTTCTCTTCTCTTTCAGACTGAGACTCCTGCCAATACTAGGGGAAGGAGAGTAAAGGTGCTTAGTTCTGTGTTAGCTGGGTGGATTAGTCCACTAGGTGTTTAACAGGCATTTCCATGGGCTTTCAAAAAATAAACCCAAATTTGGTTTTCCCACCTTCATCTTCCTTTAGTTAGCTGGTTCCTCTTTGGTTTTCTATGTCCTCTTTCTTTGTCCTGATTCATCTGGGGTCCTTTCACAGAAGACATGTTCTTGGTATCCTTTCTCTTGTCCATGTGCCCATGTTGCTCATGCCAGGCACTCTGCCATACTCTCTGTGGCCCATGAGCTACTCAGTGCCTACTGCTCACAGCCACAGTGACTCCTCCAAAGAAGTCATGTGCACGTGCTGTCAGCTTGTTTCTGTGCCATCTGAATGCACGTTCATGGTCTACCTCACTGCATAGATTGCACATCAGCTGCTGTCCAAGGCAGTTAATGAAGTGCCTATTCAGCAGAGCTAAGGTGCATCTGCCTGTCTTCCATGCAGGGAGGGAAGCAGGGGCTTTTTAAAGCTTTCTTAAAGGGATTTTTATTTGTAGATATATATTGATGCTGAAGAAGTTGTTGATGTTAATATTCCTTTGTTATATTACTGTTTCTATTTGAAGTATAATAATAACTTTATAAAAACTTCTGTTAATGTATTGGTTTTAACAGCAGTATACATCAATTGGGAAGATAGCTTTTCTTCTGTCAATCAGTGACAGTTATTTGCTAACAAATGGAATAGCTAGCTCATCTGTGGCATCACTTACAGAGATTTTGACAAAGATTTTCTATATAAATCTTCATCTCATTAAACATGTTTTCTTGCTACTCAGTATTCTTTTTGTACCTCCACTGAGTGTTCTCTGAGTCTGGTCAGCTGATGGCAGCCCTAAGATTGAGAAGGATGTTACAGTTCTTCACATGAAAGAACAGGAGGTAAACCTACAGTACTCTTATTCTTTTTCCTCTTTTTTTTTTCAGTAGTTTGTAGACGGAAGTTTATGTTCCACCTGGCCCTGCAGCCATTCGGTCCCAAAGAAACACACAGAGGCTTATATTAATTATAAACTGTTTGGCCTCTTCACTCAGTCTTATTAACTAGTTCTCACAACTTCAATTATCCATAATTCTTGTCTATGTTTAGCCATGTAGCTTGGTACCTTTTATTAACAAGGCATTCTCATCTTAGTTCCTCTGCTACTGGCTGGGAACTGACTCTCTGTCTTTCCTCTTCCCAGAATTCTCTTAGTCTAGTTGCCCCACCTATACTTCCTGCCTGACTACTGGCCAATCAGCGTTTTATTAAACTAATATGAATGACAAATCTTTACAGTGTACAGGAGCATTCTCCCACAACAGTAGGGTTTCAGTTTACAGTCAGGAAATGGGAATCGAGGAGTTAAAGATCACATTAGTAAAATTAAACTAACTGTATCTCCATTAGCAGCCTACTGCCCCTTCTCTGTCAAATTTTTCAAAAGGATATTAAGTCTAACTATTTAAGAAGGAAACTCTGTATGCCTTCCTAGTGTCTTTTGAGTGGATCCTCTGAAGTTTTGCTTTGTGAGTTTGAGAATATCTGACTTATGAAAAGAAGACTAGAGACCAAAATGCAGGCAGGGCAGTTGAAGTAAATTCAGATTTACTCAGCATCCACCTATGCTGTACACTTTACTCATACTCCACGTTCAATTTCTACTGGGAATTCTGGAGAAAGTAGCGTGGTTGCTGCCTAATAGACAGTAAGTTGAAGTTTGCAGGGGAGTTTTACTTTCCTTCAGTGTTGAAGCTGGACTTTGAACCCAAAGCCACTGGACCCTGAAGCCAGTCATCTGTTTGTTGTGGGGTTTGGATTCTTTGTTGGCTAAGTATTCCTTTCTACCCTGAGGTGAGATGGCCAGTCCTCTCAGGCTTTTTTTCTCTGATATTCAGATTCATCCTTTCTGTTTGCTTCAGAGTTTGACATGGCTGGCCATAGTGTGTAGCACAAAAGCAAAGAGTTTTCTGTAATTTGCCATCAGCTATCTTTCTTTCTGGCTTCAGAAAATGTGGAGCTTGTTTGCAGCCCTGATATTCTGAGAAACAATGTATTGATTACTTCTTGTGCATGGGATAGTGAGGTTCTCCTCCCCATCAGCAACTTGACTGTGATTGGCACAGCTCTCAGTTTTGAATCCCTGCTTTCCTAGCTTTTCCTTATTCCTATCCCTGATGTGAAAACTGGAGCTGAAAGGATCCCTTTGGAAGCCAGTGCCTCATAGCTGATGGTGAAGCTGGGATTTGAACCCCGGTGTTTCTGGCTTCAAACCTCACTCCCTCACATGTGTACTTCCTCATGTTTCTGTACAGCAGCAAGGGTTTGTGTCATCTTGAAGGTCACGCTGGTTTTGTCAGTTTTCAGACCCTGGCTGTATTAACTGACAGATGGAATCGTTTTGGTTTTATTTGTCTGCTGGTTTTCTACCTTGGTCTTTAGGCATAAAAAAACAAAAACAAAAAACCATAACAAAAACCAAAAAACAACAACAACAAAAACCCCCAAAACCTATCAGTACTTGAGCTCTGCCTGCATCAAAGGTCAGAAATATGGAGAAGGAAAGATAGGTTCAATCCATCCTTGCTAGTGTGGGCCCTGTCTAAAAGAAAAGGAAGGAAGGAAGGAAGGAAGGAAGGAAGGAAGGAAGGAAGGAAGGAACAAAGAAAGAAAAGGCTTCAGGGACATTATGTCAGCAGGCCAAGTAGCTGCCTAAAATGTCAGAAGTCATCTGTGTTTGTTCATTGCCCCTGTAATTGTGTGTTCAAGCCATTTCTCATCAACCCTGTGGTATTGAACCTCTGAGTTCAGGAGGATGGTGCAGATGTCTTTCGTGCATTTCAGAGCTCGAGGTACAGCACCCAGATGGAGAGCCCCTTGGGTTGGAGAGAAAAGCTAATGCTAAGGAAGAGTGAGCCTTTACTTGACCTTTTCCTCTCTTATTAAGCAGTTTTTAGCATTGATCTTGTCTTTAATCTTGAGACTTGTCACAGTGAGCATTGCACCATGATTTCTTGCTACTCAATTTAACCTCATAATGTATGTACCTCATTCTTTCAATTCCTTAACAGCAAATCTATACAGCCAAATCAGATGTTGCAGGTACAACGCCCTGGATTTATATTCCCGCTTGTGGGGGAAGTGCTCTTTAGGCAGATTTTATGCAGAAGATGTGAAACTAAGTTAGGAGCTCTCTGAAAATGACCAGTACTCTTGGCTTTTCACTTCGTGGTGGTTTGAATAAGAATGCCCCTCCCCCCCAGGTCTTTTGGAACTGTTTGGAAGGAATAGAAGGATTAGATGGCCTTGTTGGAGGAAGTGTGTCCTTGTGAGTTTCAAAAGCCCACACTAGGCCCAGGCTCCCACTCTCCCCCCAACCCCTCCCCATTGAATTAGGGTGTAGCTCTCAGCTTCTGCTCCAACACCATACTTGTTTGTGTGCCACCATATTTCCCTATCCTCTGAAATTGTAGGCAAGCCCCCAATTAAGTGCTTTTTATGTAAGAGTTGCCTTAGTCACAGTGTCTCCTCACAGCAATAGAGCACTAAGACTTCTTTGCAAAATACAACAATTTTTATTAAATAGCATTTTGACTCATCTCAAAATTTAGCTTGTAATAAAATATCATATGCTGTAGTTTCATTCAAAGTGACAATGTGGGAATCTAGACACTTGAAAAGCTTAAGGGTGGTCAGAGCCTCCTAAACTGCAGTTATGCACTAGTTTCAGTCTGAACTGCAGAAATAGCATTTGGAATATACAGCAGAGCATTTTCTGAGTAGGGTGCTAGGTATTTCATGAATTCCCAAGTTGAATCAAACAACTGTGGGCAATTTGAGAATCAGTTTGAGGCATCTTGGGCCCTCACACTCTTGGAAATTGTAAATTGGCAGTTGACAGTAGTGATTGATCATTATAGTTGTTGGGTGTTTGTAAAATTACTTTCAGGAAACCTGTGCTCCACAATTGATCAAAGTAATTGGAGGCTGTACCTTGATAGGAAAATTTTAAAATAGCTTCTTACTTAATCTGCTGCGTAGGAAAAGCTGAGAACTGATGATTGTAGTACTGCCCCAGGACATGAGCCTTTGATGAGATCACAGCCACTGCCCGCACCTGGTCTAGGGCATGCTAGCCTTGGGAGAGTTTTGAAGTCAGAGCCTCTTCTGTACTCTTCGCTGATTTCTCAACAAATGTTAGTGTGTGCCTCTTTTTAATGCGCGTGCGCGCACGCACGCACACACACACACACACACACACACACAAATCTCAAAATGAGTTGGGTCTAGTAACCCATGTGTGTATTCCTTGGTACTTGAGAGACAGGAGCAGGAGGATTGCGTTTCAGGCTTGCCTGAGCTATGTAATACGTTTTGGATGAGCAGGAGCAGCTTGGGCCATGTTTCAAAATAGAAAAGTGCAGAAGGGCTAGGATGTAGCTTAGTGTTGAATGCTCACCTGACTTGCCCAGGGCCCTGAGTTCAGTGTCCAGTAACAATGAAAAAATATTTGCCAGTGAATTTTATCTCTTAACGTATAGGTAGTCAGTGACTTACGATGGGTGAATTATGATTTTTTTGGAATTTACTATGGTACAAAAACAATGTACATTCACATTGAGTTGATTTTGTAGAAATGTGGACTTAGAATTTTGAATTTGAATCTCTGCAGGGCTAGGGATGTGTGAGAAGATCTTCTCTTAGATGCTGTGTGGTGGCAGTGAGCTAGTCCTCTCAGTCAGGCCTGCAGTTACCAGACAAGAGAGCCATTATGCTACAGTGTGCTGTGCTGCTGAGCTAGAATATACTTTGTTTAGGTGGTTTACGTGTGTTTTCAGATTTTGTTAAGCTTACCATGGTCTATTAGTTATTTTGTCATTGCTGTGACTAAATAACTGAAACCTCCTTAAAAAAAAAAAAGTCAAAGAAGGGTTTATGTTGGCACATAGGCTGAGGGGTTATGGTTCTTTTTTGTTTTTTCAGAGAAATCATGGTAACTAGAGTAAGAGACAATGGTCAGATTGGTCTGTAGTCAGGAAGCACAGAGAAATGAATGCTAGTCGTCAGCCTGCTTTCCTCTTTCTTCTTTTTATTATCCACATTCATGGTGGGTCTTCCCTCCTCAGTTAACCTTTCTGGAAATACTCTACAGACAGGGTTGGCTGAGTGTTTCCTAGGCAGTTCCACATGTCAAGCTAACGGTGCAGATCAGTTTTTGTGCATGAGTTTACTGGGATGTAACCCTCTATGAGTCAAGGAGCATCCACACTCTAGCTTCAGCTTATATAGATTGTATCTCCTAATGAAGCATAGACTTTTGTGCACCACTATTGAAACAGAGATGTACCTGCCACAAACCTGGCTGTATCATCATGCAAATGGTGGCTGTCAGGGAGAGGAGATGTCTTGACACTCTACCAGCTAGGGAGGACCAGGATTTCTTTCTGCCTTTATGTTCCCTTCTCTATAAACCATGTAGCCCAGTGACAAGATTTGATTGATATGCCTTGAAATAATGTCCACCTGTGCCCACTATGTACACTACCCAACCTCAGAATACTGTGGTGCAAGATTATTTACCTTTTCTCGTATTTAAGCAAGATTCAGGTGGATGCTTCTCTGTAATTAACTTCACCTTTCTCTGCTCCTGGATTATTTGGTGATACAGGAGTCGGTTAAAGCCACAGGGAATGAATGCCTTAGAGTTTTATTAAAAGCGTGTGCATTTGCAGACTTCACTGGTTCACAGTCGTTTGACACTAGTCAGGTGCAGACATTTGCTTTGGTGTAGACATCTGCTCAGTACAGGCCACGTGCAGACCTTGACCATTTGAAAGACTGAAAAGAAACCAAAGCCCAATCAAAGTGGTCATGTAGAACTGCAGAGTGTCTTGCATTTGAAATAAAGTGGATTGGCTTCAGAGGTATGGAGGTGCCTCTTTGAGGAAAGAAAATGGGCAAGAGTTCCAGTTGAATGATTGTAGATACATGTTTTCTTTTTAAGTTACAAGAACATATCTGCTTATAAGAAAGGTGCAGCAGAACCTGTTAAAGTTAAGCATGCCCATGCCCAAATGCTTTTATTTCCTAACTAGTCTCCGTAGGGCATAGAGTGTGCTGGAAATACTAAAGTTGAACTAAATTTTTGTGAAATAGCATCTTATTAGAAACACCAGGTTTAGTGTGAATGTTTTTCAGGTGTATATGGTACTTTGGTTGTCTGCTGAGTGTTTAATTCATCAAGTGGAAGAACGTTGCTCAGCACTCCACCCCCCATATATTCCTAACACCATTTTGTCAATCTTCACACTTCTTATTTTAAGGAATATCGTAGCCTGTTTCCAATATTCCTACTCTAGCAAATGAGGAAAATGTTGAGAAAACAACATTTCTGAGTTGGTGTTTTGATTCAGCTTGTTTAACTACACATTAGTTATCTAAAGCATTTCTTTCTTTAAAGTATAATCTGTCTCGTCCTAATCCAAATCATAACCTAAACAAAGGCATCATCTTTTGACATTTTCAGTTGCCTCGCTATGATCTTGAAACACAGAGGAACTGACTATGACCATGTAAGTCAGCTTATGTGGAGTGACCAAATCAACTTCTGCTTTTCTTCAGTCTAAAATGAAGTGAAATCGTCTATTCTCTTTTTACTCCCAGGAACACTGTAGAGCATTGTTCTTGACCTGTGGGTTGTGACTCCTTTGGGGTTCGAATGATCCTTTCACAGAGGTCATCTAAGACCGCTGAAAGACATATAACTTTACATTATGATTCATGACAGTAACAAAATTATGGTTATGAAGTTAATGAAAATAATTTTGTGGTAGGGGTCTCCACAATGTGAGGAACTGTATCAAAGGGTCGCAGCATTAGGATGGTTAAGAACCGCTGCTGTAGCGTTTAAGAACACTTTTATTCCTCTCCTTTGATCTTCTGAGACAGTGCATGAGTGTAATAATCTGAAACTTTACTCAGAAGGCCCATGTTAATGATATTTTGCTTGAAAGAAGCTCAGTTTTAATTATGAAATACATTTAGACAGAAAGTCTCTGCCCATGAGTGTTTCGATGTGTGGATTTAAAGGACATTCTTTAGCATTATCTTTATAGCTCTTTACTCTCGTTGGGTTCTGTTAATTTATGTCTTTAGTTCAGTAAGGCTAAGAAATCCAAACCAAACCAAGCTGAAAGTGTGTTATGGCACACTTTCTACATTTGATTTTTATTTGGAAGAGATAAAAATCAAATACCTGCATTCCATTTAGAAAACTGAGAGTTGGAGCCTGGCGTTGGTGGCGCACGCCTTTAATCCCAGCACTCGGGAGGCAGAGGCAGGCGGATCTTTGTGAGTTCGAGACCAGCCTGGTCTACAAGAGCTAGTTCCAGTGCAGGGCTCCAAAGCCACAGAGAAACCCTGTCTCGAAAAACCAAAAAAAAAAAAAAAAAAAAAAGAAAAGAAAAGAAAACAGAGTTGATTTTGTTAATGACCTGGTGATCTTTTTGCTATCTGTGGAGACAGACCTCACCCACCTTTGCTGTAGAGACAGACCTCACTGAAATACCCCAGAATGATTATCCCAGTCTTCCCTCCCTAGACTGTTACTCATCTTTAGGGGAGATGTCACATGTACATCAGAGACCACACTAGAGTTAGGCCCTTTGGCTATAGATCCCACCCTCCTTGTCACAGGTACTGTGTAAAGGAGTTTCTCTGTGGTCACCCCTTAAGCTTTAGTGTTTACCTGGAATTGGACTGATTGGACTGATTATTTTCTGGAAACCTTTTCCCAGATTGTGCTGTTTTAAATATACTTACAATGGACCACCTGACGTTAGACTCCCCGACGTCTGATCAAGATTGACGAAATCAATCTGTACCGGATTTTCATTCTCATCTCTTTGAGTGTTTATTTTCCTGCCTGGATACTTGCAGGGACCCCCTCAGACACGCAATGAGGGATTGCAGGGTTTAAAGTTTGTCATCAGCCTAGTCTTCTAAAGGATGAGGACTTTTAAGCACCTCCCTCTAGCCATTCCCATATTGGCTGTGCTGTGGGGCCTAACATATTGAACCAATTGGGAAGGATTTTTCACCCTGTCTTGTTACCCCAAGCAGCTTGATACTGTTGAATTCTGTGAAGTTGTTCATCTTTGGTGAAAATAATGGTAATGCCCTTAAATAGAAGGTGTTCAGCCTGTGATGAAAATATCCCCATTGCCCATTTTAATAGTGGCATGGAAGGACACAGCTGGTTAAAATTCATAGTAATTTAGAAGCTCATTTAAGCCTCTCTTTCCTCTGTTATGAAACAGCAAAATTAATAGCTCTTTCAGTACATGCCCACTCAGAAGCTGATGCTTCAAGGAATGAGATTACAAAAAGACAGGTGATTTCGAAGAAGAAGGAGGGCCTCTGTGGGTTATGTATGGGCTGTGCTCTAACTTCCCCAGTGGAATAGATTTGAGTGTCAGTTAAATACTTTGCCTGCTGTTTCAAGTCAATGAGACAGCTACAAAATGTACTAAATTTAGTGTCTAGGAAAATGCTTAGCCATTCCCACCCTGAGTACCACGGTACTCAGTTCCCTGGGTCTTGAAACTTGGTTTGTGTCTTGTCCTTTTGAAGACTTATCTGTCTAATCTTGACTTAAATCTTGCTTCCTTAGATAATGCTGCCCAGTCATTTTTTTTTTATCCAAAAATATGGTTCCCCACTCCTACCTTTAAGATTTCTATTATCTCTTCCTTAAATTGCAGCATTCTTTCCTGGTCTTTGTCTGCAGTTAGCACAGCCCTTCTCAGACAGGTACCCCACAAATATTCGTTGAAGGAAATAGGAAAATGGTATATTTCAGAAAAAAGGCACTTAGGTCTGTTGAGTAGCTCTAGAGGAGTATCCAGCAGACAGTCTGGTGTGGATGCGTTCCTTATTTTTCTCTAGTATGCCAGCCACCACCACAAGTGTCTCTGGAGTGCTTGTAGCATGACTGGAACAGAGGGACAGACTTTCTGTGTTATATCATTTTAATTAAAGAGTCACAGATGCATAGTGATCACTGTACTCGATAAACACATATCCTCAGGATGAAATTTTATTGATTTCTGACAATTAAAAATATTGTCACTGACTACTGTGCCAGCAAATGCTGGTAATATTTGGAGGCAGAAAGGTCATATAAAGGTAGTATTATGTGTATTAGATATTTTCTATACGTAGTTGTTAGGCTGTGTGTTTTACTTGACATTTTTAGAAGATCTTATAGTCTTCATAATGACTTAGGGCTTTTTCTTACTTGATTTTCTTCTAGTCACTGCTTTTATTATTTTAACTATATCGTATTAATTTAACTGGAGCCGTTCTGAGCTTAAGTTTGAGAGACTATGCCTTTTGAAATACAGTTGGATTTACTTTGCATTCAGGTGTTTTGCTCTTTGTGTAATTATCATTGTTTAAGGTACGGCTGTGATTATCAGCATGGATTGACCTTAGAGGACAACCAGTTTTCAAGTGAAAAGTAAGATTTAAAAAGAGTTGTCACTGAACTGGACTAACATGTTACTATTTTCCAAGTGAAGGTAAAATTTAGTGAGGAATTAGAACAAACTAAACTCTAATTAGATTTGCAGAGGTTAGACATACCCAGGGTGGTGTGGCCTAGAGTGATAGTAGGCTTAAATATCTGTCTTAGGCTTCTGTTGTCTTCTGCTGTCTCATTCAAGTCTCTAAATAAGAGATGAAAAGGGCTTAGAGTTGTACCTTTTTCTGTGTTAAAGATAAACTCTGTAGCCATGCTTCACAATGGATGTTTGTGTTGCGGTGAAGCATATAGCAGGAACATTTACCACCTGAGTCATTTTTGTATATTCTGTTCACTGACCTTTCATGTACTTTCGTTATGGGGGTAGATACCACCTCTGTGTTTTCTTCAGAACTTTTTGTTAACATCTCAGACCAAAGTCTGAATCTCCTGTACAACAATTCCAGTTTCTGCCACTTCCAGCTCTTGGTGATCATTCCTTTCTTCCTGAGAGTTTGACCATGCTTGTTAAACTTGAATCCATAGCCCTTTTTCAGGCCAGTGTGTGGCATTGACACTTGAGTGTCTTCAGGGATCATGTCTTTTAAAATGACTGAGCTCACTAATTGCCTCACATTGAGAAATGGGAGATACTTCTTGTTAAGGACATGGGGCCATCCAATTTAGTCACCGCTTCTGGCCAACACTGACCTTACATCTCACCCTGAGTCTGATCATTTCTCTCATTTAAGAAAATAATAATTCTCAAAAATTACCTTTAAGTGACAGGTGGTAAGGCTGACTTTTTTGAGTATATACCTGGAATTCAAGCTTTTCCCCAGTTTCCACCGAGAGAGACAGAAACAGTCACACTTTTAAAGTGTGTTCCAGGCATCCGCTGGCCCACCCTGCAGAGCAGCGCATCGCCATCGGCACATTCAGGATGGGTCTGCAGCATTTCATGAGCAACGTGAACTTGTGGAGTTTGAAAGACAGTGTTCCTTTTCTCAGATGCCTTGTTTTGGAGATTGCTGTGGGCACATCCTTGAGTTTCAGAGACTCAAGGACAGGGCAAGAGGTACACTGGCCTGGGTATGTAGGGGAAAGAGGCAGTGGGTAGCCCAGGGCCATACAAATGCACTGGTTTCAGCATTTGGAAGTGGCAGTCCTTGTGGTGATCTGGACTGCAGACTATCTTACCAGTGCAGGTACGTGGAATGTTCTCTTGCGAGAGGACAACAGGAGAGTTAGGCTTGATGCTAGGAAAATCTTAGGGTTTGTTGTGTTCAGCTAGAGTGCTGGATGCAGTTCCTGGGAGAGAATGGAGACCCGAGCCTGTGTGGAACACTTGACAGGCCTGAAGGTCACTGGTCTTTAAATAAACCTGTAGTTTTAAAGGGTAGATTAGGATTGGTGTCAGGTATTGAATCATCTAGAAGGAAGGCACTGAGGATCTTTATGTCGTATCAGTTCTAGTGAGAGAGAAAGCAAGGGACAATGACTTGGAGATTGTAGGCCAAAGGCCCTATCAGCTGTCAGTGCAGGGAATGCAGAGAGCACCAGGTCAGGAGCATTAGGCTGTGATGCATTTGTGAAGCTCTGAAGGTATAATGAGTGTGTGATAAAGTGAGCCTCTGCCTGAGTGTCCTTTAGCTCTCACTAATTGTTATGTATTTTCCTATGCATGCACATAAACTCTGTGTGCATTGCTGCCACAAGGTCAACTACCCTGCACACACACATCAATACCCTGCTCGTGTTCAAAGCCGTTCCGTGGCTGGAGCTATTGCATGAGGAGTGGCCCTATTCTTAATTTACTTAGGTAGTCCCTAGACATACAAATTATGCTTTTTTCCCATTCATTTAGTGAATGTCCTTGTTTGTGAATTGTTTCCTCATCTTAATAGGTCTATTTACAGGTTCAAATAGCTACAGATGGGATTTCTGATTAAAGGATATGTGCATTAAAAATTGGATGGATAGTCCCAAATTGTTTCCTATTAATTTTTTATCAGCAATTTCTTTTTCTTAGACTATTGGATCTTTCCCAATCTTTGATTATTTAAAATGACCTCATCATTTTAATACACATTTTACCTGGAGTAAAATGGATTGACTTTCAGAGGCATTCGCAGTTCCTTTAGGGAACTCTCTGCCTCTGGGTGACTCCCATTTGTCCCTTTAGAAGCTGGACTGTGAGGTGGAGCTTTCTCATGGAGTTTTGGTTTTGCATTGGAATAACATCAAGGCAATAGTCATCTCTTTATTATTTATTTATTTATTACTTTATTATTATAGTTTTGTTTGTTTTAATCACAAGTGACTCAGCTTTTATCAGATATCTTTAGAGCGTCTAGGGGTGGAGTGTATTATTAGAAGAATGAGCATCACTAACAGTTGTTGCTGCATGCTGTGTATGACTGTTATATCCCACACTCCCCTGCCATACTGTTTTTCCATTAGCAGTTAACAGGGTTCTGCTTGTCGATATTTTATTTGTGAATTTTGCATAGTCTTTAACAAGTAGCACTTAGGAATGTTTGGTTTATATCTGGCTAGTTTCCTAGTGGTCAGTACCTTTCCCCATCCAAGTATTGTGCCCTCTGGGTTCACCTGTGGCAGTTCACGTCTGCTAACACCTACTGCCCCCTTCCTGTACCTTTCCATCTCCTAGCCTCTTTCCCCATCTATGCTGTATGTGTCCTTCTAATTGTGCCCTTCTCTTCCCCAGTGCTTCTTTTTTTCTTTTTTTATGCTCTCCTTTCTAATTTCATAGCCAGTGTTCACACTCACCCCACTTACATGCATACATGTAAGCAATATAAAGTAGGTTGAGGAAACACATGATTTTTGTCTTTCTGAGTTTGGAGTTTCTCAATGTAATACTTCCTGGATTTATCTTTTTTCCTACAAATTTAATGATTTATTTTTGTTTTATAGCTGACTAAATTATTACTGTGTATATAATACATTTTCATTATCCTTTTCTTGATGGACATCTAGGCTGGTCCCTTTTACTTGCTGTTGTGAATAACACATCAGTAAATGTGGGTATGCCGTTAACTCTGTAATAGGATGTAGATTCCTTTGTATTTGAGGTGGGTATAACTGGGTAATGTCGTAGTCTACTTTTAAACTTCTGATTTCCAGAATGGCTGTTCTAGCTTACAGTTCTAGCTTACGATCCCATGAACCTTGAGTAAAGATTTCTCTTTCCTTACTAATATTTGCTGTTGTCTCTTCTTTTTATGATAGCCATTCTGATGAGTGTGAGGTAGAGTCTCTAATGAGTTTTAATTTGAATTTTTCTGATGGTTAAAATGTTGAGTTCTTTTAAAATTTTGGACAATTGCATTGCTTCTCAAGAACTGACACTTAATTTTCTGGTGTTTAAGTTTTGTAGTTCTTATACATAAATTGTAGTTATTAGCCTACTGTCTGAATTATAGCTAGGAAAGATTTTTTTAATTATTTAATCTGTTAGTCTGTTGATAGTTTTCTTTGCTATGCAGAAACTTAATTTCATGTAATTTGGATGTATAACTCATTGGCAATTCAATATCCAATGACTTGGGATGTAGCTTAGTGGTAGAAGATGTACCTGTTATGTTCAAAGACCCTACATTCAGTCCCTAGTTACATATACACAGTCTCTCTCTCTCTCTCTCTCTCTCTCTCTCTCACACACACACACACACACACACACACACACACACAGAGAGAGAGAGAGAGAGAGAGAGAGAGAGAGAGAGAGAATGTTTACAATAAAATTTTAAGATTTGAAAACAAGACAGCCCAGGAGAAACACTGTGCTTTCTCAGGTAGAATGCCGTTCTATTTTTCTATGTGACCTACAGGGTATTGGAGTGACAGTACTATTTAGATGACATGGGATTGGATGATGTTGTTATACAATGGTTTAGATGATGTATGATTGGTTGATACCAGTGAAGTTAGCCTTAGTTGTTAGTATTGCCCCACCATCTTTACCTCCTGCAGTTTAAACAATTACAGAAAGAAGGCTGTGATAATATTCCATAAAATACTTACTGGAATGTATGTCTGACTGAAAGCAAATGACATATATATATATATATATATGTGTGTGTGTGTGTATATATATATATATGTATATACATATATATACACACACACACACATATCCATATATCTATCTATCTATATATATCAATCAAAGAATGCACCTTCCTTCTCACTTTGAAACATGTGGAAATAAGTATAAAAATATATACAGGATGAAGTATGTGTTGACCATTAGGCACGAGACAATTAGTCTTTATTTCTTGTTCTTTTTATAATTTTATCTTGTTAACATTTCTGATGTAAGGAACATGACCCGTTTGTTTATTATCAGTGTTTATTATATACGTTATTGTATGTGGCAGTGCGGGTGCTGATGCACTTATACCATGGTGCACACACAAAAGTTGAAGGACAGCGTTCAGGAGTCAGTTGTTTCCTTCCACCATGGAACCAGGGGGCTTGCAAGGCAAGAGGCCTTTTCCCAGTGAGCCACTTCACCAGCCCGTGGAACATTGTTTTATCTGGCATAGGAAACTGCTAGCCTAATTCTTATTAATTTATTCTGAAGACTTTAATGGTAAACTTATTCCACTAATTTCTAAACAACATTTTAAAATCAGCTGCTTCTTGGAGCCTTTCTCTAAAGGCAAAATGCCTCCAGGTTGGCAGGATGGGGACAAATGGTCTAAAAGGCAGGGTAATTTCAGATCCTTAGACAGCTCAACTTCAGTGAGAGAAAGAAAAATTTGTTCACCTTTTATTAATTATAGTACAATGGAGTTTTAAGCCTGCTTTATAAAAAATAAGTATTTATTGTTTTTGGTACTATTAATAAGTTAGAGATTTATCTACTTTTGTTGCCTTTAGAATTAAATATTTAATATATTTGAAAAATAATGTTTCTTCACAAAAATTCATTGATTTATTATACTAATATGTGGTAGTTAAATATAAAAAGCCTAGTAAGACACATTTCCTTCCCCCAAAGTGTGGATATTTCAGTGAGTGGGATTAATGTCAGCAATTTGAGCAGAGTCTGTAGCTGCTGTGATGATGTGAGGTCTGAGCAGGGTCACCCTTACAGGCGGGCAGGGGAGCTTTTCCTGGAGGTTGTTAGAGAAGCAGAGCTGAGCCAGGAGGCTTTGGTTGAGCACGCTGTGAGCACAGGTTTGTGCTTCTGGCATGTTGGAGTTTGGAGGGTTTTAGTTGATGGCAAGATATGGCGTTTGTCAGATGTTCAGGAAACAAATTATGAATCTAAAGTTCTTTAAATTTTTCTCGAGAGTTTTGGGTAGGAAATCAGCCTTTTGACATGGATACTTGTGCTAGCAGCTGGATTGCTGATCTGGGGTACTTGTGTTGATTGGCAGCAGAGGCCTGCACTGATGGTATGATCTGGTAATCGAGGTAACAATGATGGTGAGCTAGCAGCAGTGGAGGGAAAGGAACGATGGGAGAGTAATTGATGCCTCCCAGTTTTCAGGGTGGAGTGCCCAGGTGGTTGTTGGGAACATCTCCCAGTTTTATTAGTGTTTGCAAAAGCCAATTTCAACTCTCTATGCACCATTTTTCATCTATCAGAGGGCTTGCTCAAATTGCATTCTTGTCATGGTCGTTCTGGAGCTCGAGGACAACAGAAGTGTTGCAGCATGAATTTTCAATGCTGATCTTGACTGCAGTGAAGTGTCTGTGAAGGCTGAAGGTCAAGGGTTTGATTGATTGGGTGATTAAAAATTCTTTTTAAAACAAATTAAACATGGCAGATTTGCCATAGGTGAGAAGTACTACCAGGAAATGAATGTCATTAGCAGACAAAACTTCTTGGGTCATCAAAATGAAGTTTTATGTTTTACACACACAAGCACTCACACACACCTGTGAAGGACCTACATAGGAAAACATACTTAGTATTGTACAGTTTAGATATATGAAGCACATTTTTTCTTTATGCTTATAAACAAATACAAGCACTAGATGAGTATGTTTTATTTTCATTTAGAGACTGGTACTTACCTTTATTTTAATTTAGAGACAGTACCTCAAGTACTGGTACTTGAGGTTAGCCATTCACTGTATTTGTCCTTATGTTTGGGGTCTTCCAGGTTATCAGATTTGTGATTAGGCACTTGGATTTGGGGTCCTTTGTTTAGGAGGAAATAGTAGGGGAAGGAAGGAAGCATGTAGACAGGAGAATTGTAGCATTCACTGGCAAAGAGGAGGACGGTGTGTCGGGTGGTGGGCTGAGGCAGTGGTCTGTGAAGAACATGTACATCAACTTCTCCAAATTTGAAAATTAATTTTGCTTTAAAGTGTAGATTTGTAGTCTGTAAAGGGTGAAAATGCAGAGTGCTGCTGGCTACTTGAGGACTGGTCTGCTTGAGCCCTATTTTCATTATTTTCTTGGGAATTTCATAATAAAATATCTTTAAAAGCATCAGTAGAAGCCGGGTGGTGGTGATGCATGCCTTTAATCCTAGAACACAAGTGGCAGAGGCTGGAGGATCTTTGTGGGTTTAGGGCCAGCATAGTCTCCAGAGAGAGTTTTAGGGCAGCCAAGGCAGCATAGAGAAACTGTGTCTAAAACAATAGATGTAACATAGTCTCTTGCTTGCTGTCAAGTAAAAGAATATTTATAAGAGCAGAGAGTTTTCTTCTTTCCTTCCTCCTGTCAGATCTGTATGATAGCCTTAGCCTACGAGCCTGTTTTTGAGATGATTGTTAGCAAGCTCTTTAGGAAACAAAGTATGGCAGTCAGTGTGTTCTCTGTAGTCAGCCTTATAGTGTGGAGATACGTGGCTTCTTTGTCTTCACTCCCCTGCAGTGGATGTTTACATGAAATGGTGTTTTCCTGACAAAGAAGTCCAGTGCTGGAAGTGGCTCCTCACAGAAGACATATAGCTCAGAGGTGGGGGGGTCAGTCTTTGACTAGCTTTTCAGTAAGGACTGCAGGGAGTCAGAGAGGCCGGTGAGTAAGACAGGAGCTGGTATCTTGGGACTCTCTACTGTGTACTAGCATATAGTCACAACTTACATGTGTGGGGATGGATGAAATCCTAACTCTATGTATATTATTGACATGAGCATAACCAAGTCAACCACCCTAGTGCCTCAATCCCATGGGAATGGTAAGGTCCTCCTTTCTCCAGGTCTGACTCAGAGGTCTGAGTATGGATGTTGACAGTCTACGCAGAAAGTGTCAACTATGGCTTCATCCTCTCAGATGATATGCCACTGGAGACAGCTCTCTTACAGAGACCCCCTACTGGAACTAGCTGACCTGCCTCTGTTCAGTGTAAATGTGCTGGGTTTCATGGATGTTGGTGCTTCTCCCTTATAGTGTATGGCTCACACGATCCTAGCTTTTCTGTACTTCTGCCTTTCTTCATTTCCCATTGCCCCAGTCAGGTTAATCTCAAAGCCATACAGGTCCTGGCACATGTTTGTTAATCCTGACATACAATGATTCTGTCATGGCAAAATAGATAAATTACCATTTTCACTGTGTAGTGTTAAGCACATCACATCGTTGTGTCTCTTTCTCACCATCCACCTCAGTCATCCTAAGCATTAGCTCCCCATTCCTTCCCCACCTGACTCATGGCAGCTGCTGTCCTAGTTTCTATTTCTGTGAATATAACTAATGTTAATACCTTACCTAAGTGGAATTACGCAGCATTTGTCTTTTCATGAGTGGTTCATTCCACTTGGCATAGTATTTTCAAGGTCATCCATATTGTAGCATGTATTGGCAGTTTCACTTTCTTGGCTGGTGAATGCTTCATTCTGTATATATAATACATTTAATTTTCCTTGCATCTTCTGATGGACTTTTATTTTACTTCTGTTTTTGTCTGTTATAGATAAAATATGACCACAACAGCACATTATTTCCCTGCTTTTAGTCTTTGTGTCTATACGTTGCAATGTGGAACTGTTGGACCATATAATAACGTTGTGTTCAAATTTGCAGGCACTTCTGTACTGTTTTCCTATGGTGGCTGTCTGATTTTGCAGTCCCACAAGCAAGTCCATAGAGGTTCCAGTGTCCACCCAGGAGGTAGGTACTATTGTCCTCAGTGTTGGAAAGCAGGAAGGAAGCAGAGTAGCTAAGTGTCACACAGATGAAGTCAGTTCATATGTGTAGTTCGGAACTGGCACTCATCATCCACACTCCACAACAATGTCCCATGACACATGTGTGCTAAGGCACAGAGACTAAGCAGCAGAACCTGGATTCAGAGGCTGCTGGAGAGAGGATACTGTTAGCCTTTACCCTCTTTATGTAAAAATGCTATTTAAAATAGAGTAATCTTTAAATGCCACTTATGCCTTTCCCCCGACTCTCTGAATTTATACTTTAAAATGTTTCTTTTATTTAAAATATTATCTTAAAAATGTCAACAGTGTTTGTTTTTTTGAGTTTCTTGAGTAAATTTTTTCTTTAAACCTATTGAATAAATATGCATTTATTCTAGTGAATTTTAATGTATAACTCTACTCTATCCCTCTCTGTCAGAAGTTTGCTTTCAAATAAAACTAAACAAAGTATCCAAAGCCTATTTAAGCCGGGGAAGCCTGGAGGGGAGCAGTGGTAGACATCTGGGCTTCTTTTTATTCAGATAAAGTGAACTTACAGCTTTTATCCTCAGAGGAAAAATAGGAAACATATTCATTTTCCTGCATATATTTTTCTAAGAAAGTGTTGGCTTTCTCTCAGAAGGACACATGGGGCTGTGTGGCTCTCAAAAATTGAGCCATGCTTAGGGATGCTGACCCAGCTCAGCTAGTGTGTTCATGTCACAGGGTCTCCAGTGCCTCACATCGATACTAGGGATGATACTCGAGGTCTCCCAGAATTGGTCTCATCAGGTTTGCTTTGTAAGCAGGGAGCTCTGGTGTGTTCTGTTCTCAGCTCGTCATAAGGCTTGAGAGGAGAGAAAGATGTCTCATCCCAGTACCTGTGGCTCACATCCTGCTGAAATGCCGCTGAGGCAGAACACTTCCTATCATGCAGGAGGCTGAGTACAATCCCAGAACTAAAGAGAACCACAAGGAAACAGAGAGATACCAGGGTCTCATCCCTACTCTGACTGGTTTCACATTATAAAAGCTAGCAGTTTTAAGATATTGTGAAGGTATTGGGGACTTGGCTATATTCTCCTTAACTTCTTTCTAATATATATTTTTTTTAAGTCTGTCTCAGTTAGGGTTTTATTGCTGTAAAGAGACACCATGACCACCACCACTCTTATAAAGGAAAACATTTAACTGGGACTGGCTCCGCAGTTTAGTCCATTGTCATTATGGCAGGAAGTATGGTGGCATGCAGGCAGACATGCAAAAGAAGGAGGTGAGAGAGTTCTACATCTGGATCCACAAGCAACAGGAAGAAACTGCTACATTGGGCGTGGCTTCAGCATCAGAGACCTCAGAGCCCACCCTCAGTGACACACTTTCTCCAACAAAGCTACACCTACTCCAACAAGACCACATCACCTAGTAATTCCAACCCTATGGGCCAAGCATTCAAACACATGAGTCTATGGGGGCCATTCCTATTCAAACCACCACAAAGTCTTACTTAAAAGTTTTGCTATGAAGAGTCACAAAAATACCTTTTCTCATGCTATCCTCATTAGCTGAGTGGCTGGGGTATTTCCTCACATATGAGGGGAATCTCTTTTATTACTGTTTGACTTATGGCAGAAAATTACTCTTCTTTCTTTGCTGGTTGCTATAGCAGAACGATTTAGCCCACTCTGTAGAGTTGTGCACTCCAAAGAACAGAAGAAGGGCAGAGATTTGTCTGTCTAGATGTCAGAACAAGTTCTAGTCACCTTCTGGATTTGGTGCTCTATTAGTCAGGGTTCTCTAGAGGACACATACACAGAAAGACACACACACACACACACACACACACACACACATAAGGGATTTATTAGAATGGCTTACAGTCTGTGTTCCAACTAGTTCAACAATGGTTGTCTACCAATGGAAGGTCTGAGAATCCAGTCATCATTCAGTCCAGGAGGGTGGATGTTTCTGCTGGTCTTCAGTATACACTGGAATCCTGAAGAAGTAGGCTCTAATGCCAATAAAGGAGTTGATTTGCTATTGAGAGTGAGAGCAAACAATTCCTTCTTTCATGTCCTTAATATAGATTACTAGTAGAAGGTGTAGTCAAGATTAAAGGTGGATTTTCCCACTTGAAAAGATCTAATTAAATGTGCATCTTCCCACCTCGGAGATCTCAATTAGAAGTGGGTCTTCCCACTTAATGATTTAATTGAGAAAAAAAGCTCTCACAGGTGTGCCCAACCATTTGGGCTTTAGTTAATTCCAGGTGCAGTCAAGTTGACAACCAAGAGTAGCCATCACAGGTGCTTACTTAATTGTGCGAACTGAAGGCTGATGCCTTTTTGCTGCTGTTTATGATAGTTCCCGAAGGCTTCTTTATTTTTCTTTTCTTTTTTTTTTTAATTTGTTTTTTCGAGACAGGGTTTCTCTGTGGCTTTGGAGCCTGCGCTGGAACTAGCTCTTGTAGACCAGGCTGGTCTCGAACTCACAAAGATCCGCCTGCCTCTGCCTCCTCAGTGCTGGGATTAAAGGCATGCGCCACCACCGCCCGGCTCCCGAAGGCTTCTTATTTAAATGTTCACCTCCCCTGAAGCACACTGTTTCAGCTCTTTCTGCTTCCTGTGTTTGGAAACACACAGCCATGTCACTAAAGCAGAAGACCTGGCTTTGTGTTGGAGTGGGCCTCAGAGTCATTGCAGTCTTCTAACATGTGGAGAGCAGAAGGGAAGAAGTTGTGCTTCTTGCATTTCTTCTTTCGCTAATGACAATGGCCAGGTTGGACTGTGACTTTAAGGTTACTTAGAAATTTCCTCAGAGTTTGGGAATGGTTTGAAAATGAATGTTTAAAGATCCGCATGGTGGCGCACTCCTGGTAGAGGCAGAAAAATATCAGTTAAGTGCCATCCTGAACCACATAGTGAGTCTGTCTCAAAAAATGGAAAATAAATGAAAGAATACTTAGGTATAATATTTGGTAATCTGTCACTACTTTGTTTCCTATCATTCTGTGGGAGTGCTGTTCATAGTGAAGCAACAAAAATGCATAACTTGCTGTGACATTCCTACAGTGTATGTCTTAGAAATCTGACTTCAGACATATAGTCTCCGCTATGTGCTGGGAAGCTGATTCCAGCCACTGAAGATGCCAAAGTGCATACATGCCCTACAACAATGTACTAATTATGTGCCACCAGAGCACATGCTCATGCTTCTCTAGATGATTTATGGCTCTTAATACACTGTATGTGCTATTCAGAAGAGTGCTATGCTGTATTGTTAGGAAATATAACAATAAATAGTCTTGGTGTGTTTAGAACATATGCAGGAATTTTGTTTTTTTGGCTCTGATTTTTTTTTTGACCAACATTTCTTTGAAGTCATGGATGAATACTTCTTGAACTGGATGTATGTGTGCATATGTGTGCACATATAAATATGTAACTATAAAGTATCTGATTGTTAGGTCTGTTTGTATCCTGGTATACCTGCTGATTCAGAGTGATATGAAAGTTCTCATTCATCTTTGGCTTATGACATTTAGTGAGGACACCTGCTGCTGACACTGCGTGGTCTTTTCAGAGAGGAGCATACAGTGTTTGGCATGACATTCCTGTTTAGGAAATCTTTTAACAGTGTAGGGACCTGGAAAATGTTTCTTTTAACCTTTATGCACATATCTTTCCTTGGTTAATTTCTTAGGTGACAGCTGTGTGTAGAGGTGGGAGTGAGACTTAGGCACTGATGGATGTAAGACAGATTATTTAGATAATGCTTGTGACATCTGGTCATCTCCAAAGTCTTGGAAAATGAGGTTGTGCCCCTTGGGCACTCCTACGTGTCTCCTGGAGTAGTTGGCATAGCTTTTCTGGGCTTCACTTACTTATTATTCCTGAATCTATTTTTAGTTACTCCTAGATTGTTGACCACCATTGTGGGCTGGTTAGTTAGATATGTCACTGAGAAAAGGTCCAAGGTTACAGAAGCAAGACACTTAATTTTCTGATGTCTTAACTTTGCCTATTTATTTATTTGTTTGTTTATTTATTAATATTCTAGCCTGGCAGTTGTGACACAAACTTTTAATCCCAGCACATGGGAGGCAGAGGTAGGCTGATCTCTGTGAGTTCCAGAACACAGGAGAACACACAGTTACACAGAGAAACTCTGTCTTGACACAAAAACAAGACAAAACAAAACAAAACAAAAAACAATTTGAGAAATTCAAAATGAAAAGAACAGCAAGGTACCAGCAAATACTCTTTAAAACCCAGCCTGTTGTTTCTTAGAGATGTTCTCCCAGCTCTTCTTCTTCTACAGTAAGCTTCTGGGTCTTCCTTTTTTTCAACCCCCTCCTTGTCTTCCTGTTCTTCCTCTCACTTCCCTCTGCCACTTTCTCCTCGGTTTTTGAGATAGAGTTTTACCATGCAGATCTGCCTGGCCCAGAACTTCCTATGTAGACCATCCTGGCCTCCAAGTTTTGATGATATATGCTTTTTCCTCGGATATCATCACTGTTAGGATTAAGCCGGAGATGTCAGGTTTACCTTGCCAGCCTATGGGACTATCAAAGACATCATTTCTGCATGAGTCAGTTCTGAACTCATCAAATCTACCATAGGATAGGACGTGTAAATGCTATATGATCTGAGTGTCTTTTTCTTGATGGGACTGCAATGTTTTGGGTTTTGTGGTTTTGAATATTTTATATACTAATAGTGAAATAATTGACATGCAGTTTATATTGTCATACAAATGTATGTACCTATAAAAATGTATATGTACCTATAAACACAGGCTGAATGTACAATATTTTTTGTCCACTTGCGCTCTGACTGTTGTCTGTCAGGAGGCCATTTGTGGAACTTTACACTTCCAGTGTCATGTTTGTACAGAAAAGTTATAAATTTTGGAGAGTTTTCGACTTTGAAATGTAAGTTTTCTCATGCTGTATTAGATAGGACGGGTGATGTAGGGGTGATCAATGTGAAATAGTTTTGTTATTTGTCAGATGAACAAATATCATTCCAGTTTAGTTGACAGACCCACAGAATCACAAGAAGGTAGTGTTAGGAGGTTTCCATGGACATGTTCTTCATGTCAGGTCTTCAACTGAGCAAACAGCTGGATTTCAATGTGTCTCCTGCCCTCTGAGGGTTTACTAGCTTACTCTATGCTGCTGGCCAAGTGCCCCTTTCTAGACTTCTTTCCAGTTATCCGTCACACCCCATCTCCCTTGTCACTTGCAGACTCTGGGCACAGTCTTCTCGTTTTGTGGCAAGTTTTGATTGACCCTTCCAGCCTGGCTACTATATATGGGTCCTCAGAAGAGCAGACTCTCAGACTCCACCAGTGCCTGGGGAGTCCAGGTGATGGGAAACTGTGCTTGGAGAAAGGCTCTGTTTCAGCAAGTGAATGGGACTTTAGTGTCTCCTGGGCCTCTCAGTGCTGCTGATGCTGGTCTGCTGTGGGCATGGTAATCATAGACTGTTCTGTGGAGAACCGGAATCATCCTGAAGTCACAGAGTAGCAAAGGCTGTTTCTCTTCACTCAGCATACAGATTGACGTGTGCTAGTCTAGGTAACTGTGGCCTAAGTACTCTAGGAGTTAAAGCAATGAGCACGTTATGTTCATAAAGTGACAGGCTTGAGTCTGTCAGCACTGGATGATTGGTGATGGGGAAATGGAGTGTTTCCAAGTGCAGCGACAAGCTGAGTACAGGTGTCAGTATAGTTTGGGTCAGGGGATGTCTTTGTCACAGAGTCAGGCTGTGCTCTTCATCTTCAGGTGACAGGGCTGATGGAGGAAAAGGACACAGCCTTGGGTACAAGGCTGTGTCTATATCAGTGGTCTCAAGACATGCTCTTTTGATGGATAACTGAGTGAATAGCACTTGGTTGCACCTGGGGAATTCTCTGCCTGGGGATGCTCAGCTCAAAGGTGATTTTTGTGGTGAGTAGAGAAGTGGCCTCTGTTCCATAACTCCCCTGACCCCGGCCAGGTACTCATATGTAAGGCTCCTCCAGGTGGCTCTCCATGGAGCTGCTCTCTGTGTCCTGACTGTGATGTCCTGTTTGCCAGCCTCTACTCTTAGGTTCTGTGTGATCTGTCCCTTATGGCCCTCTTTCCCATCCTACCATATGATCTGTCTCTTGCCTGTCCATGTGCCTGCTTTCACCACGCCCTATGTGCCTCCCTGAGCTCTGTATCCTAGTCCCAGAGGCCCTGTGTATGCTTAGACTAACGATGGCCACCTTCCTGGTGAGTAAGCTAGCTTTGTGCTGTAGCCCCATGGCTCCTCCTGTCAGAGGGATGCATGGTATGGGAAGTCCTTCTATATATGCGTTGCTTTTATTGGTAATGAATAAGGAAGCTGCTTTTGCCTGTGATAGGGCAGAATAGAGCTAGATCTGTGTCCGGGGCAACTAAACTGAATGCTGGGAGAAAGGAGGTGAAGCCAGTGAGATGCCATGTAGCCACTGCCAGAGGAGTCAAATGTCAGAACCTTGCCAGTAGACTTTGTGGTGATGCATAAATTAATAGAAATGGGTTGATTTAAGAGGTAAGTGTTATCTGGAAATATGCATAAGCTAACAGGCCAAACAGTGTTGTAATTACTATAGTTTCTGTATGAATATTTTGGATCAGGGCAGCCGGGAATGAACTAACATCCTTTGGCAACAGATGCATGTCCTTTAACTATGTGAAATTATTTTTTTAATTATAGAAATATTATAACAGTTTTTTGAGAAAAGCTTAGGAATTGAAAAATACATAATCACTACTCTGAAACAACCATTTCCAGTTCACATAACCTTGCTTCAGTGATATTTTTCTAGTTGAATTTATTTTGTTATTGTCATTTATTTTTTTATTTAGGTTTTTAAAGACAAGGTATCTCTGTATACTCGGCTGTCCTTGAACAGAGAGAAATCTGCTTATGTTTGCCTCCCAAGTGCTGGTATTAAAGGTGTGTTTCACCACTGCCTGGCTGAATTTATTGTTTTGTACCTGTACTTTCCCTTATTGCTATATAATAGCCATAGCACCATTTTAATTGCTGCAGAATATTTTGTTGTGATGCTGCAGTGATAGCATATATATTCCAGATTTTCACTTATTAGTAACACTCAGTTTCCTGTGATGGTGAATCCTAACAGTAGTGTTATGAGGTGTTGTGCTTTTTAGGTTTTTTTACTTTGACACAAACTATAGTTATCTGTGAGGAGAGAACCTCAGCAGGAGGAATATCTCTGTTAGATATGCACTGTGGGCATATCTGTGGTATATGTCCTTGATTAATTATTGATGTGTGAGACTGTAGGTGGTCCCACCCCTGGGCAGGTCATCCTGGGTTATATAAGAAAGCAGGCTGAGAAAACCGTGAAACAAATAACAAGCACTGTTCTCCTGTGGTTCTTGCTTCTGCTTGAGGTTCTGCCATGACATTCTCTAGTGACCCACTGTGGTTGACATCTTTAAGCCAAATAAACCCTTTCTTCCCCATGTTGTATTTGATCATAGTGTTTATTATAGCACTAGAAAGCAAACTAGAACATGAAGTGAGAGAAGGAACCTTTTTATGGCATCTAAAATATACTGTAAGATTGCTTTTCTGAAGCTCAGCCAGTTTACAAAGCCACACAAAGACATTTCCAGATGATCAACTAGGGTTAGGATTGCAGTCTCAAACAGAAGGAGAGGAGGGGAGTGGTGTGCGTGTGTGTGTGTGTGTGCATACATACGTGCATGTGTGTGTAACTTGCCAGGTTATCTGTTTATTGATTGAATTCCTGATGCTCCCAGGCATTATGCTTGTCAGTAGGAACAGACCATCATGTCGTTAGCATACTTGCTGTCCCTTTCAGGTCTGGTAGAACAGTGTGCCAGATGTGGGAAAGAGCGAATTACAGATGTGTTCTGTTCTTCTGGGATTTAGATGTTTAAAGAAGTCAACACAGGGCTGACAGAATGGCTCAGTAGGTAGACTAGAGAGGTGGCAAACATTTTGGGTCTGAGGCTTGACAGCCTGGTTTGGAGTCCTGCATCCATGTTGCAGAAGGAGAGAACCAACTGTCACTGTCTGTCCCCTGTCTTCCATAGTCATCTTAGCACTTAGTGCCTCCCCTCCAATAAGTAAATAAATGTAACTGTTTAAAGGCAACATAGGTGATCTAACAAGTATATTCAGTTATAAACACTAAGCTCCTATTGGTGCTTTACTTTAGGGACTACCTCATGACTAGCATGTGCAAGTAGTGGTCAGAGGGAATTGGCCCAGAAGAGGGAGGGCTGTGGGTTTGTGCTTAGGCAAATACCTAACTTGGGCTCCCCATATACTTTCTCCACCAGGTAAGGACTCTGCGATGCTGTTTGACTGCTATGTGGATGCCTGGCAGTTGGTTCTGATCTTTGTCAATTAAATTTTATACTATTTTATGCTAGTTTCCTCGAGTGTCTGGTGCATTGTTGTGGGTGATGTGTGTGTGGTGACTCTGGGTCTTTTGAATAGATGAATAAAAGAAATGAGTATTTTGTTCTCTTGATCCCGATGGTACAAAGCCTTGTAATGAAGCAATGGATCCCATAGTTCTCATGTTTAAGTGGGAAACCTCCAGCACACCTCACCACTACATTTCTACAGAAGAGCTTAGGGCGGGTTTGTTAGATACTTTCTTGTTTCTGGACCGAAACCTTCTAAGGAGGTTGGAATGAGAATGACCTCTATAGGCTCACATAGTTGATGTTTTCCTTTGTTTTTTGCTTTTCAAGACAGGGTTTCTCTGTGTAGCCTTGGCTGTCCTGAAACTTTTTCTGTGGACCAGGCTGGCCTCCAGCTCATCTGCCTGCCTCTGCCTCTGCCTCCTGCATGAGGGGATTAAAAGCACGCACCACCACCACCCGACGGGCTCATGTATTTGAATGCTTCATTCCCAGTTATTGAAACTGTTTGGGAAGGGTTAGGAGGTATGGTGTTATTGGAAGAAATGTGTTGCTCAGGGTGGGCTTTGAGATTTCAAAAGCCCATGCCAGACTCAGTGTCTTTGTTTTTCCTGAACTTGTGGATCAGATGTGATGTGTTAGCTACTGCCATGTGCACCTGTCTGCTGCTTTGCCTTCTACCATGATGTTCATGGACTAACCCTCTTAAGCTGTAAGCAAGTCTCCAATTAAACATTTTATATTTATTATAAAATTATATAAAATTAAATTATATATATATAATAAAATAAATTAAATATATTCCTTTTATAAATGACCTTGTTAATGTTGTTTCATCACTGCAGTAGAACAGTAAGACACCTGCCTCGGAGCAACTCAAGGAAGGAAGGGTATAATTTGGTTTATAGTTTGAAGGGCTACAGTTGATTAAGGTGAGGAAGACATGGCAGCAGGAGAGTGAGGCCGCGATTACTTTGTCTTCATTGTCAGGAAGCAGGGAGAGGGCACACAGGTGCTTAGTGCACTTCCTCCTTTTGCTTCAGTCTCCAGCACATGAGTTGACGTTACCCACATTCAGGGTGAATTTACTCTTTTCCATTAAGCTTTTCTGGAAACACCTGCATAGACACACTCAGAGATTTGTTTTTGTGGTTATTTTAAGTGCAATCAAGTTGACAGTGAATATTATCCTTCACCAAAGATGCCTGAATTGACCTCTTCCTCCTCTGGGTAGTCTTCCAAGGTATCTGGTGGGACTGCCTTCTTTTGTATGACCTTGAGCCCAGTAGGATTAATTTCCTTTTTTGAAGCTACACAGGTGGTGGGTGACTGGGAACTCCAAGGAGGGGCTCCTGATCCCCAGACAAGCATCTTTTTCTCTCTATCTTATGGGGTGAACTTGGGGAGCCTTGGAACTTGTGCCTCTTCTAGCATCCACTGCAGATGCATATTGAGCATCTTTGTGGACCTTACATGTTCTCTTGTCATGGAGCAGAAGAGTGTTTAGGATGATAGCTGCAGTGGACTCCGCTAGAGTGTCCAGGGTGGTGAGGGCCTGGAGATTTGGACTGAGTTCCAGTAGATGGTGCAGGATCACAATTCAGTTCTATACAAAATTACTTCTGGGTTTGTAAAACATTTTTTTAAAGCAGAATGTGCCCTGATGAATATGACTGATGACTTGAATGTATGTGTTTCCATTATTGTGAACCTAATAAAGTTCTCTTGTGACCCCCATGCCCAGAGAAGTGATGTGTAGATTGCCAAGGGAGCACTAGCTTTAGACAGTTGATTTCTCTTGTGACTGAAAGCTCAGCTTCAGTATTGTCTCTGCCATGCTTTGGTTTTTCTCCTTTCTTTCCATAATCCTTTGACCTGATGTGTTGTGCATATTTAGTTGTGTAATTGAAATTTTGAAGAGAAGCGAGTATTCATGATGAATGCCAAATGAAGGGACTTAGAGACAAAGGAGCATTATCAGTGCACCAGCCCATGTGTCTGCTTTGGGAGGCGAGGAATTTGTAGGTATCAGAACTCACCTTCTATGGTCGCTTGAGTCCCCTGGGAATTGATGGTAACCTGTCAGTGGACAGAGCTGCTGTAAGTTCAGGTTTGGAATTCATGGAGGTTTACATTTTGGAGGGCTTTTGTTGCATTTTTGTCCCTTTGACCATGGTTTGATGGAAGAACTTACTTTATGCAGAGTGTAAGCCCTAAATTATATCCAGGGTGTCACACTCTTTGTGTCTGCATTTCTTCCCTGGAACAGCTCACAGGCGATCCAGTTATTCCTACTCTGGACTATCCGACAGCATCACCTTTCTCTGCCTGTCTAACACTCAGACTCTGCTGTCTTCAGTGAACAACAGGTTTTGTGGCTACATGGACTAGAAGCTGCTTCGTAAACCCATAAATGATGCCAGGTGCCATACGCTTTGAGGCTTTGGTGCTGGAACCCTGACTAGGACCAGCAGGGGTAGTGTGGGAATGCAGAAAGGACAGAGACCTGCACAGTGAAGCTCCTAAGTGGGAGCTCTGTGTGTTTTATTAGTACAGCGCCTGGGGAAGGACTTGCTAATCTCAGTAGGAGGTCTCTGTAGGGGAGCAGTGCCAGGCTGTAAGCATCCAGGAACAGGAAGCTAGTTTGCACATATTGATCAATTGTTGGTAGTTGATGAAAACTTTGCCATTTCTCTTTAGCCTGTGCCATTTTGGTATCCGCTTTGCTGGTTTCCCATAGGTCTCAGGTTTTGGAGTCCTTGACATGGCTACCTTCCGTTGTCAACAATACACATTCATTCAGGACTCCACTCAGTCATCATGTGTTTTTGTTTGTGTATTTTTTTTCTCCCTATAGCCAGTTCTATTGAAGTTAATATCTCTAAGCACATTTCTGCTTGGCAGTGAGAAAGGATAATAGTAATTACACAGCAAAACTCAAATATGTGTCTATAGAGAAACTGGAGTCTTGATGCCCTGTTCTTGGTAAATGTTCTGCCACAGAGTGCAGATTTGATACTGTTTAACTTTGCTTTGTCTCTAAGGGAATGACACTCTCTTCATAATTAAATAAATATTTAGAAAATATATGGGAAATGAAAGATGAGTGAAAACTTACCAATCTTTGTTATGGGGAAATCTCTAGTTTTCTCTGGTCTCTACCCCAGCATCAATTTAGGTTCTTATGTTCCCAAAAGTCAAGGCACAGATGATACATGAGAATGTTTAGTTAGGTCACAGAGGGAGTCAAGAGCACACTCTTTTAAAGTGGGCAGAACTGATCAACAATGGTCTTACTCCTTATAAGTGTTATAGCTCTGAGGAGAAAGATTTCCTCAATGCATGTGTTACAACTCTGAGGGGAAAGACTCCCCCAATGCATGTGTTATAGCTCTGAGGGGAAAAGCTCCCCCAATGCATGTGTTATAACTCTGAGGGGAAAGACTTCCCTAGTTCATGTGTTATAACTCTGAGGGGAAAGGCTCCCCTAGTTCATGTGTTACTGTTAGAATTCTAGCATTATTCTAAACCCCCATCTCCCCTACCCCGCTTCCCTGCCCAGCAACCCATGAGCAGTCAGGCAAGCACCTAGCCAGCCCAGGGGTCCTTTGACTGTACATCACTGTCATGCGTTGGCATGGCTGGAGTAGGAGGGTTCATCTGTATTTCTGTGCTTTGATTGGTTAAATAAAGACTCTGCCTGGCTTGTAAGATAGGTCAGCCTTAGGTAGGTGGAGTAGACAGAACGGAAGTTCTGGGAAGAAAGGAAGTGAGAGAGCCAGTCGCCATGAGGCTCCCGCTGAAGATGGATGTACCTTAGAACCGTCCGGTAAGATCACCACCTTGTGGTGACACACAGACTTTTATAATGGGTTAGTTTTAGATATGAGAGCTAGCCAAGAAAAGGCTAGAGATAATGGGCCAGGCGGAGTTTAAATGAATACAGTTCTCATGTGGTTATTTCGGGCATAAACAAGCAACCAGCGGCTGAGCGGGCCGGCGGCTGAGCGGGCCGGCGGCTGGGGGCTGGGAGCTGGGTGCCGAGAATACAACCCGCACCTCTCCCCCACTTACAACACATGGCTGAGTGTGACTTTACACACAGACAAGCTTTTCCTTTTAAGTAAGTTAGGTTCCAATTTATGAGTGTATCAGAATATCATTAGGAATCATTTCATTGATTCTATCTCTCTCTCTCTTTCTCTCCCTCTCTCTCTCTCTCTTCCTCCTTCCCTCCCTCCCTCCCTTCCTCCCTCCCTCTCATCTATCTATCTATCTATGATCAGTAGTGTTTGGTTCTATCCTAGGTTTCTGGGCCATTTAGATTCTGATTCCTGGCCATCCAGGCAGTGTCAGGTATGGGCTCCCTCTCTGTCTGTCTGTCTGTCTGCCTGCCTGCCTGCCTGCCTGCCTGTCTGCCTGCCTGCCTGCCTACCTGCCTGCCTGCCTACCTCTCATCTATCTAATATATCTATCTATGGTCAGTAGTGTTTGGTTCTACCCTAGGTCTCTGGGCCATCTAGACAGTGTCAGATACGGGCTCCCTATTGTGGCCTGGTCCTCAAGTTAGACCAGTCTTTGGTTGGCCTCTCCCACAAGCTCTAAGCCACCATTGCCCCAGAACTTCTTGGTAGCAGGACAAGTTGTAGATTGAAGGTTTTGTGGCTGAGTTGGTGTCCTAGTCCTACCATTAGGTACCTTGCCACCTTACAGAAGATGACTGGTTCAGGCTCCATGTCCTTCATTGCTAGGAATCCTCTCTAGGGTAACCCTTAAGGGTTTCAGGAAACTTCCAATGCACTAGTTTTCTACATTACTCCCCAAAGTCCCCCCAATTACTGTCATCTTTTGCCATACTTTCTCCCTTAGTCCCCCACCTGATTGTTCCTGTTCCCATTCCTATCTGCCCCTAGTCCACTCACAAAGTCTACTGTTTCCCCTTCCCAGGGAGTTCTATGTATTTCCCCTAGAGCCTCTCTAGGTCTATGGATTGCAGCATGGTTATCCTTCACGTAACGGCTGATAGCCATTTTTATGTGAGTGAGATTTACATATCATATTTGTCTTTTTGGGTTTGGGTTGCCTCACACAGGATGATCGAATTTTTTTTTCCTTTTTTTGATTTTTGAGACAGGGTTTCTCTGTAGCTTTGGAAGCCTGTCCTAGAACTCTCTCTGTAGACCAGGCTGGCCTCGAACTCACAGAGATCCGCCCATCTCTGCTTTCTGAATATTGTGATTAAAGGAGAGCACCACTACCACTGCCAGCTAACATTGTTTATCTTTATTTTGTTTTCGTGTCTTTTGAGACACGGTCTCTCTATGTAGTCCTGGAACTCACTATGCAGACCAGACTGGCCTCAAACTCACAGATCTCTGTTTTCTCTTTCAGAGTGCTGGGGTTAAGTCATGTGTCAAAATGGAATTCTTATGAAAGTCAAAATGGTCTAATTCTCATGATAAACTTGACATGAAAAATGAGGAAGTCAAATATATGGAGAATTTGAAAGCTTGATAGTAGCTTTGAAGAACTACTTTAAATGGAAGATGTTGAATAATATCCAGTATAGAAATAGGACAGTTCTGCATAAATTAATCTGTTTAGTCAGTGCATTTCCAATTCAGGAAACAACAGGGATTTTAATGCTTTTTTGTGGGGAGATATTTAAAAGCATGTTATAAAAATCAATTATGAGAACAATCACTAGGGAATTTACAGATAGTTAAGCTATAGAGGGCAGCTAAGTTTACTGGTTGCTAGAGATATTATCAAACTGCAGTAATTTAAAACATTGGAACCAAATAATTTAAACTTCTTGCTACAGCAGACGAAACAGGAAAACATGTCTATGGAATAAAATATTGTTCAGGAATACACCTGAAATGGACCAAGAATTAGATTATGATGCTGATTTTCAAATCAATACTACGAAACATTTTTTTCCTTCAACGTATGTGTTTAGGGAGGCCATAATAAATGTGAATATTATTTCTAGTTCTTTATATCCAGGCGAATGTCAGAGAAATCAAAGATTTAAGCTTAAAAAATCATAAAACATAAACCTTTTGTAAAAAACACAGGTGGTTTTATTCCTAAGTTTGTTACTCTGAAGAGCTTCCGGCCAAGCAGGGTACAATGTTCCGATGCTGTAATCATTGAGAAGCTTAGCATATGACATCAGTCTGATTGAGAAAAAGTGTACAGCTGCCCTGAAACATTTATTCACAAGTTGGCAATTTTCATAGCATATGCAACAATGGAGGAGCTGCTAGTAACAATGTTAAATAATTTGTAAGAATAGTGAAAAAACTATCAAATAGATTACATTTGTAGTTTTGTAAAGCACAAGTATGTAGGCTCATGGATGATTAGCTGACAGGTATGCCAGTGAGGCAGTGCCCAGTGAGCAGGGCAGTGGGAAGCTCCCAGCTGCTCATGAGAGTTTGGGCAAGTCAACCTCATATCAGAACGTGAGGTCAGACCCAGTTTTCTTTTTCCATTTTAAATGAAATTTACTGTTGTATTCTGAATGTGTCGAGATGTTAGGGCCCAGTAAACCCATGTGGAAATGTGAATGGAGGTATTGTTCTTCCTAAGGACTCTTTCCTGAGCGGAGCAGAGCATGCCTTTCTCCAGCAGTCTTTCCTGCTGCCGTTGGTCTTTATTTCGGGAGGCTTGTTGAAACAGAGTCCTGGCAACACTCAGAGCACACCAGCCACTTACCAATGGATTGGGAGGGAGGAATGCCTAGATGTACCACCGGATTATGCATAACAAGGCAAGCTGTAAATAAATCCAAAGGAGGATGTGTCATGAAACATAAGGGATATTTTACCAATAGATTTATTTCCTAGATGGCTTTCTTGCACTCTGCCAACACGTATCACAGGAAACTCTTTTAGGAAAAATGATAAGAAATGACAAAAATGAAGAAGTGGAGAAGGAGGGGTCTGGTTTGAAGTGTGTTTGAGTGTGTGTGTGTGTGTGTGTGTGTGTGTGTGTGTGTGTGTGTGTGTGTGTTGGGGGAAGCAGGGGACACCGATTGACAAGGATTGTTTGTTTATGAAGGAGACAAACCTAGGACCTTGCCCTTGATAGGCTTGTGTTCTGTCATTGACTCTTCCTTCTCCCAACAGATCAGCCAAGTGTGCCATTACAGGGCTTTTTTTTTTTTTCATTTCTGTGCATTGAAACATAAACATTAACTTTAATGTTAGTCAAAAATTTCCACAAAATGATCTTGATTAGCTGTGCTGCTATCCAGTCATCGAGTTTACTTATTGTCTTGACTTTGGAATATATGATACTGTTCTTAGCTTTGGACTTGCTCAGTTTTTGTCTTTGGTTTATTTAGCTCAGAGAGTTGTAAACCCATTTTTAATCATGAGTGTAGAGGGTGGGTCAAACAGTTTGAAAGGATGGGAAGGAGCGGTTCCTGTTTGGGTTTGACCTTGTTAAAACTGAGGTAGTAATAGTTATCCAGCCTGCTTTGTCTTGCTGCTGCACGTCTGTTTCATGGTGACATATCCATTGTGGTCCTATGTGAATTTACTCACTGTAGATCTGATTGGGGTTGGAATTTAGCATAATTAGTTTTCATAGAATCCTTTGAATGCTCATGGGCTTTGTGATGCAAACATTCATCTACAAACAAAATTGAGGAACATAAAACTTGACTCTAATGAACTTTCTATATATCTACACTGTTTAATACTTGTAGGTGATTTTGACAAAAGCAAATAACTTGGGACCATCTTCTGGAAGCAATTCAAATTATGAATAAAGCTTCAGTTTTCCTGAATGTATCTTTAGTTCAGAAGTATGGCAGCTTCATAATATATTCATTTATCCCCAGAAATTAAAGCATAACGTTTTCAACAATAATTTCCTCTGGGCTTTGCTTACTATTAATCCATAATAAGTCTTGTAACTTACATTTGTGTGATATTTTCTGTTTTAGAAGACTTTTCATACATTCTCATTTTAAGTTTTATGATAATTCTGAGAAATCGATGGGGGAATTGCCTTTATTATCTGAGGCCTTATTGTTTGATATTTGGAGACAATTTGCCAACCTAGGAAAGGCGTTAACAATGGTGTCAAATATTAGAGTAAGAGGGCAGAAAAAGCAAAGGAATATCAATGTTTCAAGGATGTAGTTTGTTTCTGTAGCCATGAGGGATATGCTCAATGGAGGAGGGTTTTGAAAATGGGGTTATTCTCAGGATGTGGTAGGAAATGTGCAGCTGTCTATTCTGCCCTCTATTCTATGCTCTTGTTCCCTGAAGAATCGTCTCTCAGGTTTTCAAGGCCATTGTTCCAAATATAAATTTCAAGAGGTCCAAATGGGGTTCAAATAAAATTTAGTTTGACTACTTTGTACAAAAAGTACTGAAATAACTACTGGAGACCCAGTGCCAGACAATAGACCCTGTCCCTTGTTTAGGCTCTCAGTTGCTCACCAAGCTGCATGTGTGCTTGTTCTATAGGACCTGGGCCTTCAGGAGAGGTGCCATGGCATGAGCATCCTGGACACCTTTTGTTTAGTGGTATACTAGGGCAGTGTAAGTTACTAGAAAGTACAGAATTGTGACAAATGGCTTGGATTTGATGATTCTGGAATGGCTATGTGCCTGTTTGAAATGTTTTGGGAAGCAAGGCAAGCTGATCTATAAAGAGCAATGAATAAGTCACTTGTTATGGTTTGAATTTGACATGTGCCTACAGGCTTATCTTGTGTTTGCCTGTTCTCCCCAAGAACGTTTTGGCAAGCTCTGTAATCTTTAGGAAGTGTTCCTATCTGGGAATCAGGTTAATAGAGGCCTTTAAAGGTTTTACTTGGCCTCTGTTTCCTGGTCTGCAGTCATGTGAGCACCCCTTGCCCTATGCTCCTGTGGTTGTGAGTTGAGCTGGTCTAGCAGACGTTGCCCACCAGGGTGACCTGAAACCCCCAGAAGCTCTGAGCTGTAAATAAATCTTTCTCACATTTGTGTCAGATATTGTGGTCTCACCAATGTGAATGTAGTTTTTACATTTCAAAATAAACAGAGCTCTCTGTACAGATGACAGTATATTCAAATGTCATCTGCTTTTGTTGTTATAACTGTACTTTGCCATCAGGTTGGGATCTGCCAGAGTCTTTTAACAGGAGACTGCTGCCAGCTAGCTCTGGTTTCCTTGATGCTTCCTCAATTATTGCTGGTTTCTTTGCTCTCTATTCATCCATGAACATGCACTGGAAAAAATGAATGCAGGGCCGTTTTATCATTGTTTGATTCCCAAGTCATGCTCACAGTGTTTATAGAGCAGACCTGCTTGAATTTCTGTTTAATGTGTGTTTTCCTCATTGATAACTTCATTGGTTTTCTCATAGATAGACATTTAGGTTTTCTTTTTGAAAATGTAGTTTGAGAATTTCCGACACGAATGTAATGTTTTGGTCACCCTCCCTCAGCTCCCCTACCACTCCTCACAACTTCTTGCATTCTGCATTCTCCTTTTAAACTCACCAAGTCCACAGTGCTGCCAGTTTTTTTTTTTCAAACCCTTTTGTAAGTGGAATTGAAGTGTTCTGGCAGGTAGATTTGCCCAGTCCTTAATGGAGAAGTAGGATTCCAAGAGGAGGGGATATCCTAAACAAAGTCCTTCAAAGGAGACAGCACGAAGAAGTGCTGATAAAGAAAAAGATGGGTTCTGGTGTGGCAGGTTTTGTAGTAGGAATGGTAATAGGTAAATCTAGAGAAGCAGACGATGGTGGGTGGGTGGCTTCCAAAGTTTGCTGAACATTCAAGTCACATGAATTAAGAAAATAATACAGATGCTTATCTCCCTTCTCTGGGCATCTTCAGCTAATTGTTTTGGAGTGTACCCTAGAACACTGGGAATTACAAAAATTTCATTGTGTACCAATATGGGGGAATCTTTGCGCCAATTTGTAAAGAAACTTATGCATCATACTAAGGTATTGGAGTTTATTTATAGAGCAATTTATGGAGTCAGAAGATCACTAGAAGATTTTATCCAGCAAGGTTTTGAAGCAGGAAGATCTTTCTGATTGCTTGAGGAAAGCAGGTTGGTGAAGCTAAGTAAGTAATTTTCTGTGGGTCCTGGGAGTGAGCCCTGGATCATAGGGGACAGGAAGCAACCAATAGCTTTTTGTTCAGTAGTCTTTGTGAATTAATTTCCCCCTAGTTTCCCTAAGTTCTTTTCTGCTGGAGCTGGCCATGGCTTTCCAGCACAAATTCCACCATGAGACTGTTGAAGAGACATGTGAAGAGTTTGCGACCACTGGTACATACATAGAACCTTGTTAGCCTGTCCCAGATACTTAAGTTTTTGTACACACGCAGCTTCTGGTGTTACCACTTTAGGAAGAGTCTGGTCCAGATCTCCTTATGAGGGTGGTAGTTGGCAGACTGGCTTCCTGATGTCCCCTGTCTCATGAAAGTCTTATCTAGAGAATAAATGTGTGGTGATGCCTTATTGCTTGTACATTGAGAATTGACTTTCTTGGCTAGAACAGCTCTCTTCTCTTAAGTGCTCTTTAGGTGAATGTTAAAGTTAATTTATCTAAGTAGTTAATATTTCGATGTTTGGGAAGGTTAGGGATAGGATATATGTGTAATGTGTAAAAGAAGTATTTTTCAAGAAATATTTATTGAGAACCTCATATTTTTGCATGGTAGTATAGCTGGGAAGATTAAGTGAAATATTCTACGTGTCCTTAAGGATCAAGATGGGAGTTGAAGTTTCCCTGTGTGTTGTCTGGATTTTTCTGTCCTGCCTAGTTCCCGCAATCATTAAGTTCAAAGAAATCCCACAGAGGTCTACATTAGTTATAAACTGATTGGCCCATTATTTCAGCTTCCTATTAACTCTTACAACTTATATTAGCCCATTATTCTTATCTGTCTTAGCCACATGGCTCAGTACCTTTTTCAGCGAGGCAGTCACGTCTTGCTTCTTCTGTGGCTGAGTTAGGACCTCAGAGGAATGGGCTTTCTTCTTCCCAGAATTCTGTTCTCATTGACCTGCCTCTATTTCCTGTCTGGCTACTGTCCAATCAGCGTTTATTTAAAATATAATTGACAGAATATAGACATTTGTCCCACAGGAAGCAATTCTAGAATATGACGCCCTAGTGGGCTGGTATCTTTTTTTTTTTTTTTTTTTTGGTTTTTTGAGACAGGGTTTCTCTGTAGCTTTGGAGCCTGTCCTGCAATTAGCTCTTGTAGACCAGGCTGGTCTCAAACTCACAAAGATCTGCCTGCCTCTGCCTCCTGAGTGCTGGGATTAAAGGCGTGCGCCACCACCGCCCGGCTGGGCTGGTATCTTAAAGGCTGTTGGCTGAAGGGGCAGAATGTGCTTCCGCAGCACCTGAGTATTAATTCAGCTAGAACTCGTCAAGTAGTATGTAAATACTCTTTTGCCTGCTGAAGGGTGGAGGTAAGCGTATCTTAACTAGTGTGCTTAACCCGCCCTGTGCCTTGTCTCAGTGTATTTCACATGCTTAAGCTTCTGTTTTAGAGTTTGGGAAGTCCACAATCATTCATGTGGTTTAGGTAACTCATGAGGGCTCATTTTTCTTCCATGATACCTTGTTTGTTTCCTCACTTTCTGAAATAGACAAGTTAGGTCTCTACTTCTCACACAGACACTGGTCTCATTTATAATGTTCTGCAACATGAAGGCACAACTGCCTAATGCTGTCATGATGGGCGTTTGATTTTTGGTTTGACCCAAAGATTCAGCCCGTAACAGCAAGTAGCCAAGTCTATCCAGAGCCATCTCAACCAAACTGGACATCCCATTGTTACCAGTGAGCAAGGGAATAAAAACTGTAATGGCTTTAACCTTTTTCTGAATCCCATATACAAGGTGATCATTTCCTTAATTTCACTCTTGTTACTATGTAAGTATATCTCAGGCTTAATTACATTGAGCTAATTGACTGCAATTACCCTCCCCCGATTCTCGGAGACTTAAAATCTAGTTTGTTCACCTGTTCTCATTTTATTTGCAGAAGGAGCCTTTTTGGTACACCCTGCATACATAGGAGTTGAACACAAGTAGAGAGGCAGGACTGTGAGAAGTGTTGATGGGGATATTCTTCAGCTGTCTTTCCTTCTTAGAGCAGTGGTGAGGAACTGTTTCTTGTGTGTGAGGTGGAGAGTGGTCAAGTAAGTCAGGTTTTGTACTGTGCTATGTTGTATCTACTTCCTCTACACTTGCTTCATAACTTCTGTATCTATTTACATCATCTTTTCAATTACATTTACATCCATGTAGAAAGCTGTTAGCTGATTGCCTAGGTTGGGAGCGTTCTGTTGTCTCTAATGTGAAATCTAGTTGGCTCTGTGAACCTTACCTGCCATCTCCCCTGAAGATGTGCATTGGAGGGCAAGTCAAATGGCTTTCTGTAAAGAGCAGATTACACTTCCTTTGTCACATGCCCCTTGAGATTATCATTTTGAGAGACAAGATATCTTGTAGCAAAAAGGATGCTGCCAGCAAACACTGGCAAACATCTGTCTCCATTATTTTCTATGTACCTCACAGTTTCAGATTGAAAAATTTGATCATTTATAATTAGGCTTTCACTGTGGATAATACACATATTTTAAAGTAAACTAGTCTTTTACTTAAAACAAGTGTTAGAACAATGCATGATTATGGCACAGATCTGTAGCATGAAAGTCACTTTTGGATACTCATCATCTCCAGGATGGCAGCTCCGATGGACATTTTTCAAAGTGGCTTCCAAAGTCAAAAGTGAAAGGAATTATTAGCATACCATGTGCCTGAGCCCCCATCCTCACATCCTAGGCAAGTCTCCAGAAAGCCCAAGTTGCACAGCCAAGGATGCTTTATTAACATTCTCCCCACTGCTGCGTCTACCTGTAGCACCCAGCCCTTTCTGCCATCAGCACTGCGTGGACCTAGCAAGGTACCCACCGCTGAGCCTACCAGGGTGCTCACCTGCATGGGACTCCTTTCAGCAGAGTGCAGCTTTCATGCCACATTAGTCTGTCAGATCACACCGCCACTGCAGAGCAGGAGCTGGCACAGACTCTTCCTGTGGCTCAGGCAGCAATGTCCTCGGCAGAGGTCACTGTATGTTATCACAGTGGCCATGAACAAAATGGTCCTCTTGTTGATGAAGATACCATCTATTTGATGAAAACTTTCAGTGATTAATTGTTAAAGAATTATTAGAAAAAAGAATAAACTACACATGGCAAGTATATGAAATATTTGTAGTAGGTATTGATAGGCAAATTACTGAGAAAATAATCAGTATCTTAGAATATGGAATTAGTAAAAATGTACTGAAATTTATTAAAAGTGTGAGAACGTTTTTAATGTTTTTCTGAGAGAAAATGATAGCATGGACCTTTACTAATCAGACTGGCAGAGAGGGAAAAGAAAACCATGCTTGTGAAGAAGTGGAAAGTTGCTTTTCCTATGTTGTTGATGGTCAGTCTTTGTGTAGGGTTGTTTGGCAGTATGTGGTGACAATTTGAAATACACATTTATCTGTGTGATAGTTCCCTACTTCCTACCTAACTCTACCACACAGGTCACAGCCCATAGGCAGCTGGTCCACATTGTTCAGTTCAGTACCATCTATTTCTTTGACTTGTTGGTGCAATGCATGCTCTGCACCCCTTTGTTCTGGTGTGTAACTCTTTGGAGTTGGGGATTGGTTGTAGCATTGGTATAAGAAAACAGCATCTTGTTATGGCCATTGTGTGACTCGGCAGGTGAAGCCTAACCCAGGTGGCTGCTGTGGTACTCTTCTGCAGGTTCTTATGTAGGAGAATTGGGGTGGTCTCTCCCAATCTTTCTCCAGCAGGGACAGGCTGGATGAGCCTGGAGTTCCTCCTTATCCTCCTTGCCCACCATCTTTGTAGATGCTCTAGTTTCCAGGGCAGTAGGCTTGACCTTGTTGTCCACATGGGACCCTAAAGCTGTTCACAAATCTGCAAGATAAGTACCTCGTTCAGTTACACTTAACAGGCATGTGGGGTACATAGTGGTTGTGTTGTGGATCACTCCTCTAACCCTGGCAACATTTCTAAGCTGTTTACATACAGATTATATTAATTTACTACAATCTTTTGATGACTTCAGATTCTCTTTAATCAATCCAAGTAGTTAGTGCAGTTATCTCCTGCTTTTAGCCTAACCCCGCATTAAGGGCATTGCAGATATCAGTTATTGGGTTGATTTAAAAAGTCCTGGTTGTGGTAAATCAGCCTAGACTGTTTACAATGTAACTCTCAGCAGATGCTTCTTAGCTTTAATTTTTTTATGCTGGTATGATATCTCAGTTACCAAATTTCAGGGAAGTCATGGCTGTATATCTTTTTACTGAATCAACTCTGTTTTCCTAAGATAAATTAATAAGAAAAAGAAGAGCAGCTGACATTTTTAGTCTTTAATTTTTTTAAAGAACACTGATAATACTGTTATAGGAGTTTCACATTCTGTTGTTAGTTCAGTTTATGAAGAATAGAAATAGAGGAAAGCTGACATTGTAGATTTTAAAGATTATAAGGAAATTTCCTTTGGGTTTACAGTGACCTGGATAACTGAATACTCCACTCTGAGTTTGCTTTTCCTCTTGTTTCCTTGCCTATCTGCCTTCCTTAAGTATCTAGACTAAATAAATAGGAATTAGGGGGAGGGAGTAGTTAAGCCCCCACTACCATTGCTTTGAATTGAGTCTCTTGGCACTGATAGTGACCTGTGCCAAAGGATATGGTATGCTGAAATACCATGTTGGCCACTGGCTCATACTACTGACTTAATAGCATTGGGGAAGTTTTACCTCTTTCAGAGATCATAATAAGAAATAAAAAAGTCCTTAGAATTCATGATATTCTTTTTGACCACTTTAAAGCACCCACTTTAGTAGATCTTAAGATAACTAAATCAATACTGTCTGTTTTTGCTAAAGGAAATGTCTGTTTTTACTGGCTTCTAATACAGGATAGCATTAATAGGTGACTTCCAGATTCTTTATATTATCTTTTCATCCTTTTACTGAACATGGAAAAAATATTTTAATTTTAGCCAGAAACTAGTTTGTCTTCATTCTTATCAGTTTTCTCTCCTCAAATTCACCATGGAACATGTTTGAAAATGACCACCTAGGACATACATTGTTTTTAAACCATTAATTGATTAATTTTCTGCGTTCCATTCAGTTTCCCCTCCCTCCCTTTCTTCCTCCCTTGCCCTTTCCACTGATCTTCCCTTTTCTCCTTTGCATTCACTCTTCTTTTCTCTTCAGAAAAGGGCAGGCTTCTCACTTCTCACTTATGTCAGCCAGCCAATGGCATATCAAGTTGCAGTAAGGCTAGACATCTCCTCTCCTATTAAGGCTGGTTGATTGATGCTACTCAGTAGGAGGGAAGGGCTCCAAACACAGGTAACAGAGTGAGAGTCAGCTCCTGCTCCCACTGTTAGGAGCCCCACAAGAACATATGTAAAGGGTCCAGGTCAGTCCCATGTAAGCTCTCTAGCTGGTGATTCAGTCCCTGTAAGCCCAGATTAGTTGATTGTGTGTGTGTGTGTGTGTGTGTGTGTGTGTGTGTGTGTGTGTGTGTTGTAGGGCATATGTTCTTTAAGAACAGTCTTGCTTCTCCATGAATTTCTGGCATGGAAGATATAAAGCTATAGGAACTTTTTTTCATCCCTTTTAAATAGGACCTTGAATTTGCTTTTTTGTTTTCAGTATTCTAGCCATGTAAAATTAATAGCTTGAGAGTGAGGAGGCCCAGGCTCTGCCTGACATCTGCTCCTAGGACTCCCTCAAGAAAATGGACTTACATTATTCCATATTTTCAATTGCTCTCCTTGTTTATAGGGTTTTTGAAATATCACTGCCCTACTTATCTCCATTATTGTGTCTTTATAGTGAATTAAAGGAACAAATATGATGAAAATGTATTTTTGTTGTCTTAACATCTCCTATTTCATCTCTGTTGACTTTTAAAAATAATAATAAAAAAATTGAAACAGCCTCTTGAATGTTCCAGACTGGTTTTGAAATATTTATGTAGCCTAGGACGACCTTGAACTTCTGATCCTCCTGCCTCACCTTCCTATTGTTGGGATTGCAGGTGGGTGTCATCATATATGGATGGTGCTGTACATCGAAGTCAATGCAAAAACCATGCAAAGCGAGCACTGTACCAACTGAGCCATGTTCATACCCTCTCTGTTGGCTTTTGAGGTATACTGAATTCTTTTGAGAAGAGTCCTTTAGAAGAAGAGCCATTTTGAGGAGCAACCTACTGTAGGGGTGCCCCATCCTCAATTGGAAAATTGTAACACAACCTGTACACCCAAGGTTCAGGGACCATCACTGAAGAGGGGATGGACAGATTGTAAGAACTAAAGGACCAGCTCATTTCATGAGATAGCATCTTCCATATATGACAGAGAGTGCACTCATAAAATATATATGATTGCCTAAACACTTCCACAGTGACATTAGTTGACGCCTAACGTGGATATGGGAAATCTTATAAGACCCTGTAAGGATGCTTACTTACTGGGCCAAGGTCACCTGATATGGCCACAAGGAATGAAACCAGGCTTGGGTTGGAAAGGCCACAGTAAGACTGAGTCTTCGACAATTTAATTAGAGCAGGTTCTTCACCAGAAATGGAATGTAATGACAATTTTCAGGATCAATGCAGTTGTAGTTGCCAGGATACAATAATATCTACAAGTTATACAGAATACAAAGGATTAATGTCTAAGACCAATTTTCCTATCAAGCTTCCATGTTTCCTTGACTTCCAGGGGAATATACAGAGAAACACAAAGCAGCCTGCATTATTCAGGGTTCTCTAGAGTCACACAACTTAGGTAATTTTTTTCCTTCCTTCCTTC
>JAQHUG010000008.1:12377862-12440797 GCA_028555095.1 Dicrostonyx torquatus
CAACCCCAGGCTCTCCCCGGTTCTTCCTTTCTCCCTTCTATCCCTCTCCCTTTCGCTTACCCCCTCCCCCAATCCCTACCTCCACCCCCATCCCCACACCCGTGCTTATATAGATTTTCCTGGAAGTCGGAAGCAAACAATATCCTCTTTAGTTTTTTTCTAAATGATTTGTTTATTGGTGAGAGTGGGGTATTGACGTCACTATCAGTGTATTGGGAGTTTTACGTTTAATAGATTTTTTTAAAAAACAAAATTCAATCCACCTGTGCTCAGCTTGTGTATGTTGAAAATTCTGATAGAAAATTTTCGTAGTGGACTTATTGCTCATTTGATCAGTATAGAGTAACCTTCTTTATCTCTATTTATGTCCTTGTACTAAAACTGAGCATCGTTCTTTTCCATGTCATCTGAACAATCTGATTGTATTTATTTCATTTCCCTCCAGCCCAGTACAGAGGAGATGCTGAACTGTTAATGTTTTGACTTTCTCCTACTGGAAAAATTGAGAGAAACTTAGAGGACAGTAAATGTTATAATATAGCTCCCTGTGTAGGGAAATTGAAAGGAGGTGAAAAGGTAGAGCTATACTAAAGTATCCTCAAGCTGTACTTGTGGATCTCCTGGGATGTGGGTCCTAAGTGTGGCAGGCACCCTGGGGATTGGAAGGACACGTTCTCCTAGGAGCTAGTATCAAATGGACCTGTCTGGTAGTGACCTGTGGGAGAAAGACCATTCTGTCTTGTACAAACTCATGTCTCCCTGATGGCCATATGAGTTTTACAGGTTAAAAATTTAAACAGTGAAATTATTCCTCTAGTTTCTTTAAGGAATAAAAAATTAAGTGGCCCTTGTTCATTCTAAAGACTGGGACAATCCTTGCTCAGACCTGAAGTGTGCTTTGGTTCTTTGTTGAGTCTTCCCATGCTCTGCTTGTTTCCAGGTATGTGATCATCCAAATGGATGAATCTATTTCAGCTCTCCTAATGTCACAGAGTCACTCTGTTTGATGTGCCATTTCAAAGCAGATAGCCTGCAGGTCGAAGTTGATGTAAGTCTAAAGTATGATTTGGAAATACCAGTGCAGTTGTGTGTAGGAGTGGCCACTGCTGTGGGCTGGTGCCTCGACCTCTGCACCTGTTTTGATACCATTGCTGTGTTGTTGGAGTGGGTTTGTGGACATAGAAGTACAAAGTGACCTGAAACCTTAAATCTGGAAACAGGTTGTAGGTCTTTGATTCTGTGATAGATTTCAAATTCCATTTTCTCATACATGGTGGCTTCTAGCTGCATATTCTATTTTCCCTAATATTTAAATATATATATATTTAATATTTATTTTATATTCCAACCACAGTTTCCTCTCCTTCCTCTCCTTCCGTTCCTTCCTCCCACCTCTTTTTTACCCCTCACCGCCATCCACTCCTTTTTCATCTTTATTCAGAAGGGATAAGGCCTCCCATGGGAGTCAACAGAGCATGACATATCAAGGCTGGGCAAGGCATCCCAACAAGGGCATAGGTTCCAAAGAGCCAGCTCAAATGTCAGGGAGAGGTCCTGGTCCCATTGGTAGGGTTCCCACAAAAGACCATTTTCTACCATTTGAATATACCATAACTCTCTAGTCTGTTGATAGGAGAGGCTGTTGAAAATGTGGTCCAATATTAGAGCCAGAACCAAATCGCTACCTTATTACAGGACCCATTACTCCAAATGATAAGTTCTGCTCATCAATCAGAAACAGACTTGGCCTGGGTAACTTAAATTTATCCTTCATCCAAAATAGTATAATTTGAGTTTCGTAGTTGGATTTGGAGTTTATTCTTACTTGTCCAACCTTGCTGTGTAATTTCAGCATCTTATGTTCCCCTCCCCGCAAGACTGTCTTGCTATATATGACCCAAGCTAGCCTTGAACTCATGGCATCTTCCTGCCTCAGCTTCCTGAGTGTTGTGATTACAAGTGGAAGTTCCCTTGTCTCGCTAGTGTGAAATTGTGGACTTGCAGCAGGATGGTGAGCGAGTGAGTTGATGTATATGAACTGCTAGGACCACAGTGAAATTAAACAGTGAAATTATTCCTCTAGTTTCTTTAAGGAATAAAAATAGACTGTGAGGCTCATTGGCTGTGGGTTTGGGTGCATCTCGAGTCTCTATTGTGAAATAGTAGGAAGATAGTACTTTTATTCTCTGGAGTCTAGAAGTGAGGCCTTTGTAGCAAGATTGGGGTTAGACAAGGTCATCAGGGTAGAATCCAGGTATTAATTCCAGTGGCTATATAAGAAGTGGGTTTGCAAGAGACATGTACTCAGGCCTCCTGTTTCATGCTGTGTGACCCCTTGTGTGACCTCAGGACTTTCCCAGTGAGAAGACTGTCATCAGGTTCTGACCTTGACCTTCTAGAATTATGAATCAGATAACCTGCTGAGCTTCAGGATTTTGTTATAGCCACTCTCTGGAGACACACAACACACTTGATTGGATGTTAACTCCCAATGACTTAAATTAAAGTAAGAGAAGCAATTTGTTTATAAAGAAAGGTAGCTGAAGCTCGAGCTCCTTGATGTGGGGCCTTCCCCACCAGTTCTTACACACACACACACACACACACACACACACACACACACACACACACACACACGAAATGAGGCCATGTCCTGCAGAACAGGGCAATGGCGGTATACAGAGGAAGAATTTCAACTCAGTGTGTGGATTGTGTGTCTGAGAGCAGCAGACAGTTCAGTGCTGTGAAGCGGCATAGGAAGGAGGTTTGAACTTTAAGAACATATCTTTTCTTTGTTCTCTGACTTTATCCTGAGATTTTCACATTATATTAATTGTCTCCACAGCTCATATGAAGTTATACTAAAGAATCTGAATTTCAAATAACTGTCAAAGTCAGAAAATAAGCCTGTAATCTTTGCTAGGTAGTTAAAAAGAAATGGACTTTTTGGTTTTGAAACATTTTGTTATAGTGAATCTAGACCTCTTTTTTTCCTTTTTATCTTTTCACCTTCCTTTTTTTTTCCCAAATGCTTTGTTTCCAAAATAACTGGAGAAATCTTATTAAAAGACACCTTGGTGTGCTGGGGATGGCTTCATGGCTCGGTGATGTGAAACAGTGGTTCTAGACCAGCAGTGCCTTCAGCTCCCAGCCATGCTCATTCTGATGTCCCAGAAAATCAGCCGTCTGTGGAGTAAAGACATGAAGCAAGCTGTTGGGTAGTGTTGACTGCACTTGGTGGTTTTCACCTGTAATTCAACATGAGGAGGCGGAGAAAGGAAGCTTATTCTGAGTTGGAGGGCTGCGTAGTAAAAACTTTCTCCTAGCTCTATGTGTGTTATTTATGTGTGTTATTATGTGTGTTATGTTATTCCTTACTAAGGCCCATGGTACATGTGTGTCTGAAATTCATAATTATCTCCAGAAATAATAATTTTGTCCTGTATGTATTCACATTGCTTTTGTCATTGTATTCTATTACTATATTTTTTTTTGTGAAATGGAAGTTTCTGAAGTAAATCTGTCTTTTTATCAAAGTCTGAACCTCATTTTCCTGTCTCTTTTCACGCTCAAGTCACTGTCCCTATGTCTAGGATTTGAAATCCATGCCCACAGGTAGGAGTCATACACCTGAATACACCATAGTACTTTTATTACAACCCAGCACCTAGTCTTTATCCTGCTAATAGTTTATTGAAGGTTTTCAAGCATTTCCATAAAGCTCCCCCTGCATTCCTCACTAAACATGTATTATACATGTTTGCTGTCTATTTTTCCACTCTCCATCTACAGATCTTTCTTTTCATGACGGAAGATTTTCAGAGTGAGTTGCTGACTTCCTCCAAAATGCAGACTTAACTGGAATTCATATTTATACCTGACTGATTCACTCACACAAAATCTATATTCAATGAAATGTACAGATAGGTATATCATTCATCACTTTGTGGCAGATATTTGCATCTTTATAATTCAAACCTATCAAGGTATTAAACACTACCGTCAATGTTAAGAAGTGCCCTCTGTCCCCTTTCCAGTCTCTCATTACCAGTGCTTGCCACAGGAGGATATTGTTCTATTTTTTTCACCAAAGATTTGTTTTTTCTCTTATGTTAATTATGTAAAGGGAATGACATGTATATATGGTCTGTGACTCTCAGATTGCACAAAATAGCCACAGATTCTTTTAATGGTCAACCGTTGTCAATAGGAAAAGCTTAATGTTTCTAATAGCTTATAGTTTTTGTTTTCATGATAACTAAATTTTTTTTGTATTTATTGTTAAAAGAGAAATTTACATTTACTCCCCTTGTCCCAGGCCCTCCCGCTCCCCCACCACCCTTCCTCCCTCCCTCTGCTTCCTTAAGAGGGGGCAGGATACCCTGTCCTGTGGGACGCCCAAGGCCCTCCCTGCTCCATCCCGGCCTAAGAAGGTGTGCATCCATATAGAATGATAACTAAGTTTTAATTGACCTCACAATCTTTCCCTAGGGTTTTAAAAGTAGTGGCTGCCCACTTTCTCAGTACCTGTTCAGGAACATGCGTAAAACCCTGCTTACAGCTGCTGATGCTGCTGCTGGTGGTGGTGATGGTCTTGGGAGCAGCTAGCTACTGCTCTACACAGAATAATTTTTCAGCATTGTACAAAATAATATATTCAAATTTCCTGGTGGAGCATAGCTGATGCAGTTCTTTGGAAACAATTTCCGCATGTGTCATATTCTCTGTGGCTTCTTCTGTTCATGGGAACTAAGAGCTTAAGGTGTTAGTATTATTTGCTTTTAAGTCATTTTAGGTGTCACTTCCTCATGTGAGATTCTGCTTACAGTTGCCTTAATGCAGGAAAAATAGATGGTTCTTTCATTTTTTTCGTTTTCTCTTTTCTTCCTTTGTCTTCCTCTCTCTCTCTTTTTACTATTTAAACCCAAAGCTAATTTTTTCTTATACACATACATCATCATAAACTTCATTGTGAGTGTTTACTCTTCTGTCCGCTTCCTCCCCCCCCCCCGTCTCTGCAAAACACAAAGGATAAAAGGGCTTAGAGTAATGCACAGGTTTCTCTCCCTCCTTTTCCCTACCCGTGAGGCATCTCTTTTTACTATTTAAACCCAAAGCTAATTTTTTCTTATACACATACATCATCATAAACTTCATTGTGAGTGTTTACTCTTCTGTCCGCTTCCCCCCCCCCCCCCGTCTCTGCAAAACACAAAGGATAAAAGGGCTTAGAGTAATGCACAGGTTTCTCTCCCTCCTTTTCCCTACCCGTGAGGCATCTACTATGAACACTGTCTTGGTATATACTCAGTGTGCATCATGCAAGCCTTCTGTATTTATATTTGCTCACTCTTTAGAATTAATTGTACCTAATATCAGGACTTGAGATAGTACACTCACTGCCTGACATGTGGAGCAGGGGCTATGAGGGGAGGCTGATCTGCGTGCATGCAGCTGCTGTGGTTGAACCAGGCATTGTTCTTTGCATTTCAGCTCTCATACTGAAATAGGGAATGTTTTCTTGGTCTGTTTGGTATCATATTTTGGACACTGGTAATGGTTTTTATTACTGACTTTGCTTTTTACTGCCAAACATTGTGCTGAAGTTCCTTCTAGAACCTCTGAGTGTAGGAACTTTTGAGATGCAACTTAGAAATAACACACATTAGAAGCTTCATTTAGGTATTGTTTGTGAAATTACTGATGATATTAACGATATAAAGGGCATTTAAACAGAAACATAGAATGTGGCAGTAACATGACTGAAAGCTTCCAGGAAATCAACCCTGTATTTTCTCTGTGTGCACACTGCTTCTTTCTTTGCTATGTCTGTAGTCACAGTGGCTTTGTAGGATAAATTGACTATCATAAGTTAGTAGTATTTTCTGTATATTGGTCATTAAAATACCTTCAAGTATTAGTTGTCCTTACAACAACCAGTGAGGTCATAGAGCAATATTATAGTAAGAGGCACGGGCTATGTTCCCAGCACCTGAGAGGTGTGTGGGCCCTTTTGTTCCGTCCCGCCCGGCTCCCGGCCACTGAGCTAGCTTACATTTGAAATAACCACACGAAAACTGTATTAATTAAATTATTGCCTGGCGCATTATCATTAGCCTCTTGTTGGCTAACTCTTACATCTGATTCAGCCCATTTCTAATAGTCTGTGTGTCACCACGAGGTATTGGTCTTACCGGGAATCATTCAGCATGTCTGACCCTGGCGGCTTCATGGCGGCTCTCTCTGAGCCTTCCTTATCCCAGAATTCTTTCTGTCCTCCCTGCCTATCTAAGATTTTGCCCTATCAAAGGGCCAAGGCAGTTTCTTTATTAACCAATGAAAGCAACAGAAATACAGAAGGACCCTCCTATACCATTCAATATAAGAGTATTTTACGTGAAGAAAAGAATATATTTAAATGGGTTAGGCTGCTGCTGTCTTTCTACTATGTTCCAGCTTATATTGAACATAGCATATACTATGTGTATTATAATGATCTTTGAATTATTGATTTAAAAGTGATGTTTGATTCTATGCTTTCTACACTGACTGTAATTGTCTTTTTCTCACTACTGTCTCTTGAGATCTGCTATGGATAATAGATGGTGACATGTAAAGGTAATTGTGAGGTGAGTGGATGATACGGGTTCTTAACTAACTAAACAATAATCTGGAAATCTATCACCTTAGATTTTCATCACAGAGTTACTCCTTCTGACTTGAAAAAACTGAAACACAATTAATAAAAACTCAGAGAGAGAAACTCGGGTTAAGCCTGAAGATCAGAAAAGCAAAACAGCCAGCCACTGGCTCTTCCTTGACCTCAGTCCACAATGGCAGTCCTGTCTCCAAGAATCTCAGAATGAGAATGAGACTGAGACTGAGAAGTGTCTCCTCCTGTTTAATAATCCTCTCTAGTTCTGGGATTAAAAGTGTGTACCATTGGGATTAAAGGCATGCACTGCCTGGTTTCTATGGCAACTAGTATGGCTAGTGGGATTAAAGGTGTGTGTTACTACTGCCTTGTCTGTAAGACTGATCAGTGGGGTTGTTTTACTCTCTGATCTTTAGCCAAGCTTTATTTATTAATACAACTGAAGTGCCACTACAAAAAAACCTTCCTTTTTAATCACTTATTTACGTTATCCTCAAGTATCTGACAGTTCTTTTTTGTTTGTTTGTTTTTTTAAAAATTAAATAATTAAGAAGATGTGCATCCATATAGAATAAGTTCCCAAAAAGCCAATACATGCAGAAGAGCTAGGTCCCGGTGCCATTATCATTGGTTTCTCAGTCAGTCCCCACTGGCAGTCACATTCATAGGGTCCAGTTAGGTCATATGCTCATTCAGTCTTGGTCCAGCTGGATTCGATGAGCTCCCAATAGATCGAGCACACTGTCTCTGTTGGTGGGCCAGTCCCTCACGGTCCTGACTTCCTTGCTCATCTTCTCCCTCCTTTTGCTTTTCCACTGGACCTTGGTAGCTCAGTCCCTTGTTCTGATGTGAATGTGGGTCTCTGGCTCTATCTCCATCCATCATGCGAAATTTCTATGGTGACGATTGAGATATTCAACAAAGTAACTATGGGGCAAGTTCAGTTCAGGCACCCACTCCTCTGCTGCCCAAGTACCTAGCTGGGAGATCCCTGTGAATACCTGGGATCCCCTCTAGAGACAAGTCTCTTGCAAATCTTAGAATGACTCCTGTTAATGTAGATATCTTATTCCCTTCTCCAATATCCACCCTTCCTCGATCTCCACCCTCCCACAACCACAGGCGCTCCCTGGTTCTTCCTTTCTCCCTTCTATCCCCTCCCTTTTACCTACTCCCTCCCCCAATCCCTACCTCCACCCCCATCCCCACTCCCGTGCTTCCAACTTTTTGTCTGACAATCTTGTTTGCTTCCGACTTCCAGGAAAATCTATATATGTTTTTCTTTGGGTTCACCTTGCTATTTGGCTTCTGCAGGCTTGTGAGGTATAAGCTTAATGTCCTTTGTTAATGGCTAAGGTCCACTAATGAGTGAGTACATACCATACTCATCTTTTTGGGTTTGGGATATCTCACTAAGGATAGAGTTTTCTATTTCCATCCATTTGCATGCAAAATTCAAGATGTCATTGTTTTTTTCCGCTGAGTAGTATTCTAATGTGTATATATTCCACACTTTCTGGATCCATTCTTCTATTGAGGCACACCAGGTTGTTTCCAGGTTCTGGCTATTACAAATAATGCTGCTATGAACATAGTAGCACAAATACTTTTGTAGTACGGTTGGGCATCTCTTAACAGTTGTTAAGTCCAAAGAAATCACACAGAGGTCTACATTAGTTATAAACTGATTGGCCCAGTAGCTCAGACTTCTTATTAACTCTTTCAACTTATATTAGCCATTATTCTTATCTGTGTTAGCTACAAGCCTCAGTACCTTATTTGGCAGGGCAGTCACATCTTGCTTCGTCTGTGGCCAGGTCAGAACTACAGACTAAGCTTTCCTCTTCCCAGAATTTTCCTGTTCTCATTGACCCGCCTCTACTTCCTGTCTTGTTGTCCCACCTATACTTCTTACCAGGCTACTGTCCAATCAGCGTTTGTTTAAAATATAATTGACAGAATATAGACCATTGTCCCACACCACTCTGCTAGACCTAGAAGCCTGGGATTTTGTATGCAGTGAACTTATTTGGAAAATCATAGATAAAAATCAGCTTATTTAGAATATTTAAGAGAAAAAATTTAACCCAGAGGGCATTTTTTTTCTGTGTAGCAGTAATATTTCTAATTCCTTAAAATAGTTTTTTAATATGCAATTAATGAGCTGACTTGAAACAAATTTTAATTTTATTTGCCATTAACATTTTGCTTGCTAAATGATTTCTGGGTAAAAATCTTCGCTTTCATTAGCTGAACATTTAAAAATTTAAAACTGAACGAGCCGGGCGGTGGTGGCACACGCCTTTAATCCCAGCACTCGGGAGGCAGAGGCAGGCGGATCTCTGTGAGTTCGAGACCAGCCTGGTCTACAAGAGCTAGTTCCAGGACTGACTCCAAAAACTGCAGAGAAACCCTGTCTCGAAAAAAAACAAAAAAACAAAAATTTAAAACTGTTATGTATTTATGCATTACTAAAATTTTTATGAAACTTGTTTAAATGCTTGTTTATGTATATTGCACGTTCTCCTCAAATGTGAATTATATAAAACTATAGTCCAGTTAAATTTTTTTTTTTTGGTAGAAAATAAGAAAGAACCTGATAAATGTTGCAATTAGCCAGCAGTTTGCTATTTCACTTGGGTTTCTTGAGATAGTGAGGAACATGAACTATTTTTGTTTTGCTTTTTGTTTATATTGGTGTACATACATATGCATGTGTGTTGTGTACCTTGTGCATGGTGAGTTTTCCTCTGGCATATTTAGGAAAGCATTCATGCTAGTAGATACTGATAACATGAACTTAGTCTTACATGACACTTTAAGAAGTAAAAAATAGTGAAAGAGTGATTGGGAGTCACATCGCTTCCAAATGCAGTGGTGTCTTATGTCACTTATTAACCAGCGTTCAAGTTAACTTGTAGGATCTTTGGTCTGCAGTCAACCCCTCATGCATTCATTTAATTACATATCGCAACCTTTGGGCTTAAGATAATCCAAACTGATTCCTTTTGGAACTCGTGTTTAAGGGTGGAAAAAAAGAGTGAAAACCTTTCAAAGTGGTGTTGTCCCTGTGCTTCTGCTTCCACCACATGATACTGTTCTCTTGAGTGCTCTTTTGTGTTTGAATAAGTACAGATACTCCCAGTTTGAAAAACACTTTCAGAATTCTCATTATCGAAACCATGGCATTTATTTTCAAGGGTTGATAGTGGTAGTCACTTTTCAACTGAATTATACTGATGAAAATATTCTTTTGAATGAGCTCAGGCAATTATGCAGATAGACAATAGTTGTGTTAATACTTGCTTCTCCCCCTTCCTTTCCTCCTTGAGACTTAATGTTTTAATAAGACATTTCTACACAAAAGGCCATTACAAAAGACAGAAGTACCAAGGGATTTCTCAGGCTTCTGATCCATATGCCCTGGACTTGTCTTTCACATGGATATCTGCTTTTGTATCTGTCAAGTTCATGCATATTATATTATATTGACAAATGACATTTTCATTAATATTTTAATGGATTTTTGACAACCAGTGGAAGCCATGTGCCTCAGGCTTTGAAGCCAATGATAGGTAAATAAATCACTACTTGATCTAAAAATTACTTACATTTATACACACAAGCCAAGAACACTGATGTGTGATAAGGGGCGCTTGGCGTTTACCAGCTAGAGACCCTTATATTAGTGGGACCTGCAGTTGCCTGTTCTGAGAGCTTCTCCGTTGTCTTATATGATCTGGAGTCAATCAGGAGAACACATGGTGATGAGTTATTACAAAACAGTTCATTCGCTAGATGATTGTCAAGAATGTTGAAGTACCCTGTATGGAAGCAAGGTTACTGTTAATCAGAGGCTGCAGCCTTGTCTAGGACTCAGGTGCACTAGATTCTGTGAAAAATATACCTGTCTAATAGACAATGAAAGTAGGAGGTGTGTGTGTGTGGGGGTGTGCTGTCCATATTACTTCATGTATATTGATATGTCCTCCTAAGAAATTCATGGTGTTCCATGTTGATGGTTTCAAAGTACATGTCTGTTGATCATTTGCCATATGAGTGGTCCTACTTAATATGTTTCATATTGAGCTTATGGAAACCATTCTGTGAGCACTATGGAGTGAGAGTCGTTTATTCATTTCTTCGGTCATTAATTTTAAAGAAATACTTTCTTGGTGTTTTGCAGGCATGTATGCCTGTGTACCATGTGCGTTCAGTGTCCTCAGATGCCAGAAGATAACCTGGAACTCGAGTTAGAGAAGGTCATGAGCCACACATACGGATGCTGGAGATCAAACCTGGCACCACAGAAAGAGCTCTTAACCTTTGAGCCCTTCTCTTGCTCTCCCCATTTTCATTTTTTTTTGCATTTGTCATATTTGACCAAGTTTCAGCTGTGCGTTTGACTTTTTTTTTAAGGTTCTTTGGTTCAGAAAAAGTAAGCATTTTTGTATTGTCATCTTCTTACTTTCTTTAATGAATTCAGCTGGGCAGTGGTGGCGCAACCCTTTAATCTCAATACTCTGGAGGCAGAGGCAGACGAATCTCTGGGGGTTCAAGGCCAGCCTGGTCTACAAGCGCCAGTTCCAGGACAGGCTCCACAGCTACAGAGAAACCCTATCTCGAAAAACCAACCAACCAAACAAACAAAAAAACCCCAAAACCCCCAAAAATGCCAGTGAAGTGAATTCTAGAACTGATTCTCCTAAATCCACCATGTGCCCCTGCTATCAATGTTTTAGTTTTGCAGTCATATTGAGTTACAGTTCTGTTATTATTAATGTCATTGATAATTTATATCTTGTTAGGGTTTCTGTTGCTCTGATAAACATCATGAGCAAAGCATCTTTCATAGGAAAGGGTTTATTTCATCTTAACAGCTCATACTCCATCACTGAGGGAGGTTAGGGCAGGAACTGATGCAGAAGCCATACAGGAAGGAGCTTTGTTTGCTTTTCATGGATTTCTCAGTCTGCTTCCTTGTACAACACAGGAAGGATGAGTTATGCATCACCCACAGTTGGCTAGACCTTCTCCCATGAATGATTAATCAAGAAAATGCCTCAGAGGCAGGTTCACAGATCATTGTGATGGGGGCATTTTCTCAGTTGAGATTCCTTCTTAAATGACTAGCTGGTGTCAAGTTGACCAAGAACCAGGCAGCATAGGCAAAATGAGATGAAACTATTTTGTCTATCAGTTTTCTTGTTATTAATTAAAGTTATAATACATTTCTTAACATCTTATTGAGCCATTAGAATTAATTAAAATGCTATTTATGGAAAGACAACCTTCTGGAATCATTCTCCAGTGCATTGGTGCTGGGTAATAAACTAGATGCATGTTGTGGGAAGGATTCTAAGAGGAAGGAAGAAAAGTAGCTTGGGACTGGCCCATAGAAAGTTTTGACTTAGTATTGGGACTGTGACAGTTTTCCCAGTAGAAAAGCGATGTGGGCACATGTAAATGTTTAGAAGGCCCTCATGTTTTCCCCACTGTTAAAGTAAAAAGATTAAAGCTAAGAGAAGGGGTTCATTGGGGCCTGACTGACAGCAGACAGTAGACTTAGGACCAAGGCTACTTGAACCAAAGGCCTCTTATTTGTGATTCTCAGGACTGTCTGAGAAAGGTCCTGAGGAAATATAGATTTCAAAACTTAGTTGGCTACAAAATTTGAACTGATTTGACTTATGAATTTTAGTGTGAATGGGTCATTGCAATTTCTGCTCTTCTCTTTGTATCTCTCTCCCCCTCCGACTTTGAATTTAATTTCACTATTAGAATGTCGAAGGAGTTGGCAAACTGGAAGCAGTGATAAGGCAGCTGGAAAGATTTGTTAGCAGCAGCACAGAGAATCTGTGAGGTGTCTTCAGAACAGCATTGTTGCAGTGAGACAGCTGAGCGTGGGCAAACTGGAATCCGTACACTGTCAGTGACTCCTGAGAACATGAAAACAGGAAAGGATTGTATAGCTGCTAGGTGAAGATGTTGGCTGTATTAGTAGGGTTGGAAGTGAAGAATTGCTCCTGTCTGGTGAGTGTAGGTGAGTAAGGGGTATCCTGAAGGAGTTGAGTATAGGATTGTGCCAGTGTAGCTGGTGTGACACAGGAAACCCACATCAAGATTTCTGAAGGGAGTGTGGCTTATTTAGACTTTCTTATTTACATATGAAGCCATAGGCTGCTGGAATGCATATTTGCAAATCATTTTAGTGTTGCTCTGTAGGATGGCAGTGAGCTAACTTGTGCATGGGAAAGTGAAAGTAGATCCTAGGCAGTTCTATAGTCAGCCAGCCCACTTTTCTGCTTACTGTGCAAAGTGATGTCTTGGTATTTGATTTCTCAACAGTGAAATATCTTTATAAGATAGCCTAGTGGGCAAGAAATCCTGAATCTCCTGAAGAACAGGTCTGCACAGATCAAAAGCAAAATGAAATGATAGGCTTGCTACAGATTCCTCTTATTCCCAAGCTTTCTGAAAGAACTCAGCCTTCACAGTAATGCTCCACCCAATGAGGCAATCTTAACAACTGCTGGATCCTGTGAGTTCAAGGCCAGCCTGGTTTACAAAGCAAGTTCCAAGACAGCCAGAGCTGTTATACATAGAAATCCTGTCTTGAAAAACAATAGCAACAAACAAACAAAAAAGAAAGAAAGAAAAGGAAAAACAACTGTTGGATTCTGACTATGGCCTATTTCCTCATCATGCACCAGCAGCCCTGCGTAAGGAACCTCTTTGCTTGCAGGACTGCCGTAGTTTTATTCAAGTTTTAATGAATCTTTTTCTTACACGCAAGAAGTGTTTTTTTTTCCTTTATTAATATGCCATATAGCATTTGAGGTTGCACCCATATTGCAGGTTTCTTTCATGAGTATAACTGCGAAATGTACTTACAATTGGGCCAGTTTCCTAAAATATACTTCTCAAGAAGTGGCACTGGGTAACTGCTGTTGTGTTTATGACAGCTAATTTATGACTGAACAGAGAAAATTGGGCAGGTATAATATTTTCCACGCAAGTGTTCTTCTTTTAGTCTCGTAATAAGTAACAGTGTAGGTAGGCATCATAAGCAGTTATCTTGCCAAGGCTGAATTTGCACTGACACTCTTGTTTAATGCAGGCCATGCAGTATCTAGAACACAACTGGGCTCTTTCAAAGGTTTTCTAGTATGTTTTGAAAATAAGCTTTGAAATATAATACACATTTATTCAGAAAAATTTAATAGAAGTATAAAATAGAATAAAGAGCCAGTGGCAGCTACTAATTAATTTTTCACATAGTTCGTCTTATGGCTTCTATGTCTAGTATGCAGAATTATAGGTAACCATGTAATTATTAATATTTTTTCTTGGTTTTTTGAGACAGGGTTTTTCATTGTAACAGCCCTGTCTGTCCTGGAACTTGCTCTGTAAACCAGACTTGCCTTATACAGAGATCCACCTGCTTCTACCTCCTAAGTGCTGGCATTAAAGGTGTAAGCTAATACCATCTGGCTACTTGGGACTGGAGAGATGGCTCAGAGGTTAAGAACACAGGCTATTCTTCCAGAGGTCCTGAGTTCAATTTCCAGCAATGACATAGTGGCTCAAAACCATCTGTAATGAATGAGATCTGGTGTCCTCTTCTGGCATGCAGGCAGAACACTGTATACATAGTAAGCATGTATTTGAATAGGTAAGGTTTACACATAATTATATGACCTGATTTATCACTAGTAAATTATTTCATCTTTAGGATTTTTTCCAAAATTTGTTATATTTAATGACTACATGATATTTTATTGTGTGGTCATTCTATAATTTGTTCAATTATTCTTTTTTAGGGGGTATTTATATTGTTTTGAACTTTTTTCCAGTATAAATATTATTAAATAAAACTTTATTTTAATATTCCTTATGATAGCCTCCATTACTGTGCCAAAGGGTGTGAACAGTATTAAATTTCGTGATAGTGCTGAATTGCTTTCTAGAAAGCTTGTGTCTATAACTCTCTCCCAGGTAATCAGGAAACTGTCTTCTTAGAGATTTTTTGTTATTCATCCTTGTCAGCAGGATGCAAAACATATTCTTTTGATGTGATCTTTTTTGAGTGAAAATGGAAACAAGTAGAGTAAAATGTATGCATGTATTTTGAAGTAGTCAAATTTTACATTTTTTTGCCATATAGACTATATATTATATCTGTCGTTTTTAACATATGTCTGATGACTTTTGCCCAGTGGTGACCCTGTGTAGGCTATGGTTACTCACCATTGATCCTTTTCAGCAAGGCAATAGTGGTTCAGGGAAACCATTATTCTGTTAAGTTCATGAAGTGTTTAGATTTTCTAACAAGAATGAAGGCAAGAGGATTGTTGGACCCATTATAAAGTTCACATTAGGGCTAGAGAGAAGGCTCAACTCTTAAGGGCATGAATTGTTGTGGAGAACCCAAGTTCAATTCCTAGCACACACACTGAGTGATTCACAACTGCCTGTAACTCCAACTTCAGAGGATCTGACACTCTCTTCTGGCTGCCTTTGGTGCTTGCATTCATGCTCACATGCATGTGTGTCTATACATAATGAAAAAGTAGGTAAAGTCTCACTAATAAGTCCTCAATAAACTACATTGATTACCATTTTATTGGTTTAAGCACTTTGCTAGATTTGTGGTGGTAAAGAAACTTTGTGTATCATTAATGTGGCCAATATTCTAAAATAACCTTTAAAATTAAGGTACATGGCTATAAGCTTGAAGCTTTAAGTTCTTCCTCTTCCTCTTTTTTTTTTGTGGCAATGTGTAGCCCAGGATGGCCTTGCCTTGAACTCACGATAATCTTCCTGCCTCACCCTGAATGTGTCCAATCCCTTTCTAGTCATATCACTGCAAAAGATAGGAAGAGTGCTAAAGAGTGGCTGCTGGAGAGGGTGATATTAAGGATGCTAATTCATAAGCCTGAAATTATAAAACCCTCCCTCAGCTCGTTGTGTAGAAGGTAGTTAGCATCCCTTTGTAGATGCTTGACTTCCTGTTGACCTTGCTGTTTTAACCTTCGTTGAGTCAGGTTGTTAAAGAAGTAGTACTTGGGTAAGTTAACTTAGTGGTGATGTCTGCCATTTATTGAGAGTTTTGTGTGGTTCAGATACTATTGTAGGGTACTCTGTTTATTAATTCACTTAGACAGTGATCTAAAAGAATCCTCTCTTGACTGTGATTACAAAACCAAGATTATTCTGGCAGTGAGTAGTGAGTCAGAAGAAGGAGGATGTAATAACATGAAATAGAAAGAACTTTTACCCGGGAATCTGGTCACTGCGATAAGTCATTGTTTTAGTCATTGTTCTATTGCTTTGAAGAGACACTATGACCAAAACAACTTTTAACAAACAAACAATCAAAACAAAACAAAAAACCCTACTTAATTAATTGGGGGGGGTTATCTTAGAGTTTCAGGGGGTTAGTTCAGTATTATCAAGATCAGGAGCATGGTGACCTTCATGGCACTGGAACTGTAACTGAGAGCTATGTCCTCACTCACAGCCTGCCTGGTTTGAGCTATTTGAAACCTCAAAGCTTACCCCCAGTTACAAGTCCTCTAACAAGGTCTTACCTACTAATCCTTCTAATCCTTTCAAATAGTTTTACTCCCTGGTGACTAAGCATTCAAATATATGAGCCTATGGGGCCCAAATTTATCAAACCACCACAACCATCTATTTAGACTCTCTTACTAGTTGCCTGCATATCCTAATGTATAGAATCTAAGCTTTGGATTGGATGACTTTTGGAGGACCTTTCAGACTGTATATGCTTTTCTGTTTATCTGAAGGCTACAATTCACATGCTGTTGGAGAGGCTAGTTTATGTTTTAAGATACAATCTTAGGAATCAAGGTTTTTGCCGGTTTATTATTAAATTTGCCGGTTTATTATTATTATGAACAGTCTTGCTTCATATCCTCAGGGGTCTTTAACTTGAGAAGCTCCTGCCTTAGCCTCTTGAGTGATAGGAATATAGAGTTAGCCTTATGTCCTCCAAGAACCAGTTTTGATTGTTTTGTGCACAGATTTCCTAGGTTTCTACATGATTTGCTTTCTCACCAGCAGTGTCCAAGTTTTACTTTTTAAAAAACTTTTCAAAAAATTAAAGGTTTATTTTATTTTCCTTTGTGTATATGTCTGAGTGAATGTATGTTACATATATATGTGTGCCTTTGGAAGCCGGATGAGGATTTCAGATTCCCTGGAGTTAGAGTTACAGGCTGTTCCATATTGCCTGTCCAGGTGGTAAGAACTGAGCTCTGGTTCTCTGGAAGAGCAGCACATATTCTTAGCTACTATCTCTCCAGCACCCTGCCCCCTCATTTTTACATGTGTTCATTTTAGTATGTTTGCATGTCTTTGTATTGTGGGTCATTGTGCTGTGATGCCTGTGTAGAAACCAGAGGACAACATTTGGGAGTGTGCTCTTTCCTTTCATCATGTGGGTCCTGGGCTTGGAACTCAGAGGTTATCCAGCTTGGCATCAGTGCTTTTACCTGCTGAGACATCTTGCCACCCCTAAGGTCTACATTGCTAGAACTAATCTCTTACATCAGTTTTGTCCAACATCTCTTACTGTTTTGTGGAAATCACAGCATAGCCAGCTCATTAATAATTTTCTCATGTGCGCTTCTCATGTATCCTGCTAGCATACTGAAAATCATCTGCACAAACAAGATTTCCATCTAGTCTCAGTCTCAGCGATAGCATGGCTAAAATCCCTGGGTCCATTTTACTCAGGTCAGCTCTTATTCATTGGGCAATGAGTGAAATTCCTTATAAACAGGGTCTGGATTTATCCTTTCTCTATGAGATGTGTGTTCTTTCATCCTTTTGTTTTATATAAAGAACCTAAGAGAAGAACTTAAAGATTGAACCACATATGTATTTCTGTAAAGTTGTCAGCTGTTCACTGTTTTGTCTTTCATTCAGATGCCGTTCTTTGTCCTTTGTATTAGTTAAGACTTAATACATGCATTTATACTTTTTTATTTCTGTGTCTGTATAGTCTACATATATTTTTAAGTAAGGAGATTTTATTAACAGTGCAAAAAATCTTCTCAGTAAGTTTCGATACATTAGGGTTGAGCACATGTTTTCTTGAAGGACCAGATCATGCTTCAGGTAATTTGTGTTTGTGGGGATATTTGTATTGGAAAAGTCACTCTGAAGAATGCCCTTTGCTGTGTTTTCGGGGGCTTTACGTACAAAACCAAGCCAGGGGATGATTTGGCCCTTGGATCAAAGTGGTTCATTTGTTTAAGTATATATTTCATTTCTAACATAGAAGGTTATAAATTTTATTTGGTTTAATTATTCAGTGCAATGTTTGACCCAAGTTATTTGGGTAAGTCTAAAGTTAAGGGAAGAGACTATATTGAAAATACTTGGGCCTTTGAAAGGTACTTAAATTGCTTAGAGTTCTGAACTTTATTTCCTGGTTGGGGGAAGACATTTATGTAAAGCACTGCATGTGTACTGGCTTTAGTTTCCTTCTTGGCATGTGGCAATGAATGATTCTTGCCCAGTGTTGTGATAGGTGATATGCAAAACACTGCACCAGTAGAACAGTGCTGTCTTGGGATGCCTTCCTGGGCATCCTGAGTTTTCAGGTTTCATATTTCCTAAGGGGAAATTTGGTAGATGGAGAGGGAAGGCTTTGAATTCACAAAAAGCCTAAATAAATAAATAAATGTAAATAAATAAATAACTCCCTGCCCAAGCCAAAACCAAACCAAACCACAATTCCGGCCATTTGTCCTGCTTGAAAAGGGATGCTAGAGATGGGAATCTAAAGAATGAATTATTGTTTGAGTATGGAGACAAGAATGTGAACATAAACTAGGGCTGAGCAGATGGATCAAAAGTTACAAAATGAGGATGAAAAGAATTACGCTTTCATGGACAAGCTTGACATGTGAGAAGATCATTATAGGACGTTAGGATAATGTTTATCTATGGGAACCTGAAAGGGCTTTTGTGTGGGGGACGAGATATTGATTAGCTAAAATACTGCTGGCAACCATGAACAACTACATAACGGTACCCTTTTTAACCAATTCTGAAGTTTGTATAACAGCATATGCCTGTGGAAGAAAGAAATGTTTTCTTATAGCTTGCCAAGAGTGCTGAGCTGGGTAACTAGCAGCCTAACAGTGTGGCTTTGTGCTAGGATATATAAGGTTGCATGTGAAAATTTGAAATTCTTATCTACTTCAGGGACAAGTTACTGAACATCATAGATGGGAAGACAGATTACAGTTGGAACTCAGCCAAAAACACTTGAAGCAACCCTGACAAAATAATGCCATGAGCATAAATCCGAGTTCCTGGGAATCTCTGAAGCTTCTCTATCATCATAGTTCTAGGGACAGGTTTCTAGGGAGTTATTCCCACTTGTAATTTTGAGTCTGGCAACTGTAGTGCTCAGGTATGTGCAAGGTAGGCTTTTGGTAGACCATGGAGCTCTGTATACTTGATCGGACTGCATGAGTCTTGAAGAAAGTACCCGACTTGTGTATTTTAAGTTATCTCAAAATAAAGGTTCGAAATTAAAAAAAATTGAGATATTTACATTTAAGACCTTAAGTTATTCCTGGTAACTTTGTTACCCTCTCAAAGTTACCCTTGTTAATCAGTCCCTGAGGGAGTTCACAACTGCTTTTGTTGAAGTAAAGAATAAACAGTGTGCTGGGTGGTGGTGGCGCACACCTTTAATCCCAGCACTTGGAAGGCAGAGGCAGGCGGATCTCTGTGAGTTCAAGACCAGCCTGGTCTACAAGAGTTAGTTCCAGGATTGGCTCCAAAACTGCAGAGAAACCCTGTCTCAAAAAACCAAAAAAAATAAAAAAAAATTAAAAAAAAAAGAATAAACAGTGTTAACCTTTCTTTCCACTAACAGGCACAGAATTTGGGCATCTATTCCTAGGTATTTATCATTTTATTCAAGAAGTCAATGATCTATCCCAGATGATTGCTGTGGCAGTTCTTAGTTTGAAAATTCTATAATCTTATTAAATTCTCTGCATATTCTCTCTCTCTCTCTCTCTCTCTCTCTCTCTCGCGCGTGCGCGCGCGCGCGCGCCCCTGGGTCGGTCAGTCTTCAGTCTTCCATCAACTTTGTGTCCTTTTTCCAGTCAATTCTCTTCTGGTAGGGTTTACTGTATGCATGTATTACAGTAGACACTGTCTTTTAGGAGGAGGAATAATTTCTGATGAAATCATGCAAAGGGTTTTAGATGAAATATCTTGACCAATAAGAGCAGAGAAGGCTTAGCATTCACAAATATAATTTCTGCCGACTCTTAGATAGTCTGTTACTTAGTATTAAGTTTATTTTTATTTTTTAATCACTGAATGAAACTCTTTACTATCTAGAGTAGTAGTAATTTTATTCAGAAAATCTGTATGCATGAGTATGTGTTGGTGTGTATGTGTTGATGTGGTTGTGTGCATGTGTTCGTTTGGGTACACATGGAACGAACGTCAACATTGGATGTCTTTCTCAGACATATTTCGCCTTGTTTTTGAGAAAAGGCTTCTCACACTTTCCCCCTTAGTTTTCAAAACAGGGTCTTTCAGTGAACTTGGAACTTATCAGTTCAGCTAGGCTGAGTGGCTCATGAACCCCTGCCCCAATGAATGATGGTTTTACAGATGTTTGTGATGTGCCCACCATTTTTAAGTGGGAACTGGGGACCTAAGATCAGTCTCTCATACATGCATGACAAGTACTTTATCAATTGAGGCATCTCCCAAGATCCTATTCAAATGTTTTTCCAAAGGTATAGTTAATGAATTTTTATGATTCTGTGAATTATTCGAGGAGGCAGAAGGTACTCAACAGGACTTTGTAGTTATGAGGGTAGAGAGCAGAAGGAGAAGTGTGGGTATTTACTGTAATTTTCTCTTATTGCCCATCAGAGGTCTTAGTGTGAGCATGTAGTCTCTTTAATGAATGAATCAGCTCTGTGGACTAGTAACTTTCAGGTGATCTATCTAAGGATTCCCTTGGTGTTACAGTCTGGTAAAAAATAAAGTTGGTTGTTGCTCATGATGAAGGCTTTCTTTTTTCCTACAGAGCAAAGAATTTAAATGATAGGAGAAGGACACCTAGAGATGAGTGACCTAAAATCACCTTCAGTATTCTTCTGCTTTAGTGCAGTAAACACTGAGTTTTTCCCTCAGTTTGTTTGTTTTGTTTAATTAATTCATTAAAATTTCGAGGCAGGGTCTTACTACGTAGACTTGTCTTTGCTGGAATTTGCTATGCTAGACCAGGATGGCCTTTAAACTTACAAAAATTCATCTGCCTTTGCTTCCTGACTCCAAGATTAAAGGTGTGCACCACCATACTAGAATCCTATTTTTGTTTGGTATAAGAGCATACCACAGATTGAGTAATTTATAATAAAAGGAAACTTGTTTCTCATAGTTCTCGAGTTCGGGGTCAGTGATCAGAGCATGAAGCCACACCTTTCTATTTCGATCATCTCATGGCAAAAGAGAGAGAAAAGTATTTGAGCCTTTCCTTGTATGAGAAGCCTACTTACTTCCACCCTAGTTAACCCACTCTTGTGTTCTACAGGCAGAGCCCTCATGCTTCTCACGTTTTTGTACTGTTAGATAGCAGTGAAATTTCAACATGGATCCTGGGAATAACATTCAAATTACAGCAGCCTGTCAATAGATATTCTCAGTTGTCTTCCTGTTGTGTGGATGTGATAGGAGGGACACATATCTGTTACTTAGAAGGTAGTGAGCTTGTTTCGATAACATAAGACACATTTGTTGTTGTCTGCTGAATGAAACTTGTGCTTTTCCTATGTGCTCCTTCCAGAATTTCTGAGAAGCTTCTATAATGGTCTGTTCAACCTTAATCCGAGCTGCCCATGAACACATCTACCTAGTAAGGAAGATCAGTCATGTCTTCAAATGCCATCAGCGTCGGGCTTGGGGCTCAAGGCCAGCTGCATCCCAGTTTCCTGCCCAAGGTGCTCCAGGCAGTGTGGTAGAGCTGCTGGGAAAATCCTACCCTCAGGATGACCACACCAACCTTACCCAGAAGGTCCTTTCTAAGGTAGGCAGGAACCTGCACAACCAGAAATACCACCCTCTGTGGCTGCTCAAGGAACGGGTAAAGGAGCACTTCTACCGGCAGTACATGGGCCGACCCAGGACCCCTCTGTTCTCCGTCTATGACCAGCTGCCTCCAGTGGTTACCACCTGGCAGAACTTTGATAGCCTGCTAATCCCAGCAGACCACCCCAGCAGGAAGAAGGGGGACAACTATTACCTGAACCGGGTGCACATGCTGAGAGCACACACGTCAGCACACCAGTGGGACTTGCTGCATGCAGGACTTAATGCCTTCCTTGTGGTAGGTGATGTGTATCGGCGTGACCAGATTGACTCCCAGCACTACCCAGTTTTCCACCAGCTGGAGGGTGTCCGGCTCTTCTCCAAGCACGAGGTGAGTCTTTAGATGTGTCTTGTTGAAGAGCATTTGTGTTGATGTCACTGAAGACTGGTGATCTGTGAAACTCGGAGAGTTGTCCTTGATCTTCATCTCCATTATTGACTCATCCGTTATTCATGATGTCTTTTGTGTACACTGGTCTCCCAAGCTTAGTGTGTCTACTTTGTTGTCTCACATCACTGCAAACAGTAAACTTCCAAACAAAGTTTTCTCTTTCACTCGTCCCTTCTGGTCCCCTTCTCTCAGTACTGACCTTCTTTACACTGGTTTACCACTTATAAGCTGTTAGTGGTCCACATCTAGCCTAATCCAAGCTTAGTGAAGGCACAACTCTGAACCTGTGCTCATGCTGTCCATTTGTATTGGTGGAACTTAGTGCTGGTCTCCTGCTGCTGGAGAGTGATGCTCTCCTGTGCTGAGGGGGACTGCAGGTGTACTGGTTGATGTGTGTGTTTGGATGCAGAGTCCTCTTGGTCAGAAGTCTGATATTCAAGTCAAGTCTGCAAAAGTTTTCAAATTCATACCTCTGTTTGTTGTTGTCCTAATGTACTGGGTATATATTTATTTTTCTCTGCAAAGTATGAAAGCCCTACAAAGCTTGAACCCACTTACTAAACAATAATCATAATAATCATGGTAGCTCAAGCTTGTAGTAATTCAGCACTTGGGACACAGAGGCATGCTCTGGTCTGCAGGTTCAAGGCCACTCTGGGCTTCATAGTGAGAGACCGTCTTAGGATAAACAAAGTAAAGAAAAATAATTAAAATTGTAGCATTACTTTTCTTTCAAATATATTAAGAGAAACAGACAAAATTGCCAGGCGGTGGTGGCGCACGCCTGTAATCCCAGCACTCGGGAGGCAGAGGTAGGCGTATCTCTGTGAGTCTGAGACCAGCCTGGTCTACAAGAGCTAGTTCCAGGACAGGATCCAAAGCTGCAGAGAAACCCTGTCTCTAAACCCCCCCCTTCCAAAAAAAAAAAAAAAGAAACAGACAAAATTGTAGTAAGTGCAAGTGTTTCTTGTATGTCTCTAGCAACTCCTTCCACACATTTTTCACTGGAAAGGGATATTAATAGTATGGTCACAAAGCCGCTTCTTGCAAACACAGCTTGATGGCCTCTTAATGTGAAAACAAATAGCATAGAGTCCTTAGACTAACAGAAAATATTTTATTATTCTAGTAAATACATTAGCAGGAAACAACTGAGAAGAACTACCCTCTCTATTTCTGTCTGCTTCAGAATAATGTTATCCTTTACAATGGGACATAGGTTAACCTTCCTCAAAACAGGCTTCAGCACTGGGTATGGGGAGCATAGAAGGCATTCCTAGTACTTGAGATGTGATTATTTTTCAAGATAGCTATACTAACCATTAGGACGGATATGGAAACATTGGGGCACTGAAAGGAAACAGAAAGAGACAAGTCAGAGTCTGGAATACAACCAGTTGGTAGAATGCCACTTTCCATTCCTGTGATGTGATGCTGTCCATGGCATGGCATTGGACAGGTGTTCAGTCTGGCTTATCTTGTTAAAGAACACATTAATGTATAAGCCTGCGTGTTATGGTAGAGATAGTTGAAGGCTGAGAGACTGACAGTGACATTGGGGGGAGGGGATTGAGTCTACAAAAGGAAGTTAGCATTGAAAAGAATACACAGTTTCCTTTATGAGCCCTTCTTTGGTTTATATTTGTTGTAATCCAGTCCAATTTTCCAGGTACCATGTGTAGCTACTCAGGTCTAATATCGTGATTGCTTTCTGGTTTATCGTTTAGTGAATTATGCTCCTGTGTATATAACTGGCTTCTTTTCACATTGCAAGGTGCTTCAGATTTCAATGCTTCATTTACTCCTATAAGGTAGGCCATCTCACTTCCACACAGAAAATCTGAGGTCTGGAAAGGTCTGGTGACTTAATTGGGATTGCACAGCCAGCCAGTGGCAGAACTGGAAGATAGGTCTCCTAAGTGCAGTCCTCTGCTGATTTCCGTGGTACTGTTTGTCAGCGACACCTGTTTACGACTCAGCTCACGTTTGATACAGCAGTGGTGAGCACTGGAGAGTGGTCGCTTCTGAATTCCTGTCTTACATTGAAGTTTTGATTCTCAATCTTCTCTACTCTTAACTCAAGGAACATGTTTTTTCTTATTTTTATTTATCCATGAATAAGATTTGAAATTTTCAAAAATATGTGTATAATATGTACTTAAAAACAATATATTGTTTTATTTTCCTAATATTTAGTAAGCTTGTATTCATTATATATATAAAACAAGTTATTAGAATTATAAAGTAAAATAAACAGTGATGCTGGATATGGGGCATGGGCCAACAATCCCAGCACTTAGAAAAAGCTGAGGCAGAAGGATTTCAAGTTTGAGACTAGCCTTTGTTACATAGGGTTGCCCTATCTCAAGAAGAAAAAAGTAGAGAGTGAAATAGTGATAAAAAACAGAAATGAACAATAATAGCATATTAATTTAGCAATTATTGAAAAAAACTTTCTTTCTTTGAAGAAAGATAAATAAAAGTAACGTCTGCATTAATTTTGACAGAGTAATTAACGTAAGTCTGCTAAAGCTCTGATCCAGAGAAAGGATAGACAGAGTCAATGAGTAGATCACACTTTGTAGAAGTAAAGATTTCAATTTAATCTATGCCTTCAGCACCAATGGAGGGAGAAAAGAAAAATGCAGAAAAATGGCTAACGTAGAAAAATATCTTAGTTCAACGGAAGTCAGGATTAGAAGAATGCAAACCCAGATCATCAGTTTAGTATGAGTTTTAATGCGTGAATATCCCACAGCAATGTTAGGTAAGCCTAGCAGGTGCAAAAATCCATGATCAGGTTGGATGTTCAGAGAACCAGAAAACTACAGAGAGTGGGGTGAAGAACAGGAAGGTTTGTTCAGCAAATGCTTCCGCAAAGATGCCAGATGCAGCTGTATTAACATTAGAAGAAGAATTTATAGAAAAAAAAGATAAGGGTGGATGAAGCCTAAAAGAGGTAAGGAACCTTGTGAATTACGAACTTTCATCTGCCACTGTTATAACCTTGATATATGAAGCGACACTGATGACTTAAAGGTCGAGTTTGGTGATTTCAGTCAAACACCTGTTAGACAAAATGAATAAAGGTATAGAAGTCAGAAAATGTTATCACAAGATTGATGTACCTTTAAGAATTCTGTGTGTTGTTTCTGTTTGCATGTTGTATACAAATTAATGAATTCAGTATTTGTTTTAAGATGTCAAAATCAATCCATATTCCAAATAAAAAAAATAGAAGGTAGATATGTATACAGTTTTGGATATCCCCAAGTCTTTGGCAGAAGAACCAAACCCTAGAATAACAAAACTAAAACTTGTACCAAAGGCAGACCTAACTAGATGACAGGGTCTCCTAAGATCATCCCTGTGTAGGAAGTCTCTTCGGTCAGCTGGGGATTTGAACCAAGTTAGCTAATGAGTTTATAGAGGACCACAGCAGTGCCTGGAGAAAGGAGAGCTTCCTAAAGAACCACTCAGAGAGCAGTATTTGGATTACCAAATTTGCTAGTCGCTCTTTGATATGACATTCTCATAAGAATGCAAAGATTGAACGTCAGTGATTAGCACCATCATAGGAAGAGGAAAAGTCAGGGGCTCAGGAGGGAGCATAGGTTGTAAAGTACTTATGTGCCAGCCTGAGAACCTGAGGTCACTCCCTAGTATCAGTGACATTAGCTTTTTACAAATGCTAGGAGTGGAAGCATGCACTTGAAATCTCAGTGCTGGTGAGGCAGAATAGGCCAGATCCCTGGGGCTCATTGGTTACAGCCTAGCTTAATTCAAAAGCCCTAGGCCAATGGGAGATGATCTCATGGTACCTGAGAGATGCTGTTCTGGGTTATTCTCTGGCCTCCAAGTGCATGCACACCAGCATACACATTTGTACCCTTCTCCACACACAAAGGAGAGGGTCTGTCAGAGGTGAGTCTGGCTCTGACTATAAAAACATGACTTGTCAGGGCAGTTGGATTTGAACACAGTCAAGCTCTGGATCCATCTATCACATTATAGGAACTATAAAGAAGAGAGGACCATCTGAGATTATGGTACAGAGAAGTAGTAATCCAAATGCTGACCTTGAGGAATGGCAGCAAGTCTGCCCAGGATGTGACCTACAGAGTGAAGTTAAAGGGAACCAAAAGCAAGTGCTTGAAAATATTTAAGCAGTGGGATGTGTTCAAGAACTGAAATCATCATTTTCTACTGTGTTGTCAGTGGACTTGACTTCTTTTGTTGGACGTAGTATAGAGGAATTCATGTGCTCTTAAATGCTTCCTGTGAGTTCTCTGTGTGTAGTTGTGTGCAGTAGGCCCATGTCTCTGTTCATTGGAAAACTGAGACTATTCCTTTGTTATAGTTTTGGAAGTGGTACTCAATAGAATGAATGACTCAGTTCAAGCAAATGGCAAGAAACACAAAATATTAGGAAATGGAACTTAGGGATGAAGGCAGGATTGGCTCATCTGATTGTAAATGTATAGATCCTAGCAAGGGAAAACATTTTTAGGAAAAAAGGAAAACAATGTATAATGTGGTTGGAAAAGTGAATACTAATGAAACTCCTGAAAGTAAGTTCTTTTCTTTATTTAATTTTAAAATGTGATGAGAATATAAATGTTTTATTAAGTCTTTATTTTAGAAATGCATAGTGAAATACCAATATGGAAAATTCAGGGTCTTGGAATTTTTTTTTTTTTTTTAAATATTTATTTATTTATATTTTAAGTACATTGCTGTTTTGCCATAAGTGTTGAGTCCTAGGATTACAGACAGTTGTGAGCTGCCATGTGGGTGCTGGGAATTGAACCCAGGTCCTCTGGAAGAACAGTCAGTGCTCTTAACCAGTGAGCCATCTCTCCAGCCCCCGAATTTTTTTATAATAACATTGGAAGTGACTTTGGCATTTTGTGGTGTATGTAAGAGGATTGGTTGTGAATTGTTATTTACTTGGGTATTGTGTGCATCCAAAGTCATCTTTTTTGTTTGTTTACATGTGATTGAGATTCATCTCCTATAAAATGGAAATACAGAAAACCTTGAGACCAGTCAGTCAAAATGACATTGGCTCGGCCTCTACTTTAAGCTGACTCCTTCTTTCATGGGGAGGTAACCATTAATACTTTTTTAAAGGTAGGGCACATTAAAGAAAACAGTATAAATGACACACAATAGAAACCTGAAAGACATTCAGTCTGCAGTTGATAGCTTCTCCATTTTCCATGTGATTTGAGATGTGAATAGTTTAATAGTTTTTTACCAAACTATTAAAGATTTATGTAGTTTGTTTTATAAAGGAGAAACAAGGCATTCATCAAGCTCGTCTTAGGAGAGAGGTTATACCTGTTTATATTAATGCTAAATTGAAAGGAAACTTTGAAAATTTTACCTTTGTGGCTACCAGTCATTTTGTTTTAATGAACAGACAAACATTTAATGAATGAAATATTTACAAATTCAATTCAGTATTGTCCCATTCCATTATCGTTTATGAATATTCTATTCTACAAAATTAACTCATGCAAAGAGAAAAAAGCATGTGATTATCTCAATAGATGTAGAAAATAATTTGCCATTTAATTATCTCTTAGCATTAAAATAGATTTAATTACATTAATGACACATGGTAAAAACTTTAGCAAACTACGAATATAAAGGCAGTTCCGGAACTTTGCAAACAATATCTTTCAGGCACTTGCAGCGGCTGTCATAGGTAGTGGTGAATCACTATACATGTTTCTATCAAAATCAGCCTCCATTCAGAGTCCTCTGTGGCCCTGATTCTGCTCAGTATTGAATTAGAAAGTCTCCCTATAACAGCAAGAAAGAGAACCTGAAGCCTGGAGAAGTGGCTCAGTGGTTATAGAATGCATACTGTTCTTGCAGAGGATCTGCCTTCAATTCCCATCACCCATGTCAAGTTAAAGTCACCTGTAACTCCAGGTCCAGGGGAACCTAATACCTCTGACTTCCTCATGCACTTGTGTTTAAATGCACAAACCTATACATAGATACACTCATACACATGAAAAAAAAAAGAAATCTTAGCAAAAGAAGCTAGAAACACTGGATAATAGGAACTGAATATGATATAAGTGACTATCAAAAATTTAATAGAATTTCCAGATTTATTCAGTCCATTAAGAGGAGAAATCATAAATAAAATGAGTCTTATTTGTAAAATGAACTGGGTACATATGTACGCGGTGATGAGGCTTTAATCCTGATGTNGTTGTGAGCCACCATGTGGTTGCCGGGAATTGAACTCAGGACCTCTGGAAGAGCAGGCAATGCTCTTAACCACTGAGCCATCTCTCCAGCCCGAAATGTGAGATTCTTTGTGGGAAGAAAGGAAGGAAAAAGTGTCAAAGTTGATTACATTAACCTTTGCCATAGATGCCTCTGTCCATGATCATTTATGGACAGACTATGTTGAAAAGACAAAGATATGATTTGTCTGGTTGAAATACCTTGCTCTCTCTCTCTCTCTCTCTCTTTATATATATATATATATGTGTGTGTGTGTGTGTATATGTGTGTGTATGTGTGTGTGTATGTGTGTATATGTGTGTGTGTATGTGTGTGTGTGTATGTGTGTGTGTGTGTGTGTGTGTGTGTTGGTCATATTAAAATGTCTCAGCAAAGGCAAATGTTTCATGTATGAAATTTCCCAATAACACTGAGTGCTAGTGACTGTGGACCGTGGATCTGCAAGTTGAAAAGTGTGAAAATCTGCACCTGAACTACTCCCATGTTCTCACTTGGGTTTGTCTCATCTACCAAGAAGTAGATATTAACTTTCTATAAAACTATTAGAATTAGATGAAAACTGGAACAATGCTAGTTTAGTGAACTAAATTGAGATGTATTTATTTGATTCTACATGATCATGGACATGTAGAATTGAATTCATAACTTTCTCAGTGTAATGGATAGGAGAAATAGGATTGAGCTACAAGTAAAGGAAAGCTACAGAAGCTTTGGTAATATGGTTACATTTCTGTAAAGTTGGAAAAGTAATTATAATTAGCTAAAATATTACAAAGAGGTTCAGTTATATGTTGAGAAGTTGCAATGCAAAAGAAGAGAATGATAAAGAAAAACATTATTTTCCATCTGAGGAATGACCCAATGCCATTAGACTTGGGGCCTAGGGCTTTCCAAATTGTCAGTGCTAATGCTCTTTGTAAACGAGGGTATGGATGGCAAGCACAGAGATGGCATTTCTTCCTATACATGATACAATTACTTTTTCTTATGCATGATTTACTATGCTTTAAAAAAAAAGGGTGGACATCATGTTGAACTCTTGTTAGAAGAAGCTCATACGTGATTGGCCAGTGAGCAGGGACCAGCTTGACTAGGAATTATGTATCTGAAGAACAGACCAGTACATTTAGTATTGCTGCTGATTGCCAGTGGTGAGTGAATCTTAAGAGTCTCAGCCTGTCGGAAGCATGTGCAGTTCCTACCACACCACACAGTAGGTTGGTCATTTTTTCTATGAAAGTAACAATTTTATGTCCTGTGGTTTGACCTTTTCTCTTTAAAAGCCAAAGACTCAAATGTCCATTAAGAGGAGAAATCATAAATAAAATGAGTCTTATTTGTAAAATGAACTGGGTACATATGTACGCGGTGATGAGGCTTTAATCCTGATGTTGTCTTGAATGTTCCAACAACTGGAGATGCGCTAGACTGCTCTCTCCTTTATGGCTGTTCAGACTATGCCCAGCAGTGAGTGCTGTTACAAAGTGGTTTGTGTTCTATGTTTTATATACAGACACAAATTTTACATTAAAGAACTATGTGGTGTAAGTATAAAAAATTCATGGAAATGCTAAATAGAGAATCAGGACCGTGGTGACCCATTTGGAGGAAGGGGTGAATGTGTTGATAAGCATTACAGTCTTTGCATATTATTATATATTATGACTCCTAGGATTGTAGGAGGATTCTGAGGGAAGAAATATGTAGGAAGCACTGTTTTGAAGCTTTAAAACTATTGTAAAGTTTGGCAAATTTTATGTATTTGATAGATTCACCTGAGAGTCTGTTGTACAAATCCTGTATCAATGTAGTTTGATTAAAAATAGTAGTTAAGCATGGATACCTGGAGTGGAGCTCAAAGCTGTTCTATTTTCCAGAGGGCTTGATGGCGCTCTGTCCAGCTTCACCAGCTGCCTTCACTGGTAGTCTGTGCCGTGTGCTGTGCAGTTGAGGAATAGATGAGCATCCTGCAGTTTGTGCTTCAGTCAGTGCTGCTCAGGCTTCATTTCCTAAGCTTGACTGCATCCCTCCTGCATGCCCTGAGGGAGGTGCATTTGGATTTCTGTCCATACATACACATATGCAGTTGCTACTTCCAAGTTTTATTTCATTTGAAGAGACTTGCCATTCTGTCTTAATTAGTTTTAAATACCACTTATGTACACAATTTAAAATTACTATTTGTAATAATGTGTGCATCTGTTTTGTTTCTCATCTTTCTGGTTAGTCCAAGATCATTGACTTTACAGGAAAACTGAAACCAGCACAGCAGTGTAGCAAGTTTCATAAAATTGTATTTACTTATGTTTGTCGTTGATACTGAGGTCTGGGTTACTTCCTTTCATCAAGTGTTAGAAATAGTATTTTAAATCTGTGCTTGTGCCTGACAAATAAATCATTACTTATTTCTTCATAAAGATGTGATTATCTTACTCCTTAGAATGTTCTTGAAATTGTTATTCTCTTGTAAAGTATAAAACTTTAGGTCTTAATAAATGAAGACCCAATTTATGAGGAAGTTATAAATATTATAGTATAAGCATATAGCTTGTTGGTATTGATGTAGAAACAAAGAAATGCTTTTATAGGAGAGATATGTGAAGGTAACTAAGGAAGCTTTGATGTAGTTTTAACCAGTGCACACTTATTGAAATGGCACTTCATCAAGATGTCTGTTTTAAGTCCATGCGCCACTTACCACCTTTTAAAAACTGATCATGGTCATTGACAGTTTTCTGCAGGTAGGAACGTGTTGAAGGATTTATTTCTTTAGTTGTACCCCTTGGCTGTCATGATTTCAAGTGGAATGTACCCTTTATTTGGAGCGTAGTAGAGTGTATATCCTTCATTTAAGTACCTCTCTGGCCTCCAGTATAGATTCCTTGTAGGAAGCCACTGCCAATCATTATTTTCTCTTCCGCGCCTTTGATACTGTTGTCTTCGTTCCAGATGGTTCATTAGAGCCCTCCTATCTTGGGCTTCCCCACTGTCGCTCTTACTGTGAGACAAAGGTACTCTCTTTATTTCTGCTTTCAGCCCCAAATCACTTTTCTGTCTTTTAGTGACTGATGGTTATTTATTTTCTAGTGTGTGGCTATTGGGTTTCCTTAATAGCCTCATGTGGAGGAGTTTTATTGAGGGCAGTTTAATTTTGCCTTGATAGATCACAGTCACCACATTTCTCTAATCACTTCTTTAAAAATCTTTTAGGCAGGGCTCCTGTCAAAGGCACACTTACTAGAAACAGCTTTTCTTTAATTTTTTTCTCTTTTACCCAGGTGTTTACTTACTTTTTTCTCTGATTGTGAAATTACTGATCACAGCAATCCATAGCTCATGCGATTTGGGTAGTACCTATTATTGGAAGACATAGAGGGATTTGGAGGCACATTTAGTTAGAGCAGTCTTTTCTATGGCATAGGGCTCTTGCATTGTTGATTTCTGTAAGATAGACTTTTTAGCCCCGTAGCCTGAGACCCATGATACAAACTTATATACGAGCTTTTGGTGCTCACCGTTGCATTGTGTAGCTTACTTTCTTGAAATAGCTCCTTGTTTATCCCTGGTGTTCCCACCAGACTAATAGGTTCCTTGATGGTGCAAGACTTATTTGTCTCTCCTTTGTTGACAGGAATCCTGAACAGAGAGATTGCTACTAGGCACAGAGCTTGGATGTCACCTTCAGTCCAGACTGTCAGTTTGCACTCTGAAAAGTTAGTGACTAGCACATTTAAGTACATGGTGGTTCATGTGTCTACATTTCTGGTCAGACATTCTTAGAGCCATTTCTTCTTCCAGAGGAGCAAGTGTAGTAAGGGCCCAGTCTTACTACACTGTGAGACAAAGGTACTCTCTTTATTTCTGCTTTCTGAAATCACGCAGTAAGTTGATCAGGAAAGATCTATTATGAATTTGATGAAAATACCTCCTTTAGCAAAGGCTGTCTTAGAAGCATTGCCTTCAAGAATTATTGTTATGCAAATGACAGAGAGGGACTGGAGGAAACTGCTGGTCTCTGAGGGAGCCATTGGGAGAGCCCAGCACCCCTGCTTGCCCTCTCTGCAGTGCAGAGCAAAGGGCCCCAGAGGAGCTAGAATTCCTTCCTTTGTGACATCTTTCCAGCAGCCTCTAGGGACTGCTTCACATTGTGTCCACTGGCAAAAGAAACACGTTTCAAGGGCCCATTCTCACAGAGCAGACAATGAAGGATTGCTTGATTTTGAAGAATAAAGCAATAACTGGCAAAATGAGGTACTCTCTTGCCAAGATGTTTAAACCCATTTTGGGAGACAGTAAAGTGGGTTGGTATGGAAAGGCCACACCTAGAGAAACAAACACATTTGCTGTGAATTCTAATGTAAAGTTCATAGAAGCATGCACTGAATGGTTAGGACTTAGGCTCTGGGACCAGAGATGACATCAAAAGAAGTAGCTGAGCTTTCATTTTATTCCTCCAAGATGTCAAGAAAATGGCTGCCATTTGCATAGTGTTACTACAGAAGGCCAAGAGGCCTCCTTAGGTTTTATTGAGTCCATATAAATACAGTGACAAGGTCTTTTCGACTAACCTAAGTGAAGTGTGAAAGTGACAGAAATATATTCAGTGTTCTCGCACTCTTGCACAGTAGATGTCACACTTTGCTGGGGACCACATCTCTTTGTGTGGTACATATTTCTGGATGCCGTTAACAGGGATGGACTGGCATCATTTCACATGCTTAGCTTGGGAAGTTGCTAGGTGGTAGATGAGATCCTTTGAGACCTGTTAAGTGTTAGTCTTTATGTAAGTTATTGTTTGTGTTATTTAGGATTTGTGGGCCAGGCTTAAAATTATACCAGCAAATAAAAAGAACCTTCTTACCAGAAGGATTCTCAGTCATATGATGAGTTTTAAGGGTTAACATTGGTTGATTGCTGTGGGATAACACTTATGTTCACTGTGAATATATGTTGCTCTCATTGGTTTTATAGCCTTGCTTTGGCCTATAGCAAGGCAGGATATAGCTAGGTGGAAAATTCAACCTGTATACAGGGAGAAAGAAGGGCAGGGTTGAGGGAGGTGTGAGCCAGCCTCTCAAGAAGCAAGATTCCAGCAGACTGGTAATGCTACGGCCACATAACAATGCATAGATGAGTAGAAATAGTTAATTCAAAGGTAAGATCTAGTTAGTAATAAGCCTGAACTATAGGCCAAACATTCTGTAATTAATATTAAACCTCTGAGTTTATAAGCAGATGCAGGATGAGGAGGGACAGAGAAAACTCTGTTTACAGTTGATAATTCTAAATTTTTAATTTTTTTAAGGTTACTGACTCCTAAGTAAAGTTAAATCTCTTTGATTGAGTCGCATTGATTCTTTCCCCTTTCAGGATGTGCTGTGTCTCTTCATGAGGGTCTTGTGGTGGGACTATGTAGAATATGCATTACCTGCTTTGGCAGTAATGGTACAAATGATTATTTGAACTCTTGTATATCATTTTAGAATTAGATAGTTAAATACTGATTCTGTCATATGTTAATATATACTATAGGATTTATCAGGTAAGCTGCAACAAATTCATCCACAATGAATCAAGTGCATTAGTGGTGATTTATTATTGAAAGACTCCATCCTTGTTTGGAACCTGCAGTCAACACAGGGTATCATTAAAAATCTGCTGCTAGTTTCATTCAGAAGAATTGTGGGAATTCCAGCTTTCCAAATGTATCTCAAAGCTTAGGAGTTTGTTTACATTGATGGTGGTTCTCCAGAACAACAAAACCCATGGAAGTTTAGGTGCCCTCAGGATTCCTCCATCTTGTCCTTTTGTCTCCCTCCCTCCCTCTCTCCCTCCCTTCCTCTCCCTCCCTCCCTTTCTCCCTTCTATAATCTTTGTTTTATTGGAAATAGGCTTTTTTCATATAATATGTTCTGATTATGGTTTTCTCTGCCCCAACTTCTTCTAGATCTTTGCCACTTCCCCCCACCCACCCAAATCCATTAGATTTCTTCTTTCTCTCATTAGAATACAAATAGGGATCAAAAAAATAAAATATTAAAAATAAAGTAAAAACAAATAAACAAGATTGAGACCAAACAAACAGAAGAAAAAGAGCCAAAGAAAAGCACAAGAAACACATATAGGTATAGAGACATGTTCACACACACAGAAATCCCATAAAAGCACAAAACTGAAACCATAATCCGTATGAAAAGGACATCTATGATTAAAATAAAAAGCCCTAATAAAGAATTAGGAGACATAGAACCTCAAAAAAATGCCATTGAGTTTATTTGGCTATCTACTGCTAGGTATAAGGCCTTCCCTTAAGTGTGGTTTATATACCCAGTGAGACTCTGTTGGAGAAAACTAATTTTTAAAATTTTCAAATTAATTGTTTTTTGAAAGTGGTTATCAATTAGAGATAACTTGTGGGTTAAAGATGGGGGTATATGTCTACTTCCCCTGTTCATCCTAGGACCCTATCTGGATGGTCCAGACCTGTGCAGACCTTGTGTACGCAGCCACAGTTTCTGAGTTCATACATGTGTTGGTCGTGCTGTGTTTAGAAGGTCTTGTGTTCGTCCTGTCCTTTATCACCTCTGCATCTTATAATCTCTCCACTTTCTTTTCTCAGGATTCCCTGAGCCTCTAGGGGAGAGATGTGATGGAGACATCCCATTTAGGACTGAGTGTTCTAAGATCTTTCACCCTGTGCAATTGCTCAATTGTGGGTCTCTGTATTTATTCCCATCTCCTGTAGGAGCAAGCAGAATGGGTGTTTCTCTCTCCTTTAAACGGCTGTCTATCATGAGATTCAGTTCACACGAGGATGTAGTGTTTTTGTTGTTGCCATTTTTGATTGTTGCTTTTAATTTATTTTTACCATTTCTGCATATGTACACAGAGAGGAGTGTGATTATTTGTGTGTGTGTGTGTGTGTGTGTGTGTATGTGTATGTACATATGCATGTGTGTTCTGGAAGACAGAGATGGATATTAGATGTCTTTATGCTCCATACCTTATTTTTTGAGACAGGGTCTTCCATCTAACCCTGTGCTTACTGATTTGGCTGGTCTCTGGCTGGCAAAGCCCCAGTCTAGTACCTCCTGTTTCCACGTCCCTATTACTGAGATTATAAACATGGGTGGGGCACTGCATTGTCACTTCGGTTACCATACTTGCTTTTTATCTCAGCATGTCCGCACACTGAATATTTCTTGCTCTTTTTATACAACTGTCTGTACCTTCCTCCCTTTCTTTAATGTATTAAAATTTCTTGTGGTTTCTGTGTGTAGACCAGAGCAACATTCTCCCATCAGTGTCCCGGGGATAACCTACAAGAGAAGAAAGGTGCTATAGAGTCCATGTGAGAATTCATAAAGCAGGAGGATAACTCACAACAGATGTGAATACCTGGAAGCAGGGTCTCTGGGGAGGCCTGGGTTTCAGGAACTCCAGATGGTGCTACACTGGATGTTCATGGAGGACAGCCTCAGCTCATCCCAGCAGTCATGTTTGGTGACTCTACCTCCCTGAGAATTTTTGTTGAACCTCTCATCTCAGGAACATATCTTTGGGTTATTTAGCTTGTGATCTGACTATTCAAGTTGAGTTTTATATTATGGAAGCTGGTAGGTTTGGGTAGATCATGTGGGTTTGGGAATGAAAGTCACTTTGAATGAAGGCTGATTGTTCTAAAAAGCTTAGGCTGAAGCTAGCAGAGTGTGTCCAGTGGATGTTGGGTATCCTGACAAGCAACATTTGCTTTGGCTGTCTGGCCTACACACGGCCTATTTCAGATCTCTACCCCTTACTCCACTGTCACAAAGTCTCATTACAGGGAGAGGAAATAAGATAGCAGCAGGTAGAGAATGAAGTCTGTTTCTTGCAATACACAATTTCAGTGCATTCCCTCCCCTGTGCTGATCTCTTTAATTTGATTAATTGGCATGTGGTGCATTACAGAAAGTCCAAGGAAAGACAAAACTGGTTCGATATCAATTAGCTGAAGCAAGAATGGACTTCCCACAGAGACCTGAGGACAGAGAGCTGTTTAACTGGCCCTTTCAAACACAAGCCCTCCCCAATGAGAAGTAGACGATCGCAGTTGTTTAAAGAAATTAAAAACCATGGAAATTAGCAGCTCAAATCCACTTAGATGAATCTGCTATCCCTTTAATATAAGATATCCCAATCCTCTCCAAAGTGATTTGAATACTTAATATTTGCTGAAATGCTTTAGTCAGATTTGAATAATATAATTGAATTTGCTTGCTGTGTTCATGGGATGTGAAGGCCTGGGAGTTCCTGTGGTGAGGTATGTACATGTGATTCTGTTTCAAGGAGATTCTTATTTCTTTCTGAGCCAAGAAGTAATAGATGAGGCAGTGCTTACTGGAGTTACAGGCTATATCTATCACTTTCTATACAACTGCTCTGTCCTGGGGCTCACAGGCCATCTATTTAGCTATAGGCTTTGGTTGAGCTGAGTTGGATATAGTTTGCCTTTGTGTTTAGACGGCACATGTTCTTGGGAACCTACTCCTAAGCAGGTTTGGGATAAAAGAAGATCTTGATTAAGCACTGTTTGTTGCTCTTAGCCTTCTGAGAGTTAAACAAGGCTCCATACCATGCAATTAGCATGCTGAGAAAGATGGTCAGCACATAGAAATGAGAAATCACTTCTGATATAAAAATAGTGGTATTTTGGAGAATCCTGAACAAAACAGTATGGTTGCAGAAAAGGTATTAGAAGTAGCATATTTGATAGCTTCAAAATAGGACAATTGTGACACATCCCTAGAACATGTATTATGGCCTGCCTGACACATGGGGAGATGATAGGTGATGAAGGAAAAGTGGGAGGCTTGAGCAACTTCATGAATGGCTTCCTGTGTAACTTTCTGGGCATTTGAACCTCAGTTTAAAAAAAGGTAGAGGTCTTCAGTAATACTGAAGAATAAGAATGAGACAATCAAACCAACCTTTTTGGGAAGTATGAAGCATGTAGCAGCACCATGCAAGATTGCTGCTGGGAAGACACATGAGAAAACGTTTGCTTCCCAGGAGCCTGGTTGAGTGCAGTCCTGGCTAAGGAGATGGCCACATGATAGGTACAAAGGCACTTGAAGGAGGTAAAATGGACTGGATTTTATCATTGTGTGTGGGGAGGAGGGGGGAAGTAGAATCCCTGGCATTTTTTTTTCTTGATACCATTAGCAGAATTAAGGATTACAAGAGAATTATGTTTTATGATGGGAAGAGGAAAGAGAATTAAGTCTAGTCTATGTTTAGGTGAAGAATTTGCACACGGAGACACCGTATATGTAGGTGCATACTTGGGTCCCAGCACAGCTTTTGGGGTGAAGTGCCTTTTAGATAAATTTCTAAGAACTTATGACATCCCAACTCAAAGGCATTGGTTTATAGTTGGAAGCTAGAGTTAAAAGAACATAATTTTCAGATGAAGGAGTACAGAAAGCTGAGCATGAGGCTTATGGATTACAAATACAGAGTGACAGTAGAGGGAAAGAGAAGCTGTGAGGAAGATGGCAAAGGAGGGAGCCCCTTCACTGTGAACCCATGACTCGGGAGCATGATCTGGCCTAACAGCCAGTTTTCATTTGTTTGATTCGCTTGTTCAGAGGACAGAATTAAATGTGTTTGTTGAGATGAAGAGTCAAATTAGGGATAACGAGCATGGAAATGATGACATGAGCTCTAGTTAAGGACTTTGACGACACAGAAATGTGATAAAGTGTGTCTAGGAGGCAGAGGAGGGATATGATCTAGAGCCTGCCTATAAGAAAGTGGGCTTCAGGAATAATTACCTTCCTTAAAGTCAAGTGAGAGTGAAGGATTGAAGCCTCGTTATAGCAAAGACAGGAATGGTTATGAAAGGGGTTGGAGGAGTGGACTCTGGGAGATTTCCTATTGGATGGTTTCTGTTTTCTGGGAAGAGAGCTAGACCAACAATTTTTTTTTCTCAAGTGAAGATAGAGGGGTGGGAATAGATATTCTAATGTGGAATGTGCTTTTAGTGTAGTGTTTGATTTAATTGAAGAGAACAGTTAAAACTTTCAACCCTGATATGTGCTGTTTTATTCAGTGTGGGCTTGTTGAGATAGTTCTACATTAATCAAGTAATTGGCAAGGACAGCATGAAGCATCTGCAGTGCTTCATATGGTGATGACATCATTGTGGTGATGGTCCCTGTTCTGGAGGTCTTGCTGGTACTCAGAGACCTTTGCTAGTGCTGAAACTATTAGAAAATCGTGCTCATCCATCTTCATTCACAGTAAGAGTTTGATGTGACTCTTGGGGCTCCAATTCTTTCTGCATTGTGCTGATTTCAGTTAAAGGAGTCCATCATCTCCACTTTTATTATAGAATATATTATTTGTTTTGTAGAAATGTTGCCAACAAGAGAGAACTCTTGAAGTCCCTAACAGCAGCTTTCCCACTATTAAATACTATGGCATATTTATCACAATTACGGTAATAGCCAGGTTTTTTACTATAACAGTTTTCTAAGCTATATCAGCATTTTAAGAAAAGCTTAATTTGGTCTCTGGTCACTTGGCCTTGTTGACTTTGGCCTATGGTGACAGACTCAGTTCATCCTGGGGAGAACTTCTAAAGCAGCATGGTGCTCACTTTGTGGTAGATGTGAAGCAAAGAGAGAGACCAAGTATTCGGGCTTTCATAATCTTTAAGAATGTGCCCCAACCACAGGGCTTCCTTTACTACTGTTTAGGAGTGACCACAGGTTGGGGACCTGTCTTTACAGACAAGCCCTTGGGGAAATATTTTAGATCCAAATCATAGCAGTGAACCCTAAAGATTTTTTTTTATTCTTCTTCTTTTAAGACAATATCTTGCTGTTGTCACCAAGCAAGCGTTAGACTCTGTGGTTCAGTTGGGTCTTCTGCTTCAACATTGCTTGCTGTGATGACGGGGTGTGCTCCTATGCCCATCCTGAAGTGATTTCTCTCTCTTACTATCTGGATTTACTTTTGTTTCAATATTTCCAGGCCTTCCTGCTCTCGCCTCTTAGATTTTCACTGGCATTGTAAGGAGCTGGCGACTTCCAAATGCAGAGTTGAGCCAGTGATCTGTGTTGTCTGTCTCCCTCTTTCCTTGGGATTGTTTTAGAAACACTGTTTATCTCTTTCGGGAATTATACCATTGAGGGTAAAAAGTGCAGAAAATAATCATCTGATACCTTAGTAAATTAATATGGTCCTGGTGTCAGTTATGTCTGACTTAATTTTAAAAGGTATTACAACTACAATCTGGTAGACTTCAATATTTTGAAAATGGAAATAAAGGAGAATACTTTTTGATGACAAATCTTGTAGCCTAGTCAGTGATGGAGCAGCCCCCTGTCCTCTGCCTCTAGATGGCACTGTTCTCATGCTGGCCTACAATGCTTAGGCCAAGAATTTGGAATGAAACTTGTTTGTTCTGTTGTGTGCACTCTGTACTCACTTCTGTCTCAGCAGAACCCAGAACCAGGGTCTGCTAGTGACTGTAAAGTGTCAAGTTGTTACACAGTGTTTATGTCCTGTAATCTGCAGCAGGCTCATTTGAGGGAATCAATAATGGATCTGTCTGTTCCCTCCAAGTCCCCTTATCACCTGATAGTGGGCAGTTGTTCTCAACAGTTCCTCTGTATAACTCAGTTCTTTGACAGCTGCTGCCTAGGCCTAGGGAACTGCAAAATGTGGGAAGGAAGGTAGGAAGGACTCCACATACATGTGGAATTACTTAGCCACTCTGTATCTCATGGACTTCTTGGGTTTTCACATCCAAGCACTTCAGTTATATTTTTCTGTCAGAAAATATCTTCTGATTTTTTTCTAATTGTCTAAGACTTCTCATATTGCGGAAAAAGTAACTATTTGTCCTGTTTAATTTGACCATGAATCTTTGAGTCTTTTCTCTTAAGCATTTTCTAATAAATTTATGTGTGTTAATTAGATTTTTAAAACAAAATGACCTGCAGAACTGCACCAAGATCTGGACAAAGCATGCTGTTAACCAGAATTTTACTTGATGACAATTGTCCAGTTTTTGAAGTCATTCTTGTCTCTTTCTTCTCCTTTTATTGCCCATTCCCTTATTAAAAGAATGGTTTGCATAACCCGGATTTGTGGCCCTGCCCTCTGTCATGCCTTCGGTTTCTGTGCTTGAAGGTTTTGCTTGACTGCGTTCCCAGCCGTAGTTCCCATTCCCATGACTCACGGCGCTCTAGTCATTCCTCATGTCATTTTCCCTCACGTTTGATATCATGCCCAGCAAAAATGCTTTATGCCACGCCCATAGTCCTGAAGTCTCTTTGCTCTATTACCTCAGACAGGGATTACATTATAAGCTCCCATGTAGCCACATTGCAGATATAATAGTGGCTATTTTATCAAAGGCTTATATTTTTCAAATGTGATTAATTGATTTTATCACATCTATTTTGATGTTACAGTTCAGAAATGTCATGCAGTTGAAAGATGTTGCACTTGATTCTCATCTTAAACATAGTCTCACTTCTACTCCTATCATAGGTTCTTAGTCCAGCACCTCTCTGTCTATTGTAGGGTCCCCTCACCCCCAAAATACTGTTTGTTTGGAAGTGACTCTCCTTATGTAGCCCAGGTTACCTCAGCTTTATCATCTACCAGCTTCAGTCTCCTGAGTGCTAGTTAACGTCATGCCTGACAATGTCTAAGCTAGTCACAGAGATCATCCATGCCCGCTCTCCTCACCTCTCCCCTTCTCCTGGTCCAGGACTCCGGCAGAGAAGTTGGGTTGTTTTTTGTCAGCATTTTTGGGTTAATCCAGAATGCATTAGGTGTGTTCTGTAGATGTGCTTGCTGAGTGCCCAAGAAGGGCCCTGTCTTCTGAGTCTGTGTCCACTCATACAAGTTCTGTAGGGGCTGACTAAATATTTTCTTGGCCACATCATCTTTCAGAGTTTATATGTGTTGCAGAATGTCACAGACCTGCTTCTTCCTTCTGGAACAGTTCTCTGTGCAGTTGTTTCTAATCCCCTTTGATCTCTCTGTGTATGATTTATTCAACACTAAGATGCTTTTTGCCTTACTTTATTTTCACCTTAGTTTCTTTTTTTTTTTCCATTTAATTACTTCTCTTCCTCAATTTTGGAAGAAAGGATTGAGATCATTGGAGTCAAACACAGGGGTTAGAATAGTGCTCCAGGATGCTCCAGAATGTCCCAGAATGTGCCAGGACCCACCGGAACACGCCAGGACGCTCCAGACACCCATCTCCCATATTGTACATTGCTCCAGAAGTTCACACAATTTTTACCACATGCCATTTTTCTGTGAGTGGTGCTAGTATGTGTCATTTCATCTGTGTGGAATGCACACTGTGAATGATCCCCAAACTGTCCACTTGTGTGCAAGTTCATAGATGCTTAGTGTACTCAAAAGGCAAGCTTTACTGTTGATAATTATGTCTGTGTGTACAGCATGTGCTCGTCGAGGCCTGAGGTCAGCCTTTGTGCTGTTCTTCAGGAGGTGTTCACTTTAAGACTGGAACTCACCAGCTATACTAGGCTGGCTGGAGAGAGAGTCCCTGGCATCTGTTTGTTTCTCCTTCCCTAGCACTGGGATTATAAGGATGGGTCATCATATCTGACTATTTTTTAGTGTAGGATGTAGGCCTCATACTTGCAGTGTGCTTACTTTACGAACTGGGCTATCTCCCAATCCCGATTAATAATAATAATAATATAATGATGGTGATGATGATGAATTTAGTGATCCTTATATAATAAACCTGTTTTAATTGGAGTAAACTATCATTATTTTATGCAGTGTCTCAGGAAATGTAAGTGTTTGGGGCCTGGCAGCACAGTTATGTTCATATTTTATATCACATTTTCATTCTGTCTGTCTGGTCCTTTCTGTATTGAAGCCAGAGAAAGGGCTCTGGGTCTGAGACTGGATCACAGTCATACAGTTGGGTTTGAATTTAGGAACCATCAATTACTATGCAGTTTCTCCTCCTTTAACTTTGTAAACCTCTGAGTTCTTACTGGAGTAACTGGGATATGGTAAGTGTTATGGGCATTCAGTGAAACCATGTAGTGGGTAGGGTAGCGGCCTATTAAGGTAGGCTGTGCCTGTTGTCACCAGCTGATGGTTCTGTGAGTAGTCTGAGCATCATGAGCTCTGTCACAAAACCCCAGAGAAACAGGCAGCATAAATAGAGTCTAGACTCACTCACAAGGCTTGTGGTGTAGAAGGACTGAGCGGTCTCTTGATACTTAAATGAGCAAATAGAAAAGAATATTTAAATAAGCAAACAGGAAATGATCTGGAATTTGGAATTTGCATGTTTATATATTATTCTGACCATTCTTTTTTTTCTCCTTTTAAATTTGCCTTTTTGAAAATTTGCTTAATTTCTAAGACTTTTTGAAAAATAATTTTTGCTTTCTAAATTTTAAATAGAATCAGCTTTTGTTATCCACTTTCATTGTTAAACCGTATCTGAATCAATTTCTTTTATCTGTTCTGCTCTCATTTGAACTACTTCCCCTGACTTCTGCAGTGAGGATAGAATTTGTATTTTGGGTCATTTGAGTTTATATAGGGATACTTAAGAAAATGTCAGAAATAAAGAAAGACTAATCTGAGAACGACTGACATGGTCTATTCTGTGTGGTTAATGGAAAGCTAAGTTTTCATCAACACTGTGATGTCTGACTCCCCATCACCAGGTTAGGTGAAAACCACCCTTTAATTCTCTGGGTCTGTGGTGAGATCATTCCAAGCAACCTTACCCCTCCCTCCCCCATCTGTATCCCTCTATGTCTTTTCCTTATTTTATCTGGGCATAGCAATAGTAGCTGGCTCTGATTGGATGATCTTGTTCTTCATCAGTGCCGCATTGCACTTTCACCTTATTTTGGTGTTTTCCAATCTTTAATGTTTTCTATATGTTCCAGATACATTCTGGTTATCCTCATGTACTCTGGAGGTCAACGATGTCTGGAGCTCACTATGTAACCCTTACTAGATTTAAAAACAGCCTTATGAAGCTTGGTCCCTTTTATTTGGCATTGTCATTAGCTGCAGTATAGTGGTTGAGTAGGAAAACTGGGTGAGAGACTAGAGTTCCTAGTCTGAGTGTAGTCCCAACATTCCAGTTCAGGCTGGTTCTGTGCTTTGGCTAAGCGATCACAACTAGGAAGGTGGACTCATATAAAGCCACGGTAAAGAGATAGTCAGAATAATTTTTTAATTATAATTCATTAATAGTAATCTCAAAATAATGAGATACTGTACTATTCCATCCCAGAACCCAAACCTCTAATGAAGAAGCTTAAGGAGTACAGCCATGTGGGGTTCTTATGTCTGCCAGCGTTTCCAGTCCATTCAGTAAAGCAGTACCCTTTCCTTCACTTCTTTCCAGCTCTTTTCATGATACCCCACCCCCTGCTACATTTTGGCTTCCTTCCTCTTTCGTTAAAGTTTCCCTGGCCCCACAACCTAAATGGCTTAGTTTTCCCTTCTTTCCTCCATTCTTTTTGTCTAGGCAGCAGCTGAGGTTTTGCTGCTTGCCTGTCTTGTGCCCTGTGATTTTTCTTTTTAACGCTAATAAAATTGTTCTTGTGCTTCCACCTGAGTCCATTATTTAATTCTTTTATTAATGATATTAAGAAGCCCCCAAAGGGTACCTGTTAAATAGGAGTTATTTAAGTTTTCCTCATACACACAATTGCTGCTCTTTACTTTCCCCCTGAGATTTTTTTCTTTTTCTTTTCTTTTTTTTTTTAATTTTTGAGACAGGGTTTCTCTGTAACTTTGGAGCCTGTCCTGGAACTAGCTCTTGTAGACCAGGCTGGTCTCGAACTCACAGAGATCCACCTGCGTGTTGGATGTATCTACATAAACATTCCAGTGCTTCTGATTTGTTGAACTGCTTTGCCAGAGTCCAGAATTGAATCCTATTGGCTACAACTTGCCTCCTTGCATTATCTGATAACTGCCACTTGGAGTTGACATACACTTTCAAGTTGAAGTTTCCATGTGTGTAAAGAGGTGGTGTGGGGGCACAGTTGCAGTGGCAGGAGCCGCATGTGGTACAGGGGAGGACCATGTGCTTTTAACGGGATATTACACATTAATACTAATGTAAGATATTTGTTAATATTACCAGGCAAGTGCTTGGTGTTTGGAGAAAGGTCTACCAGAGGTAGTTCTAGTTTTCTTATGTAGTGACTAACAGCTGCACCAGGTTTCTTTGTCAAGACTTCCATGCTGATCATCTAGGAAAGGGCAGAGTGAACAAGCCTTCTTGTCACCTTGTGACGCTATTGGCTGAATCTTGGCTTTAGATTTTATTGTTCAGTGTGCTTATCCTCAACTGTCGTTCAGGAAAACCAAGAAAATGGCCACATTGGATTAAAGTTGAAGTCTTTGACTTTTTATATGATCAGGTCTACTCAATGCTAATTTACACAATGGAGTACTACACAGCAGAAAGAAATAATGACATCTTGAATTTTGCAGGTATACTATGATCTCGTGTTTAATATTCAGCTCCACAAAACAAACAAGCTAGGGGTAAAATATGAAAGACATTCACTTCCCAGGACACTCTCTCTCTCTCTCTCTCTCTCTCTCTCTCTCTCTGTGTGTGTGTGTGTGTGTGTGTGTGTGTGTGTGTCTATGTCTGTCTTTTTTCTGGAGATAGAGGAAATATGGGAGTCAATTCTATCATTTTACCGTGGGACTGCTGAGAATTGTCACTCTTAGTGGTATGTGCCTTAACAGCTACACTGTCTCACTGTCCCTTGCTACATTTAAAGCTTATAGAAATGGGGCAGTGCCCTCAGGAGTGGACATATGCATTGAACTGAGAGCCTAGAGAAGGCACAGGTTGCATTTTAGGGATTTCTGTTTGCATCTCTATCCTCCTCTTCAGGGCTACTTGGAGACTAAACAGGATGGGGGAGTGAAACCCAACAACTCTCATCTTAGGTTGCAAATTGGCTCTAGAGCTCTGGCTATAGAGTCTTTGAGGGTAAAAGCTCCTTCAGCCTAGGCCTTCAGGCTTCCTAGTGATTAGCTTCCATCCCTAGGCATACAATCACCTCTGGACAATGCTGTTGTAGGGTTGGCAAAATAGTACCCAATTGTTTTAGCTCTTGCAGTTCTAAGGTGTAGACTATAAAGTGTTTTCAAAATCAAATCTCAGTAATGTGTAAATAGTAAAAATGTTTTATTCAAAACAATCCCATACCTGAACTATCAAGCCGTTGAAGATATAGAGAGAAATTAAATGCATATAGCTAAGTGAAAGGAGCCAATTGGAGAAGTCTGACCGCTCTATGTTTCCAATTATGATATTTTGGAAAAGAAACTTTAGATTGAAGTGAAAAGATCAGTGGACATCAGGGTATGTATGCTGGGGAGAGACAGATAAATGGGTAGAGCATGGGTCATATTTAGAGCATTGAAACTATTCTGTATAGTGTTAAATACTGGCTTCATCTTACTGGACATCTACAGAAACCATAGTACTGCACCGGTAGTGATTCCTAAAGTAAACTCTGCCTGTTGCCGAGATGACAGCTGATGTACACTAAGTACTTGACTATCTGTTAATATGCCAGTTTGTTCCCGTTAGTCACAGAAGGTGTAGCGTTTGGTGGGATGTTGTTAGCAGAGGAAGTGTATGTATATGTGTGGTAGGCTAGAAGTATGTGTTGGGGGAGGGTAGGTGGCAGACATATTGATAACTCTATCTTCCTCTCACCTTTGCTATCAGCCTAAAACTGCTTTTCAAAATTAGTCTTTATTTTTTTAAAAAAAAACACAAAATGAAACAAACAACAAAAAATAATGCAGATCTGAAGAGTTAAACAGAACCTGCAGACATCTTTGCTGGAATTACAACCTTTCTCTCCACTTGAGTCAGAATTCCACCCAGAATGATACTCTGTGTAGTGGGCGTGTCCTCACTACCTTCGTTAAACTAAGACAGTTTTCTTTGTCTAGAGCAGTGGGTTCTCAACCTTCCTAATGCTGACCCCTAACCATAAAATTATTTTTGTTGCTCCGTCATAACTGTAATTTTGCTGCTGGAAATACCTGTGTTTTGCGATGATTTCAGCCGACCCCATGAAAGGGTTGTTCAACCCCTCCAGAGGTCGTGACTCATAGGTTGAGAACCACTGGTCTTGAGTTATTGGCTCTTTGTAGCACTTGCCACATCTTTCATAGGTTGTTTCTTATTTGGACCTTGCCTGATATCTTCTGATCATATCATGGGACCTATTATTTCATAAAGATAGCATGTTTCTCTGCCATTACAGTTACTATTTTTCGGATGTAATTAAGAAATTTCTATGAACCACTTTACCACTGTAAATACCCTGCTTCTTGTATTTCCTCCCATCAACTTTAGAATCCATTGGTCATCTTCTGAATTACTGTGGTTTTGGCTTTCTTCTAAATGCATTCATTAGAATTTTATTCTCTGTACATGTTAATCCAATATTTAATATTTTTCTGGATTTCTGGATATTTGTTTTTGTACCTGTGCGGTGATCCTTCCTCAATTTATTTATGGATTGTTCAGTTGGGTCTGGATTTGACCAGAGAACCCCTTGTGGTAGCCTTCTGTGTCTGGACTCTTGTAACTTTGTATTTAGCAGGGTATCCCCAACTTAGAATCAGTTACTTCTCTAAGAACTTCTCCTTTATGAGAAAGTGGTATTTAGAGACCCAGACCTGAGTATACTTATTGTTATTATGCTTATTGTTATATGTCTAGGCCCTCTTAGACACTGCCAGGAAATCTATATTCATCTGTGTCTAGCCTTGCTGAGGAAAGGTACCGAGCCATGTAGACAAACATAGATAAGAATTATGGGTTAATTTAAGTGTAAGAGCTTGTTAGTAATAAACCCAAGTTACCAGCCAGACATTTATGATTAATATAAGCTTCCTGTGTGGTAATTTGGGAAGCAGCTGCAGAATGGGGCAGGACAGAAACTTACCTCTGTTTGCCAAACTTAAAGTGATTTAGGAATTGCTACCATATACTCTTGTTGAGAAAATAACTGACTTGTGTATCATGTTTTTCCCTATAATTACAGTTTGAATCTTATAAAGCCACTTAATATACTGTTTTTAAAAGTTACTGCAACCAATGTTCTATCTTCTCTGTGTGACTGTGCCATTTAAATGAAAGCACATTTGGGCTTCTCCACACCCTGTTTTGGTTTTCATTTTCATGTTTTGAGTGGATTAAATATTAGATCGATTCTCAACTTTAGAACTATACACAGTTTTACTTAGAGAGTTGTCACTGTGCTCTGCCCATTTTCCCACACCTTTCACCACTCACCTGTTTATCCTCTGTGTCTACCCATCTCCCATGGCCCATCCATATTCCACGTCTGCAGTTATTCATTTGCAGGTACATGAGGACTGTGTGTCTTTGTGTCTCTCCTGCATCTTACAGGAAAGGCAGCATTTGCTCTTTTGTACTTGGCCTTTTTTACCTTTTCGCATGTTGGACATCGTTCTAGCTGTGAGGAAGGCCTTCTGCATTCTCTTTTACACTTAAATAGTGCTTACCTATGTAGACTGAGCAGTGTGTTTAAATATTTCTCCAGTATAAAACGTTTTTGTGTTTAATGTTTAGAGTTCTCAAAAACGTCAGACATGATGCACAACTGTGATGGCCAGTTAGTTAGCACTTTCCCTCAGTCAGTGCAGAATCCCCTGGGACAAGAGTCACAGTGAGGGAGTTCTCAGGGCTGTTGGCCTGTGAAGGTGTCTGCAGGGCATCATCTTGTTTATGTTAATTAATGTAGGAAGATCCAGCCTAATAGTGGGCAGCATCATTCCTTAGGCTCCAGTCCTGAACGGTATTGATTGAACACGAGGTGGGTTATTTCAGCACTCCTGGGACTCACTTAAAGCCCAGGGTAGTGAGATCTTCTGAGAAGACTTTTGGAGCTTTTAGAGGAGACCTCAATATGGGATTTTCTTGGTTTTTGGTCACAGCTGGAGCTCCCCTTTGCCCAGGAGGTGTGTGGCACCTGGTGAGAATTCCTCAAGTTGGGGTGGTGTTGGTGGGGTAGTGGAATGAGTCTGTGGTGCTCAGCAGACATTCTGGCTTGGTCAGCTACTGGCTTATACTTTTTGTCTTGCTAGCTGTGCTAAGTTGTCACTCACATGCTCAGCCTTGCCCTTAATGCGCTGGGAAGGCAGCCATTCTTAGTGAATTTTTGTCTGATGTTTTGCTGCTTTCATGCCATTTTGTGGAGTTTTACTTAGTAATTCCTATCTATTTTGTTACTTTCTTTGTGCTTTTATCATTTTTTTGTATGAAGATTGTTCTAATCATCCAATATAACTTTACTAGAACTGACAACCCCTGTAGTAAAATATTGTCTCCCATGGGACTCAGGTGTGAACAGTGATGGCCATTGTTTCCATCTCTCTCTCTCTCTCTCTCTCTCTCTCTCTCTCTCTCTCTTTCTCTTTCTCCCTCCCTCCCTCCCTCCCTCTCTCCCTGCTTCCCTCTCTTCCTCTCCATCTCTTCCTCCCTCCTTCCCTCTCTGAGACATGGTTTCTCTGTGTAGCCCTGTATGTCCTGGAACTTGCTCTGTAGACCAGGTTGGCCCAGAACTCACAGAGTTCTACCTGTCTTGCCTCCCAAGTGCTGGGTTTAAAGGCTTGTGGCACCACTGCCTGGCTTTATTTCTCTTTTTTGACCCGTTCTCGTCATAGGTAAAGTTGATCTTCTATGTCACCACAGTTGAATATGTCTGTGTGTGTGTATGGAGGGAGTTATATGCCTGTGTTTATACATGTGTGTGCACACACAGGCCAGGGGTGTATCTCAAATGACTCTCTCTCTCACTTTCCACTTTAGCTTTTGAGATAGGTTCTTTCATTGAATTTGTAGCACACTGCTTTGGTTAGCCTGGTTGCTCAGTAATCTCCAGAGAGCTTCCGGTTTCTTCCTCCCCATGGGATCACAGATGAATGTCATTGTGTCTTGTTTCTTACATGCCTGCTTAGGATTGAATTTAGATTCTCCTGGTTATGTGGCAAGCACATACTTACTGAGCCACCCCATCAGCCGTGGATAATCTATTTTATTGGAAAAGAAGCTTATAATTAATGACAGCCGTGGGTAATGATGATACTAAGGAAATTTTATTTAGCTGTTGTACTGTGCCATGTACCCTTATTTTCATACATTACTTACCATATAAATCTGTGTATTCAGCATGATCCCATTTTATGTTATCATGAGCCACGAATTGGCTATCATTTAACCTGCCCCTTTCTGTATATAGTAAGTGGCAGAGATGTACACAAAGCTCTGAATGGGTTTTAGAAATAGAGTAGTAAAACTCCAGCAGGCTTCCTGTCTTCATAGACTTTATAGGATTCAATTCTTAAACTGTACTTTCTTACTTAGTCTTAGATCACATTGGAAAGAGCCTGTGGGACACTTAGGGATACTATTTTAGAGTCTAAAGCTTGGTATTTTTATTAAATAGAGGATAATGTCTCTTGTAAGGAAATGACAGAAAATTCAGGCAAATATAAAACTGATCAGCAAAGATCTGAACAGTGTCTTTAGTTCCCCAGGGACCCGCCACACTCGGTAACTCAGAGCTTGGCTAGTTACTACAAAGTACTGTTAGTACAAAGTTACTGTTTCAATGTGCATGTTAGCTATAAAATTTAATTTTTTAAATTTTAATTTACTTTTTTTGTTAAAATATAATTCTTATCCCCAGAATTTCTATACTGTTTGACAGAAACCAACTAGGGCCTTTTTAAAAACACATTTCATTCTTCCTTTTGGTTTACAGTTATTTGCTGGTGTGAAGGATGGAGAAAGCTTGGAACTCTTTGAAGAAAGTTCTCGCTCTGCTCATAAGCAAGAGACACACACCATGGAGGCCGTGAAGCTTGTGGAGTTTGACCTTAAACAAGTACTGACTAGGCTTATGACACATCTTTTTGGAGATGGTAGGTACTCAGATATCTTTGTGACTCAAGATTCAGTAGTTCAAAAGTTAATAACAGTGCAGAAGTCATTGAAGCTGCTTGGCTCTAATGCTTTTGTTGTTGATTTGATTTTTTTCTAAGTTATTGGTGAATGGGAGGAAGGCTGTGGACTTGGTTCTTTCAATGGAATTAGCTAGAGAAGGAGCAGTGACGATGGACTAGATTGTTATCACTGCAGAGTCTGGTTAGCTTGGTTTTCATTTCTGTATTACTACATCACATGGATAAGATTCTTCACAATGTGGAGTACTCCATGCCACAGCCATACATTTCATGTACTGACTACTACTGTCAATAGCCCAAGGATTAATGTGAGTTTCTATAGGGAAAACTATATTGTTTAGATTTTGACTCATTTTATGTACGTGTTTCAGATCTTCCTCCAGTGGGGAAAATATTGTTGGTGATTCCTGCAGTGTTAGCCTCAGTCCCCATCCCTAGCTGGATCCCAGAGCTCGCTGATCTTGGTTCACCTGTATGCTTTTGTTCCTACAGATGCCTCTATTTATGCCTGAACTCCAGTGTGTGTTTAAATGACTTCTGCTGTAATTTAGTAAGGCTCTGCTGCTCTGTTTTAACAAGGTTTATAGGAATATCTTTTCTTCCATATCATCAGATGCATAATTCATATAACATTTAAGAAGCCACTAACTAGCCCTCCATATTCTTTATATGGCATACATTATTTAAATTTGCACATTGATGTCAGACTTACACTTTCCTAAGCAGTAAGGAATAGTAATGGGAGGGTGTGGGAAACTGCCTTCATCTGTATTCAAGATGTTTTATTTTGTAAAACTATGAAGTAAAATATGACAAAATGTTTTGATTTGATGAAATAGAATAATGGCTGCATGGATGGTTGCTATTTTCTATTCCTGTCTCCAGACTTGAAGCTTTTCATATCAAATGGTATAATGTGAAACAGATTTCAGTTCAAGATTGTTGATGTGAAAATCCTATTATAGCTCGCCCCTCTTTATTTCCACAATAAAGGAATTGTGGTAATTTTAGCAGTAGTATAATTTACTTAACACTAAAATGTAGGGAGATAGATTGTATTGTTCAAATATTTAAAAGTCAAGGTAGGGAAGAAAGGATCCCAGTGTTAAGGAAAAACGTTCTGTCTCGCAGCTTCACACAGCATGACAGGATTTCATCTGCATCCTTTTCCTTTGTAAAATTATGTACAAAAATATTTTATAGGCCTCCTTATCATGCTTTTTTACTTCTTTCTGTAAGCAAATAATTGCAATTGCTGCTTGTGAGATTTTATGAACTTGATTTCTACCAGGTTTTGTAGACATCAAAGTATGGAATAATCTAGCCAGAATTCCTGTCTTCAAGGAGTCATGCATCTTTTTATTTTACCAAGGCATCAGTGTCTATGAGTACTCAGAAGAGCCTGTACTCAGGAGGGCACCTGATGAAGGATACCCAATAGAGATGAGGGAGAAATAGCAGGGAAGTCTCCTGACAACCAGACAGTGGTGGGGAGGAAAGGGAACACATGATAACCAAGACTGCAGATTGGTTTGCAAAACTGAAAACAATGACTGGGGCGGATAGCAAAGAGGAGGAAGGAATGTGGATGTGGATGGCAGTAAATCCCATGCCTGCTGAGGAGTTCTGTTGAGAGCTCTTCTTTGCCCTTTAAACCCTGACTTATTTATCAGTTTCTGTGAAACCTTAGACTTCAGTTATCCAACTTTTACTTTGAAATAATTCTTGTTTCACAAATAAAATGAAATATGACATGAAAAATGTACCCTATAAGTTGAAAATAGTAAATTTAGTTTAAATATGAACAAAACTAAGGAAGATATGTGAAATTAAGGCACCGAATGCAAAATGGCTGTAAGGATAGAGGAGCCAATCTGGCAGCTAATAGAATGGGATGCTCCTTCCATCCCATTGGAGCTCAGCTTAGCTTTGTATCATCTGCAACAATTTAAATGTGTCTTTGTAAGCTATGTTTTCTCTGTGTAAATGGAGGTTTTGCTTTTGTTTCCCAGCTAACCAGACTTGAATAATCACACAGAAACTTATATTAATTACAAACTGTTTGGCCTATAACTCAGGCTTATTACTAACCAGCTCTTAAATCTTAAATTAAGCCATTTCTATTAATCTACATTTTACTACAAGGCTTGTGGTTTTTTACTTCATTTTCTATATGGCTTGCCCATTTGGCGGCTGGCTGGTTATCTCCCCAGACTCTGTCCTTGTCTTTCTTTTATCCTCCCTTTGACTTTCCACCTAGCTATATTCCTTCTTGCTGTAGGCCAAAGCAGCTTTTGTTATCAACCAATAAAAGAGCAACATGTATTCACAGCATATAGAATGGTTATCCCACAGCAGTGCTGAACTGGTAGCTCAGCATATAAATATGCCCAGGTTCCATCCTAACAACCTGAGCTTCATCTCCAGGGCCCACATGGTGGAACGGCAGAGCTGACTTTCAAACATTGTCTTCTCATTTCCCCAGCATACTATGGCAGGTGCCTGCTGTCAGATAAATAAATGAGCGAATGTCTTGTGCTTGCTAGACTCAGTGGAGACCAAGGAAGTAGATTTCTGGGAATCTACTTTTTAACTTTCTTTGTATTAGTATTTTTAGTATTTGTGTTTGTATGCCTTGTGAAACCATGCATTGAAATGAAATTTCATTATCAAGACTGTTTCTGCAGTACATTTTCTGTTTGTTTGACTGTGATGCCTTTCTTTGCATGGGGCAAAAGCTCATGCCTACATATTAAAATTTTGAAACAGTAGTGAGATAGCATCTCACTATCAGGATATGTTCATTTGTTGATTTTTTAAAGTCTTGTGTACTTGGAGTTTTTCAATTCATGTTTTATAACAGATCGGTGTTGTTTTTGTTGTTATTTAATTTTTTTTTTTGAGATAGAATCTCATTGTGAATTTCTGTTTGGGCTGAAACTCACTCTGTGTACTAGACTTGCTTGCCTCTTCCTTCTTTCTTGTACGATTGAAGACGTGAGCCATTGTGCTTGTCCAGTATTTCAGCATTCCTATATCTTCAAATTCACTTTTGTTTATAATACCGGTTTCACAAAGATACAGAATAGAATTAAAGTAAAAAAAAGTATTTGTTTTCTTGGAGAATAATGGTAATGTAAACTGAAGTCTGAAAAGAACCTGGAGAGTGTCTTAGTATAGTTGTGTCAGTATGGTCAGGCTGAGTGTCATAGAGCTCAAACAGTCAGAGGGGACTGCGAGAGGCTAGCTGCTGTCCACCTGACACTGAGCTCTTGCAGAAGGAGCTGTTCTTTCCTGCTGCCAGGTATAGCTCAAGAACTCAGAATCCTGAACCTAGTTAGCTGTTTTAAAAGAATAAAAATAGACCATTTCAATAACTCACCTGGTGCAGGCTAGTAATTCTTGGATTCGGATAGCTGAGGCAGCAGGATCAAAGGTACCCAGGACCACATAGGTAAGAACCTTTCAAGAAAGATTAAAAGGAGCGAGTTGTGAGTAAATGAGAGACATTAGTCATTTTAATATTATTTCTGAGTCTGAAACAATGAAATCTATGATGTAAAAAAAAAAAAAAGTCAGCCAACCTAACTAAAATGGTGTTTCTCTCCAGCCTGCCCTCTAGATCCTTTCTTTCCCTCCTTTTCTGGGCTAAATTGTCACAAAGCCTCTATTTGCTATATATTCAATTACATTTCGGGTACCTGTCGGGGACCGTTGCCCCAACATAGAAACTGATGCTTTTCCCCAAATGTGTGCTCGGAGACGCGCGGAAAGAAACAGGCTTTCACATCATTACAGTTTAAAAGGTCTCTCTTATTCTTCAGTGAGGCCTTGTGTTTATTGAATCTTCCTAAAAATCATTCTGCTCTCTAGGCTCTCTTAAAACCATTTCTTCTCTGCCACTGCTCTATATTTCTCTGCTCTGCTATGTTCCTTCTTGTCCCTATTTCTCGCTCTGTCCCTTTCTTCCTCCTCTTGGGGGTTTTTCCAACTCCCCTTTCTTCCGGGGCAACTCTTTCATCCACACACATTGTCATTCACACATCAGCTCAGAAATCGCCACCTTTCCTGGGGCAGTCTACAAAGGAATCAGAGAGGCTGGAGCAAAAACCTCCGCTATTGTCTTTCTAAATAGTCGCCTTCAGCTGCGAACCTGCACGGTGTCCTTTGTCTAGCAGGTATCAGAGCCCACAGGTACCAAAGGACACATAAAAACCTAAACTTTTTTTCTTTCTATATTTAATTAATGACCACAGTTTATCAGCCTCAGACATATTCATCAATTGTTTTTGTATCTGTTTATATAGCTGATACTCCTCACCTATTATTATTGGATTTATTTGTGCTTGGAAAACAGAATTAAAAATTAGACGACAAGTCTGCCCTTGTGACAGTTTGATGTTATTATAGCAGCTTTAGGTTCAGCTTTCCTGTGTCTCCAAATGTGGGTTATTGTTTTCTGTTAACATTTCAGTTGTACCAGTATCCTAAGGCCATTATAAGAGAGGTTATCATTTTAGAATTAGAAGGAAATACAATAACATTTTACACTATTTCTGTGCTCATGAAATTCATTATTGTTTTCCATATATCTACTGCTTTCTATGTATTTTGTACCCTGCTTAGTAATCATTTCTTTTATATGATCTAAGTCAGGGATTTAGGATTCCAGGAATTTTAATTTCTTTTTCTATCCTTTGGGGTTTGCAGCCTTTTCCAGAGCAGTGTCTGACATACCTTGGTGTTCTTAGTAGAATATTGCTCTCTCATGGTGCAGTTTAGATGAATAAAGCAAGGGACAGAGAGGCCATGCTTCTCTCCTGATATCCTGGTCCCCATCAAGGGAACATTCCTGTCTCTGGTGTTGGTGGTCTTCGAAACGTATTTCCAACAATCCCTTTGCTGATATACAAGGTGTCTCCAGCCTGCAGCACCTCAGGAAACAACCATAGCTGCCAGGAGCTCCGTTGCCTGAGGACATCTGTTCCCATGTCCAGAGCCTGAGTCTCACAGGAGTGTCTTCCATGATGCTGTTGTAATGGCCATTGCTACCTCTGCGAGTATAAGGCTTTGTGAGACTGACATCAGGTCATGTTCTTCCCCTTATGTTTAACTTCCTCCTTATTGTGCTGCCCTTCAACAGGCACTGATTTCCTTCAGATGGGCTTGCCAGTTAGAACTGTATAGGAATCAATATTTAGACCCATTTAATCAGAATCTTCTAGGGCTCTGTTCTATGAACAGTGACCTGGTCCAGATGGAGATTATGAGGTAATGTTAGTAAAGATGATATGCCGTAAACATTTTGTTTTGTTTTCTCTATCCTTAAATTTCTTTTACTATAAATGAAGTGAAAGCAATTGAGACCACTTTGTTGGTAAGGGTTCTATTTTTCTCCTCCTCCTTTTCCTCCTCCTCCTCTTTCTCCTCCTCCTCCTCTTCTTCCTCCTCTTCCTCCTCCTCTTCCTCCTCCTCTTCCTCCTCCTCTTCCTCCTCCTCCTCCTCCTCCTCCTCAACAGTGCTCTCAGCTAGACACCAAGTGTTTGGATACACAAGTCTATGTCAGTGGTTTTCAACCTTCCCCATGCTGTGACCCTTTAATACAGTTCCTCATGTTGTGGTGATCCCCAATCATAAAATTGTTTTTGTTGCTACTTCATAACTATAATTTTGCTATTGTTATGAATCATGTAAATATCTGATATGTGATCCCTGTGATAGGGTCATTTAACTCACAGGTTGAGAACTGCTGGTCTATGGTGATACATTTCTCATCCATCCCATTACAGTTGTTTTCAGAATACTCCAAGACAGTGAAGTAGGAAATCATTTTTTTGTATCAAGCAGTGTTCGCTTGACTGTGCTCATTGTAACTTGGTTGTAATCCACAGAAAGATGTGTTAAAAAATGAAAGTTGTCCAGTGTGCTTAGCCTTCCTGAGTTTGGATCCTTATGCAATGGAGACGAAGACTGCCTTGCCTTTTGCCAGCAGAGTGCTCAATGAAAACAGGACATGCCCATGGGAATCAGAGAGCAACATTGAGATATTTTCTATCACTTCCTCCCTTTTGGGACTCTAGTTATATATACTTTATTGTTTGGAATTTCTTCTTTCTGTTCATTGTCTTTGCTTGCTTTAGTTTTTCTGTTTCATATTGGAGACTTCTTGCTGCTCTATCTTCAAAATACCTTTTTTGTTCTTCAGGGTCATCTTTGCTACTAATCCTGCCCTGTACATTTTTCAATCCAATCATAATGTGATGAACATCTTTTTAACTATCTTCCCAGTATCCATTTAACATATTCAGTGTTTGCTTTAGCTTTTTGAACATATAAAATATTGCTATAATATTTGTCTTAATTGTCTTTGTTTTTTAATTCCACCACTTGTCATTTCTTGGTAAGTTGTTATTAATTTTTCTCTACTTACCTTTTTCTTCTATGCACCCTGACAATTATTTGTGTGATACCCACATTGCTTACTTCACCTTGGGATGCAGTGGGCAATTCTGTGTCTAATCAGAGTCCATAAGCTTTGTTTGTGAATACTCAGAAACACGTTCACCCTTTTATCATCTTTTATTCTTTCTCAGGCAGGACTGGAAAAGTATTTAGAATGTGACTGTTTTCCCCGATTACTGATGTAGAGACATTCTGAGTACTGTGGATGGTAACCAGTGCATGAGGAGTCTTTCCCTTTGGCTGTTGGGAACGGGTACCATTCTTGGTCCTGTACTAGCATCATTTCCCTTAAGTCTTTTGTGTAGCTAGATTCCTGTCTGCAGACAGATTCTTCAAGTACACAAAGTGGTTAGCATTCCACTGAGGATAATCTTTTGTCTTTCTTTCCCTCTGTACTCTGCTCCAAGTACTAGTACAGTCTCTCTAAGTTGTCCAGCTCTGTCTTTAAGTCAGACATCTTGCTGTGCTGTTTCTGCTTTCTTCCTGGAGAGAAATTAAGTCTTGTCTCTCAGAGATAACTTCCTGATTCCCTGGTGCCTATTGCTGTGAATGGCGTTGTTTTGTGCCTGTCAGCCTTGCATGTTCATGGATCACGTATTTGTGGATGCAGTATTCTGTAAGCCAAACTACTTTTTGTAAAAAGTTGCTTCTATACTCTTTATGTACAGATGTTTTCTTCTTGGAATTATTCCCTAAACAAAATGGCTTTCCTCTTGTTATTGTTCCCTAAACAATCCCTTAACAATGGTTGGCAGTACTGACATGTTTTCAATACAGTAATCTAGAGCGTGATTTAAGAACCTGTTGATCCACTGATGTAGATGTGATGAAGATATGTCCAAACCTACAGCTCTTCTGAGACATGTCTCCAGGGTGTGTTTGGGAGGTAGTTTATTCATCCTCTGTACCAGCATAGAATTCATCCTGCTGTAGCTTCTGAGGGAGATAGCAATGTGCTATTCACAGAGGGCGAGCTCATAGCTCTTCCTCGTGTGGACCTGGATCTGGGCAGAGCTTAGTTCGCCCTTTTACTGAGTGTCATTTCCGTTTTGTTTCTGACCATTGGAGATGCTTCTCTTGTCTATGAACTTGGATTATACCTTTATTTTTCCATTCCTGTTTTATCTGTTACTTTTTTTTTATGATAGTTAGAACAAGGACATATACCCTATAGTCTTGGCCTTTAAGTACCATTGAGATGGGAACAGAGCTAATGTCCTTGTTTTGTTCTCTGCTCTAGTGGGGGGCAGTGTGTGAGGCTACTGTCTAACACACTTGCTTCTAGTCTTGGACTGCAAGCTTAACTTTATAGTGGTGTGAGCCTTTCCTTCCCCTGTAAAACAGGGATAATTGCTGTATTTGGAAGTTGCCAGCCTTCTTTAGTGTAGCAGTATGTGAGAGAAGGCACGTGAGATGATGTATAGCTTGTGCTTAATATGTATGAACTGGGTAAGAGATGCCATTCATCTTTTGGACACACAACTTGGAAATGTTCATTTCATGGTTTGCAAGACTCTGCGGCCTCACTTCCATGGTCTTCATTTAAAACCACTCATGGAGTCTACACTGTGTTCTTTGCATGCTTTCCTTATGAAACTTTCATAAAACTATCATTTAGATGAGTTGAGGTCCCAAGATGTTAAGGTATAAAACATGGTGGGTCCAGGAACTCATAGGATTGTAGTACTTCTTGGTAGCTAGCGTGCCCACCTGTAGTCTTTGCAATCAGCTCTGCATTCTGGAATGAAGGTTAATTTCCTTTTAGCCTGCATTGTAGAGGAGCATTGGGACCCAATGGACCTTTGCTTACCTCAAAGTAGGGCGCTTTTAGGTTCTTCCTTCTGCTGCTTAATAAGAAGCCTTGGAGAGAGTCATCTGTTCTAGCACCCTTGACTATATACTCAGTATTCGAACTGCTGGTGGCCATTTCTGCCTTCATGGTAAGGTGGAGAAATGAATTCATCGTAAAGATCCTAGCTGCAGTCTAAAGGAATTCTATGAAGAAGGCTTCCAGGGAAATTCACTTAAATGCTAGTTCCTAACATGAAGGAGACTAATAGGTATGGGATCAACTACACCATCTCCATGATGAGGAGTTGGCTGGGCTTTAGTTTTTCTTGTTATTTTGTACATGTATCAGAAGGGTCACTATGGCTGATGTGGTGCTAACTTCTGGTATGTGCTTAAAGAGATCTACAGCAAAGAACTTTATGACACATGGTGGTTACCCTCTTCACCATTGCCCTCCCTGGCAAGCGACTTTGTGGATGTGGAGGGTGTGTGTGGTATACGAAATAGCCACAGTGGGGGCATTGGCAGGTTTGTGAGGCCCTGGTTGGAAATGAAGGGTATGTCCATAAATGAATTTTTGTTTTTTTGGAAATGGAATTCACACTAATATTCCCACAAGGATGCTTCAGAGATTAAATGTGCTGCCTCTTCCTCATCACCACTAGCAGCACAGTTGTTAATTCTGGAAGACACTTCCCTTGCTAGTAAAGCGACAAGGGCTGCTTGCAGATAGGTGGCTGAAGGGAAGCAGGGAACCGGGGATCCTGGCCACACTGACTACATCTCTTGCCTCAGATGGGTCAGGCTGATGGTCTTTTATCAGCAGCTGGTTGGGTTTTCATCAGGGCCTGAACTCCAATTTGGCACTACCACTAATTAGTTATCTTTCTTGGTCTCTGTGAAAAGCCTTAAGATAATATTAATATAAAATATTATGTAACATCTGTTGAGAACAAGGAGGCAATATTTATTCTAGTTATAGAAGCATTTATTCTTGGACCCAAGAGGGTGGTTTTTTTGTAGGATATCAGTAATGAACTTATTCTTTTTTTTTTTTTTTTTGAGTCAAGATTTCTCTGTGTCATTTTGGAGCCTGTCCTGGAACTTGCTCTGTAGAACAGGCTGGCCTCGAACTGACAGAGATCCGCCTGCCTCTGCCTCCCAAGGGCTGGGACTTCTGTGAATATGAGAAAACTATATGCAGTACTTTGGAGGAACGAGGAAGGAACTGAGTGCATACTCTTCCTTTATGCAGAGGCCTGTAGACATCTATGGTATGGGGAAGCTGTGGCTAGGATTCTGATTTTTATCTCGGAAAATTGGAATGGATATTTGTAAATTCTTATACCTGGCAATTAAAGCAAATTGTAAGTTTACTGTAAGGGTTCAGGAGAATGAAGGAGACAGACAGAGATGTGAGGATCTCCTCACTGAAGGCCCCTGTGTAATTGGGTTTACCCTGCTAGAGTGATTTGATTCTGAACCTGTCAATTACCCACCCAAAAGTTTTTTTTTTCTTAAAGAAAATTGTTAAAATAGAACACTGCTTAGAATCCTGAAAAGCATGGCCTGCGTGTTCATTATTGCACAATCTGGTCAATGGCTTACTTCTGGGAAGTAAGGGAGATGAGTTGCCAGGTGCCTCTGCCAGTGGAGCTGAGGTATTTCTCTAGCTACACTGTAGTTTTTGTTTTTTTTTTTATCATACTGCCAATTTAAGAAATGTTTTTATTACATGTATTTATTTATTTGGAGGTGTGTGTGTGTGTGTGTGTCACAGTGTGTATGTGCAGGTCAGAGGCCAACTTGAAGTTGTTACGTTATCTGTTTCCATCATGGGGATCCCTGGGATCAAAATCAGGTCACTGGACTTGATGCCCATGTCCCTACCTCCTGAGCCATTTCATTAGCACAGAGCCACTTTTTTTAGGAGCTTCTTTCCAGTCAGAGTCCATCCTTTGTCTTAGTTCTTTCCTCCTCCCTTCACTCTGTTGAATGCCTGCTTTATGCTTTTCAGAAGGCTACCAGAGCCAGTGCTTTAAATTGCTACACTATACTATTTATACCTGGTACCACCTGAGCAAAGGCCTACTGAAAAATTAATGCCACACACAGTGATTAATGGCATATACTTCTCAACAGTTCTGGCCATAGCAGGTGGCTTGTAGACATCTCTCCAGCGGCCCACAAAAGGGAGGCTTTCCTTCCCCATTAGAAAGAGGCTGGCTGAAGTGAGTGCCTGTTGGTACAGGCAACAGTGTGGACGAATCTTAGACTGACCCGAAAGCAGAAGAATGCATTCTGTTTGCTGTTGCACTTGTAAATCTTCGGGGCTGCAAGTGCCATGGTAGTGATGGGAAAGGTTGTTAAGGATGTGGGGATCCATGGTAAAAATACATTATTGTTGTTGTTATTATTATTATTATTATTATTATTATTATTATTATTATTATTAATACTGAGTTTGAACCCAAGGCCTCCCACATATTAGCCAAACACTCTTGACAGTAAGCTACATCACCAGGCATTTAAAAAAATATTTTGAAACAGGATCTTGCTCAGTTGCCTGTAATGGCTTTCAGCTGGACATCTTCCTGCTTCAGTCTCCCCTGGGGCTGGGATTACAGGTGTGTGTGTGTGTATTCCCAGCTCTGTCTTTAACTTGAATGTAGTTACAGATTCACATGTGTATACATCTGCCAATATCTGTCAGTTTGTGTATTTTCTACATGTATAATAGAATGTTTTTCTGTTTTTCTATGTATAAACTAGAAGGGGATATAAATTAACATTGTTAACAAAAATTAGTCAGTACCACAGACAACAATTAACTAGAAAAAGAAATTTCAAGTTGAACAGAACAAACTAAAAGCTCTACTTTCACATAAAAGGGACCACGTCTCATGGCTTTGCTTCTGTATGATTTTAATGGTATTGTTTTGAAACAGGGTTTCACTATGTAGCCATAATTAGCCTGAAACTTGGTGTGTAGACCATGCTGGCCTCAAACTTGTAGGCATTTCTTTTGTTTCTGCCTCTCAAATGCTGTGTTTACAGTCCTGTCCCATCACTGTCGGCTTCTGTCTTGAGTTTTCATTGATGATCAGGTAATTTTGTTTAAATTGTCAACGTGAGGGATTTAAAGTAGAGCAAGTCCACTTAGTTGCCTACCCTGGCTGTGTGACTTTGGACAAGATAGACTCTGTTTGGTTCTTTCTTCTCTGTGAAATAGGAGGCATAGTGAGTGCTCCCAAGATGGAATCAATTGCTAGCACTTCCGTTTATTATATATCTTGATTTCTCGGGGGCTCAAAGTCAGATGGTATTGAGCAAGAAAATAGATTGTCTTAAATTCACAGGGGATTGGTTTCTGTGGAATTGCCAGAAAGAGGAAGAGAAGGACCATCCTAGGAAGGGACAGGCACATTGTCTTCTGTGTTCTTGATAGGATCATGAAGAACTAGGGAACTTCTCATCTGCTCTGTGCTTTCACATCACCTCTGTCCTTCTCAGGCATCATTGTTTTGAGTTTTTTAATCAAAAAGAAAAATTGTGCTAAAATCATGATATCATGCTCCAAGGTACCATATTTCTGATTCTGATTAATATTGAAGATCAATTCTGACATTTAGTTGGTATTGCTTTTTGTTTGTTGATATTAAAATATATTTGCCATTTAGTGTAGGAAAATGTTTGATATTTTTAAATGCTTGACTTAAATGTGAAATACTTAATTTTATTACCTTGCTAGCTGTTAATAATTTATAAAACTGTCAACATGTGCTTCTAGGAGAGTGAAAGCTGGTCTTGTTTTCCTCACCTAAACATTGTGATTTGTTGAAGGCAAAGAGATCGGGCACTTAATAAAAGGAATCCCACACTAGCTCAGAACTAAGAAAACAGATCAGTGTTTATTAAGGTGTAGACTTACAAAGTCAGGATGTTCTGCTTGAAAGATGGACGAAGATCAGATCCAAAGCAAACCGAACAGCCCAAACAGGTCCCAGGAGTAAGCAGAGAGCAGAAGGAAGGGGCCAGACACACTTCCGCATCCAGGTAAATAGTCCATGAGACCATGCCCCTGTAGCCGGATAGGTATTAGTTGTAACCTTCCCACTGCACCTCCCCCTTTT